>JAUNZM010000004.1:4800000-6000000 GCA_033459285.1 Clamator glandarius
TTATAACAATTGTATGCTGAATATGAGATAAGCTCTAAAGTCCACCAGGAAATGAATTGGAGCAGTTTAACTTAAGACATTTCAAAATAATCTAATTATATCCTTTTACTATGCACAAGGCTGGATTCGTGTTCTGGCTTCAGAGCTAGATCAGCATTTTACACTTCCTAACTAATTTTTTTTCCCATCTCTTTAACGTGGAGGTGAGAGGGCAGAGGCTTTGTTTATTGAGTTGCACTGGCAGATTTCAGACTTACGATAAGTTAACATGATTAAAAAGATAATTTTTTTTATTGTGAGGGTGGTGAGGCCCTAGCCCAGGTTTTCCAGAGAACTAGTAGCTGCCCCATCCCTGAAAGCATTCAAAGGCCAGGTTGGATGGGTCTTTGAGCACCCTGATCTAGTGGAAGATCTCTCTACTAATGCCAAGGGGGGATTAGATTAGATGATCTTTAAGGTCCTTTGCAACCCAAACTAGTCTCTGAAAACAGGCAAAGATTTTTTTGATGGGATAAATAAGTACTTCAATAGCGCTTACAATGTACGGAGAAAACAAAAATCCCTCCTGCTCATACCTGTTCTCTCATATAAACGAAGAATAACTATAATGAATCCACTGGAATTTCATCAGTGTAAAGGAGAAGAGGAATCAGCTTATGAGAGCTCAGTGTGCTTGTTAATATTATAATCAAATGTGGATATATTCTGGGTATTAGCTTGGGAGTGATGCAAGTTAGTATTCAGCAAAAATAAGCTGACAATTCTCTACAGGAAAAATCTACAAATAAAAACTTTTTCACCCCCCTCCTAGTTTTATGTTTGTGGTTTCTGTCCTTTGCTAAAGAATAACATTTCCTTCCTTAGACTGTTCATCTTAGTGTTGGGTTATCCTTGTGTTTTTCTGCTGTTATCCTTCAGCATGATAAGAGCGGAGGAACAAATTTTCATTAATTAATTTGCCGTGTTAATTCTTTCTTCTTATATCAGAACTTCATTTCCTTTCATTTTAAGAAAATGAATAAATTTGGTTTTCCCTTAGGTTGTTACAAGCCCTAAGGCTTCAGATTTTATAATATGACAGAGAACCTGGTCCAAAACACCTGGAATGTGTTTAAGGCTGCTATGGAGACATACGGGATTGCTGTTAAGGTTCAGTTGATTTTGTCTTGGATGGTCCATAGGAATGAGTACCCGTATTCTTTAATCAACAAAGGCATGTGCATGCAATCAGCTTGGCACTCATGTGGCGAGCATACTGAGGATAGTCAAGAAGACATGTTCTTTAGCATTTTATGTAATATCCGTTTGTGAGATGTCATTTCTGGTTAGAAGAGAAAACCATTCCTGTTAAATAAAGAACTATATTATACATATAGCTACTTTTCTAACCCATCTATACATGTGTGTATATAGATGAAGATAAGGCAGATGTTGTATTACTGACAGTACATTCCAAGCATGGATAACCTTTGTAAAACAAGTTCAGTGCAAGACTGAAAGGTAATACACAAAGTAAAAAGGGCAACTGGTAATTATTTTTCTTTCTAGAATATAGATAGGAGACATATTAGGTTGACAGAAGCACCTTGCTAGAATCAATGAAGGTGAATTTAAGAACTGATGTTGATTTAAATTTTAATCCTCCTTGTCCTTACAGCTTAAGGGCATTTAAAAATTAGAATCAGCCCTGATTTTCAGTATCCGTTCCTCCCTCCCCAGTTTCTGTTGCAAATGTGGCATTATTTTAATGACATATATATGACATATATATTATAATGACATATATACTGTCGTAACAGGGATGGAAAAATACATTTCACAGAATCACAGAATAACCTGGTTGGAAGAGGCCCACTGGATCATCGAGTCCAACCATTCCTATCAAACACTAAACCATGCCCCTCAGCACCTCGTCCACCCGTGCCTTAAAAACCGCCAGGGAAGCTGAATCAACCCCCTCCCTGGGCAGCCTGATTCACACTTCCACCCAGCTTGGTGTCATCTGCAAACTTGCTAAGGGAGCACTCGATGCCTTCATGCAGGTCATTGATAAAGACGTTGAACAAGGCTGGACCCAGCACTGAGCCCTGGGGAACCCCACTTGTCACTGGCCTCCAGCTGGATTTAACTCCATTTCCCATCACTCTCTGGGCCCTCAATCCAACCAGTTTTCCACCCAGGAGAGTTTGCGCCTGTCCAGGCCAGAGGTGACAGTTTCCGTAGCAGAATGCTGTGAGAAACTGTGTCAAAGGCTTTACTGAGGTCCAGGAAGATCCATCCACAGCCTTTCCCTCGTCCAGGAGCCGAGTCACTTTGTCATCGAAGGCGATCAGGTTAGTTTGTCAAGACCTGCCTTTTGTGAACCCGTGTTGACTGGGCCTGGTCACCCGGTTCTCTTGCATGTGCTTCATGATCCCACTCAAGATCACCTGTTCCAGGACTTTCCCTGGCACTGAGGTCAGACTGACAGGCCTGTGGTTCCCTGGATCCTCCCTGCGACCCTTCTTGTAGATGGGCACAGCATCAGCCTCCAGGCCAGTGGAACTGCCCCAGTCTCCCAGGACTGTTGGAAATGATGGAAAGGGGTTTGGCTAGCAAACCCCTTTTAATCTTTGTGTATATTTTAGGTTTAAGCACAAATGTCTCTGTGACCTTCTTACCCTGAGTTTATTACCTAGGTCTGCAACATTACAGTCCAGGGTGTCTTAAATCTGCCTGCCAAACTGTTTTACCCTCTCTCTGGGTGGGATTTTAATGGAGAAATTGGTTTTGTAAACTACAAGCCTTGCAGGCAGATGGAAAACAAACAGCACTATAAAGAAGATTAAAGATTTTTACTGGAAAGTTGGTATGTAAAAAAAATGGATCTGAACCTATTGGATTTGTTTATTTAAGTCACTGAACTGTGGTAATTAGGCTTACAGGGAAAAAGTATTCATATTTTAAGACTGACATGCTGACTCTACTTTTGCCTTCTGTGGCATGCACTGCTGAGTTCCTTGCTCATGTCTTTCAGTGATTATTGGCTCATATAATTTCAAGGCAAATATTAATGATGTAAATAATAGGTGAAGGTCCTTCATTTCACTTGTCTTCCAGGAAAAGAGCTCTATTAAACCTAATGTGATGGCTGCTATCTCTGTACAAAATACTAGGGATTAACGAACATTGTTGATGAGTGGTCTAGTCAAGCAAGTGTCTGGAACTTTTAGTTGTATCATTCCTTGGAGCAGGGAATTAAGTGCCATATGAGATTTTGTTGCACCTTTTCTTTTCTTTTTCTCTGATACAGTCATTTTCATGTGTCCCAGGAACTTATTTTTAATGGTGCTTATACTACCTTGCCAAAACAAATCAGTGTTTTGTCACTGAACCTGCATAGGTGGTTCTTAGGGTTTTCTTAGAGCTACCTTTACCTGAGAATTAGCCTTTTGAGGCTGTATTTGCTTTGCCAGATCTTAATTATTGTATAGTATATGCAAAATTTTTCTTGAGAGGTGCCAAACATGTACCAGATCCCTAAAAATATCTGTATTCTTTACTGTTCTCCCTACTCTCTTGTAGCTATGAGCAGTGTTCAAGTGCTCAATCTCATTTCAGAAAGAGGTAAGTGCTCTCTTTCTGTTTCTGAAGTGGAACTCCAGGACCCACTTGTTCTGAGAAGATAGTAACCAATACAGATGAACTTGTAATGTCAGACAGGTAAAATATCTTGTTTAAACATATCATGCTCCCTACATACCTTATTCGGATATGCAAAGTATTTGTTAAATCAAACTCCATGTAGGCAACTCTAGTCCAAGTCAGTCTGAGCTTTGGAAGCATTTAATTTTCTTCTGCCTTACAGGTCAGGAATCACACTGATATATGTGATTTATGTTACTGTGAAGGAAATCCCCTGTAGGTGGTACTTCAGGCTTCAGAAGGGAATATTATTGTCTGCTAATTTCCAAGAGGAGGAGGCAGTGAACACCTTTGCTTTTGACTTTATTTTTGGGAATTTCCCTCTTAATGCTTTTAAGAACATGGAAACAATTGCTTCAATTTGATTTTCATAAAATAAATGCTGCACTAAAAATATTGTTTTAGACTAATTACAGTAGGTAATGAAGGGCTTGCATATTGCCCGTACATGTAGTTATTTAACTGTGGGTAACTGCAGGGCTTTGTTCAGCACTGATTCTGGATTTAGTGGAGGAGGGACGCTGCAGGTGTATTTGGTACGTAGAAATGTATCGTTGCTTGGTTTTTGCTGATTTTTTTCTCAAATTCTCTAGCTTCAAGACTGAGAAAGAGGTGGTGTGAAGAAATTGCAAGGTTTTGCCTTCTAATGCTAAAGTGGATAGCACGGGTTAGTTGGAATGCAGGGTTGGTAAATACACATCTGACAAGTACAGGTATTTAATATAAAGTCTGCACGCTTTTCGCTAGTTAAGTACTTAACTACCATTCAGAACATCCTTGGTCTGAAAGTAGGTCGCAGAATGTGAGGAGAGGAGCATAAGAAAGGGAAGAAGAGAGGGCTTATTACAGACCTAACACAAACGGGCAAAACCAGTTCACTGCGGGAAGAGTTCTTGCTCCTTTCTGACTGTGTATATCTACAGGAACCTTGCAGTAGTGGAGTGATCTGCAACTTTCTCTTACGCTTCTTTCTTCAGGGAACTTTGTGATTGCTCATATTGTCAGGCCATACATGCAAAGAAAACCTCTCAATCTGTAATATGAAATTTCATTTGCAGAGATTTTGTTATACTACAGTTTATGCACAGAGATAAGCAGTGCAGCGTAAAGCAGTTGTAGAACGTCCTGTGTACATCTGCTCTTTAAATGAGGAAATGCATTGTAGGAAATGTTACTTTTCTAACAGTCTTAGCGTATATCTTTCAGTACCAGATAATTCTATGTTTTTCCTGAAAAGAGGGTTAAAAGAGGCAAGACTTTAAATCATCTTTTGATTTATAGTGATTTAAACCCCCTGTGCAGCAAGGATCGCTATAAAATCACAAAGAGAACTACTGCTAATGAAGAGGTGTGTGTAAGTGGGATTGAAGAATTTGCCTTGTCACAGAGCTCAGAATTTGATCTTTTGAATCCAGTGTCTTAGCATAGTGTTTTTTTGGTGATGGCTCTTTTCAAAATTCATGAGCCCAGTACTTTTATCTCAGCTTTTCGAACCCTTCCAAAACCCTGCTATGCTGCATTGTGTCATTTTTGCCATTTAACTCCAATACAGGTATGTGCATTCCACTTGGATATGAATTAACATGATAGGTACGATGCCTTCAGAGAGCAATGGCTATCCCAGAAAGCTTCTCCAATTACATGAAAGACTTTTTAAATGAGATGGCAAAATGTGGAAATCCTGCCTATTTTACTGTATGGATTTTGTGGGGATTACCTTGAGAGATTTCAGTGTGCTGTATTTTCTGTATGGGATTTTTAAGGCTCACTTTTCTAATATGAATAACAAAGCAATGAAAAGTAATTGTTAATGTTTCTGAGATGTATAAACGTATTTGAGCTTTCCCTTGGTAATGAACTTAAGGAGGAAGAATATCCATTTTACCTGAACTGCCAAGTAAGGCAGTTCTGTTGTGTGCCTGGTAATGTTGCTGTACTAGAAGAAAGTGAAGTGCAGACAACAGACAGGCAGGTTTGTTGCAAAGAGGTTTAACTGGCCTGTTTTATACCATAGTTTCAGACCTTTAAAAGTCTGGCAGTACTGGGATAAGTGGTGTAATGCCTGTCCTTTTAGGATAGACACCACTGGAGTCTAAATATTAGTAGTAACAGGCAGTGGAGACAGAAGGTACGCTTTTCCAACTCATTTATTGTACAATATCTATGATCAGAATTTCTTAATGTCTTTTAACTATATTGCTCAGTTTGAGGAGGTCATGCTGCCCATTTTTTTTTCTCCTGTTTTGTTGACACTTGAAAGCAGAGTATACTTTTCAGTGGTTTGCAATAGGAAGAATAGGTCAAAGATGCTGTGTTTACATTTAGTTTGTGAGTCTACCTATCTTCAGTATTACCTTCTAAAAAAAAGTTAGCTATATATGTTTCCCGTGGTCAAGAACACTAACATTATTCACGTGGTAGACACTATCTATTATAAAAAATAAAATTACAATTTCTTATGAAGAAGCTACAGTGTGTCTACAGAGGGTATTTTGTGGCTGTTCCACAGGTGTGTCCTTTGAATAAGGGTGATGGAAAGGGCCATGAAAGATGCAGTGGAATTCAGCAGCCTCACTCAGTTTGACCTAAAAGTAAATTCACCATTTTCTTTCATGTCATTGTGTTTATCTTCTTATGTTTCTCTGCATTTTCAAATCTATATGCCTTATAATTAGTCAAGTAAAATACATTCCAGATTTCTGTGAGACTTTGGCAACACCTGCAGATGTTTTCATGAATATGTATTTAACGGTAGCAAAACTGATTCAATAAGCTTGAAAATTCTTAGCTTTGTTTGTGTGTTAATTGCTTTTATGTTTCCTTCTCACAGAGGTAATATCTCAGTAGATGTTCATAAGTTCATACAGGAATATGCTCATCAGAAACAATGTTCCATGCCACACTCGCATAATTGAGTGGGCATCAAAGCATAATATTAAGCTTAAACCACAAGGGACAATGAAAGACAGATAATACTGTTGACTTCAGTCATTGCTTGGGATACATTTAGTCTAGAAGGGGCAACTGTTAATTTTAAGTCCCATGACCAAACTGACTAGATATTGTGGGGACAGTTGTGGACTAAAGGTATCCAGTGCCCTTCTGTACGGTAAGCCTCAGAGAGCTGAAGTCAGGTGAAAGACAGGAAATATAGAGCCATGTTGTTCATATATCCCGTTAATGGGAGTTTCTAGAATGTTTGGGGTTTTTGTTTGCTTTTTTTCCCTCTGTTTTGACAGAATGGAAAATGTTTATCTATAGAAAAATATACTGGAAATATAGAGAAATAGCACTAGAACAGGCTGCCCAGGAAGGTGGTTGATTCACATTCCCTGGAGGTGTTTAAAAGATGGGTGGATGAGGTGATGGGGGGCATAGTTTAGTGATTGATAGGAATGGTTGGACTCAATGATCCAGTGGGTTCTTTCCAACCTGGTGATTCTAGGATTCTATAAATCCTCTGTACCATAGGACACTCAGTAGAAGCTAGAGAATTTGAGCAAAAAGTAGTATATTTCCATGCTAAGAGGCTGCGTACTAAGTAATATAGTTCCATGCTAAGAGTCTGAGTGATGTCAAGAGACGTCACTCCCACAGAGTGGGATTAAATTTCTGAATCAAAATAGTTAAGAAAGGCTAGGGAAACATGAGGAAGGTTTCAGGTGCAGTCTTGTAAAAATCATTGAAGGGATCTCTGCTCTACATATTCAGGAAACAAATAGGGAGGCGGTAAATTTCAGAAATTATAAAAATAACACTCAGTAAGAGCTTACTTTAATGAGTTCTTCTGCAAAAACTGGAAGATAAGTTTCAGTGTTGCTAATTCTGAAATGCTACCTGTGTGCAACTTCAGAAGTGTTATAATTATTCAGAGACATCTTGGATAATTGTGGATTCTCCTACAAAAGTGCCCATCGAATTCCAGCAATGACTAAAAAAAGGCAGACACATTTTCAGAAGCTGGTATCACTCTCCAGTTTGGCAAGGATATTTCAGGTCTGGAAAATAGGTGTAGAAGAATAATGAGGTGAGAAGATGGTTGGAATGAATTCCCTGTGTGGGAAAGTTAAATGGACTAGAACTCTGAAAAGAAACAACTGAAGCAAGCGCACAATAAAGGTCTCTAAATGAATGCAAATAAGGAGTGATTATTCATCATCTCTCATAACAGAATAGCCAATGGATCACCACTGAAAATCTCATAAAGTGAATTTAAACCAAAATGCTGTATTTTATATGCTATACATAATTCAAGTGTGTAACTCAGGATTTTTATGATATCAAAAGTATAAAAAAGAGCAATAGCAATTAGAGAAAATCACAGAGCCATCAAGGGCTATTAAACACAATGATGCAGATGCAAACTCTAGTTCAGGAAGTTGGGACATCATCTGTATTTGCTGTCTTTGTACTTTTCCTGCACTTACAAACTATTCTCCCTGCTGAGAAGGCATAAAAGATTACATTTTTCATCAGATCTAATAAATCTGTTCTTATTGTCCAACAACCTTCCTGACTCTTCTGTTCTGTGTACCCAGTAAGGCAACAAAAAATAAAAGACTGTAACATGTAGTTACACATTGGTGCAACAACACGATTTTGTGTTCTTTTGAAGAAAATACTGAGAATTTACAGCAGTGGTTTCACAGGTAGCTTCTAACAGAAAAGGAACAGGTCTGTTGCCAAAGCTATTGATTTCTGTTCTGATCCTCAAAGTCTGTCTAATACCATCCTCCCACCTTTCTTTGCCAAAGCTGATGCCATCCACTGGTTTGCATCTCCTCAGTTTTGTTCCTTCCCACACATTAGTTTTCTGTTCTTAACTTCTTAAATATTTAAGTCAAACCCTAAAGATTCTGTGCACTTCCACATCTCGTCTTTTCTTTATTAGCTCTGTGCTGCTTTCTTTATGCTTGTTCTTCCCACTTTCCAAACCCAACCATTAGAGGCCCACATTTGATTTGTCTTTGTTTCCTGCAATCCTCTTTTTTTGGCAGAATCTGTTGTCAGTGTCTATATATTCTCCAAGGAGTGTAATTTTTTTTTGATAAATTCCCCAAGAGACAGGCTTCTGTAAATAAATATTATGCCAAACAACTAACATTAAGAAATATTATGAACAACTGAAAGCAAGGCAATTAAAAGCATGTCAGTTTTTACTTTTATGATTACGAATGTAGGTACTGTTATGTATGAATGTGTGGCAGATGTTGTGGCCAGAATGCTAGTAATATACAGCTGTTCCCCAGCTCATCGAGCATGCAAAAGGCTGGAATTATTTCTGATCTGTTTGTTGCAACTGAGTAGAGGCTTGAGTCAGCCTTTCCTCTTGACACTTCTGCTCATCCGATCAGGAAATATTCAGAAGAGTCAGCTGCTTTTCTAACTCTGATTTTGCTATCGCCCCTCATCAAGGCTACAGCTACACTTTTTGAGAGGGAAGCTCAAAGAAGTCTGAACTAAAATAAGAGGGAGAAAGAATTGACTCTTGAGTAATCTACCCAGCATCACACCACCTCTGCCATTCACAGATAAAACCAGAGAGGAGGGTAAGGACTGCTCTCTGACACACTCTGATCATTTTACATCGAAGTAAAACAAGGAAACAAAATAAGATTTAAAAAACCCTCAAAGATGTCATGCTGTCCATGCTGTGGTGGCTGATATTTTTATTTCAGTCCTTGTAAGTGTTTTTCAGAGCCATCTGTAAATTTTACCCCACCCACACCATTCTGTGTGCACCTTTGGCCTGTACAGTTATTGTGACTGTGTCACAACGCAGGTTCTCGAGAGGCATTCTCTGATATGGCAAAGCTATTTGCTGTACGTAGTGCATTTCAGGAGAACTGACCAAAGTGAAGACATGTAGCTTCCATTAGATGAATGTATTACCATACATCCAAAAACATCTGCTTCAAAATATTTATTTTGCAATGAAAGAAAAAAAATATTCAAAACTGTTGTTTCTGTCTGGAGCCAAGTTTTTTGTAGTCTTACACTGAGCATACTTTAGGTATTGCTGCTTTTCCCCTATTCAGCATGAGAAAGAAGCAGAAACACGATGTCAATGAAGACAGCGTCTACTGGGTAAGGGAAAAAGGTAGTGAGAAGGGTAGAGATTACCAACTTTTTGAAACAACTTATAAAAGAAATCCACATTCTGCACAACAGTGAGACTATGAGAGATCTCAGACAAGTAATGATCACATGTTCTGATATTCTCTGTACCAAGCTAAAAGCCCAGAACAAAATTTTTTAGATATTGATTAAAACTATTTTCTCTGGAAATTTGAAGTCTACCAGACTATTTTTACATATAGAAGAAAGAATTGGGATTTCTGTTTTTGAATATTTGGGCCTGTCATAGGTTGACCCTGGGTAGCAGCAGAACATCTACCCAGTCTCTGTCACTGTTCAGCAATTATCGAAATTCTTTGTAGAAAAATGAAGCTGAAAGATTTAGGGGAAACACGTGTGCCAAAAGAGAAAAAAAAAAAAAAAAAAAAGCCTCTACCCTCTAACCATTGCATAGAAACAACTGATTGTTTCTGTTGGAAAAGTTTAAATTTAGCCTAAGGCACTGGCGGAATTTTGTGAAATTGTCTGCCACCTAGCCTGGTCATGACAAATTCCTTGCTAGAGAGTCAAGATTGGTTGCTTCGATACCACCCTTTGCTAAACAGAGGAGCAGTTTTCAGTATATATTACTCATGATAAAGTTGGGAAGTTGTATAGAAGGTACTGGAAACTAATCAAAGACTGAGACCATGGATGGACCCTCCAAATGACTGGATTGATGTCCTGGGTTGTGGCTGGATTTGACAGAATGATTGGACACAAGGAGCAGTGAGATGCAGGTGGAAAAAACAGATTAACTTGCTATGATTAACTTTTCATTAATGTGGTATGGTTTGATTTATTACATCACCTAAAGAGCAGAGCTATTCAGAAGTGGATAGCTCTAAAGTTTAATGGCCAGATTAACTAATACTGATGGATGGAGGTTTAAATTAACCCCCCCAAGCCATTTTGGGCCACTGCAGGATTCCAGAGGAAAGATGCCTTTCAGACCCATTCTCTGCTTAGGTTGTGTCTGTGCACCTTTGAATTTTGCTTTCTTGGTGCTTTAAAGGAGAGGTGCTAAATTGCCTCACGCAAGGTTATGCAATGTTCTCGTAGAGTGTTTAATTTTGATCTATACAAGCTTCCTAGGCAGTGTGCGTACACTAATAGATGGGATTTTTAAATTATTTTCTTCATATTTTAATGTGTGTATGCACTTCTGATTCTGAATTGTCTTTAATTTTAGGTGTGTCAAAGTCACTTGAAGTCTGGAGCTGACAATTAATTTCCATTTCTGTTTTGCTTTGCAAACAAGGAAAAATGTTTTGCTTATATTTCCAGACTAAAGGAAATGCTTTTGTATACTGTTTTCTTGTTCTCATTGTAGATACCTGAGAACCAGTCTCTTGCTTTTCTTCACTTTTTCCTTTCCAGTATAAAATGATGGAAGTCCCCAAAAGCTACAGTACTCCCTTGGGTGCACAGTTGTCTGAACTAATATATGGATGATTTAGATAGTAATGAAATAATGATGTATAATGAGCATATTTAACATCTCATTCATGTGAAAGATCCCAATAGCTCAAAGGCAGAATTGATCTTGATTTTCTGTCTCTTACACTCTAGGAATACCCAAGCTCTTACAAAGTAATCTGATGACCTGTGTAATTGTAAAAATTTACTTGTGCAGTGTTCCTCCCTTGACACATTATATTTTTATGTTGTTCTTTATTAAAAGGGAGAATCACAAAAGAAAATGACAAATTTCCGTCTTTTTTTCATTATGAAACATTTTGTTAACGCTTAATGTATTTTCCTTATTTCATGCTGAAAAACTATTATCCTATGTGGAAAGTATTGCTGTCAACTTTTTCTAAGCTAAACTTTAGAATTCCCATCCCTAGTGATTTTCCAACTATCATTCCAATTGCATAGTATAATATTTTAAGTATAACAACTATAATTTAGTAAGTTTTTATGCTTTTGACTATTGAAGTGCATGAAGTTGGTAGTTTAATATCAATTGGCTTATGAAAAAAATTGCTGTGCTATAAAGTGGAAAATATTGAGTTCAGAGAAATGTTTGAAAGGCCTGATACAATTTGTTGTATGGATCAGTAAATCTACAACCTGGGACTTACTTGTTCTCCACACATCCAAATACCCTTCACTAGATATTGTAGGTACAAGAATTATACAAGGATTGGATACAGACTAGGAGAAGTCTGTCTAGAAAGCTGCCTGGAGGAGAAGGACCTGGGAGTGTTGGTTGACAGCCGACTGACCATGAGCCAGCAGTGGCCCAGGTGGCCAAGAAGGCCAATGGCATCTTGGCTTCTATCAGAAACGGCGTGGCCAGCAGGTCCAGGGAGGTTATTCTCCCTCTGTACTCGGCACTGGTGAGAACGCTCCTCGAATCCTGTGTTCAGTTCTGGGCCCCTCACCACTAGAAGGATGTTGAGGCTCTGGAGCGAGTCCAGAGAAGAGCAACGAAGCTGGTGAAGGGGCTGGAGAACAGGCCTGATGAGGAGCGGCTGAGAGAGCTGGGGGTGTTCAGCCTGGAGAAGAGGAGGCTGAGGGGAGACCTCATTGCTCTCTACAACTACCTGAAGGGAGGTTGTGGAGAGGAGAGAGCTGGCCTCTTCTCCCAAGGGACAGGAGACAGGACAACAGGGAATGGCCTCAAGCTCCACCAGGGCAGATTTAGGCTGGACATTAGGAAAAAAAAAATCACAGAAAGTGTCATTGGGCACTGGAACAGGCTGCCCAGGGAGGTGGTTGATTCACTTTCCCTGGAGGTGTTTAAGGCGCGGGTGGATGAGGTGCTAAGGGACATGGTTTAGTGTTTGATAGGAATGGTTGGACTCAATGATCCAGTGGTTCTCTTCCAACCTGGTTATTCTATGATTCTATGAGTAGACAACCCATCATTGCTAAACTAACAATTTAAGACTTGGCCACTCAACTGTGTCATATACCCCTTAGAAATCTCACAGACATAAAATCTGGCAAAAGTTCATGCCCCAGCATTGTTTTTTATTTCATTGAAGAATGACCTTTACATTTATAAAAAAATCTAAAATATCTTTTAAAGAAGAGAGAAAAGAAATGGATTTAAGCTGTTCTTGAATGTTGTCTGATTTAATCCAGGCACTTTGACTAAGTATAGCAGCTGTGACTGGTATAAAATACCTCAAGTCCTGAGTAAAAGCATCAGAGCATCTCCAGGACATTCAGAGTAATGGGCAAATTCTTCATTGAATAATTTTTGAATGATGTCTGGGAAAGAATGGATGTGGTCTAAACCAGTCCTTTAAGCTGCAAGCATTTATAGATAACTGGGCTGGTGTTGTGATTTGAGCTCAGGAAGAAGAAAGGGAACATTTTATCTTCCTGCCCAGAGTTTGGCTTCATTTTTAGTAACTCTTCAGGTCTGAAAGTTTAGAGTCTCGTCAAGGCTTTTTTTGATCCAAGCACGAGTCAGTAAACTACTCTTACCTACCAGAAATCACATGGAATCAGTTAATTAGCTTCTGAATTGACATGGAGGCAGTACAGATCAGAATCTAGCAAAACAGCTGGAGGTTCCTAACTAGCAGTTAATACGAGATTCTTCTTTACCTTTTATCCTACTCTGTCACTCACATGCTCTCTCTTCATATTTCTTGTATATGATGATGATATACAAGTAAAATAATAACTGTTAAGAAATTTATTCTACGTTTTAAAGTGTGGGGATACTAAAGAAGTACTGGCTGCAGTGCTTCTGGCTGCAGGTGAAGGAGAAGATATAGTGGAATTTGCAGTTAATATATGCAGCATCATTGTTTCATGTAAGACCATCTGGTTAGAAAGAAATTACGTATCCAGCATCGGGGTTTGGAAACAGTCTGGTTCATTGTTGTTCTGTCAGCTGATGATGGGCACAAAACATCAAAGGTATGATTTTGTTTGTTTGTCCTGTGAAAAAGTAGGTTAGTGACAGAGGTGATATTTTAGCACCACCTATTCATTAATGTTTCCATGTTTGCTAGCTTAAGATACCTCACCTTCATTACTTTTGACTTCGTGATCACTAACCCTCTGCAAAGCAATTTCTAATCCTCACCATCAGCTCAAATGCTGTTGGAATTTTGAGATGACATTGCCCACTCTGTTAGAACTAAAGGAAAAAAGCACAACAAAACGCAACAAAACGTCCTCTTATTCTTTATCGTTTAATACTTTAAAAAAAACAATTCCAGAAATTTAATATACAAAGTCACTTTTGTTCACTGTTTTGTAAGAGATGCTGTCTTCAGGATCACTTTTGCGAGGCAGGTCAGCATCTTTTATTTACACTACAGTAAGTTAATTGTAAAATTAATGCCACTGAAGTATTTCAGATTTAACAGTGCCTTGCATATGAAAGAATCTCTATCTTATGGCCTTTTGCTAAAAGCCTGAGCTATACAGCTCTCAAACATAACTGTTTCTCGTTCTGTTATTCAGATAACTACTGTTCAGTGTGTTCAGAGAGCAGGTTTGAATTAGGAGATAAGCTGAATTGGTTGCATTGGGGTGTGTGTGTGTGTGTTTTTCAGATACATCTAGCCCACTTGCTTATGATTACCACGGAAGGGTTTAGTCAAATTTCACAGAGCTGACAATTTTGATCCCAGTCATGGTAAGGAGTCGGGCAGATCAGACAGTGCTGTGCAGTATTTTGGCAAAACTGCTTGCATTCTCACAGGAGAAAACCAGGGTGCTCCCAAACTCACAAAAATTATGACGTGGCCAACCTCATCATGGAACTAGTTTGAATGCCTTTTAGTTTCTGGTTTTGTTTGTTTTTTTTAAATATATTTATTTTATTTTGTACATTAGATAAGTTTCTGAGTATTGGGCTGTTTGTTCTTTCTTTGGTTGCTGAACCGGCACAGAGTTTTTTTCTATTTTTGTCTGTATTACTTGGCTTCTGTTGATTTAATAGTTCTTCATTAATTATTATGCAATGAATTATTCGATGGATGATCAGAAGAGCTTCTTACAGTGGCAAGCAGAGATGTTTCCACTGTGAAATACTTCTAGTATTTTTTTGGTTTTCTTTGCCAATGCATTTGATAAATTTCATTTTTAAACCATAATACTAGTATGAACATAAAAAGCTAGAAACATTTAAGTAAAATAATGAAGATGTAGCCTAAATTATAAAGTAATGCTTATGTTTTAATAATCTCTTGCTTATTCTTCCATACAGTTTTATCTGTAACGCTTGGGATGTTGACTATGTAAATAGAAGATAAATGATGTGTTATGACTTAGGTCATTTTTCTTCATTGAATGTGAATCTGCAGTTTTTCAGCAAGGCTTTAAGGTGCAGATCATCCCACTCTTGTGAGAGCCAATGGAAAATGAGAGCTTTCTCTTCCTCTGGGAAAATATTGAACTCCACACAGTCTTTGGCTCACTGAGTTGTGTTAAAAGGAAATTTATCTTTGGAATGTACATCTCCTCTTCTGAGTGAAATTCACTACAATATTAGATCATAATGCCTCTGTATTATACAGTAGTAAAAAAGCAAGTAGCCTCTGATCCAGGCTGCAAGTTTTTAGTTTATAGGAAACAGAAGGCAAAAAGTCTTCAGTACAAATTGTAGTTTTCAAGTCTTCTCAAACTATTTAAGTTATTAAACAGATAAAAAGCTGAGTGTCCAGTGCTTAATATTTTCCTTAGGAATAGCACCTTCCTCATAAAATCAAGTTACCCATTAGCTGATGCAACAAACCTGAGAGCAGCGTAATTTTGCCATAATTTCTCTTTTAGTCCAATGTGGATCAGGAGGTAAACTGATTGGAAATGGATTCACTTTCATTTGCAACAAAGAATGCACAGGGCATATTGCAGGAAAGAGATCTTTATTTAGTGCAATAAATGGTCATTATTGCTCTGTGACAAGACTGTGGACCTTACTGTGTGAATGTGAGAGGAGCAGCTTCATTTCTTAGCCATCAGTGCTACAAAAATCTGACACCCTATAGTCATTATTTTACAAAGACAAGATTTTTGTCCAGTGTCTAGGTTTCTGTGCCATATTTTGTGACTCCATAAGTATGTAGTTGTCCCGTATGGCTTCTACAGCTCAGTAGAGATGCTTTCTCAAGTTGTTTATCCTGCCTTCTCTTACCTGAAGCATTCTTTCTTCTTATAGTCCAAGCACTTTGGTGTCCAAGGGGCTTTGAGGTTTCCAGATTTCACAGCAATGAATGGGGCAGTATTTGGTAGACTTTCTTATCATTTAGGGGCAGAGGGGGAACAAATCTTTTTAATAAGAGAGACTATATAAAGGGAGAAAAGTTTTCCTGTTCTTCTGGAAAGTTTTTTTCCTTTGTTATCAAGGAAGGATCCTGATAGGGTTTAATTTTAGGCACTACAGTGTAGGTTTGCAAAAAACCATGTATGAGTATGTGTATCTGAAAAATATAATATTAAAAGTTTCTGTGCTTTTAAAATAAATTTGCTTTAAGCCTGTTCCACATTTTAGTAGTCAGTATTCAGAGACAGGAGCATGGAGAATAAATATTATCTTTTAAAAATTGCTTCAAGTCCACTGTCTGTGAACTTGAAACATCAAACATTTCCCATATATTTAGCATGGCTTTACAAATCAGTCATTTTATGTACTATTTGCTGGTTAGTTTGTTCTTCTTTTTGTTTACTGGCAGTTTCACTTTGTTTCTCCAGTCATATTATTACTAATTTCCACTAGTTAACAATTTCAACTAGTAATTTGTTTTTTACTGTGAAAAGGAAAGGGGGGGCTGAGCAGAGGGGAAAGCATTGTTATTCATGTGCCAAACCCTAACTAATATCCTTTAGGCCTAACTTCAGTACAAACCCTAAAACTGACGCATCGGTAAGGATTTTACAGATATTAATTAGCTGTATGGAAAGCTGGCAGGTTGTCTAGTTAGTTACCCATTAGTCAGAAGGAGAAACTAATCTAAATTGTACTTTTTGATGTAGAAAAAATAACCCACATAGCCAGTTCTAGAAGGCAAAACAGAACTCTAGGCAGCTGCAGGGCTGGAGATCCCCTTGCAGAGGAGGTGTGGTCCCCAGCAGAAGTTATTGGTGCAAGTCTTCAGTGAGGAAAGCATGATGAGTTTGTCGGGCTGCGTTTAAGGCTTGCCTGCACGCTGAAGAATAGCACAGCACATCCTTGCAGCTCTTATCTACAGAGTGATGTGGTGCACTGGTAGAGGGCTTTGTCTTTATTCACAACACATTCAGTGTGTCTCTGCAGGGGAGGAAACAACACTCTTGCCTGTCAGCCTGTCCTCTGCCACGCTCTGCAGAATAAACTGAACTCTAACTCACCATTTAAGAGAAAGAGGGAAAGGTAAAGAGAGAAGGAGAGAGAAAGGGATTTGCTCTCTGGCTTATTCATATATTAGCTCTGTGCAAAGGCACAAAGCAGAAGGAGCAGCATCAGCAACCTTGCAAGCAGTGACTGTGTTTCCAATTAATATGATCTGAGCTACTTTAAGAAGCCAATTTATTACCTAACACATATAACACTTGAGCTTTGCTGAAAACTGGATGTGCCAAGCACACCTTTGCTTCTGATTTATATGTAGAGACTTGCGTCTTTCACAGAACAAACCTTATCAGCAGATATTCAACCAAGGCAGGTAAGAGATTTCTACTTAAGTGTCACCTTCTGCATTGTTAACGTATGTAAACAAATCTGACTTCTGACTACAGTGCCTGGCTGTCGTTGAGCACTTAAAACTACTGTATTTCTCCTTATGTTATGTTATCGTTCAGCAAGTTTAATCCCAGGAACATCTGCAGTATACTATAAAGATGCATTTTAAATTTTTCTTAAACATTAAATATTTGCGAATTGTACACTTTAGAAGTTAAGTTTTGAGTGAAATAATATGAGCGTACAATGTGTTTAGAGATATATCTCTTGTTGTTTCCCTATGATGTTTAATACTGTATTTATAGCATTTTAAAAATCCATGTCTTTTCTGTTATGTTCTGATGCATAGCATTTGTGCACCAGTTAGATTAACTTTTTTGACACATACGCCTAGGCAGCCTTAAATGGTCTAACTGAACAGTTTTAGGAGTTAAGTCATGCATATCCCATTTACAGATATACGGTTACAAGCTTCTGCACATGGCATGAATGATTTTTTTTTTCTTTTTCAGTCAAGTGGCTTGTTTCATCAACATGCAATTCAGTAAAAGTAAGGAAAGTGATATGATGATAATACGAATATAATCTGTGCCCAACATGACTTGGTTATGATTCAGCAATGTTTAAGTAACAGCATTGCTGGTATTTAAGATGTCAAATTAATACTGAAGCACTTTTTGGGGCACAAAGTTAGAACTAGTCTTCTCTGCAGTCTTGACACTGTCTAGTAGTAGGAGACAGAGAGTAACTGAGAAATTTATATAGGCAAAGGTTTCACCTTTGTCATATTCATAAGAAGATAGTTTTTTAGTCACTGTGTCTAATCTTTTTTTGTTAAATATTTTTTGGAGCCTTTTGTGCTTAGTATGCAGAACAGTGCAGATGAATCACTTATACGATGAGAGGAGGGAACTAAGAAAACTGTAAGAGGATGGATAATAAAAACTACTCTATTGACATTAAACAATAATTTAAACATCACTTTTTTCTAGCAAATGCATAAATAAGCCTTACATCAAACACCTGCTGCTGACCTATAACTCTTATTTTCAATTTGACCTTTTAACAGTCTTTTACTATTGAATTGTTCTCATCTAATTATTTTATGTTTACAAGATATTCAGTGCTAACAGAATAATGACTTTTGGTAATGTTTTCTGTAGTTTTTAATTTAACTTTGGTATGTTTCTGCTGAGCAAAGTGGAACTCAACAGCACTTTCAGTGCATGTGCTCTTGGATTTTGTTCACTAGTGACTTATTGAAACAATGTGAGGAATTAAAAATAGATGAATCTCACTGCTTGTTTGGACTTGTAATTTTTTTTTTATTTGTGTTATTCTAGTTCTAAGAAGTTGTGGATACTCTATGGAGAAAATTATAAACTTTTGCATGAAATAATGGGTAATAGTGCAAGTTTCCAGATTTGTAGGAAACCAAAGGCTTTCTCTAGAATTTCTGCACATGGCTTTTCAAAATGCGATAGTGTTCTGTATGGGAAAAAAAAACCAGCTCTGCATTTGTGGCAGAACTGTTAAGCATTAAGTCCAACTATCCCAAAATGCATGAGAGATCTTCTACAGTTTGTTGTTAGATTAATGCTTAAAACCTGCAGGATCATAATTCTAGCTTGTTCCAAATGAGAAAAAAGAAAAAGAGAGAAGTCAAAGAATAAAAAGTATCTTGGAAGTACCTGAGAGTTGTTTCTTTCACTTTTAGGCCCCTGGGCAGGAGGCGAATCTAGGTTAGAGCAAAACCAAAATCTCGAATTGGATCTCTTGAGTGAAACACATCTGTGTAGGTGCAGTGACATTGAAGGAGAAACACCTGTTGAGTATCTGGCTTTTGGAGAAAAAGCAATATTAATATTGGGATGATAAAGCTTGATTTCTTCAGGGATGCTAGTGCTGTCTGCAGTGCTGTGAACTACAGGACTTGGTGACCTATGGTCTAGCAAGGTTGTTTGAGGTTGAAGGGAGTAGAGACTCAATGAGGAACCCATGAAGGCAGCAAATGAGTGTGTTTACACAGAACTTAAGCCTTCGTGTTTTATTTTGAGCAAATATATTTCTATAGGAAATTGATAGGAGAGAAGCTGAGAAATCTTGAAGGCACCTTAGCACAGATCTAAACATCTCCGAACTTTAATATACTCCGAGAAGGTGGTCCCAGAATTAATGTAGTGAGACAGGAAGGTTTTGCCATGTATCATTACAGTAAAATTATGTCCTAGAAGAGAATCAAGCCAGTGTGTCGGAAATGGCAGTTTCTGTGTAACCAGAACTGCAGGAGAAGTTTCTGATCTCTAGTTAGTCCTGGGGGATGTCTCCTCAGCACCCTGATGGATAGAGCTAGGCCAGCAGAAGTCATAATAAAGACATGACATAAATCACAGTTGCAATGTTTGTGCGAAATGCTTATCTATTATAAAGCACTCTTCTCTCTCGAATATGAGAGCACTAGAACAGTGACCCCTTATGAGAAGTTACGATTTGGCCCAACATTTTATGGAACTGTTCAGGGAACTGTTGCTTGTACTAAATCTAATTAAACTTCCATTTTTTGTCATTCCCCTCTGCAGTGTCTCAGAAGCAAAAACTGAGACAGTGCAGAACACCACATGTCTTCAAGTAGTTCTCTGTGCCTTGAGTGGGGAAATGAGCTGTTCAGAGCACTTCTGCACTAAACAAGGAGGTCTCTTTGCGTAACAGATGTGGTTTTCCTTGTTCTCCCTTGTCTTGTCCTGTCTCAGTAGGAATAATGCCTGCTGGAGTAGCCTCTGAGGAAATGCACATTCCTCATGCTCACCACTGTCATCCCACCTCCAGGATTTATACTAAAGTTTTTGTCACTGGCATTTTTCAAAGTGCTGTGATTCACTGGTCCATCGTTAGTGAACTGACACTTATTAATTCCTGTCACTTTAAGGTTTGCACTGCACCGTTTGAAAATAGATTTTTTTCATGTACAGCATAAGTTTTGAAGCTTTTTCATATGAATGCATTTATATATAGAATACATTTGTTTACTTGCCTAGACAAATGATCGGTTTATGTATACGTAAATATGCAAGTTAAGAAGGCCTTGATATTTCTAATACAGTTTTTTCAGTGTGATAGTATATATACGAGCTTCCCAATATCCTGCTTCTGTGATACAGAAACCACTCTAAAAGCTCCTCTTTCCATGCTACACAATTTGTGGCATTGCAGGTGCTTTCTCTGATATTGTGTGGTGTTTGGAGAGTCGTAACTCATTCTTTGAATGTACTGTCCCATGTGTTTATCTTTTCTATTGTTGCTAACTTAGACAAAGGAATATAATAAATGCTTCATGGCTTCATATGCAGCTTTGCATTCCCTTAGTTCAAATTTGAAGTGTTTCAGAAATATTTAACCGTTGAGGCTATTTGGAAAGTGTGGCTATTACAAAACCTATTCTGCTTCCACCCAAAGGATTTCTGACTTAGAGAACATTAATCTCCTGTTTCATCATGAATTATATTCCTCCTTGTAGAAAAATATAACCTTTTAATTAACTGGGATATATTTCACTGAATGGAATCATTCAGCACCTTCAAAGCATAATTGATATAAAAATCAAGGAAAGGGCAAACTGCTGCAGTCACCAGCAAGGATGATTTCTTTTATAAAGACAAAGGACTTTCTTGAAAAAAAGGTGCATATGTCTTGCCTGAAGCATCAAGTTCAGAAAAGTGTAAACTTGAAGCTTACATCTTATTTTTTCTCTCATGCAGTGTATTTTAGTTACAGCCTTCTTGGAATTGTTTTCTTGTTTCCAGTATTTTTATGTTTTGGAATATTATGATTTAGTTTTGATACAAATGATGGTATTTGTCTTGCTTATGTTATTCTAAGCTGGCCCTGTAGTTTCCCCCCTTTAGTCAATGGAGAGAGGCATACACCTCTAAAAGCAGTTTAGCAACCAGAGTCTGAGATAAGTGATATGAATGGACTCGGGAAGGTCTCTTCTTTCTCCAGTGACTACAGAGAGCCTAGATAACTATAGAGTGCCTAGATAGTAAGCTTAGATTGGTCATCTAGCTTTAAGTGGTCAAATAAAGTAATAGTACTAGATGTATGCCTGTAGGCCTGTGAAGAAGGTGCTTGGCTTAATGAGCTTGAGGTACGATTAAAAATACTGTAATTGATGCAGATTCCATTTTTCAGCACACTCAGGTCCTCCTTCAATCTAAAATTGTTTTTTAAACCATTTCTTATCAAAAATAGGCTAAGTGTTAGGGCCATGTTAAAACTGAAGTTTTGGCTGCAGATTTCTCATAAAGACTTTCTGCAGTGATAAAGTGGGTAAGAAAATGTTTATTTACTGAGATAAGTTGCCGTGGGAACACCATGTCTGACAGCATCCACAGTGAAAAACATGTCTTGAAGTGGATGGAAAAGTTGTAAATCACAGAGTTTCATACTAATTCAAAGTAATTTCTGAATTTGGCTTGAAAAACTGTGTTCGATAAAAACATGAAAATGGATACAAAGTGCATTTCTTGCTTAGCAGGTAAGGTCCTTTTAACTTTAGAGAGAGCCTAGAGAGAATTCTTTCCCGTGACTAGCTTAAACAGATTTTAGTGTTAGCTGCTACTGAGGAGGGTGAACCTTGCCTCCCCAGCATTGTTCTGCTCTTGTATGTTCCCTCCATATTTTCTGTGTCAGCACCAGCAATACTGTGGAGATAGGGGAATTAGGATCAGCTCAAAGATCTAGCTGAAAATTAATCCAGTAAAAAGCAGCTTATCCAGTTCTTCATATGTCTGCACGTGCCTTGTGCTGGGGCAAGGTGAGCCGGGTCAGGGTCGCGTGGTCAGTAGCTCAAAAAGGACAGAGTTTCCCTTTCCAGCTCTAGCGTGGCCTTGGATTCAGAAACTGCACCTTAAATATTCTCTGGAAATTGTATGCAGTCACAGTGTTTTCATTACCTATATTCCACTTAGAGTCTATGTTTAGACTATCAATCCACACATGATTGCGCCACTTGAGATTCATATCTGGTGTTCCAGTTCTCTCTTTGTAAATTTATGGTAGCAACCCATTTGGCATTCTAATAATTCACTAAGCAAGGTGATTAAATGTGTTGGGTCTGAGGGCATTCACTCATATTCTAATTGACTTTTATTATGCAGTCAGTAACCTGGATCTTTAGTGCTTGATGCACACCATTGTTAGGGATTCATCCCACATCATCCAACAGCCCTAAAGATGTTGTGATACATATTGGCTGTAATCAGTGTGAGGATATAAAGAGGGCATTGGTCAGGCACGTGAAAATGGTGAGTGTGGCATGGTATCCAGAAGATTTTTACTTCAAAACTATGAATTTGGGATGGTTCCTCATGTCTTTTGTCTTTTGGTTATTTAACTCAAACTCAAATAATGCTTTCAAGAATTTCTATATAACTGCTAAAACCATGAATATTTGCTGCTTTTGTTTTATTTACAAAGCTAGTTTTCTCATGGAATCAGACTTCAAAGAGTACAGAATTTGAAAACTCACCAGTAATATTATAAAATAAAACTTGCTGTACAGTCTGTTGTGTAAGATTCAGAACAATTTTACAATTAGGATTCTTAATAGTAAAGCATCAAGGCCATAATCCTTTTGCACTGATGCAATCCTGTAAAATTATTTGGAGAAATTTTAGTCCATCCTTGCCTATCTTTTTTTTAATTAAACTTGTCACCTGAAAGACCCATGTTATCTTTAATTTGTAGACTAAAATCACTAAAAGACCTTTAGATATGTATCACATTCCATTCATTTGTTTCTTAGTAAATTAAAGTTTTAAGTAAAAAGTAAATATTGAACATATACAGATGGCACTGTACTGTTAGGTAAACTTTTAATAAATGCAGGCTCAGTTTAACTGAGAAGCTACCAACTACCTTGATACAGACCAAACAGGCACCTCATTTTGAGTTTATTCCACAAACTTTTCAAACTCAACTTTTATATAATTTTTCTCATAATAAACTAAACATATGCAGGCCAATCTTCATCAACCCTCTTTTAATACTCATAACTCATACATGCTGATTTATTTTCAGTAGGAAGCATGTGCTTGGTCCAGATGTTCAAACAAAATGACTCCCAACAGCCTGGCAACACAGGTTAGTTCTAGAATGTATAGGTCTAAATCTGTGTAGAAATAAATTTTCCATAATTCAAAATGAGATTGCAGTCTAAGAAAGGCAGTAAAATGCAACAGCACTGGAAACAAATTGTTTTCCTTCTAGCTTTTAAGTATGAGGAACATGTCATGTGTCGTCTTTACATTATAGAGATGTAAAAATGTTTAATATTTACATAATGAAGATGATGAAGTAATCAAACAGAATATGTTGAAATATCAACAGTAAATTAATTTTGCAGGTTTTTTTTTCTTCTTAATTCTGAAAAGAAAGTTAGGATTTCCCTAATCATAGGAAATAGTATTTATTTGTTGGTACAATGCCATTTGTATTCAGCGTATCCCGTTTTAATTTCTTCTCCTGGAACTAAACAATGACTATCAGTAACACCAAAAAGTTTAGTCTAACATCTTCCTTTGATTATTTGAAAGCCTGTTGTATTCTCTTTGTACCTTGCAGCTGTAGATCAGGGATGGGTTGCAGGTAGAATGTTTTCTTGCTACACAGCTACATCTGTGTTTTTTCTGAAAGATATTAGAAATGTCTAGGCAAGAGTTTAGAAAAGGAGGATCTTTATCTGTTACACTAGGTGTGTTTTGATACTGAGTGATTAATGATAACTTTATTATTTTGTGAGTCCAGAGTTTTCTAGCAGCTCTGGACCGCAGCATTGCATTTCTCCAGTCTAATAACCTTCTTACCAAAGTATCTCATTAAGTAGTTAATCTTTATTTTTGTAGAACCACATTTGGTATGCACAGTGTGACGCCAAGAAATGTTAATAGTAATTACAATGTCTCCTCTATTCTCTGATGCCTATCTTCTAATATGGAAGATCTCACTTTGTGAGAAGCTTCCTCTACCATTAAAAGTCAGAGAGATTTTTATGCTGAGTGTGTTTGAAGAATAGGTATGTATACAGGAAATACCTGAATTAATTACAAAGAATAAGATGATGCAATAAAAATAAGCTTAAATCCGCTTTGTGTTTTATTATTTCCCTATCCTTATGTACAGTGTGGTAATTAGTGGTTTGCATGTACTTTGTTGTAGTGGTTTTTTAAAGAGAGATTCAGTATTTGAATGAAACAAGTATTTTGCAAGATACCTTGCAAATGTTTTATTTTCTGTGTCTCCTGTGTGAGATGTTTGAAGGACTTTTAACTGATGGAGAAAGCATTGCCAGAGCAGCAGTATCTTTTTATTGTTTGCTTTCATGGCATCCATTTGGGATCAAGATCTGTTCCCTTCTTACAGGAAACTCTTAATTAGTTTGTTAAAGTTTCACTGAATTTCAGCAAGGAAACAAACAAATTGATAAAGACAAGGTAGTAATTGTGTCCTGCCTGGAACTGAACTAGATCTTCAGCTACAGACGTAACATAGCTAAGCCAGTTATGAAACCCAGTTGGGTTATGGATGTAGAGGGAGGAGAGTATTCTTTGAAGGTGGTCGATAAAACTGGAGAACACTGGCTGCAAAGCAGCCCTTGCACATAACTAATTTATCTTCTATTACCTCTGCTAATTTGTCCTCTGTTACCTTACATTCATATCCTTCATTCATCCTGTTGTCCTTCATACCAAATTTGTGACCAGGTACCGCTAACTTTTGTCCTCTGCTGTACCTGATGACATTAATTATTAAAAAAAAAAAAAGTAATGTTAAATGTCACATTTCTCCTGGCTTTACTGTTTAATTAAAATTTAAGAAGAGAGAGTGAAATATTCACTGGAAGCCTTGAATGAGTATTATGAACAAGTGAATGCCTGTTTGTATCTCTACACATGCACACACACAGGTTTACATTTTTCTGAGGTAATTTTTAGTGTTAATCTCATTTTCATTATGATCCGTTTTAAGCAGATGTGAAAGTACAGAGTTCCTCTTGCAAACTACGAATGTTAAAGGTCAGTGTAGAAAGTCAAGCCATTTTCAACAGCTGGTGATCTTATAAGAATTGCTGATGACATTTCACACTTGTAGAGCATTAAGGGATTCAATAATTCATTTTCATTGTTCTTCTAAAAGGGAAGTCTTCCATACTGCAGGGTAGTCCCAAAGTATTTTCACAGTATAATTTTAAAAGAGGAAAAAAATGTTAAGGATAACAGGATAAATATATGTGTTCTAAAGTGAATGAGAAGGATCTGATTTTTTAAGTTTTTGAGAGAGCCTGGGGAGTGTGGTTTGGATTAAGTAAGGCAGGAAATCAAGGAAAAAAAATCTAACCAAAATACATTACTGTTAGGCTCTTTTGAATGTAAATCATTGTAGCTTCAAATAAGGCTGGATACACTTGTAGTTTGGGAGCGGTAAATGGAAAAGGTGATGAAGGTGATGTTTTTACTTTGATAGAGGATAAATGTCAGGCATTTGCAATTAAGATTCTCATCTTTGGTTTCCTAGAGAGGACAGTAATTATTATGGCATACCCTTGCAAACTTCTTTCTTATTCCATTCACATAAACACTATTAAGAAGTGATGCGTTTTTCTGTTTAAATGTGGAAGAATAGCTATGATGGACAGACAGTCAAAGTAATCACAGAATCATTTAGATTGGAAAGCATCTGTTGGGAATGTGTTAGCAGATAGCTTGAGGAACATCTGGAAGAACACAGAAGGGCATGCAAGTAATACTACTGTATACGAGGTTTATACCCTACTGAAAAGAGTTCAAATTTAAATGTACAAGAGTTTGATGATGAATTTGTTTTAGAAATCCTGAAGCCTCTAAATACAGACTTCCCTGTTGTTTAGAATTTGCGCTTTTGGGTACAAATTAATTAGAGAATGATTTCATGGTACCTAAATATTAGGGACAACACTTTTCTCAGATAGAATAACCTGTCAGAATAGCCATGTAAACACGTAATATTTATGGTAATTATTTACTATGCATTTAGTACCCTCAGATATACTCAGAAGCAAGTACATCAAGCCTTGGTTCCATTTTCCCTTGCTTGATTTCTTTGTGGCAAGGTTAAAGGTGGACACACTGACAGTGTCAGTACAGTTACTTGCTGTATATATCTAATTAGAGATGTGGTAGCTTATCTGCACAACAACATTTGAAGATTAAGTAGCACACTTTTTTGTGTGCTTTTGTAGTAACAACTGGAAAAGCACTAGTAGTCAAAATAGTACTTAGAGTATCAATGGACAATGTGATCAAAGCAGGCTGAATATGAGCCAGCAGTGTGCCCAGATGACCAAGGTGGCAAATAGCATCCTGACTGTATCAGAAAGAGTGTGACCAGCAGGATCAGGGAAGAGGCTGTGCCCTGACAAGGTGCACCTGTGCACTGACAAGGTGCACCTCAAATGCTGTGTTCAGTTCTGGGCCTGTTGTGACTAGAAGAACATTTTGGTGCTGGAGCACAGCCAGGGAAGGGCAACAAAGCTGGTGTAGGGGCTGAAGAACAAGCTTTATGAGAGGGAACCAGGTTGTTTAGCCTAGAGAAAAGGAGGCTGAGAGGAAACTTTATCACTGTCTACAACTACCTGAAAGGAGTTTGTAGCAAAGCGTGTGTTGGTCTCTTCTCCCAAATGACAAGTGTTAGGACAAGAGGAAATGGCTTCAAGTTGCATCAGGGGAGGTTTAGATTGGATTTTAGGAAAAAAATCATTACTGAAAGAGTGGTGAAGCATTGGAACAGGCTTCCCAGGGCAGTGGTGGAGTCACTATCTGTGGAAGTACTTAGCAGATGGGTAGATGAGGTGCTCAGTGATATAGTTCAGTAGTAGACAAGTATGGTTGGACTCAATGACCTCAAAGGTCTTTGCCAACCAACCAATTCTAAGATTCTCTGAAAGGGATGAAGTGTTTTCAGTATAGAAGAAATATTTCTGAATTACTGGAAAGGAAAGAAGCCATCAGCCAGAATGGGAGCTGGGAGAAGTGCATTTGTATGTGATTTTGTGTGGAAGCATACAGCATATTGACTTTTGAATGCTACAGCTGGCCCTGTCTTCTTCTGGATGTCTGCTGGATTTGTGGAGGACTTTTCATTCTAAGTGCTGTCTACATAATCCTTCATGTTTGCTTTGTATTTTTCTCAATGAACAAGAAACACTTATGTATTTAGGTGTAGAGTACCTCAATGCAAAAGTGTTTTCTTTTTAAAGGAATTAAGGGTATACAGTATCCTGACAGAGTTGCATCATAAATACCTTTTGTTTGTGAAATGTACTGACAGTGTGGTCCCTGGCCATACAAAGTGTAAGTGACTTTGATTTAAAAAGCAATTGCAGCTTTTCTCAAGGGTTGGGGAGAATAATGGAGCCTAGAACACCACATGCAACCTGAAAGATAATTATTTTATTTACCTGGCTATTCATCTTGACTGTCATTTTGTTCATAATTAAAATCTGATCACTGAAGAGCAAGCGGTTTCTGAAGATCAGCAGTAGTGCAACTTGCTAGATTGTGTCATTTGGAAAAAAAAGTCGGTCTAAATGTCTAGTGTGAATTATGATTTGTTTAAGCGAGTGATACTCCTGGCTCCTGTGATTTAATGTAGTTAGCCTTTCAGAAAATGAAAGCTATATTTTAATAGGTCAAAAACATGATATGTGATGTGTGGGACATATACAGTGTAATTATGAAACTAATGAGGTGTGGCTTGCTAATGTGATTGGTGAAGATCTGCTTCAGTAGCTCCCGTTAATGAATTGTCTGTCTATGCCAATGCGAAGCCTGGAAGCATTTATATACTGGATGGTTGGTTAGATTGGAATGAGAATCTTCCCGTGATGCCATAAATGAACTGGCTTTTATGGCAGTTGTACTTGCCTTCAAAACTAACTTGACTGAAAATCCATCTACTAATTTTTCTTTGACCATGAAACCACATCTAGCGTTAACTTGTTACTGTCAGTATTAACACAAGTAAAATGAGTCTCAGCTGTGTCAGAGAAATAAACAGAAGCATATTCCTAATCCAGCCTATGATGGCAGCAAAGCCGAAAGTACTGACACAGTGGAACTACTGGTGTACTTACAGGTGGGAGGAACAAAAGTCGAGTATAGTGCTGATCCAGCTATAGCATATTGAACAAAGAAATTGTATTTCCAGGGAATGCATAAGGAAGACTATGATGAACCACTAAGTAGTTACTTGACTGCAAGGGAACTTGACTATAATTTTTGGGGACCATATTTCTGCTTTTTATCTTGCTTGGTAGAAAATAAAGAACAGGGTCTGTACAGGTTATTCTCCCTCTGTACTCAGCACTGGTGAGACCGCACCTCGCATACTGTGTTCAGTTCTGGCCCCTCACCACAAGAAGGATGTTGAGGCTCTGGAGCGAGTCCAGAGAAGAGCAACGAAGCTGGTGAAGGGGCTGGAGAACAGGCCTTATGAGGAGCGGCTGAGAGAGCTGGGGGTGTTTAGCCTGGAGAAGAGGAGGCTGAGAGGAGATCTCATTGCTCTCTAGAACTACCTGAGGGGAGGTTGTGGAGAGGAGGGAGCTGGGCTCTTCTCCCAAGTGACAGGAGACAGGACAACAGGGAATGGCCTCAAGCTCCACCAGGGGAGATTTAGGCTGGACATTAGGAAAGAAATTTCACAGAAAAGGTCATTGGTCACTGGAACAGGCTGCTCAGGGAGGTGGTTGATTCACCTTCCCTGGAGGTGTTTAAGGCACGGGTGGATGAGGTGCTGAGGGACATGGTTTAGTGTTTGATAGGAATGGTTGGACTCAATGATCCAGTGGGTCTCTTCCAATCTGGTGATTCTATGAAGAAAGTGGGCTTTATGGATTATAACTAACTTATGGGTGGTATGTATGTGCCATGTGCAGAATTAGCACAGTGCATGACAGGTAGAGGCAGAGCCCATCTCGTACAGTAGAATTAATTACTTGGTTTTAATTAGACATTCTTCAGATGCTGGTTTTTTTTTTTTTTTGAGAGGTGATTGGTTTGTTTATAAGGCCTCAATATTTTTCCCAAGTAAAACTAATTCAATGAGATATATTCCCCTTCACCTGGAGCCCTGCAAAGGGAAGCTGGCTTAGGAGAGAGCAAAGCAAGTTGCTGGGATCTTGTTCCCTCAGAGGGCTGCTCGGGCAGAGGCTCCTGAGCACAGTGTCCTTCAGCAGGACTTGTCTGTGCACGAGAGAGGGTGCATGTGCGACCGAGGGTACTCCCTATGGTCGGTGCTGCACAAGAGCACAAAGCAGCGCAGCTTGTGATACTTCTTGAATGTGGGTAATTCCTTGTTCCCCCTTTTATGGAAGGCTTTGTAGAAAGCTCCTTTTTTTTTGCACATTGTTTTCTCCACAGCATTTGTGGTGTAGCAAAAGCAGCATGCGAAACTGAAGTCATTCACACAGATAATCACGTACAGGCTCTTGACTTAAATGGTATAGCAGGGAAACTTATCTGGGCAAATAAAACCGTGTTCTGCCACATGTAACAGAGAATGGTATAGTCATTTGCTAGTAGGTTTCCTTTACTTTGTAATGTGGAGAACGATGAAGCTGGTGAAGCCTGTTTGCTCTACAGCAGAAAATATGCACATGAATGACTTTCCAGACACAGTTCACCAAGTAGTTTAGTTATGTAACTTGACGTTTAAATATTTTGAAAAGATTTCCTTATCTTTTATCTTTATTTTATCCTCTGGATGAGATAATATTCTGCTTCTGAGTACATGAGCTAACCTCTTGTCTTTGCAACAAAGTGATAAAATGATTTATCGTTAAAAGAATTGAGTGTAAATGAATGTAGCTCATCATTTTAATCATAGGTCAGGTCATCCAATCTGCAATATTTTGGCACAGCCATATGCCACTTAAACCTAAGTGCCTCCTCTATGAATTAATAAGTACACTTGCTAATTTTATTCTTAAGTATGAAGGCAAAAATATGTTTTAATCCAATCACATGTGCTTGTATCTTTAAATATTGCTAGATGTTTGACTGGTTGATTGCCCTGTTTTCATTAGTGACAGGGAGTATTAGACATCTGGGGGAGTTTAGTTTTGTAAATGTACTTCTTTAGCTTAAACCCTTCTGCATATGAATAATTCTTCTCCCCGTTTCCTTTGCTATTCTGTCATTGAAAATGAAGTCGGTGATGTGACAGAGCAAGCAGATGTAAAGGAGAGAAAATACAATTCTTCTCATGAAGTTAACTTGGCAGAAGTGAGGAGGAGTTAATAGCAGAATTGGTGCAGGTCATGGTGTTGGTTCTGGTCCTGGTTGAATCTTCTTGGAGCTTAAGATACAGAATCACAGAATCACAGAATAACCAGGTTGGAAGAGACCCACCGGATCATTGAGTCCAACCATTCCCACCAATCCTTAAATCATGCCCCTAAGTACCTCATCCACCCTCAACTTAAACACCTCCAGGGACAGTGAGTCAACCACCTCCCTGGGCAGCCTGTTCCAATGCCTAACCACCCTCTCCGTGAAGAATCTTTATGTTTTAAAAAATGCAAACGGTGTTTGAAATTGAGGTTAGTTTATGCTGCTTATCTGGTTGTGACAACCTCAGAACAACAGCCTTGAGTGTTTCTGAGATTCAGTCTGCTAGATCCTTTCAGGAGAGGCTAGAGCCTTTTAGGGGAGGCCTTCAGGCACCAGTAATTTTCTGCAGCAAACTTCAGCAAACTTCCATTCCAGTTATAAGGATCTGCCAAGCTCATATTTGGGTGATTTGAAGGTGCAAAATAAACAAATATGTAAAATATCAATTCAAAACCTAACTTTGAAAGCTGAGATGGCAGAGCAACAGCTTTCAAAATAGTTCTTAGTCTCTACTTTGAACAGGATCTTTTTCTCAACTGGATTTGCAGTCAGTTCCATAATACCTCTTTAATCCAACACATGACTAGGGAGTCCTTAGTTGCCCGGTATTACTTGTTATATGATGTAAAATAATCTTTCCTTCGAAGCTGGGCTGCGTGGGTCTGGGTCTAGAATAAAAAATAAGCAAAAGCATACTCAACATCATTGTCTATTTTAACTTACTGCACTGCTGAAGTAGCACCAAAAGCTTTTCCAGGTCTGTTTGGAATTTAGCTTACTGTGGTCTTCAGAAATTCCCTGAGATATTCTGGCTGTAATGGCATTTTATTACAGAGAATAGTACACCACTTAATCCCATCAGTGGACACAAGAGGTTTTTTTTATTGTCATGATCATTTGCGTTGTCTCTGCAGTCTGGTTGCAGCTATGGTGATTTCCCTGGTTTAGAAATGGATGACTTGCTGAAGACAAAAGCTGTATAACATTGATAACAATTTTGTTGCAATTAAATTCAAACTGTTAATGATACATGGAGTCCAAGTCAACATAACGTTTAAGGCTAATTTCCCATGTACTTAAGCCTTGGCATAAAATCAGGCACATACTTAAATGCTTTCTTTAATTAAAGCTTTATAGTGAGACTTTCAAAATACTTTTACTACTTTTCTTTGGTTTTATGAGCTTTTTTCCAGTTTGGCACAGAATATAACTGAAATATTGCATATGAAGTAAAATTGATGGAGATGAGGACACCAGGCTGGCAAGCACATGTTCATTAAAAACAGATTAGCTAAAAAATAGCCTCTGATAATCCTGTAATCAAGACTTGATACACAAACCCATGGAAATGCTAAATGTGCTGTAAATAAATAGATGATAAATTTTCTTTATTCCAATATGTGTGCCTTTAGTAAGAAATTGTATTTCTCCTAAAAGATCATTTTCCTGTGGTCTTAAGATTGCACCTCCTTTGCAGCTGTGTGATGTGTAGGAAATAAAGAGATAATTAATAGTATGAAGGCAGAGTTGGTCTCCTGAGAGGGAGAACTTCACATTGCAGTCTCAGGTCTGTTAGTAAATACTGCAGCAATTGGCAGATGTTGAAGCTAAGGGACAGGGCCGTCCGTTACTCCTCTTTAGTCTTAAAAACTTGTCGGAGAAATAAATGACAAAGTGTGGGATGAGTGGAAGTCGATGTAGAGAAAAGTATGATGCCTCACACCACAATGGGTATTTTTAGCTTCCTTCCTAATAAATTTGATTAAGTTCCTTGAGAAGCATTTCAGGTGGAATGAAAAGGGGAGAGGAGTGTTTTGTATGAGAGATTTGAAAAGATTCATTACTACGGATTATGCTTAATGAAACGAATACTGAGTGTGAGGCCATGTAGTTGGTGTATTTAATATGTACAAATTAAATCTTCTCCTGGAAATATACTAATAAAAACAATAAATTAAACATCAGGACCAAGAGATGCTGGCTTATTAATACAATGTAACCCTATTTAGAGAGTTCCAATTTACTGAACACAGATGTTGCTGGTAAAATAATTAGAGGAAAAATCAACATCTAGAAGAACATGGAATGTATTAAATATCAAAGTTTAATAAAGATTTAAAACACTATTAAAAGTTAGGTAAAAGGATTAGGGGAGGGAAATGTTAGACAGTTTTATGATGTTTGGTGTAGCTCAATTGTGGAAAATAAAGCTTACTGTTCAAAATCAGTGAATGCATATAGAATCATAGAATAGTGAGAGTTGGAAGGGACCTTAAATGCCACTTAGTTCCAACACCCCAGCCATATGCAGGGACATCCCACTAGATAAGGATGAGCCTTTTCAGAAGTCTAGAGAGATCATATCTGTCAGTTTACCCAGGTCCACTGCCACGGTCACCTCATCATAAAAAGCCACTAAGTTGGTCATATAGGATTTGCCCCTGGACAAGCCATGCTGGCTGCCATTAATCACCTCCATGTGCTTTAGCAGAGCTTCTAGGAAGATCTGTTCTGTATTAAACAACAAAAATCATTGCTCTTCAGTGATATTTATTCATTTCATTTTTAATTTTGTCAAAAGAAGATCTAATGAATAACATTCTCAGTGGGAACTCTAGGATGTCGTACTGCCACAGGCAAAACTGTTGGAGACCAGTAGCAAATCTGAACAGTAAAATGCATCATCAGAGGGAGGTTGTGGGGCATACCCCATCAAGTTGACACTTGCTGCCTGCTGTCACGTCCGCAGATATACAGACCGTGGTCTGTCTAGCAAACTGTATCACGGTAGGTTTAAAAGCCACTGATATTGAAGATGTTTTCGATAAATTTTAATGGGGGTATTTTTTTTTAATATATAAATTTAGGAAGTAAACCCAGTGCCCTGAGCTTTACCTCAGTTTCTTGTGTACCTTAATTCATAGGACAGAATTAGTTGGATAGTGATGTGAAGGTCAAATGAGTTTCTTTTAATGTCTTGGATGTTACTTGCTATATATATTTTTTTTTTGTGCAGTCAGTATGCTGGAGGAACTGAGAAGTGAGGATAATAGCTGATATTTTCATGTTTTTGAAAGGATGAGAATAGATCACACCTCTGTTTACTCCTTCCCTTCAGAGGATATTTGGTTACTTCTTTACAGCATTCTTTCTGAATATACTTATTGTGCCTAATCTTTTTTAGTCTGTGAACATGTTCCCTATCATAATGGAGATAGTTCAGGCTGTTTCTAGCATAGGAGACACGAGTAGCATTGGGCTGACCACTACACATGCTTGTTGCTAGCTCATGCTGAAGTTCTCATATCATGTTTTTAGTGCCCTAAGTACATGCAGTAACTGAATTTAGAACTCGTGCTGGTTACTCCTTGTGCACACTGTCCCTGCAGCATCTGTTTGCCACACAGACAGTGACCTTAAGAGTTTAAATAATGATTCACTTCTGGCATTTGACCGTTCAGCAAAGTGATGCTGTTCATCTTTTCCACTCGTATGTCTCACTGATCAGACATCCTGCCTCATGGATAAGACACTTTTAATCAGACTGTTTTTTCTGTTATTTAGGGTGATTCAAAATAGTATTATCTATATTTTCTTAAAAATGTGGACAGCTGGAGTGTAGACCTTTCATTTTAGTCTTTTTTTTTTTTTTTAAGTGTATGTTATATTACTACTTCTCTTAGATCTTTGGCAGTCTTGGAAGCTAGAGTCATAGATCTGACTACGCCTTGGTTGTCCTGGAAGGCAGATGTGAGGGAAATGTGGTAAATAGTCATTCACAAATGCAGTCATTATCTCTGGATACAGAGATTGCTGGTATAGTGATGTTACAGGAATGAAAATTAGTACAATGAAAACATGCAGGAAGCATTACAAGGAAGAACAGAACTGCAGTTCTTTACAGAAGGGTCTGGAAATACAACCAGAGATTAAACAGGGATTGGAAAGAGGGCTCTGAGGACAAAGATGTATCAGAATATTAAGTATAGCCAGAGGAGAGTAGCCAGAAATTGAAACGTGGAGAAGGAAGGTCTGGAGAGTAGAAGTAAGTGCTACACAGGGACAAAGAGCTCCATGTATGTTGAAAAGCAGTGTTACAAAGCATCTTCTGAGTGGCATTCAATCCACTTTATAAAATTTTAAATATTCTTTTTTGGTCCTAACAAGCACTGTAAATTTTGGACTTAGCCTAGAGCATAAATACAGAAGTTGTAAAATCCATAAGCTTTCTAAATTTTCAGAAACTTCAATCAGCATTTACCAGTAAGGAAAGCTAATTTTTTCTTTTAAAAGAATGGATGACATAATAAAGGTCTTTGGGGAGATAGCTACTAAAATTTGAGGCTGTAGCAGCAAACCTCGAATAGAAAGAATTAATTTAGATTCAGTCAGGACAGTGCTATAGTATGAACTGTGCATCTTGGCAAGGCATTGTAGATGGGAATAGGTAGCAGTGTGTGCAAGAAATTGGCCTTAAAACAGCACCGTCAGCTCTGACAAGTCCCCAGACAGAGGTTTAGGAAAATGAAAATGTGTTGCTGGCAGGAATACTCATCAAATCGGAATTAAGGTGCAGTGTTATAAGAATAGAAAATGAGTTTGTGAAAGAAGAACTGCTGGTGTTTCATCCCAGTGCTATGCTGATTTACAGAAACAGGAAAGCTTCAAATGAAGTTCGAGAAGTTGTCCAGGTGCCAACTCTATTATTTTCTAACTACGTTTGGCATAGCAGCATTTTGATTAACCACCCCATATCATTTTCCAAATACTTGCCTTTAAACCTTTGTTTATATCCTTATTTTCCAGACACATCTCCTCATTCTTCACTTTAGAACCATAAATATTTTCAGCAGATTATAATGAAGTTAGAAAAAGTAGAAAAAGTCCTCTTTATAGAGTCAAAATACTCTAGCCTCACTCTAGAGACAAAGGGTTTAAATTGCAAACTTATGTTAATATAATTTTCTTGTGCATGCCATTAGCAAATTTATGCTAGAAGATAAACATCACTCATCACCATTTGCTATATTATTAAGATTTTTTATGTATTTAAAGGTGAAAAAATGTATTTGTTTCCTCATTATTGTCATGATTAATGGCATTTACACTATAAACAGGAATTTTAACACTGGAAGAAAATGGAACTCTGAATATACATTAAGAGGACTGACTCACTCAGGAGAGTCCATGTTCATTAGCATTCCTGCTTTAACTGTGTTAGGAGAGTTAAATATATGACTGATATAAGTAAATAAATGCATAAGTTACAGAGACGATATATTTCCACTTTGCACTTGTGTCTCTAGCTGGCCTTAAAGTAGCACCCTGGAGTTGTCAGGAGGAATTTATGCTTTCATAACCGAGCTAGGTAGCCCAATTTTCTTGGAATATTCCTGAAAGGATTTAGTTCACTCTCTGTTTTCTGAACCAGATTCTTTGCCTTGCAGTGAAAGGAAATCAGTGGTCTGAAAACCAGGTTTTTGATCTGAAATAAGTATATTGACTACAATAAGCTTAGTGCCCTAAATGACCACTAGCTTTTTCACTGATGGAGTTACTACAATATTCAGTGACACTTTGTTTTCTGTGGTGTACAGGAGGATGGCAAAGCCAAATAGAAAGATTAATCTTCGAATTTGGTTTGCTCCAAGTATGACCCCATTGTAGAGGGTGACACAGCTGTAACTACTTTATTTTACTCTTCTCCCTTTCTCTACAGTGTCTTCAGCCTCTGGCATCTGAGAATGCTGACAGGGTAGAGAACTAGTTTTCTCACCATTGTAATGCGGTTATTTTGCTACATTCCCTTTTGCCAAAGTTTGTAAGGGACTACACATATCAGCATGAAGTTTTCCTCTGTGTGCCAGCGACAATGAATTCTGTGTGTTTGTATGCATGTTTCTGTATGTATGCAGTATTTATTTCTCCCCTCTCTGATCGAGAGATCATCCATAGTCATAGCTCAAGCTAGCAAATTAAGATTTCTCTTGGTCTGATTCTCTCACTGGTCTCTGAAGTTATAATTATTGAGTTTCTTAACATGGTGGTTGTACTTTCATTTCCTGGGAATGCCTTTTCAGAGCCTGGCCCTATAACTTTGGCTGAAATAAATAAATTAGATTAGTGTAGTCTAATGCTGTGATTGATTTCTGATTTTTGCCTTTTCACTTCCCTTTCCTTTATTTCCTTGTTCTTTTTTCTTTTCTTTTTTGTTCCAGCTGATGAACACACAATTTCTATTGTGATTTTTCCTTTCCAAGCAAGAGCAGATGAAAAAACTTCAAAGGACAGAAATTAGTCAATCATTATCAATCTTCCTTTGAGACTGTGGAGTTTGAAGCTGAAGCCTGATTAAAACAATATAAATTACTCCTAGGTCAATAGAATTAATTGTAATTCATAAAATCTTTGTGCTCTGTGATTTATCTTTTATGAATTATCTTAAACGTTAGCAGAGTTGTTGTGTCCACTCTTCTTTTAGAAGAAAATGCAGATCTACTGAAAAATATTAATTACCCTTTGCAGAAGATGCAGATCTAGTTGTAAAATTCATTAATTTTTGAAAAAAATGATTTCATGCCATCTTGCTAATATCTTTATAGTGCCCTCTACCCCTCTTATAGGTTTATTATGATGTCAGATCAGATACGTGCACAGCTTTTGTATAAACGTGAATGACAGTTAGTAGCTCATGTAGCATTTGCAGGCTTTGAATTTACATGGAATAAAATAAGGCTGGATGATCGCTGGTGACTTTTTTCTTTTTTTTTACTTCCTAACAATAAACTGTCATAGTCCCGTTTTTAATTAAATAAATAAAAGAAATAAAGGTACTAAAGGCTAATTTATTACGTCCATTGACATTTTAGAGTCCATTTTAATTTTTTCTTTAATTTTCAAGTGATTGAGGAAGTAATTCCCAAATGTTCATATTTTTGACATTAAGTGTCTGATTCTGCTAGAAAGTATCTGTTATTTATCATGCAGAGATCCACTAAGTCATCACTGAAAAGCTTTTAAAATAAATGGCACCACTGTCATATAATGTTTTATCTTTTATCAACATTAAGATTTAATTGTTCTTTAAAAGGATGGAATCACTTAATGCTCTCAGAAAAAAAAAGGAATGCATTCCATAGTGAAAAAGTCTGTACCTCAACCCCTTTCTTCTTTACTATTTCTAGCTATAAAATTGATGAGCAATTGTCTGTTTTGGTAGAAAAAGCCAAATAACTTCATCTCACTAAGTTGCGCAGAGTAGATACAAGTCTTCCTGGCCTCAGTAATTTTCGGTATTAGGACTTGGTGGGAGTTATTATTTAATGAGATAATGGAAGTGACAGGTTAAACTGTGCTGGTACAGGGTACAGCACATAGAGAAGAAGGTCAAATATAATATTTCAAAGTGTGTTTACAGCTGTAGTGTTCAAGGACATTATTTCATGGTAGCAAGACAGTGCCATTTTAAGGATTTTTGGAGGAATTTTTTTTTTTCTTTTAAGACTGAACAAGTTGTCAGTGGGAATTTACAAAGTACTTAAAAAAATGAGATTCTACTCTCATCAGGAACTCTCCATGTATTGAGCTATAAAGAAGTGGCAAAAAAAAAAAAAAAAAAAAAAGATGACATTCTTCTTAAAATTGCTGCTTCAGCTCTAGTGAGACATATTTTAGTTGATAAGTGCTAGGAATAATGTTTTGCATAAATATTCCACAATATTGAGCAGATTTTGTGTCTATAATTAGAGCTTTGATTTACTCACAGACAGAATTAATTAGGGGAGTAATAGTTGTACTGTAATTCTTCTATTATAACCCAAGCTAATTTCTTCTTCCTCTTTAAAATCAAAGATATAAAAAAATATTTATTTAACCTTCCTTAAAACACTGTAAAAATAATCTGTTTATAAGATAAAGATTCTATTATTAAATACAAGAACAAGTGTTCTGCTGTCCAAACTTAATTTTGTACTTAATTTACACTTGATAATTATTCTTCCAAGGCTGTTAAAACTCTTAGGAAGGACATAGAAAGAAAGTACCAGCCCAAACTGAAGCACTTTTGAATGAAGCTGTAAATTCTGTAGTGATGTTCTGGTGCTCTCCTATGCTAGAGTCCTGGGATAAGGAGAGAGGAAACAGGCTCCCTGTAACAATCTTTCTTCCAAGTGCATTCATGAAGTATTGAATATATTTTTTTATATTGTTCACAAACAAATTCCTCATTTAAAAATGGGAGTTTATAAGTGTAAAGGCTAAGGTGAAAGAGTTAAATACAGGAACAAGAGCTATGGACAATCACCTGAGCTGTTCCCTACTGTGCTTTCTCTTGTCGCAAGTTGCTATCTGTTTGCTTAAGAGCAGTATGGAAGCTTGGCTGCTGGGTTTCCTCAGCACATTATATCCCCTTCTAAAGCAGCAGGGCAGGGATGAGACTCCGAACTACAGAAAAAGAGAAGTTTGTGAACTGCCATTGAATGCCAGTAATCGAGGTCAGATTGCAGCAGCAGTTTCCAGGGGCTTCTGGAAAGATCTTCTCAAGGTCTTTTCTTCAGATGACAGGTCTTCTCTCCAAACACTGTCAGGGAGACAGAAATCCTGGCTGGCCTGGGAGCAGGGTCACAGAGAAGAAAGTTCATTTGTGGAAGAGGTAGAGAACTGGGATGTACTGCTTCAGTGAAAAATGAAATGTAGACTTGAACCAGCTGTTAGCTCCAAAGTTTGATTTTGTCAATCTATTTTATGCTGTGATAAAACTGAGCAGCTGGGGGAATGAAAGGCTGGAGAGCAGCTTGTATGATAACCTGTCCGATATATAACCACTGTGATCTAACAGTAGTCTGACAAGAGATACGAGTGGCTCATTCTTTGTTCATTTGTGTGAGGAGATGGGAACTTCCATTCTGCTTTGACACCAGCTATAATCATTGTGGTGATGCTCAAAATGGCAATTATCCCCGCTGCGGGGTCATTTTCTCCCTGAAAAACTTTCCAAGTCATGCCCTGGGCAGGTCGGAGGGCAATCCAGATGTTAACAATTCTCATGGAAAATTGCACCTTTTACTGATTTCTACAACCCCAGTCGATGCACATTTACAAGCAATTGATATTGAAGGAATGTATAGTTACTGCCTCGTGTAATCCAAATTCATTTTTCGTAGATGCATAAGTTCAAGTGTTGATTGTCATTTTAATAATTTAAGGAGATATTTTTCTCTCTTCTCCTCCTGAATCTATTTACCTTTCTTTTTCATTAAGTGTAGTCAATTCCCTTTGTTAGATTCCTCTCTGACAGAAAAAAATCATTTTATAGTTCAGCTCTTTCTTCTGATCACCAATAAACTCAGCCTTGAGTCTTTTCACCAAATCCTTTAACCAGTTCTTCCAAGTTCTATTGTGGTTTTGCCTCCCCTGTGGAATGAAGTGGGCAATTACTTCCCAGAAAGGAAAAGTAAAGAGTATAATTTTATTTATGAAGTTTGATCCCTGTTCAGCTGACCATTGAGTCATCTTTAGTGATGAACAATGTGATGCCTTTTAATGGAGTGATAGATTGATATGTTAGTAGATGCATCATCCCCATTCATGGCAAGAGCAGCTTGCTTAGCAGATGTCCTGTTTTAAAAAACGAATTCCTCATGAAAATACCTACCAAATGTGCACATACATCTCTTTCCATAATGAACTGACATAATGAATTAGCTTGGGAACAACTATTTTTTTTTTTTTTTAAAGATCTACCTTGAGTGCCTGGTTTATCTTTGAGTGTCTTTTCATATGTTCTGAATGTTGTTTCTTAAGCTATACTAGGTCACCTATTGCCTGAAGGTGTAATCACCTTTTCAATACTTACCACTACAAGTTTCCTTGGGGCAAGTGTATACTCAGGCAGTGCTTAGTGCTGACAAGCTTGAGGCAAATGGCAATTTTATTTCTTTCTTCCTCCTTTCCTTGTTTGTTTAGCTGGAGATAGTCATGAGCTGATGTGGCTGAGTCCAGCTTGTTGTTTAGAATCAGGCCCCAACATTTTTAGGCTGCTACTGGTGGTGGATCCCATGGTCCAGTCCCCCACTGGAATGATCCAGAGTGCTGCATCAGAAAATTGCTTTGATGATTCACAAGTTTGCCAGTTTGAATTTAATAGAAAGATCTGAGAAAGTATGTAAGTTATGATCGTTCTGGGCTTTTAAGACTGCATCAGTGCAGTCTTTATTCTTCTCTTTTAATTCAGGTTTTGAGAGTAGAGAATAGTATGAGAAGTGCAGGCATGATTTACTAGTTACTTCAGAACAGTGATTAAAATTGCAAGCAGTGTTCTGGTGATGTATTAGCAGAAGATATTCAGTCATAAATAATAAAGAACACCTCTGAAGGTGACACGTATTCCAGCTGTAGCTCAAATATTTGATGTTCTTAAGAAAACTGTTTATGTTTAGATTTAAGAATGGATATAAAATTATACTCCTAAAATGTAATTAGCAATATCTCCTTATGGGATTACAATTTATCTCTTAAATGTGAATGGATTGCTGAAGGAATGCATCAGACAGGCAGCAGAGTTATCGCTACAGCTTCCTGGCACTGTCCTAACAGTTTATCTTGGGATTAGTGGAGTAGTCTAGAAATCAGTCATTAGGCACTCTATTTATTTCTGTTCTTCTGGAAATAGGGAGCAACCACAAATACACACAAATATGTTAGGTGTGCTCATATCAACTCAACCATGCTCGGTCTTGACTGTGACAATTGAAAGGTTCTCTGTAAGCGTGTAGCCATGTCTAGCATCCCCTAGATATTCTGTGTGGACTTTCTTGGGAGGCTAGATTTTGTGCTTGTATAGTGAAGTCAGATGCAGATAAGTCAGAATTAGATAAACTCTTTCAATTAATAAAATTCCCTCAGCTTAGGGACAGGCATCTGTTTCACCAGTTTAGAACTTGGATCTTTATTTTCAAGTAGTGAATCTACAAAAGTAATTTTTCTGAGGGTCAGTGAATATATAAGGTTTTAAGTTCTGATCCCCCTGGCTATCAGATTCAGTGGCTTGGTTGAAATTAAGAAAGTCAGAGTTCTTCATGCAATACACATTCTTGTCACCTTTTTCTATTTTTAGATTACTTGCATGTCTCAACACTGAAAGACCAATCCCTAATTTGTTACCTTCCAGACTTTTGACCATTTGAGCTGCCTTTGTTCTCTACTGCTTCTCTATACGAAAGAAACTCAATTAAACCGCAAAAGGATCAAACCTAAGTGATTAAAAAAAATTTGCTATGCAGCAAAGTCTATTTTAAGATTTTACACAGCAGGTAGAAGGTTATTAGGACTATGGTATAATCCTTGCTTGTAAGGAAGATGTGGCAAAATAATAGTTTTCCTGGAATGTAACCATTAACAAGGCAGCTCAAAGAGACCCCCAAATTAAGCTTATTTGTGGAATTTACAGAAAAAAACGTGGATCAGCACTTGGAAAACATTTCAGCAAACCAGTAAATAAAGTCTCTGAAATAAAAGCTTATGCTGTCCATCATCATGTTGGAGAGAATAAGTTTCTTAAAAACTTCCTTGAGGGATCATATACATAGTTCATAATTGCTTGTGTTTGTGCATGCATGCACAAATGCAATTATTCAGCAAATTCTTAAGTTTCCTTGCACTTAAAAGAGCCAGATGAGAGATATTGTTATTGAGAACTGTGAACTTTTCAGTGCTAACCAATGAAGCTACAAGACTAGTACAGAAGAATGACATGAAAAGGAAAATATTCTGCACCTAGTTCTTTGGTCTGCACACATGTTTTCATATTGTGCAGCTTCCTGTAGATATTCAGATACATTTCATACAGGAATATTAATAAGACTATGATAATCTCACTATTACAAGTGTTAAGACAACAAAACTATTTTATACTGAATATTTGATGGCTAACCGTTCGTCAACTCTTTGTGATGATTCAAAATGTGACTTCATGGCAAATGAATTCTGCAGTGGTTGGTATGATCTCAAATAAACTGCATTCTCTACATCCTTCAAAGAAAGTAGACCATAGGCCAAAATTTCTGGTGTAATGTATATTTATAGTGCCACTCAGTTACTGTGATCTGTAATGCTTGAATAGTCTGAGTTATCTATAAGCTTGCCAAACAAAGATGTTCAATCAAAGTGCATCTAGTAGGCACCTCACAGTGTCCAAGGTTCATATGACAGATGGAGTATGATCTGGAGTAAAATTTTCACAACTTCCTTTTCATACATTCATAGAATCATAAAATAACCAGGTTGAAAGAGACCCAGCGGATCATCTAGTCCAACCATTCCCATCAAACACTAACCCATGCCCCTCAGCACCTCATCCACCCATGCCTTAAACACCTCCAGGGAAGTTGAATCAACCACCTCCCTGGGCAGCCTGTTTCAGTGACCAATGATCCTTTCTGTGAAATTTTTTTTCCTAATGTTCAGCCTGAATCTCCCCTGATGGAGCTTGAGACCATTCCCTCTTGTCCTGTCCCCTGTCACCCGGGAGAAGAGCCCAGCTCCCTCCTCTCCACAACCTCCCTTCAGGTAGTTGTAGAGAGCAATGAGGTCTCCCCTCAGCCTCCTCTTCTCCAGGCTGAACACCCCCAGCTCTCTCAGCCGCTCCTCATAAGGCCTGTTCTCCAACCCCTTCACCAGCTCTAGAAGCATCTTCAAGCCTCTCTAGAAGAAAAATCCCAGACTACTAATGCTCAGAAAATGAAAAACTTTTCTCAGCTTAATTCCTGGGAGGCTAATTGACATGCAACCAACTTTTCATGACTTACTAGAATAACAAAGACACTCACAGCATAGGTTTATTCTAATCACAGTTCTCTGAGGGTTCAATAGAACTTGATACGTTTGTGAGTTTTCCTGGAGCAAAGGTTGCATGCTTTTAGACTGAAGTACTGCAAGAGGGACAAATTGGATTATAATACTGGAAACAGGTCTGTCATCTGGTTTTGATGAAGTTTGGTAATTGTGTTTCTGCAACATAAAATTCATATACCTGTTCTGCTGATGGATTTTGAGGCTGTAATTGTATATTGTTGTTATGTATATAGTAATTTGTAATTTTGCCTCCAGACTTTAAGTGAATTCTTTTGGGATTAAGATTTTTGAGGCTTTGGTATATGAGGTTAAAATTTTCAGAATTTTTAAATGCAGCAGCTCTTAGACTTTTTAAGGATTTGAACCTGGGTTTAGGGTATAAAGTTTCGATGATGAATGTTCCTAGTATTTTTAGTTGCACAATAAATAACTGTGGTAACATTGGTACTGGAAAGATCCCAATAGATGCATTGGAAATGCACAGATGAAGAATTTAGGGAGAAAGAGCAAGAAGTGCGCCGGGCCTCATATATATTCCATTCCTCAAGTTTGTGAACTTCAACAGCAAGGTATACACACATAAGAGAAAAAGTATCACTGTAAATATATTATGGAAATTCACACTACAAATCTTATCCTGATGGTGTGGGGGTGAAGTTTCTTCAAATCTGTTTGTTCCGGCTAGACTTTTATGTTGCTGCTATGGCTATGAGATGTGCAGCTTCTATTTTGCCATGGATTAATCGCCTTGCAGTTAAAATCCCTCATCAAGATTGCATGCCAAAACCAGCAGTAAAAATAATAATAAAAAACTCCAGCAACAAACAAACAAACCTGAAGAGACTGCAACAAACCATTAAAACTGAGATGATTCAAAATAAATCTTTTAGCTCTCCTAGTGCTTAGTCAGAATTAAGAAACTTTTTCCTGCCACATATTGCTGCGCCTTATTCACTGCAGCATCCAGCTGCCTCCCTAATGTCAGTTATTTGCCTTCCCAGTTTGCTGCTCTAGTTCATTGCAGGGTGGATAGCAGCTTGCCAGAGAAGTCTCTGGCAGGATAACACAGTGAACATGGGGGTTCAATAATTATCATATCGACATCTACAGAGTGAGCAAGGTACTATCTATTTATATGCATTTTGGGAATATGATCTTCAAATTGGATTTTGGCAATGCAGGTTGTGTTTATTTAATGGCCCAAACTTTATCACTCTGTTTTGAATTGGCATGACATAGTTATATATCTGAAGAAGTCATTAAAGTGCTGAAACATAGTTGTGGGGACTAGATTAGACACCTGATCCACTGAGATGTCCCTATCAGGCCAGGAGACACAGCAGAGGACTGGCAGCCAATCCCGCTTTCAGGAGTGGTAACAGGGATCCATGAGGGAACTAAAATGGTACTGGCTGTGTGTATTTAGATAAGGAAATTCCAGCCGAACTAGCATTAAAATAAGGGTTTGATTAAAATGGGATCCAGCTAGGTGACAGTAGTGTCAAAAGCACTAGGAAAAAAACATGTGGTCTGAATTTAGTGCAGTTCCTTCCAGGCACTGCTTTTTGTCTAAAAATCCTTCAAGGGGGTTGTGTACGTGTGCAGCGTGAGGCCTCTGCTGGGATGTGCATGTGTGCTGCCTGAGGCTTCAGTTCGCAAATGAATTCACAACTCTAGGATTTTAATTTGACACACAGTCACAGACTTGAGATATTACCTTTAAGAAGGGGTCTCTGTGGAGGAACTTGTTTTCATTTCCATTTGCAGAACTGGAATTAATGAACCAAAAGTGTTGGTAGGCATTAATGGAGGGTGCTTCTGTTAGAGTGAAATAAAAAAACCCACAAACTAACATAACTCCTATGCAGAAAGATAATACTTCAATTTTAACTTTCTAGAGGAATTCACAAAGCTGCTGTTAGTACTGTTTGGAATGCCTTCCTCTGGTTGCCGTATGGACAAATAAGAAAATGACATCTCTACTCAAAAGAAGAGTGAGCAATGCGTAAATAAAAAATGGGAGAAAGATAAAGCAATGAGTAAATGAGCAAACTGGCATTTAACAGGCACCTTGCAAGTCACACTCCTTACCTTGTTAGTTTGTTGAACACTTCCATGAGAAGTGGTTTAAGAGCTTTCTTGAGGTAAGATGTTCTATGAAGCAACTTAACATGGTGCTAAAAGGTGTTTCAAGCAGATTTGGATGGGAATTTTGGACCCAGGTGACTCAGTGGGGGAAAATTTAGCAGCCGAGGATTTCAATGAGATAACGGCCTTTTGCAGAGTTTCTTTGAAATTTAAGTATTCAGCTTCTTGATGTTTATAGAGGCAACAGATAGAAAAAGAAAGAAGATATATGTGAGTTATTTAGTGTGCTTTAGATGGAGAGAAGAGCTGGCCTGAAAGCATATGAATATCAGAGGAAAGAAAGGCAGCTTTGGGAGGAGGGGTAGCTGCCTGGAGAAATACAGAGGTTACAGTGATCTTGGAAAAACTGTCTGTGTAGTGTACGTTGAGGTTTTCAAATTGAAAAATATTTTTCAACTGGAAATTATGTGAATCTTGATAAGTTTTAGAAAATTGTGTCTTAAACTAAAACCACAAAACATCTGTTTGTGTGTGTTTCTGTAAAACATTGCCTTCTGGTAGGCAGATACCGTGCTGCGAGCTGTAGAAAAACATAGACCTCATTTTTCAGTATATCACATTTTCTAGAAGTGGAGTTTGTAGTTAACTGAATGCACAAAAATTATTCAGCATCTCCAGAGAAAATATTTTGGTTTTGATTCGGTAAGAACAAGTAGTTACGTTATGTAACAATGAGTGAAAGCCTATATGTTTCTTTAGGCTTGTAGCTAGTCTTTCTTTACTTCACTCTAATATGTACGTGACACTTTCTTTACTATACTCTTATATGTAAGAGACACAACTGTCAGATTTCCAAAATAATGAAACGGGGCAGTTAGTTAGGCTTAGGGTCTCTGCGTGTTTACAGATATGCATATGTTGAGATCGATATAAAATTAGAGGTGTAGCTCAATATACAAGAATTAAGAGGAGATTTGTGGGTAAAGCCTGTGCAATGCCTTCTCATGCAGAAATTCTGGAATAAAATACACACCTTAGGCTGGATTTTCTTCGTTTTACACTTAGTGTACCTAATATTGAATCACAGAACAATATAATCATAACATGGTTTAGGTTGGAAGAGACCTACAGGATCATTGAGTACAGCCTTTACCCTAACACTGCCAAGTCAACCCTTAAACCATGTCTCCAAGCACCACATCTACACATCTTTTAAATACCTCCAGGGATGGTCACTCAACCACTTCCCTGGACAGCCTGTTCCAGTGCTTGATATGCTACTTGTCTGTGAGGAGTACACACAAAGAATATACATAGATCTGTGTACAGATGTTTTAATGCTGGGGAAAATACTACTGTAAGGCAGCATCAGTTATTCTAATACCGCACTTTAGATTTTAAATGGTCTTTCTTCCCACCTATTTATGAATCACATCTGAGTTAAATCTCACAAGCCATACAAATAGCAGGGAAGAAATAGCATGCTCTATGTAGATAGATAACTGCACAGGCAAACTAAAAAGAATGGTTGAAAAGTCATTTACAGGACTTTACTAACGATTCAGAAAATGGAAACGTTTCAGGGCATACCAGTTCAAAAGAGCACTCAAGCTGTTTTAAGTAAGGATATATTGCCATGTCAAGGTGTTTGTAGTGAATGGCTGAGGTGGCAAGCAAACTTTTCAATGCTAATTTCTACTTAAGCAGTGTCATTGTGGATTGTGCTCATCCTTTAGAGAAAAATATTCAAATGTCTCCTTTTCCAGATCAGTGTGACTTTATCCAAGTGTTATTTGCTAAAGACCCTTCAGGCAACATTTCTGCAGATTTCATCAGGGAAAGGCATTGAGGAGCTTAATTTTCTGGGGAGGTCATCTTTTTGACTCTCAACAGGATGCTTAAACCTGAAATCAAATACAGTTACTAAAGATGTTTAAGTACTGCATGAAGTACCTATGTACTTTGAACATGAACGTGCGAGTCGTGCATTCAATTCACTTTGTTTGGATGCATTTTCTTTCCAACAGAAAGCTTAAATGCAGCAGAGAACGATGTTTTTTATGAAATTGCTATCCAGTTCCTAAGAGATGTATGTGTAATATTGGGGAATTCGTAACTGGCATTAATTTACATAGTTTTTGTGACGTCTGCATGTACACATAAGTAACTCAGCTTCCTAGAAGTAGTTGCCTACCTTCCAACTCCAGTTGTCTGAGGGAGCAAGGAGATTCAGAATGTCCTGATCGTCACAGCACCTCTGTGGTACTAAACTAAAAGAGACAATGAAGAGCTTGGAGTGTTCATCATGTCATGATCCATTCTGTTAAGAGGCCGTCATGGTCACATGCTTGGTTTTGAATATGGCCACTGTCAATTAGCGTACTTCCTGAGATCTCTGCAGAAATTCCATGGGCTAAGAACAGCTGCCATTAAATTTTTCAGGAGGAGCTATGCTGGTGTTGCCAGGAGGTGAGGCAAGCCACGTGGATGTAAGCTGAATGACAACACTGGCCCAGAGGAAACACCTTGTCACTTTACTTGTATAGCTGTAGCCCATGTTGTTTGAAGGAATAGCTCCCTACAGTACCCGTAATTTACTTGAGGATAAGATTTTCTATAAACGTTGAAGAGACTGTTGTGTTTCAGAAAGTCCTTTCCAGTATCCGTGCCAATGCTGCCAATGACTTGCAGATATATCCATCATCTCCATCATCTTCCAACAGTCCTGGGAGACTGGGGAAGTTCCACTGGACTGGAGGCTGATGTTGTGCCCACCTACAAGAAGGGTCGCAGGGAGGATCCAGGGAACTACAGACCTCTCAGTCTGACCTCAGTGCCAGGGAAAGTCATGGAACAGGTGATCTTGAGTGCGATCATGAAGCACATGCAAGAGAACCGGGTGACCAGGCCCAGTCAACACGGGTTCACAAAAGGCAGGTCTTGCCAAACTAACCTGATCGCCTTCTATGACAAAGTGACTCGGCTGCTGGACGAGGGAAAGGCTGTGGATGTATCTTCCTGGACCTCAGTAAAGCCTTTGACACAGTTTCTCACAGCATTCTGCTACGGAAACTGTCACCTCTGGCCTGGACGGGCGCACACTCTCCTGGGTGGAAAACTGGTTGGCTGGCCGGGCCCAGAGAGTGATGGGAAATGGAGTTAAATCCAGCTGGAGGCCAGTGACAAGTGGGGTTCCCCAGGGCTCAGTGCTGGGTCCAGCCCTGTTCAGTGTCTTTATCAATGACCTGGATGAAGGCATCAAGTGCTCCCTTAGCAAGTTTGCAGACGACACTAAGCTGGGTGGAAGTGTTGATCTGCTGGAGGGTCGGGAGGCTGCAAAGGGACCTGAACAGGCTGGACTGCTGGGCAGAGACCAATGGCAGGAGGTTTAACACGGCCAAATGCCGGGTCCTGCACTTGGGGCACAACAACCCTGTGCAGCTACAGACTGGGAGAAGTCTGTCTAGAAAGCTGCCAGGAGGAGAAGGACCTGGGGGTGTTGGTTGACAGCAACTGAACATGAGCCAGCAGTGGCCCAGGTGGCCAAGAAGGCCAATGGCATCTTGGCTTGTATCAGGAACGGCGTGACCAGCAGGTCCAGGGAGGTTCTTCTCCCTCTGTACTCGGCACTGGTGAGACTGCACCTCGAATCCTGTGTTCAGTTCTGGGCCCCTCACCACAAGAGGGATGTTGAGGCTCTGGAGCGAGTCCAGAGAAGAGCAACGAAGCTGGTGAAGGGGCTGGAGAACAGGCCTTACGAGGAACAGCTGAGAGAGCTGGGGGTGTTTAGCCTGGAGAAGAGGAGGCTGAGAGGAGACCTCATTGCTCTCTACAACTACCTGAAGGGAGGTTGTGGAGAGGAGGGAGCTGGGCTCTTCTCCCAAGTGACAGGGGACAGGACAACAGGGAATGGCCTCAAGCTCCGCCAGGGGAGATTTAGGCTGGACATTAGGAAAAATTTTTCATGGAAAGGGTCATTGGTCACTGGAACAGGCTGCCCAGGGAGGCGGTTGATTCACCTTCCCTGGAGGTGTTTAAGGCACGGGTGGACGAGGTGCTGAGGGACATGGTTTAGTGTTTGATAGGAATGGTTAGACTCGATGATCTGGTGGGTCTCTTCCAACCTGGTTATTCTATGATTTTATATTTTGTCCTTTTCATCACATATTTCCCTCTGCTTTATCCCCAAAGATTTAGGATCAGAGGGAAGCTTATTACCCTTTATTTTACTATATTTCTGCAGTGACATTTCACAAGTTCATTAATAGCACACCACTATAGTTCAGGTCAGCAAAGAACATGCAGTTAGATCTCCTTTGCTCTGTAGTTAGCTGGTCATTGCTGCTAAGGTCTAAGAAGGCTTGGAATTAATTGTTTTTCCCTTTTCTCCATCTGCCCTTACTGTTAGAAGCAGTACTCCTCTGTTTGATTGAAGAATATGTGTGAGAGTAGGAATGGAGTGTGTAATAAATGAAAATACTAATATTTGATCTTCTCATTGTCTATTGTGAGGAAAAATGAATGGTAAAGATTCTGAGGTGCCTTGATATTTAGACACTGTTAGTTCATAGGTGTGGTATATAATATTTTTCTTTATGTTTTAATGAAACTGTCAGTTTTGGATTTTTAAACATATCAAAAACATAGGCAGTAAGAAGCAGAATTTTATGTTGACTTAATACGCCTGGCTTTAAATCTGTTAGATCTGTTCTGGAGTCAAGATCCATTGCCAGTATTTTGTGCTTGTACTTGTTCATGACCATGATGTTATGTTAGTGGACATTCTGATGTTAAGTTATTAATCTCCTGTAAGCACTAATACACTAAAGGATTCTTTGAAGGAGTTGTAGCAATCATTGTATCCTGTAAATAATTGACTAATGGAACCAAATAGTTTCCCTCTGCTAAAGGAAAAATGGTGGGACAGTTCATTCTGCGCTTCAGTCAAACACATGAAGGGTTTAATTACCTAATGCATAGTATGAATTTCAGTCTTGCAGTACAGTATTTCATTCCTCACCAATCTGTCCTTTACTGGATTTACCTGGTAAAATGTTTATAGAGACCATAAATTTCAACTCCTTTGTTTATGAAATGCAGATGCTTTCTCAGGTGTAAACTTGAGAGTGTGTTGTAATTAGAGTGCCCAAAGGTTCAAGGATATTCCTAAGGGAATAAATTTCTGTATTGTTATGTGTATTTTTTTTTTTTTTTGAAAGGTATACTACACACATCTAAGAAGTTGTTCTGGTAGACGGCATTGCCATTTTGAGAACTGAAGTAATTTTAATTTCCTACAATACTTCTCCTTCTCTTTTTCTTTAATCAAAGAGAAAGTTATTCTGGCCTCTCATGTGTGGAAAGTAGAATAACATTTCAAAAGGCTTTCAAAGTCATAATGTATTTAGGACTAATGGAGCACCAATGGAAATATCAATGAGAGAGAACACAGAAATCAACATATATATTCTCGAATCAGAAATGAAACAAGAGGGGATAGGAATTCTTATTGAATAAACAGCTTCTGCAGTGTTTCAGGCAAAATGTTTGCAATAAAATCTTTTTGAAATGTTATCATTATCTGAACAGTATCTTCTACCTTTTTAATTCCCTTTGGTTCTGGGCTTAAAAATAACACAAAAGGTTTTTGTCAGATCTTCAACAGTAGACTTGAAATACTTGCAGAACTTTTAGTGCTTCTGGTCATCAGTTAACTAATGCATGGATATCACTGATTTTAGCAGGATAGTCTGTCGGAAGTACATGTTCTGTTACAATAATTTCACCTTTTTAGAAACCAATATTACAGTGTAATTATATGGCACATAGAGAACTCCAAAGGATATAACCTGAAGTTTTTTGATGCTGAAGACACGTCCTTGGTTGCCTTCAGCAGGCCCTCATTTAGGCTTTTACTGCAAGAGAAGTTTATTAGTAAGCAGGTAATCTTTAGCTGCAATTAGTGGGAAAAAAAGATAATTAAATAAATTATGCCAAGGATGAAAACTTCTTAGTGTGTCTCAATTGGACCAGTATCTCTACTATTCGATATGTGGTGTGGTAGCAAACAGCAGTAAATATAATTACACTATTCCTTATGGTAGTGATTTTCTAAAACATGCACATCTGCTACTATGGAGTGATCTGCCAGCTCTGGGGAAATATCACTTAGCAAAACATGCAATGCACACAAAGCAACTTCCAGCAAAGTTGTTTGCTAAACTAAATCCAATACTCTGGATATAAGAAAGCTGTAGATGAGAAAATCCAAGCAGCAGTAAGAGCTGGTGCAGCTTGAGAGATGATTGATATAGTTTTATTTTATATTTTGGCCCTTTCCAGTGGTTAGAAGTTCTAAAAAGGACCAAGAGGTTTTTAGCAGGGTACAATGAGGTGACGAGGTACAGGAGTGTCTTATGCACACACACAACCATGGTTGGCCAGTTTCTGATGGTTTGTTTCTTTACACTTTTTTTTATGGCTTCTTAGCTAATCTGTCTTGACATCTATTATATCACTTAATATCCTTGGTTTGGCAGAAGCTGTTGAATCTCAGTTTTGTAAGAGGGGGTGTTTGTACCACCAGGTGGTTCATTCACTGTGCCATGGCAGAGCTGTGGCATTGTCAGCCTGGTTCTCCAAACACTGTGAGCTTCCTTAACTTTCCTGGGCATCTGTTGGGTTTTTAAAACGTGTGACTTCCAGAAACTACTGCTTGGCAGTACTGGTTGTTATACTGATAGCATTGGAATAAGCGTTTCAATAAGCATTACAGGTGAACAAAATTTTAGCTGAGCTTAAGGCTGGACCCATTTTTTTGTGATAAAACTGCGTGTGGGATTTGAGCGGGATAAGCTGCTTAATCTGACATTGCTTTTGTGTATTCTGAAGTCAGGGATAGTTCCGCAAGCGTCAGATTCTGAGTGACATGTTATTGAATGTATCCTAATGTTAGGTGTTGTCTTTTGATTTCCTTCTCATATCTATCTTGTGCAACACAATGTCATGTTAAGGATTGCTAAGCATCTGTAAGCTTATATCCATTAGCTGCTATGTCTGCCCTGCAGATAGAAGCAGCCTAGAGAAAAGCGTATTTGTGTTAGGATTTACATGTACATTATTTCCTGGTTGCAGCTGATGGCTGTGCCCTCCCTAGCGTCGTTTTTTGAGAAGTGTTTGTGTGAAGTTTCTGTCAGTGAACTCGTGTTAAAGTTGTGATGGAATACAAGTAAGGAGCATTCCTACAACTGGTCTGCTGAAATGTAGGGGTCTGTAATGAGAATCTAGCAGGATGTGATCTTTTAGGGGGCCAACTGCCAGGAGGACTCTTTCAGCACCCCTGGGGATTAATTTGTTTCAGTGCAGGGCCCTGTGAGGCTCTGGCCTTTGGGCTCCAGAGCTGGGCTGAGGTACCACACTCTGTTGTAAAATAAGCAGAAAGATCTGCTGTCTTCATCTTTCTCATTACCTTCATCCTGTCCCAGGCTTTTCCTCCTAGATAGCTGCCTCAAATAGAACTGAAGAGTTTTTGTTCATAGTACGTTCATGTAAATTTTATGAGAAAACGCCCCTTCCAGAAGAATTCATATATGAGATAGTCCAAATCCTGCAGACACCCTGAATTATTTTTGCTTTTATCAATTGGATATAGACTTCAAGTATCTCTCTAAGACAAATGATTGCTAAAGAAGTAATATTTTCCACATTCTAGATACTACTCTGAGGAATGCCCCCAACAGAATTAAGAAGCCCGGAATGGGATTTAGACAGTTACTATGTTTATAGTCCTGGAAAGTTTTGCTCAGCTGTCACGTAATGATGAAAGAAACTAACTCTGCAGACCATTCAATATTTTTCCTTGGAATTCCACAGATAGCTTTAGGCTTTGCCTCCACGTATGTCTTTGAGTGTTCCTGTTTCCACAAGGCTGATCAGCAGACCACCTGCAAGTTGTATGGGGAGTCTAGGTATTATATGGATGTTTCTGGGTGTACGTCTGTAGGCTGAAAGTCTGTAAATTAGATGCTTAAAGTAATAGTTCTTGTCGGGTATAGTGTGTCTGATGAACTGAACACTGGTAAGAGTAATGTTATTATTATGAGTAGAGTGTTCTAGTGCTTATAGCATTAGCATAATTAAATTTCTGTATCATGATGACATTCTCATATACTCTGAAGGAAGTCTGTTCACTGCTAAACATCTTTGAGAATGCCTGCTTCATGGAAAATATTGGCTCAAATACTGACATTATAGTAGAGCCAGAATTTCTCCTGTTATTAAACAGAGGAGAGAACAGTAGTTTAGATTGAGGATGTCCCTTCCTCTGTTTTATTTCTTCTAGGCTTTTTGGGAAGTAAGGGAAGTAAAAAGGGAAGTGAAAGAAAAGGAGATAAGAATTATATGAATGGATATCACTGCACTCAAGGTGCTGGCAGAAATGGATGCAGAAGCAGAGTGAGATTTATCACCGTAAAACAGTGGCAGATCTAGACTAAGACTCATGAGTTTGTCTTGAATTTGGAGGCTGTGTTATCAATTCTTTCCATGGTATGTTCTGCTTATCTAGTGTGAAAAAGGATGGTGAGATTTAAGTAAGTTAGTAAAATATCATGAAGTTCTAAGTTAGTAATATACAAAAAGTTCAAATTGTTTGATGGATATTATGCTCAAGTGTAATTTGGATGAGCATTACAGTAAGCTGGGATTTTCTTGACTTCACATTCTGGTTCACGTGGTTGGCTTTTCCATGTGGTTGGCTTTTCCATGTGGTTTGAAAACATCAGGAGGTACTGTTTTCTGACACTGAGGTACATCAAGGATCAAGAGCAATGACAATCATATTTTTCATGTAAAATACCTTATTGCAGCAGGTGCACTGTATGGCAGGGAATATGGCAAAGCCACATGGAGTTACTCGCATGCATCAGATTTTATGACTGCCATGAAACTACTTCTTTTATCCACACCATATGGCAGTTCAAGACACATTAAATAGCCTTTTTCTAATGCCAGGATTGGCAAAAGCCCTAATCCAACAGCAAATTTCTATACAAAATCAGCAGGCTCTAACAAAATGACACAGTCACAATTCGGCATGGTATCAAGTGATGGCGTTATAGCCCTCCATCTGCCATACAATAGGAAAACATTGTCTTAAAGCAACAGCCACTATTCTAAATCACTCCCATTTTATTTCCCATAAAATATGGCTGAATTGATAAATGATACACTTTTCAGTGCAAATAAACCTCCAAGAAAAAATGTAAATATGAGATCCGAAGCAAAAAGCTCAAGATTGTGCCTGTCACTCTTTTTATTTAACAAATAAAAAAATAACTATGATCACCTTCAAAATATTTCCCTTCTGAGTTGACACACTCCTACATGTGATGCTGCTGGTATTGAAAGCAATTCTGCAGTTCATTTTCTGAAAGGCTCTTGGGGATATCGGTCACTTATGCTTTTATATTTTCTACTGAGAAAGAATGGATCCTTTTAAGCACCAGCCTGATCTTTGGGAAGAGGTAGTTATTAACTAAGAACTGCTTCACAGACAAAATGTTGTGGTCTGGCGCATTGTCTTGATGTTAACTCACTGTTCACTCTTGCTTACCAACATTTTCCAACCGGTGGTAAGAAAATGTCTCTATTTGAAGATGTTTCCCATAATACTGAGTGAAGTGATCATGTTGAGCCTTGTCTCACTGTGACAAGTTAGAACATGATCTATAACCATGCCTTTGTCTCTCCTCTCTCACATTTTTTTCCTGAGCGAAAGGATTATTCTTAGGGGTTTTTTTGTGTTGGACCTTATATAAATTTTATCTCTGTATATGCAAGAAGTAAGTAAGGTTACATACTGCTGCAAAACTGAAATTGTATTCTTACCCTGTGTAAATTCCACTGCGAGTGCAGATTCATAAGTATAACTCAGGCCATACTCTGGGAAGAGCCAAGTGCTCAATCTCAACACATGGTAGTATCGCGAATGAGCACCAGGAGACATTTGTATCAGATTAACTGGTCACCTCTTCAGCCCAAGTTATATAAAATAAATAGCCCAATTAGTGCTCCAGAGATTTAGATTAAGATTAGCACAGAAGTTAAGGTTACAGTAACACCTGAAGTAACACTGGTCATCTATAGAGATGTGCCTGTTGTGCCTCATTGTTTCATTAAGAATTGAAGGTTTGTGCAAAAATGGGTTTATACAACACTGCTGAGAAACTTGTTCTGCTTTCTAAATGTTTGGTATTTACAGTCAGGGCTTTTTGCATTTTTATAATGCCATTGGTCCCTAAATAAATTAATATTTGCTTTTCTAAGAGCATTTTTAGGCCCACAATGTGTGATGGAAAAGAATATTTCATGTTATATTATCCCATAAGTTTTTCTATTTAAAGAAAAAAAAATGCAGAGTGTTTTCATGCCATTTGGTTACCTGTCATATATATATATATATATATATGCTAAATTTAATAACAATTTATGAAAGGTAGGCATGTGCTTAAATGTTCTGAAAATATGGGAAAGAAATATGGGAAAGCCTCTGACATGTATAATCTGAAGTCATGATTCATCAAAGAATTTATGAAAACGGAGGCTTAGTATTGCTTGCTCTATGCATTCCTTCCTGGGATGGAGATTTCTCACTGTAGCATACTCCTTAATGTTGCACTTAATAATATAAAATGATCCAAATACAAAAGGCAACATTAGAAAAATTGACTTAATACAGGTCTAAAAGTGAATTAAAGTCTCTTAACATAATGGAGTTTATTGTTTGAAGTTATTACTAAAAACTCTTATAAAAATATATGTAATTGTAGTAGGAATCATTTAGTAAAATCATATGACCCTTTATTTTCTGAGAGATGAGGTAATCATGTTTCCTTCTGACTTTTAAAGACTAGTAGTAAATTTTCCTTATACAAACAAAAACGATCTCTTGAAGATTGAAGATGGAGGAGTAATATTAAACTCAGGGTTAGCACTCCTGAATGATGCCTGGAATAATCAGAACAATACTGAATAGTGCACCATTCTTTTCACAAGCACAAAATCTTCAGTTACTTACCAGAAAGCTGTTGCCTTGTTCATCCACACACACTCAGCAATTTAGAAAAGTCCAGATCAAAAAACGTGGTATGAATTCTGGTAATATAAAACTGTTGCTTTATTCCAGAGTGCATCTGGAATAATGAGAAATAATTGTAGAAACTACCTACTTACTAATAAAAATTACACTTATTTCAATAGCGGTAAACCCAAATAACAATCACTTATAGTATTTCATTTTCAGAACACTCTTCTCTTTCCAAGCCTGTAGTCTGATATAAAAATACTTTCCCTGGGTTTGAATAATTTTGAAGCTCATTCTGGGGTCAAACTCACATGAAATGTTTGAAATGTAGTACTAGAATACTTTAAAGGTAATTTTTAAATGCTCTGTGAAACTATTAATTTGGTCACTTTTGTCTGATTTTAGCAATGAATATTTAATTAATAAAGGGCAAATGTTGCAACTTGATCCATAAAATCAAAAAAGATTGATCAATGGCTGCAAAGAAGTGTCTGTAGTGTTAGTAACAACATTATGCAATTCTGTTTTCAGATATGCTTTAAACAAAGCAAACACACAAGCACATGCACTCCGCCCTCAAAAAAAAAAAAAAAAAAGATAAGGCAAGTTCTATTCATTGCAATTGCTGAGTATATAGCAAGTCTGAAATAATAGGCCTGTATAATTCTTGAAAACTGAGTACATGGAAAGGTTCAATTCGGTTTATATCAAGGACTCATGATATAAGTTATGCCTTCAGTGATGTGATTTTAGTGAGAGCCAGTAGATAAATCTGACCTGAGACAGATTGTAAAGGCTTCTCGAAGTTTTTGTGATTGTAATGAGAATTTTAAGTGCCTTATTGGAGTGTTGCTTTCATTCCCAACCATTTTCTAGGTTTATGTGAGTTGGCTGGGTGGTCATATATATAGGTCAGTACATAAACGAGTCAGATATAATCACTGTATAGTAGCAACCACATTCAATTACGAAATAATGACAAATTAGTGATACATTTTATAACAAGTGTTTCATGATTTGCTGTCAACATACAGCACAGCCAGCCAGCCAGCCATATGTGATCAGATCAGATAGGACCAAACCCTCAGAAATGCTGGGTGTTTTCTGCTTGTCAAGATTTGTCCTTTAATGATAACCCCAGGGATGTCATGACCGAGAGCTCTGAAAATGCATGTCAGTTTTTAAGGGCAATACATACCTGCAGAGTATTGGAATTAAAGGCAGGCGCAGAATTTCTGGTATAATGTGTTAAGTTGCCAAAGAACTTAAAGATATACTGTAGCTGCTGATGCCTCATCATGCCTTCCTTTCGTGCTACACCCTCATTACCTCTTATCTGCAGTGTCTGTTTTGCATAATCACAATGATTATCTAAATAACTCAAAGCATGCAAATCCCTGCCTGGTGACTGGCTGCCCATCACCGGCAGCCGTTCAAAGTGCAAGGATCTGCATAGTAACTCTGTGCTTGTTTCTCGAGAACTGTGTTGTAAATATGCTAATTACCTACTCGGGATGCTACGAGCATTTTATGCTGATTGGCTTCTGAATGTAGATTTCTCAAGCTATTTTATAGCATCGTAAACATAATATTAACTTTTTAGGTAAGGCAGAGAATTGCAAAACTTACAAACAACAAAAAAAATATATATATACTTCAAACTATAAGAAGAGTTAGGGTTGAAGGGAGGTTATTGTCTCTTGAGTTTCTCTGTTTGCTTTCTTTTAAGTGATTTATGACTAATTTTGTTGTTTTCCAATCCGTAACAGCATACGGACCATCAGTGCTGATCTTTCAGAATTTACTGCCACATACATGTTTTCATTTATAGTATTTGTTGACTTGTCTCTGTGTTCAGTACTTAAATGCAAAAATAGAGTTGTCCTTTAAAGAAAAGTCTTCATCTGTCAAGGAAAAGAGGTGAAAGGCTTGGAAAAGGGAATGGTGGGAGACTGGGAGGAAAGACCAAATTAGAATGTAAAGGGAAAAGTGCTTTCCATTCTTTCAGGATCTTTACAGACATTTTCATTTAAACTTCACTTTATTTAGTTTCCCAAGTTATGATAATATTTTGAAGCTTCTTCCTTCTTGTAATAACAAAGCTAGCAAGGGTGGAACCAGTATCCAGGAAGCTGTTTGCCATGGCCTGGTTCTAGAAAGTGAATGAGCTTTCCTGTTAACTCTTTTAAAGCAGAAGAAATTGCTTTCACATTGCTGCCTGCTTAGATCCACCTGAGAGCTATAAAACATGGCCTGCAGAGGTAGAACTAACCTCCATTTAAGTATTACGGATGCTCAGCATTGCCTGTAGGCTGAGTCCTGCGTGCACTTAATGACTCCTTCATGTTCTAGGTGTAAATATTTAAATTATTGAAGTATAATCAATTTTATAAAGAAACTTGTATTTGCTGGAAAAAGGAATTCATGAATTATTCTTCAGACAAAAATGAAACAATGATTACTTGGAAATACCTGAGGCTGTCATCATCAGACCTCAAGCAATTTTCATTAATATCAATGTGGTGACAGAATCAGAGTCTTGCAGTGATGTAGTAGTTGCAGAAATGTAGCTAACTAATCAACTTAATTCCATCATCCTTCAGAGTCCAGTTTACTAAGAAAGCAGGATCTTTTACTATATGCTAAATACCAACAGCCTGATCTCAATGCTACAAAAAGGAGATATTAATGTAGAACGCCTATGCTGATTTTCTCCATGATGAAACCTTTCTCTTACTATGTTTCTGCTTTAAACACTATGCATGATCTTGAGAGATGAATCCAAGGATTCCTATGCACTATTTACTACCTTTTTTCCTGAGCTTTCCCATGTCATAGATTTGCTTATGTGTCCTTGGTTAAGGACAGAGTGTTTCATTGTAATGAAATCTTGGCCAGATGCATAGGGTGTATCTTGAAGTTCGACCCCTGCCACAGCACTGAGGTCTTTCTTCATTTAAAAGTTGGTTTGTTCATGAGCATCTGTACTGAAAGATGAAAAGCAAACTTCTTAGGCAGTGGGGAATGTCTCTTAAGAGTTCAGGATGTTTTTTATGTTCTTGAAGTTACAAAATTTCATTCATTTTTCCACCAGCAAAATTCTGCTGAAATATTTGAAATAATCAGACTCTTCCTTTCAGTGTTAGGTTCCTTCCACAATCCACATTTTCCCTGTTCTCATTCAAAAGCAGAAAAGTAAGATCCTGTTTCCTCAGAGGAAGGAGTGTTGGCTGAACATGGTGCAGGGTTGTTTTGTAGAGCCAGCTTTTGATTGCTAGTTATGGCTTTTATTCCCCTTTTCTTCAGTATTTGTTTTACCATTTCTCTTTATAGAATCTCTGAAGATTTAGTCTGGAAAACAAACAACAACATACCCAAAGTGAATTTTCTTTGACAGACAGCTGAACAGATGCAACAGAGTTGATGATGAAGACCTTCCTTGGTTAGAATATGGCAGTAAATCTTCAAATGAGTTCTATGGGACTTTGAAGCAGATTCACATGCTGTAGGTGTAGCCTGAAATCATCAGTCTGGAAGCTCACCCTTAATGAGTCCATGTGAGCCTGCTGACCACTGTCCTGTATGTTATTCAGGTGCCAAAGCAACTCTAAACCTCCCTGTTCCTCATAAAGGGGAAAAAAACCCAGCCTACTAAGCTGCATCCCTGACTAGCTTCTCAGATTTATATCATCCAATAGGTCCTGAAGTTACAGTGACGCCATTATATTTCTTTGACAAATGAAAGACTCTGTTTTCTTTGGATGTTTTTGGTTATATATATACACACACATTGTTTTCCAGGAGGGCAATATTACTCTAAAATTGTTTTTTAAGCTGTGTTTGAGGGTAGCCAAAGAAGGCTCAATATGACTTACATAATGTATAGAGCGGTGACCTCCTCAGGGCCTTGTTTCAAGCGCATCATTTTTCAAGAACTCCAGAACACTACGTATTGATATTTTAGAGGTGCAGAAAAGCTTGAAGCTCTGACTATTTTGTAGCTAATTTATTCCCTTGCTGCATGCTAGCCTAGCAACCATACTGACTAAACCAGTGGTATTTTTCACCATGGGTGAAGCGCAGCTTTAGGGAAAGGTTTACTCTGAATGGCCTGCTCTGAAATTCGCTGTGAAAGAAATTAAACTGCAGTTCATGGGAGCAAGTTGCCTTTCCTAAAGCCTTCGATGGGCTTTAGGACCAAATAACAAATGTGCTTCTTTGGAGACAAGGGGAAAGTACAGTAAGTTGACAGGAATATGGAGTTGCTGAACTGCTGCATTTTAAAAATTGCCTTTCAGACTATCTGCCACATAGAACCTACAGGCATTTTTTTCCCTTTTAACAAGGAGATGCAATTGTGCATTTTTCAGATACTGGGGCTCTGGTAGAAACCCAAGAAAGCTCACCAACACCTTTTTGTTAGGGTTTTAACAAGAATACAGTAAATCCTGTCCTTACAAGACTTAAATTACAGTTTGTTTCCTAGTTCATAGTAATTTGGTACAATAACTACAATGTAGTCTTTGGCCTTAAAAGTGCTACTAATATAAAAAATGTTATTCCTTATTTTTTAATTATTTCTTTAATTGTCTCCACCTTTTATAAATCCAGTACAAAATGTTTATAAAGTATTCTCCAGTGGATATTTTTAGAAATTATATCAAAACAATTCTTTCTAGTATTGCAAACTAAGCCTGTTGGATTACAGAGGAGTCAAACCTGCAAAAGCAATCCTGTATTATGAAGATTTTCTCTTTTCCTGGGGAACTTTACCCTTGAGAATTTTTCCTGCAGCAATGCCACACAAGATGCAGTTATTTTGGGAATTTACTAAGAAATGTATTTAATTCAAGCTTCAGATCTTGTGCTCCTCGGTGGACATACTTTCCCCAGATTTTTGTAGGATTTGAATTTGTGTATAATTTTTACTTCAAAGTATCCTGTTATTCTGATGTTCAGTAACTTAACTGTTGTTTTTTGTTAAAAAAAATGCTTTTTTAAAAAAGGTTTTGCCTTGTTCTTGGGCTACCACATGGTTCTTCTGTAAGGGGAAACTGTAAATAATCGCTCACTATGCACACAGTTCTCATTATGCAGCTCTCTATGAGATTTTCCTTCCCTTTCATTGTGTTTTCTCCAAAGTAATATCTATTTCTCTCTTTAGTCACTCCTTGTACAAAATATGTTCAGTTTACCAGTCATTTTTACAAATCTTCTCCGTACATTTTTCTAAAGAGTTTTCCTGTATCATTCTGAATTAGACGAGTAGAAGTTCTGTTCGACTGAGGGCTTTTTCAGAGCACTGAAATGTTCTTATATAGGAAAGACTTCTTCCAGGAAACCTACCCATAGAATTACAATGTCTGCACATGGAGGCTTCTCATAAGTTTATGTACATTCAACAGTACCCTCTTTTGAGGTACTATTTTCTGATTTCTTATCTTGACAACCTAACCATTGGGACAAAAAGCTTATATGCTTTCCTTGACCATAACAGAAGTATTTAGACCATTATTCAGCATAAGCGTAGCTGGGGGAGAGGGTTTTCAGAAAATGGAACATAAGGAGCAGTAGTGCTGACATATATTTGAAGAAAAATATTACTTTTAGGTTACATTTTTTTGCCACAAGAATAGTATTTCATCTCTGATGTGAGAGCCAGGTCAACACCATTTGTTTTCATACTTCTGTTCCACTCAGACTTTACTGCAACTATTACAGAAGGTGCTCTTACTCTTCTTTGGCAATTTATTTCTCCTCTTGACATTTTATCAGTAAATTTTTCTTCACTAAAAGGATAATTCTCACAAAGAAAAAGAAAATTCCAAGGCGGTCCACTTCTGTTATAGATCTGTAAGTCTCAGTGTTTTTCTGATAGTAGAATTTATTTATTGCAAGTCTTCCACAGCTCTGTACCTCAGCATACTGAAATGTAAACATGTCACTAGTAAGGGAACTCCATTGCTATTTCTTATCATCAACATCTATTACTTCATGGATTATATTAGAGCTTTAGGGTGTTTGTTGTTTGGGATTATTTTGTCTTTTTTTGTATTGTTGTTGTTGTGGGGGTTTTTTTTACTTTTTTTTTTTTAATCATGTTTAATCATGTAGAAAACATTGCTTGATCATTTATGTCTGTAATAAGTGAAACAGAGAAACAAGACCCAAAAGCAGCCATAGCACCCGTTCCTATTTTCTCCATCACCTCCCAGCAGCTGAGCATCATTAGGAGTAGTCTTCTAACATTGCTGAAGTACTTGTCTCTAATATAGTTTCTGGAAACAACACAGGATTTTGTTCTTAGCAGTTAGTTGGGCTAGATCAGTCCAAAGAAGTAGGAACAGTTTTCAAGACACAATGGTAAATTCCAGTGGAATAGACAGTAGTTAGGCTTTGTTTCTTCTTTATTCCTTAGAAACTGTCCTCTGCAGTACAGGATTTTGGTAATTTTCTATTCTGTTTAATGTCTCTGCATAGTTACCTCTGTACATTTTCACATACATTGCAGAGGTATGGGGGTTATGCATTATGTCTCAAGGATCTGCGATTATCTCTAGCTTCACGTTATTACATCCCATCCTGATTAATTTTAGGGCATGCTTATTGTTTCCTTTGAAAGCTAGTAACTTCCTAATCATCACACTCAGACTCTAGATACAGTGTCTTGCTCTGATAAAACAATGTCATTCAGGGGAAGATGAAATGATAATTACAATCAGAGTTCAAGCTGGCAGGAGATGGAGCAAAAATTAAAAATGCTAAATCTGTAGCATTTTGATTATCTGAAAAGTCCCCAAATTTTACAGCAAAGCTGCATTTAAATATGTAGCAAAGTGGCTCCTTGTAAATCAAGTCATAATTGTTCAGCTCTAGGTTGTAGGAGCTGATTTCAATTTTCAATTTCTCTACAGAATTCTGAGGTTTGATTAAGAGCAGAGATATGAATAATAGGCTTCCCCCATTAAATACACAGTCAGGAGTAAAAAAAGAAACAACGAAACATTCAAGATGGGTTGTACAAAGTTGCAGGATATATATTGCATTTCTTTTAAAATTGAGATTGAATTCCAGTCCTGTGAGTATACAGTCTCACTTATTAAAGTGTGAAATTAGAAGGATGATTCTCTGTAATATCAATGTCTGCATCAGATACATCTAGAGTGTTCAGTAACATTATAGTAGTCACTACAGGGCATTTGAAAATGATTTTAGATTAAGCTACTCTAGAAGAGTCTGATTGAAGGTTTGTCAGTGAAAAGAAGAGGTAAGAAACATTTTACCAACAAAAGTGCCCATTAAATGGCATATAAAATATGTGACTCTTTAGAACCTTGGCTAGTGAACTTTGCCAGGATCTTTATTCTTACAAATGGAAATGAGCCACTTCTGGCCACAGACAAGTATATTTTCCATGCAGACATGGCTGTTGAGAAAGACCTGCAATCATGTTAATCTGGTCAGTGTTCTGGTTCTGTAGTAAGTATGAATTATGTTTCCACAGATACTAAAAACACCTGCATGACTTCTAGTGATTCTATAGTTTTGGTCTTACCTACTTTGAATTGTAAAGATTTTGCCATAAAAGACTGTCTACTTCAGAGAAATTTCATAGAATCATAGAATGTTAGGTTGGAAGGGACCTCAGGGATCATCTGGCCCAATGTTGAGGTGCTACAGTTGACATGGCCCAGCACCCTCTCAGGCTGAGCCTTAAAAGTGTCCAGCATTGAGGAAGAATTTCTGTTGCATATTATATTTTATTTCAAAAGGGACAGTGTTACTATTATGTATAGAGAACTAGGAAAAACTCTATTGTACTTAAATATTCTACCTCAGACATGTTTGCAGACCTATGAATATGCTTGCTTGCTTCCTGGATAGCTCTTCTACAAAATACAATTGGTGTTAAAGTGAAAAAAGTCACGTAATTTTAAGAGGATTGTGATGTGGTGAGTTTGCTGTGCTCCTTAACTTCTCAGTGTAATACAATGTAATATTTGTGATCTATAGTTAACCTCAATTTTCCTCATCAGAGAAATAAGCAATGTAGGAATTTAATAAGACTTCTAGAGGAATGTCTGCAGCAACTGGTTGCACTGAATTAATTGGTAGATGGTGGCTCTTCAGTGAACAGCTAGGATTCTTCAGCTTTTGCTGTTTTAAGTCTTTAGTTTTCAAATACTACATGTAAATACAGCTGCATGGAACAATGGTCCAAACAGGTTTAGATTACAGTACCTGAAATCAGATTAAACTTTCCCAGTGGCTGCTGGGTCTCCATTTCTTTCCTCTTTAAATGCCAATGCATTTCTGTTAAATGCGCCCCAGTCACAGCTGTGCGACTTCATCTAGCCCTGCCTAGAGATGGAGTGGAGCTGCATATAGTGGAGACTTCAGAAATAAGGGAAGAAGGTCTTTGAGGGGCATGAGGTTTGCAGATATTTCAGATTTTGGTGTTTATGTACCCAACTGCAGCACATCAGGAATCTTTTCTGGAAATGCAGCATAATTTTAGTGACAGTTTTAACAGTTTGGTAGCTATGTGAATTAAAATAACAATTGCTTCATCTAATCTCATAAATCAGCATGAATACCGATCACCTGGAGGACTCAGGCAGAGGGAAGAAATTGCCCTGTATGGACAGCATAAGAGTTAGTCTTGTGTAACATAAGAAGCTTTTGCCTGCAGACAGAATATACTTAAAGAGGTGGAACAATAGTATGGCAAATCCTATGATCCTATGAAATGTTCAAAATAATTGATTTCTTTCTGTTTCTGTCCCTTCTTCTATAAACCAAGTGGAGAGTGGGGAATTTAGCTGCTTGATTCCCATTAAAACCAAGCAAGAATGTTTCACTAATTGTAACATTACAGGGATTTGTAATTGATTTGATTGAGTTTAATTGATTTACTTCTTCTGTGGTTAGGCTTTAAGAGGAGTACCTGAATATGCCTTGGAAGCAAAGAAAATAACAAGGGACTTTGTGTAAATTGCTGGGTAATTTTATGTAAAGCTAGATATGTTTTTCTTTAAGAAAAAAGGATTAGCTTTTATCTCTATTAATTAAATTTTACTTTAGAACATCTCATAATTAAAAAATATTAAGGGATTTTTGCATTTTATTTCTGTATTGTCTTAATTAACTTAGGGATTCTTAAAGATATACTGTGAAAATAAGAGTTTCTTTAAAATTTAAGCTATTTAAACAACACCCTAGATGTTACAGCCACGATTTTAAAACTTTATGTTCAAAGAACAATTTAGTACCTTTTGAATAGTTTCTCTTATGCCTTATGTTCTAGCAAATGTCGTTAACAAAATCAGTGTTTAATGACTTGAAGTTCGTTTAATTGACAAGTTGTAGAAAGAGATAGAACAATATAACGTAAGATAACATGTTCTGTGACAGACAGGCACACAGAGGAAGGAAGCAAAGAAATCTTTGTGCATAGTCCTATCTACCATTTTGGGTTTGGAGCACTCTGCCGACCATATGGGAACTACAAGTGTTGCAAAAGAAATATTTAGCTTATGTAGTAACTTACCCCTGAAATTTGTGTTCTGTATCTGATTTTTAATCTTTGCCAGCTCATTTCATGAAGCAAGTCATGAAAGAAGTTTGAACCTATCAACTGTTTAATTTAAATTCTCAAGTAGATTGTAGCGTGACAGTGAACAGAGAATCCTCATGGGAAAGTCTTTCCAAGCGAGAGAAGCTCTCCTGGTGTGCAGGTGGCCATAACATCTATTGCCTGCTGTCACCTGCTATTACAGCCAGACTTGATTTGTCTTTTGGAAAGGTAGAATTATTATCCACTTGCAACTTCAAGGTATGATGATATCCAGCAGAGGAGGTGGAACAAAGTAGCACTGACTTTGCTGCCTGAATTCTATACAGGCCCAGCAGTGTCCATCCTGATCTAAGATAAACATCAGCCTTAACAAGTCATGTCTTTGGAAACTGTTCATGTTGTTCAGAGTCTTAATTAACTAAGCACACATAGAGTATTCAGGTGAACTATATCAGATTTAAGAGGTAAGACATTTTTGGTAGAGCTATTGTGTCTGTAAAATTCTTCATTTGATTTGCTTTGTCCTACATTTGCTAACGTTACGGTATATTTGCCTGTGAAGGGTACCAAAATGCAGAATAGAATAGGTTTCCTCTCTGTAGGATTCCTAGCAAGTCTAAGTTTCTCCTACTTGCTAGCAGTATATCAAGCAGCTGTGGGATTGGTGTCTCATATGAAAAGGCACTTCTTTTTGACATAATTGTACAATTCCTGTTGCTTTACATTCTAATCAATCTAAGTTGGGCAAAACTGCAATTACAATCAATGCTTATATTGACAGAGCAGAGTGATAATAAGGAACTGTAACAAGCTTCGTTTGTTGTTCCTTTGAACGGCTTGCAATAAAAGGCCTAGTCCTGCAGACTAACTTGTAAGCTAAATGCTGTGTTTGGGTATGTCTTAATGGAAACAGAACAAATTTAGTTACCTGTTAAAGAATTTTACAGCTAGCTGGGTTAAGCAGTCTGTCTTTTAAACATTCTGCCAGTATAGATGGCTTTGTCTGATCCTGACAGTCCTTATAATATCAGATGTGGTCAGTTTTAATATAAATTATGTTAAATGCTCATTTTTCAGTGCTGATGATAATGGAGAGATCTGTTCCCTTTGGGAACAGGGAGCGGAAACCACATCTGCCCTATTCCTTTAGCTGTCACAACAACTGAAGTGTAGCCAGGCTCTCTTCCTGTCAGCTTCCCTTCTTACTTCAGATTTCAACCCTTTTTTGTCGCTTCTTAAATTACCTTTAGAAGAAGAGGCTCAAGGTCATCCATACTCACTAGTCTCAGCTTGAGCACCCAAGGATCTCCCAACAGATTAAGGGAAGTTTGATTCTCACCATGTCAAGCTGGTGGGGTGTCTCATCTGGAAGCCAGTGCCTTCTTCTTTGAGAACCTTGGCCTTTGGGTGAATATGGAAAAGGAGGACAGTGGTCCCTCTCCTTCACTCAGTGTTTTACAAAATGTGGGAGACACTTTGGTAGGCACTGAGTCTGCAGCAAAGTTTATTGTAATGCTTGTGAAGAAAGAAGTTACCTGCATACGCCTTAGATTCAGACACCCGAATTCCAGGAAAGAGTATGATATGAGTTACAGCATGTAAGGATATGGAAATGGTTATCCTGTGTCCAAAAAGGTAGATTAGGATTAAGTCTTTGCCAATTGTTTCTGCTAGTTGCTGGGGAAAAAAAAATCAAAAACCAGTGAAAATATGTATAGATAGTTCATTAAGTTACTTTCCCAGCTTCTGAGAGTCAGTATCTTAGTAGTTTCTCAAGCTACGAATGACATGTATGTACTCAATAACCTTTGATGGAATACTATTCCCTAACTGTAATTTTGTGACTGTAATTTCCAGCCCATATGAACACCTGTCACCTCTTATGTGTTGTGGCAACATGTTCTGGATGCCACCTATGCACTGTGGGGCAAAACATTGACTTGGGTTTGTTCTGCATGTGGACATTATAAAAAAATACATTTGGGCATTACCCCATTGGGACTGTAGTGTTCTGAAAATTGTTGGCCTTTCTCTTTGAAGAACTGAGACAGCTAACCTGGGGACACCACATGGCTGCTTAGAGACTGGTCTGAGGTCTTAGGGGTTTGGGGAGGTGAAACAAAGTGGAATGGAAACCCTCCTTTTCTGCTGAGATGGAGAAAGCACCTCCTCCTAGCAGGGTGCCTTAAAGGAAGGACAGCCTAGGGAAATGTTAATATAATAGCAGTCATTATTTTAAGAATCAGCCTGTAAGACACTCCAGAAGTACCGATCTCTTTGTCTAAATAAATTTTAGTTTAAACATTATTCTTGTTAAATCTAGAGACATTCTGCTCAGTAATTCTTTAAAATGCCATGTATCTGGTGCCATATAACTGATGTATTAGTCATATTTTTGATTCAGTAGAAGACATATTTGAATCTTGTGGTGGGTTTGATTTACTGTAGGAGATATCTGTTTTGATAGATGATGGAGCTCATTTTGTATTGAATAGCAGTGATTCAACAGGGATGTGTCTGATTTGGTGAATGAAATATTGTATCTGAATTTGATCGATTTTTCCTGTAATACACACATTTATATTAATGATCGATGCATTTATTTTAGTGTGAAGTGTATCAAATTCTTCATGTAATGTTCTTATTTTGTTTGTGTGATTTATAGATTTTACAAGTGATAGATATATATTTCAATTAAAAGTAAAACATTCATTACTGTCTGCCATGCACTCACAATATTCTAGAAAGTTTCAAATCCTGCTCGTGTGGGCATTTATGGTGGTCAGATGTTAAAGTAAGGCTTCTGGAAGGTGTAAACAAAATCATTCTTTGACAAAACTAGCAGTGCATTATTATGATCTTTAAGGTCCCTTGCAACCCAAACCATTCTATGAGTCTATGATTATTTGAAGATAAAATTTCTTTTTGAAGAGAAACAGATTATGCCTTGCCTAACACAAACATCTTCTGTATGTGCCATAGATATTTGAAAGTACTAAACCTTGAATACTTTTTAATCATCATCAACCAGGGTCTTGTCTGCATGTACACATTTCATGAGTTTTCTATAGGAATAAACAGATCTAGGACTTAAGGCCACGGATTTACATTCTTAAGGTATTATTGCTGCATTTTTTTTACTATTTTTTTTCTCAGTAACTTTGCTCCTTCCTGTCCAGTACCATAGTGATTTATAGAGCTTGTGATGAACTCTAATCTGTACCTGATCAAGTAGCCACACAATGTAATTTGGCAAGTCTTTTCAATAAAGGGTAAACTAAACCAGGTTTTGGCTGGCACCAAATTACCCTTATTTTAGGTGTTTAAATTTTACAAGACAAAAGGTTATTCCCCTGGGTGATTCCTATTACGTTTAGTACCATGATAGGAAAGCAATCATATTAGATTCAGCCCTGCCTGACCTTTTTTATGTTACTACTTTTGTTTAGTATAACACAATTGCTACAGGAAGAAAACTGAGATCAAAAGATGAAATTTATTAACCTTCATCAGGCTGAAACAAGATTATATACAACTATAGCAAATATGAATGGAAAACTTTAACAGGCTTGATAAAGGTGATCTGCAAGTATATCTAATATTAAAACCTGGTGCTACCTGCCAGAGGCTCTCCTGGGCCACAGTGTGGGGCTCTGAGGCTTAGCCAGTTTTATTCCCCCTTATACTTGCAGTGGATGGAACTGAGACTCCAGAGATCCAAGTTCTGTTCATACTGGCACTGCTTGAGAGGCCTCAGCCACGATGCTTTGTGCCATAGGTCCCCGGTTTTTGCAGTGTGGTAGGTAATGCTAAGCTCTTTTTGGATCAGACTTTACTGTTTTAACATAAAATAATTGTCTTAAGAAAGGGGAAATTGGGTGAAGAGATCACATATATCGGTGTTACCTAATTCTAATATGTATGCATATATATTACATCAGTTTTTAAGGTGAGAAATGTTTTGCACATTAAACCTACGGTGTGAGACACTTTACCACTTCAGAAGGACTGTGAGATCAGACAGCTGCCCTCACCTCAGCTACGCCTGGCAGGATATGTAAATTAGTGATAAAATGGTTCATCTTTTCTGATACTAGTGTAGCTTCAGGTTGAGCCAACTCTACCTTCTAGGAACTATTTCTGCATTCCCCTGGTAATATTCTGCTTCTAATCCCTGCTCTCTGCTGAGAAAGCTGCCTGCTTTGGAAAAGGATACAATTAAGTTATTTAAAAAAGGCCGTGTGACTTCAGCTCAGGAAAAGTATTACTAATTTACTGTGTCTTTTTCCCTTTGTTTTATAATTCCTTAGCATCTGAACAGACTAGATGCAGGGACTATAAGTGGTGTCTTTAAGCCCAACACTGAGACATGCTGGGTTAGGCAAGCTGAAACCTCAACTCCATCCTGAACAAGGTTTCTCTCCAGTTGGAATTGAATCCCTGTATTGGATGGCTTAGGAGGATGTCTAGGCCCTCATTCTCCATCAGGCTCTGGGTCCATTATGGACAAGTACATGTGTAAGATAGAGAAAATGACATATAATATTAAATAATAGTACCTATCTATTCATGTTTTCATCAGAAAGGTGTTTGGCTTTGGATATTTACATTTTTGAGAAAGAAATTCTGTAATTTTTCAGCATATTTGTGTCCACAGCCAAGCTTCATTTCGAGCTTTTATGCTGTTGTCATAGTGTTTAAGCACCTCAACAGTTGTGAATTTGGATATTTAAATGCTGCCAAACACTTGAAGATTTTATATTAAATTTTATTAGAAGGTCAGAAAATCTGTAAGCATTAGTTTCCACGAATGTAAAAACCCAAAATCAAGCAACAAAACCCAAACAACAACAAAGCAAAAATAGGGCAAAAAAAGCCCTAGAAATGTCTGTATATAGGGAGACATTCACGGAAAAACAATAATACAGGTTTCTAAACTTGTAAAAAGTTGTCATCTCACTTTCTTCTTGCACACCTAGGTTATTAAATTACCTGGATAGGGTAATGGACAATACACAGTTAGGCTGTTGGGAATTAAGTATAAAAACAAACATGTGGCCTTTTAAATTTTTTCTGACTTGTTACAGCCTGTAACGCCGCATTATGCCGTATCACATTGGTGTGATAGGCGAGTGAAACAAGACAGTTCCTGCTAATGAACAGGAAAACACAGCAGTTTGCTAGTTACCAAATTCACTTAGGGTATTTCAGAGCATTCAGAAGTATTATAGGAGAGACAGTTATTGCTGAGAATAGCTGACCTGTAATGAAATTAGGCAGGATAAAACCATATGTTTGCCTCTGTTTTTACAAAAGCATGAAATGTTCTCTTACTGTAGATCTGTATCTTCTGCCTGCTTTAAAATAAACAACATGCTGCAAGATCATTTGACCAGGGTACAGGAAGCAGATCTAAATACAAATTGAAAACACATTTAATCTCAGCATAATTTCTTACAGACATGTATCTGGGCTTGCGGCCTTAATAACCAAGGCACATTTGTCTGTTGTTTCTTAATATATTGAGAGAAAACTAACTATTGATTAGTCCCAACCCTATCACAATAATGGCACTTTGGAAACCAGAAAGTGAAACAAATCTTTAACACTCCCAAAAATTTCCTCTCTTACTGCTGTTTGGCCAGGCATTCAATGTGCAATATGGACATGTGCTGGATATTTTACACTTTAACCTTTTGCTATTTTTAGATTGTTTCCTCTAACTTTTCAGGTGCACCCAAGTTATGTAGGCCAAGGAGTGCTCACTAGTTCTTATAAAATTGTTCTTTGTTTTCTCAAAGTAGAAGCTGTTTCCAAACCATTCACTATAGCAAGGACAGCTGGAAGTGCCCTAAGGTCATACCCATGTCTGCTGTGATCTGCCCTTCGCCCATCAGTTGCTTGAAGTGGAACAGTTTTCACTGTACGGTAGTTGAGCTGGTCAATTCAGGAGAGGAAAGGCAGTCAGCACCAGGCAGAAATCACTTTTTACCTCCTATTAAACTCCAAACACAAAAGGCAAGAAGTGCAGACAATCTTGTCATATTCCTCTCTCACTTAGTTGCTGCCCACCTGGCTACCTAGGGGGAAGTTCAGGACTTCATTCAAACTATTTATTGCCCTGCTGTGCTTTTTTATTGTTCAGCTTCATGAGGGACAGGAACACTGCAGAGGATGGGTGAGGGAATTTAGATGTAGGGAATTAGAAGTTGCCAGTGAATGAAAGGAAACAGGATGAACAATCTTCCTCTAAAAATATGGTAGGCACAGCAGGGTGTCTAGCAGACCTAAAAATGATGACATTGAGCTATTTTTTAGTTCACTGAGGGCCCAGAAATATTGTCTGGAATAAGTAAAAAAGATATAAAACCCGTTCTACAGATCTGAATGAAAATTACTGTTCCAAATGCTTTTTCAAAATCCTGTGAGATACTTGAGATGGGCAAAATAGTTCCTATAGAGTTCTGAATTGCTTCTAAAATAACAAAGTTCTGATTAACCTCGTACACAGAAGTCTATAGAACATGAATGGTGTCTTTTTCATGTCTTGAAAATTGTTCTGTAGGAATGTGATAAGGTTTTGGTTCATGCATTTGTTTAAGAAGACTACCTCAATACTATTATTAAAACTGGCTTTCTAAGGTCATTTAGCATTTCTGAAATTATTTCACATATGCAGTTGAGCAATACAATGAATAACTATCAGCACACATTTGGGCAATATAAAATATTAGAAAAATGAAGTAAGGTTCCTTAAGATAATTCCCTCAATAATCTGACAGATTGGCAACAAAATTTATAAAATTTCCTTTACCACTCATTGTAGGGTATTCTTTTTGATATGGTGGAAACAGTGTACGTAATTGGGAAGATCTTTCTCCTGATTTGACGTAAAGGTGTTACTATGTAGTCAAGGCTGCTGTGTGCTTTCCGATTGTAATCATATTGTAGAAATGTATCTCTGGGCTGTCAGAGAAAGCAGTCTTTCAATCACTGGTTCTTATTCTCACTTACTACTTAAATACTTTGAACATTTGAACTTGTCTGTCTTTGTTGACCTAAGGGAGCTCCATTTAGACTTAAATATATTTATATTTCAGCTAGGAACAACTGGCAGCTTTTACTGATGTTATAATCACTTGAATGAAAAGTAGCAGCTCAAAGCGTATAATCCTCTGTCTTCTCCCTCTCCAAGTTGCAGTTGTCTGTTTCTAAATATACAAGTTTCACTTCAGCTTCTTGAAATTACTTTTTATACATGCCCAAGCCTGTTGTTATTACCTTATATAAAAGATCTCCCCTGCAGTGTTAATCTTGTTGTAAAGAGCGTACTTGTTGTTGACCCCAACTCCTAACTGAAGAAAATAAGGCTGAAAGAAGTTAAGAATATGGTTTTCAAATTCAGGAGTGCACTAATTAGATGTGCATAGTTACTTTAGCTGCACACACATGCTATGTACTCTAAAAGCCAATTAGGTATATTAGATTCTGTTCCATGTACGTTTGAACATTTGATGGAGGTATACGTATGTTGTAAAACCAATTGTGCACAGCTGGGCAGAAAGTCCCTGGTGAGTTCTACAAGGTCATTCAGCAAATGAATACCAAACTTGAGCCTGGATACCTAGCCTTTCATCTGATATAGATATATATATATTATTAAGTAGAAAATATACCGTTATAAGAAAGTTTTTCTGAGGTTATATTGCTTGTTGAGCTTCAACAGGTTTTCTAATCTCTTAGTGCAACTTTTTCTATTGTTCTCCTATGAAAAAACTCACTATGAACAAGGCAGCAGTGTTGTTTTTAAAAGATGGTTACATACAGTGGTAGAATACATACTTTAATAATAAGAAACATTACTACAACAAAAATGTTATTTCAGCTTTTTTTCTATGCAGCAGAACAGTGGCACCCAGTGGCCATTCATGCAAAAATACTAGCCAATAAACTTTTACAGACTTGAATATCAGTGCAAAGAAAAACAACGAGAAAAAGAAATTAGCGCTTGTGTGTTATTTGTCCTTGTGTGCCTCTAAATTTTCCTTAAAACCCTCTAAGCCTCAGATGAATTTCAAAGACTTTTCATGTTCTCCGATGCAAAAAAATGTGGTAAATCTTGGAAAATATATGTTTGCTCATAAGTAGGCACTGAAGAATTATATCTTGTCATGTTACTAAAAATAAATTAACTTTAAGTACTTTTTTTTTTAAGAACCATCTCTTTTGACATTGGTTTTTCATTGTGGGGACCAACAGTATCCCTGTATTCACTATTTCACTGTAATATTGTTACATTGTTTAGATCTACTTCTTCTAAAGCCGTAATATATAATTATTGTGGATATCCTGAGGAAAATATGAACTTTCTCAAAGGAAAATAGGGCTCCATATTTTCCTTGCATTTCAAATATATGTTAAATTCTAACATGAGCAAAGAAGTTTTTGCATATATTTTATTTATCTCCCATAATCCCATTTGAAAAACTTTGCATGTTAAGTACATATATCCAGAATGTACAGGAGAGGATTATCCACAGACAATTTAGAAATATTTTCTTCCTTGAGTGTGCAGCTCTAGAGAGCTAACTTAGAGAAAAAAAAAAACCAAAACAAAAAACAAAACAACTTACTGATTTTGTATCTTAGGCCAAATTCTAATCAGTTTTTGGCTTTAGAGAACTATTGAGAAAACCTGTTAAAATTTCAGACAATCCAGTTCTGTATGAGGCTTCTGATCCCCCTTCATCTCTGTGGGCAGTTTCCTCCTACAGCAGGATTATGTTTACATTCAAAAGCCTATATTGCTCTCAATATGTTTTTTTTTTGTAGCGCAATTGGGATTGTGATATCTCGGTGCACCTTATTAGAGTCATAGAATCACTAAACCATGTCCCTAGGCACAGTCTTTTAAATACCTCTGGGTATGGCAACTTCACCACTTTCCTGGGCAGCCTGTGCCAATGCTTGACACCCCTTTTGGTGAAGACATTTTTCCTAATATCCAATCTAAACCTCCCCTGGTGCAACATGAGAACATTTCATCTTGGTTTTTTGCTTGTTTGTTGGTAGGAGGGACCAATGCCTGCCTCGCTACAGTCTCCTTTCAGGCAATGAGGTCTGCCCTGCAGCCTCCAGACTAAACTGCTCCAGTTCCCTCTACCAATTTTCATAAATCCTGTGCTTCAGAAACTTCTGTTGCTTTGATGCCCTTTTCTAGATGTGCTCCAGCCCCTCAATGTCTTTCTTGTACTGAGGGGCCCAAGACTGACCAGAGTATCCACCAGTGCTGAGTACAGGGGTACAATCTTTCCCTGCTCCTGCTGGCCGCGCTATTTCTGATACAAGCCAAGATGCTTGGCACACTACTGGCTCATGTTCAGCTGCTGTCAAACAATATCCCTGGGTCCTTTTCCCCTCGGCAGATTTCCAGCTGCTTTTCCCCAAGCCTGTGGCTTTGCATGCAGTTGTGGCTTGAGTGCAGGATCCAGCTCTTGGCTTTGTTGAACCATATACATGTGTCCTTAGCCCACTGATCCAGCCTGCTCAGATTCCTCTGCAGGGCCATCCTGCCCTCAAGCAGATTGACATGTCTTGATAGGACAAGGGGAAATGCCTATAAATTTGAGATGGGAAGATTTAGACTAGATAATAGGAGAATATTCTTCACAATGAATGTGGTGATGCACTGGAACGGGGTTGCCCAGGGAAGTTGTGGATGCCCCATCCCTACAAGTGTTCAAGGCTGGGTTGGATGGGGCCTTGACGAGCCTGATCTAGTGTCACGTGTCCCTGCCCTTGGCAGGGGAGTTTGAATTAGGTAATCTTTAGTGTTTCTTCCAACCCAGACCATTCTGTGATTCTATGACACTCCTACCCAGTTTGATGTCATCTGCAAACTTACTGAGAGTGCGTTCATTCTCCTTATCCAGATCTTTAATAAAGATATAAAATAGAACTGGCCCCAAAACTGAACCCTGGGGAACATCACTTGTGGCCAACTGGCTTTAGCTCTATTCAGCACAACTATTTGGGCCCAGCCATCCAGTATTTATTGCATCAGAGCAGCAAGTGTGGCTGAAGGAATTAGTAGGTTAGCCTGAAGGTATTGCTTCCTCCTTTTTTTATTTCCATATTGTATTAAAAAGCACAGCAACCTACTAAGCAAGTGTCCTGATCTCAGTTGACTTTACCCTGTTTTGTGTCCCTGTTTGATTCATCTCTGACCCACATAACCATATTGTGTATTTCTTTGAAATAACAAATGGCCTCATTAAGAAAAGGGCTAAGTTTTGACAATTGCCATACTCACATCTTTTCTGGGAAAGTGAAGGTCACTACTGTAGATGGTGACAGCTTTCAAAACTTTGAATGTGCAAGTATGTGGAGGAAGTTCTTACTGGATGCCAAAAAGGAAAGAAGGGAGTATGAGTTTAAAGAGATAATTAGCAAGTCATAGAACTTATTGGCTGAATGGTCTTGAAGAAATAATTTATTCACTTCTTCCTCTCTCTCCATTATAGCCATGAATGCTATGAATATCGAAAGAGTACAGGAAGCACTTTCCAGGAAGTATTGATCTTCAGGTGAAATTTTGAATAAAGGGGTGATATAGACTTTCCTGCTTAGCCCTTCAGCACTGTATCACAAGCCTGGTACTTGGTAGACCAAGTTGGGCAGAGAGACAGGGAAGACTTATAATGAAGGATTAGATTACTATAGTGTGGGACTCTTTCACTGTGGAGTGAGTTTTCACTCTGGATTTCTCCCTTCCACTTCCTATGAGTGTTACATGGAGTCAGTGTGAGTAAAACATGTGAGTAACTTTCACGTTTGTCTAGAAATTTTGTGCAGTCAATCTGTTTCAGATAATGTATAGGCATGCATTTGATCCATATTTATAGTCAGAAAATCTAGTATCTGTCTATTCTGTGACCTGAACCTGAAATACGTGGTAAATAAAATATCTGAGTTTTACAGTAGTAAAAGATTTTCATGCATTAAAGACAGCTATTCTTTCTAGGCTATAAAATATTTCTAATTTAAAGTTTAACAAGCCAAGTTCACTTTCTTGCTTATTGGAAGCAAAGTCAATTTGATGTTTGAATTGGTAATGACTTCTTAGCTGGAAAACTCACATCTCATGTTGAATTATTCTAAATCAGACAATAAAAATGATTTGAAGGAGAACTCAGAAATAAAAAAGATAAAGGCTTTAAATAAGGCATGTTTAATGTCCCATGAGTCAACAAAATTACTTTGTGGTTTAGACTGATTTTATATTCTTAATAGGACTGTACAACAATCTCCTACAAATCCCTTATTCCACTGGTAATTCCTTTTTCCTAGTGCAAATAGAAAATGTGCATATAACAGAGGATGATAATAATTGTGAAATTAAGATCTAAAAACTTGAAAAACTACAAGTATTGAGGATCTGATTGGAACGTTCAGCCACCTTGTCAGTAATTGAAGTCACTCATGCCTTCTCAGTGCAGTTTTATCTTGACTTGGAATTTTTCTTCTTCCCTGAGAGCTAAAAAAGATTACAAGTCTGAGGGGTAGAAGAGTTGAATTGTTGTTAACAGCTTGTAAAGTGCACTGGCACAAGGCAGATTAAAAAGAAATGCCACTAACACTCATTTTGCAGATGGGGGAAAGCAAATTTAGACTTCCATTTCTTCGTTGAAAGCAGTGCTTGAGAGCAAAGGTCTGAAAGCTTTCTTGATATTGGGCAATGTAAACAAAGGATGTTGCCTTAGAATCGTTTTCTCAGAAGCTTTTCTGGAGCAGGCACTTTGTTGCAGCTCTCTCATGCTCACAGTGCACTGAATACTGAAGACTTATGAAATGTTTTCAAGGCTTTGTATGGCAAAGCACAGGAAAACAAAAAGCGAGGAGAGAGGTTGTCATGTTGTAGTATGCACTGCTGTGTTTTTGTATGGGGAAACTCAGACACGATGTGCTTGTCCTTTCAGGAAAGTTGCAGGCAACAGAAGACTTTTTTCTGCAGTAGCTAAGACCCCAGTCAGTGGTAGATAGACACTGTTGAGGGACAAAAGAAATGTGAGTCTCTTTGGAGAGAGTAAAGAGGAGTGGAGCAAGCTCCTAAAATGAGGGCAGTTGGCTGTTGAATCTCCATAATTAAATAAGACTGGAAAACCTTGGACGTTGGACTTTGGACTTTGGTTATAACAGGTCTGAGAACGTGCTGTGGCAGTTTAGAGGCCAAGAGAATAGAAGCAGAGGAAAGAGAACTGGAGACAATGAGAAGAATGAATTAGAAAATTAAATGCAGAAATATTAGAGTAGGAGTAGGGGAACAGAGAGTTAAATGAAAGGGGAATACTTGAAAGATAGATGAGATGTTTAGCACATTGACAGAAAAGGGTACGTAGGAAGTCCCTCAAGACTCCAGGATTCTCCTCAGAAGGAGAAGATTGACAGACCTTTAAGAAAGAACCTGAAAGAAAAGCTTGAACTTGTCCTTTGTTTTCTTGAAGGCTGGCTACCTAGGAAGAGGATGGAGTTTTCAGTGTGTCTGGAGAACTGAACTAATTAATGAGGTGAGGCAAAGGTTCAAATGTACTGAATGTACTGAGGAAGAGAGAAAGGCCTGAACTCCTGAGGAAACTTGGCCATGCCATCTATAAGGCATAAGTTCTCTTTAGACTATTACATGACTCTGAGATGTGTTGAGAATTTTTTACAAGTACAACTAGATTTGCAACCTTGAAAAAGAAAACATTACCAGTAAAAACGAATACATGCTTAAGAAGACACTGCTTGTGCTATCAGAAACCTTTGAGAAAATTATATATATTATTAAATGCTTGTGTGCTAGAGGTCATACACCTTCTTCATCTTTTGTTTAGCCACTAACAAATATATTGCACACCCATGTAGGAACTTGTGTAGCTAATTTAGTAGACTGCGTAGTATTAGTCTTTTGTTCTCATTTTTGTAAGCAATAAGCCTTTATCCTCTCCATTCTTCTCAAAAACCTAAAATATCAAGTGAATTAATCTATGAATCCTTAAGGCCCCTGCCATCCATGAAGTGTGACAGTTAAGCAGTTAACATTTGTAAAGAATATAATACAAACTTTAAGAATGTTCAGAATGCATATGCAGCTCTACTGAAGCTGGGTGCATCAATTTGGGCTTTATCTGAAATAATTTATTTGGTTCTTTTTAAAGTTGGCAGCAGTACAGTGGTTTGGGCTGCTGGCTCCTCTCCTGTGGCAGCAAGACAGCAGGAAAAAACAGAGAGCAGCAGGAGGAGATTACTTCTGGAAAGTTTATGATTAGACTTAAAATATGTGTTTAAAAATACTGGCTTGTGTGAACAAGGTCACTACAATGAATTGTTCTTTGTTTTTTTTCCTTTTAAGTCAGGCTTTTTCTTTGTTACAAAGAGATCAGGAAAAAGAACCTTAAGAACAAAGTTTCCCAGACGTATTTGTTGGTTGCCACAAGGGATGTTGGCTCTGGATGTGGCTGACTGCAACAACTGTCCTCAGTCTCACTCTGAAGCTTCCTACTATGCACCCTGCAGTACTACTGCTATAGGATGCCCGTATTTACTGTCCTCCTGCCCTTAGCACCCCATCTCCATCTGCACCTCAGTGTCCAAGTCAGCCACTTAGCAAAGGCAGGGGAGAACAAGCTGTCCCTGCTCTCTCTCACATCTCGCCACCACACGCAAGACAACTGGAGCAGCCCTGTGCTAGAGCTAACTCTTCTCCTCCAGACAGCCTGTGAACTTATCTGGGTTAGCAGAGAGACTCAATAGATGTCAATAGAAGGCTTTTTTCAAAATACTAAAGGTCAGCTCGGGGCTGCACAGCATCTTATCGGGGGGCTGTTGTAATTGAAAACTGAGAAATATGCTTATTTACATTTCTGCAAGTTGAGAGGGTAGTGCCAGGACAAGGAGATATTTTTTTTTCCCTAGATGACTCACAAGATGCAATGTCTGCAGTGACTCAGTCTCAGTGCTAAGCCTTTCTGTTGTCATTCATGGCATGTCCAATAAAAGTGATTTATTGTCTGGCTGCAAGTCAAGACACTTGATCATTATCATCATTCCCTCTCCCCCCACCCCCCATCAACCTCTTCCCATTTTATGTAAGTCCAAGCTAATTTAGATAAGGTCAAGTTCTAAGCCACTCCTTAAAAGTTTTTAACGTGGCTTTTCCTTCAGGTCCTTCCATCTTTTTCTTGAAATGTCTTTTGTAGTATCCCTAAGGCAGAGCTGGAAGAAAAGGTTAGTGGATAATTCAGTAGTTAAGCTATCCTCCACTGTTTGATATGCCTCCAAGGCATTAAATTTTTGCTTGTATCTGTTAAATTGTTGGGAGCTTTCTTCAGTGGTTAATTATCCTTATGAAATACATGGGGCTTGCAGTGAAGCAGAACTTTGGAAAATTCTGCTCACATTGTTATTAAAAAGGTGGAAAAATAGATATGATGTGTTTATCCATATAGCTTTTGGAGTGCGTATGTGTGTCTATATATGTGTGTACATATATGTACACATGGAATAAAAACCCCACGACTATTTAGCCCTTCTTATAAATGTGACATGAGCTTAAATCATCCCTTCTCCCAACAGCTATGAATGCAGCAATGCTTTCTGAATATTTCTTCCCATATTTATTGTGAAAAGCAAAGCAGGAACAAGATTTTTTTTTTTTTTTCCCCAAACCATCCCCACACACATTTTCTGCAAAGGATAATCCATCTTGACTTGCAAATTTGGCATGCCTCTGGCAGATCCAATGCTGCAGCAACTAAAGAGCCACTAGGTATAGTTCTTTCCTTCAACAATATCTTGGGGAATTTTGTAGTGATTGTGATGGGTTTTGTGAACTGTTTTAACTGGACAGCTAATTGCAGAGGACATTACAAGCATAGTATGAGGAACAGAAACAACTGCTGCACTTTATGGAACAACGAGGGAAGGAGTAATTACTACACATAATTTTTTCCTTTAAATCACAGCTTGCAAGCAGGTTGCATGTTCTTTGTGCATAGTCCTGTCCTAAGAGTACTGAGACATCACAGCTTTTTTTCAGTGGCTCAGCAGAGAATTATTCCTGTTTATTCATTGGGTTAAATTCTTTTTAAATGTATCACTCAAAGGCTGTAAAAACACATCTATTTCACCAAACAGATTTGAAATCTTCTTGCAATTTCTGATGGTATTTTGCAGAAAATGGAAGTATATTATTCACACAGCCAGTTAGCATTTCCCATTCCATTAAAACAATTCTAACGTTACTCATATTACCACTGTGATATAGAGTAAAATCAATATTATTTTAATTGCTAGTGGCCTGTGCTTCTGTTATCTAAGACTGCTGTTGCACATCTGGTGGACCTGAGGCAAATTGAGGTGTGACAGAGTTAAGTTTGGTTTGTGTTTGTAATGGAAGTTTTCCATTCCTAGGAAAGCAAGCTGTACTGTATTCTCTAGAGCTCATTAGAGGCTAGTGTATAGATATATGATGTGATTGTTTGATATTTTCTTTGTCTGTAACCATCTTAATGTTTACACTATTTTTTCCTCTCTGACTCCTTTATTTCTGCAGTAGGGCTGTGCTGTGCTGCCAGGGCCAACTAACTGAGGAGCAGGGAGCTATGAGAATCAGCATCGCTGACCAAAAGATTCTCAGCCTCGTGTATATAAAGTGAAGATGGGCCACTAATAAGGAGACACAGTACTAGGCTTTCCGCTACTTTAACTTCACTCCTATAAATAGCAAATCTGAACAATGGCTGAGCAAGCAATACTATCTTTACTTCAGCTTGTTGGATGATGAGTATGTAGATATTCTACTCAGCATGTTTGAGAATAGCTGAATTTTTGCTCTTTACCATTCTGCAAATCTGAAGTGTCATCCCCTAAATCCAGACTTTGCCAAATGCTTTTCTTTTTAGTTCAAAGAACTACATTGAGTTAATTTGCTTTTCTCATGCTCTTTCTTTTCATGATCATTCACGTGGTTCTGTTCTTCTGTTCTGCTAGTCAGTTCCTCAGGGGAGAGCAGGGAAAGGAATACACTTCAAAGTTTTATGAGGGTACACTCACAGAAGCTTAATATTAAATTTAGGGTTGAAGATGTGCATCCCAGAATTGCTCTCCTTCATTTGTATTCTACTGTGCAGCTTGCTAGCTCCTGAGTGCTGAACATGCCAAGAACGTTCAGAATCTGGCTTAATTTTTAGGGAAACTCTCTTCTTAAAAAGGGAATATATCTGAGATTGTAACAAAATACTCAAGGACGTTTTATGAGCAAAAAGAAAATATGTCTCTGATAAATTATTTGTTGTGAATCGTTTGCCTATGGTTGCTTAAGCAACCTCCACCCCTCCAAACCAAACCATGTTCTGCAGTTAGTTCTGAACATTTTTCTACTTTTAGTTTTAATATTTGTCTTATAAAATATTAGCTCGTTTGTTTGGTTTTATTTTTTTTTGTGAGAAAACTTGTCAATTCAGTTTCCAAATGCAACCTCAACAGTAAGAATTAAGAATTACTTTATAGTGCTATCTATTGAAAGGAAAGTCCAGAGGTATTTTCATCCTGAGGCTGAAAGTGTCTCTCTGTCAACTAGAAATAGAGTTAAGCTTGCCAAGAGTCTCTAGTAAAGCAGATGGAGAGGCAAATAACAACCTTGCTGAAATCTTGTTTGCTAAGCCTTCTGAGTATCCACAGAGCTTGTTTGAGTTACCTATCAAATTAATTTGATCACTGCACTATATGAAAATATTCTTTGTTCTTGTCAATGACTGCTGATATTTCACACCTTTCTGTCTTCCCAAGTTATGAAAGAACAGTTAAAGTCTCAATTATTTCTCTGTGTGCTTAAGATTGATTAGAGGTCTGTGGCAGATTCCTGGAGAACTTTGATGGCCGTGTGCACTTTTAAAGTTTATTTTTACTGATATTTGAAAGACACCCAAGAACGTGATAATTATGTGCTTACAAACTTTTAATGACTACTTAAGATAGTGTTATATATGGCTGCATGCACTGAAGGTTAGCAAAGGCAAATGCTTGTTGTGTAAGACTCGTTAGCAGAATGCAGAGGATGAAACATCCATGGACTGTGTTGGCATTCTCAGATGCACAACATGATCCAGAAGCTGATTGTAAGATGATGCTATCAGTCTGTCTTTTCTTGCTGCCTGTGGGTTCTGAATATAAATCACAAGCTGGGTATACTTCAGCTGATCTTCTTTGTTCCCACTGTGGCCTTAGAGTAAATGTATTGTTTTTTCATTTATATTTAAGAACAGATGAAAGTATGCTGGGACTTGCTTCCTTATCCACACAAACTTAATATTTCAGACACATTCTGTGGTACCAATTAACTGTTCCTTATCAAGAGTAATGTTGTCTGTTTTAGAAGTTATCACACTGTCCATTCTGTTTGTTTCTTATTTTCCTAAGTTTGCAACAAACAGAAGTGGAATGAAAAGTTTAATTGACGTTTCTTCCTTTTTAGTTGCAAGAAAACTCTTTCTATACAGAAAACACACTGTGAAGTGAGTAGATATGTAGGTATAAAGTAATTGATGTTCTCTCTTTGCCACTGCTGTATAGTACTGTGTATTCAGACCTGTGTCTGTGTGTCAGTTTAATTATTAAAAGCTTCTCAGCCCACAAAGCCAAATTATGTTCTTTGATATACATGGATCTTCTCTGAAGCAAGAGAAATGATAGCTAGTCAGTTGTGTATGTCCTGTGGCCTTCAAGGGCTACGATGTTCACAAGCAGCCCAGAGGGAGGGCAGCGTGTATTTTCAGAGTGGACAGGCTTTAGGAACTTGTTACCACAGGAGGTAAGAGTGTCATTTCAAATCTGTCTGGAGAGCTTCGGTGGCCGAGCCTTGCAGGCAGCTTTGAACGGCACAGCCTCATACTCTCAGTACTGAGACATTCATTGTTACCATTTTGACTGTAAGCTCTGGGCCAGCTTATAGCAAGTTGCAGGAAGGGCAGATAGTGCAGGGACCCCCTTTTCTCCTGCTGAATATACAAAGAGTAAGCCATGAAGTGTTTGCACCAGAAAGCGAGAATACAGCTGATATCTTACAGATCGCTTGTTTTGGCATCATTCTGAATTTTATTTTTCTGTGTTTTGGTCTTACAAATAAGATTCAGTGAAAAGAAACAAAGGTGATACATTCTCAGATAAGAAAAGCAGGTACTAGATTCAAGAACATGAACTGTAGATATAGAAATGCAAGCAGTGGTCAAAAATTTATAGTAGTGTTTCTACATTAATCAGGTCTTCCAGACTTTTTTGGAAGTAAAATGGTATTTTTTTGTACTAAATTAAAATTGTTAGAGAAAAAAAGACGATTTATGGAAAATATTTTTGACAACAAATTCATGTTTTTATTCTTTTAAAAGCTGTTTTGATCCAAGCCTTTTCGGCAGGGGAGTACTGTGTAGACAGAAGGATTTCAGATTTGTGTAGAAAGTAAAATAGTTCATAGAAAGAAATATCATTCATTCCATGAAAGGAGATGAGATTTCTTCTAGACGTTTGATAGAAAGGGTTTGCTAAAACAGTTATTTTCCTAAAAATGCATTCAGGATTAAATTATTAGTGAATAGAAGTTGAATTTGTTGAGTAGTTTCAGATTCATTAAAAAATGAAGATTTTCAATTAATATGATTACATTATTATGGATGTTACATAGGTCCCTTTATAGAGTTTTCATTTTTAATAACATTTTTGAAAATTCTGAACTGTTTGCTGAGAATTTACCCCCAAATGGATTTTGGATTGATTAAAAACAAGCTTTTTTTGTTATTTCATTAAAAAAAGTATAAAAATACATTTATGTGCGTGGAAAAAGGCCCTTCTTCCCACCACAACTCTATAAAAAACTGGGAGAGCTGTGTAGTTGACTGCATTAATATACTACTATCCTTTTTTCTCAATATTTTCATGTCTGTTCTCTAAATAATTTCACATTTGCTCATGTGTCTTCTCTGGCTTTGAGCTCCTAAGTCAGCATGGTTTCAATATAAGCAACAGCCTAAGACCTTCTGCTGGAATTTCTGAATGAATTTCTTACTGAGGGACTCTCAAGTAGCAGAAAGGGAACAGGGCAAGTTAATCCAGATAGTGTCAGTACTAATTTCACAGAATCATAGATTCATAGAACAGTCAGAGTTGGAAGGGACCTTAAAGATAATCTAGTTCCAACTCCCCTGACATGGGCAGGGACACTTCCTACTAGCTCAGGCTGCCCAAGGCCCCATCCAACCTGGCCTTGAACTCCAGGGATGGAACAGCCACAGCTTCCCCGGGCAACCTGGGCCAGGGCCTCACCACTCTCATGGTGAAGAAATTCTTCCTAATGTCCAGTCTAAATCTGCCCCTCTTCAGTCTATATCCGTTCCCCTTCATCCTATCACCACAATCCTTTATGAATAGTCCTTCCCCAGCTTTCTTGTAAGCTCCTGCCAGGTACTAAGAGGTCCTAAGAGCCTCCTCTTCTCCAGGCTGAACAAGCCCAAGACTCTCAGCCTGTCCTCATAAGGAAAGTGCTCCAGTTCTCAGATCTTCCTTGTAGCCCTACTCTGGACCTTTTCCAACAGTTCCATATCCTTCTTACGTTGAGGATTCCAGAACTAGACACAATACTCCAAATTAGGTCTCAGAAGAGAGGACTAAAGAGGCAGAATCACTTCCCTCGCCCTGTTGGCCACGCTTCTTTTGATGCAGCCTAGGATACAGTTGGCCTTCTGGGCTGCGAGTGCACATTGCTGGCTCTTGTTGAGCTTCTCATCGACCAGCACCTCCAAGTCCTTCTCCACAGGACTGTTCTCAATCACACCATCCCCCACTGTGTACTGAAAATGGGGATTGCCCCGTTCCACATATAGGACATGTAAAGAAGCAGTACTGGTTTAAAAAATAAAGTTTGAAATAGCTAAATTAATAAAGATGGTTTTGTAATAAAGCATTCATTTATGTTTAATAATGTATCAAGTGCAGTAAGTATTTTGCATCCATTTTTTCTCAAAGTGAAGGGGAAAAAACCTGTAACACCATATATTGCACACAGTTTTTCTCCTAAGCAGTGTGCCCCTCGTTGCATAGAGCACAGTAAAAAATGTGGACACGCTCATTCTGTTCTCCATAATTTGGTCAGACCCAGATTTTCCTGCACCGGTTGTTATATCGTGAACCTGTCCAGATATTGAGGCTTGTGGATAGTGTATCAGGTGATTTGTTGCCTGATATGTATCATGGAGTTCATGTGAGAAAGCCTGATGTTCCATACTCGCTGTGTTTTAGTTTCCTAAGAAAGTTAGAAGTGTTGCTTCTGATGGAGAATTGAGAGGGCTTGGACCTTTCTACCCGAGTTGACCCTACAATAGCTGTGCTCTACAGAAATGCTAAATTCCCTTGAGATAAAAGCAGGCTGCTCAGTAAAGCATGTGTCTCTCAGATTTGTACTTGGCTTCTACTTTCCTTCCTGAGGTACTTATAAGGCTTTCTGCACTTCTGCAGTGGCAGGTTTATGCTCTCTCGCTGGCAGGAATCTCAAAAGAGCAGGTGCTTCCAGTGTGGGCTTTTCAGCATGTGCTGACCTCTGTGCTACTCAGGTCCTAGGTTAGCTGTCTTAGGTACACTTTACAGCCAAATGTAAATCACAGGGGTAGACTTTAAATGCATCACACGCTTCCCAGCAGAGCAGTTTTATTTGGTTACAACATGCTGGAAGTGAGATGAGCCCAGAGCCTAAGATAACAGGGAGCCATTCTTTCTGGCTCATTGTCTCTCTCCTGTAGTATGTGAGGGTTCTTACAAGATACTGGTTTGCTGATAACTCAACAGTGAATCCTAACTCTAAAAAATGGCCTCATAATGGAGCATCTGTGTTTTTATTGGGCTTTTTTTGTTTGGTTGTTTTTTTTTAACGTATTTACCCTGGAATAAGGGAAGTATTGTATCTGTTCAGCAGATGTGGGCTTTCATGTTGTTCTATAGTTCTCATTTTCAACTTTCAATTCACTAGGCTGAAGCTATGGAGAGTTAATGTTTATCTTGGGAAGGTCTGAAGTTACTTAACAAAGAATTATACATTTCTTCCCATACTAAATATTCCAAGATGCTGAAAGCCCATTGGCACTAGGGACAAGTCCCTGTGTAAAATGGTGGTTTTTTAAAGAGAGTTGGTTAAATCAGTGTTAAATTTGTCTGCAGATACATCACTACCTCACTCTACCCAGTTTCTCTCTCTCACAATATCCAGGAACCTGTTATGGATCAGAATAAGTGTTTAACATGGTCTTGAGGTTTCACTGACTAGTGGGTAGCTGAATCTAAGAGAAACGTTATTACTGAACAATGTGAGAACAGAGAACTACTATTTCAATTCTGTTTACTTTCTCAGTTAGTACTGCAGGAAGTCAAAGTCCTGTCAAGCCCCCACAAAGACACAGCTCGTGAGCTTGCCTTGTAAGGTTTCTGTCTGTCACACACCTGTCACTGTGTTTGTAAGGCTCGTTTCAAAGAAAAGGCTCTAAAACCAGAGAGAAAACTATGCTACTGGACTGTTCAGTGTAAACATTTTGCCTGCACTCTTACTAGCTACCAATTTCATTGCATTACTAATCTACTTTAGTTTCCAGGATTTTTTTTTTAGTAGTAATTTTTAGTTACCATTAATGCTGCAATTATCCTCCATGGGAGTGTTTAACAATGAAAAATACGCATAGAAATTTGTGGAATATAAATGAAAGATACAGCATGCAGAAAGGCAATCCAATCAGGAAAATTTTCATGTATTTTCATGGGTGAAAAATACTGAGTGTCAACTGGTATTTCAAAGTTCAGGTTAAATTCAGCTCACCATGACAGAGAAATACAGTATATTGGTTCTAATGGGAGAAGATGAGTTGCAGCTCCAATGGTGATTGTGTCGGATAAGCAGGCAGGATCTTGAAGGTCACTTATAAGGGTTTTTGTGTTTATAGTATTTAGATTTTTACGTGTGGTGTTCCAGTACTTTCCTATTCCTTCTAAAGGATGTAACAAGATTGATTGTCAATAATGACAACTCTGCTCATGGGAAGCATGGGAAGCTTTGAAATACGAAAAAAAGTTAAAAGTGCTCTGCTGCTATCTGTCCAGTTATCAGCAAGTGCACGTAGACTTTCTCCATTTAATTTGCTTTTCCCTAAGGGGGAAGTTACTTCCAAGAAACAGCCGGAAACCTTAGTATAAATCCTTTTGCAACAGCTGCTCAGTCCCAGCAGAGCATGAGGAGGCAGCCTCTCCTATTTAGAATGAAGAGAGTCCTGCTAGACTCAAATTTGCTCCGCAGTAAGTGCTGACCTCGACACCCACTGGGAGAAGCAAATTTTAAACTCTGAATTACTCAGCACTGCATAGGATTAAAGGCTTCATTTTCAGTCTATTTAAATGCGTGCTCAAACTTTTTTTGGTACTTTGAATTAGATTATCAAAATGGAATCAAATTTGAGAACGCCAAAATTTAATGTGTGATGGAACTCTTATTTTCTTGCCTGCCTCAGTTATGACAAAAAGACCCCTGTGCCTTTTGTACTTCCATCGCAAGTGCCCAATGTGAAGGAAAAATAAAAGACTGTTACAAAAATTAGGAGCTTGCCTTTGCTGGACTCCCTAGTAGCGCTCTGACTTTGAATGGATTGGTATCCACAGGTCCAGCTTCAAAAACTAAAAGAAAGTGGCTTTGTCTAGTAGTTTTATTATATGTTTTTAAACTACATGCAATGAGAGAAGTAGTGATTTAGTGATTCAGCAGTACTTTACTGACTCAAGTTCAGGTTATAACAGAGTGCTAACCCCTATTTCTCACCTGTAACTCCAACCTATAAATTATAAACATGCTGGCACAATCGTTATATTATTATTTTTTTATAGCTCTCAATTTACAACTCTGGCTGTCCTTGAGCTGGTTCTTTGTATTTGTTACAGTCTCCTTAGGGAGGATTCATTGACTAGTAACTCCACATTTTATCTCAGAGAAAATTCAGTCTCATTCTGGTGTCTTCAATTTTTCACAAGACCTTACTGTTCCTCATTGATTATGTACTGAGGATTAATTATACTGTCACTTAATGTATTCACATGCTTAGACAGTGTATTGGCTCACTTATTCTAGTATGGTCAGCATTTTCCCCTGGTATAGGGCACATTTGTTTTATTAATTCCTGAAGGAGCAACATGTTGCTGTTAGAATGAATGGAAGTGATCGATCACTGATGTTGTATTTATACCCTCAATAAATCTATGAAGATAATTTTCTAGTGCCACTTAGAGAACTGGAATGCCTACTTCTTTTGCCTTGAAGTCATCAGAAAAATAGATGTTACATGAAAGAATATTACTGTCTGGTAGGTTGTTTTACACAGGTCAGTGCATTATCCAGTCATTGTGGTATTATCTATGTAGATCTGTTTTTTTTTTTTTTAAACACATGGGAAAAGAAGTGTGATAAAATATGGGAAAAGTGTAATATGAATTCTTATTTTCAGTAGTCAGAAATTTCTGTCCACATGGTTCCTGTCCGTGATGTGGACAGCGGGGGAAGCACTGACATGAAATACGTGAAATATCATTGAGATATCACTTGAGAATGTAATATATTGCCACCTAAAATTGCACAGAAGCAGTGGCGAGCTATATGGGCTCCAGGCAGAGCAGCAGTGTCAAGTCTGAACATTCCTCCATCTTAGTCCTTCCAGCAGGTCCCCTTCTCAGACCTCTGGACTTTTAAGATCCTAGGAAAAGGGAATTCTGTTAGATAAAAAGTATGAACGTGTAAGCAGATACTTCAGAAAAGTATTCTGAATGTTTTCTTAATAACTTCATTCTGAACGTTCATTCTGAACGAGATAGCTCTTTTCATCTAAATCTCTTAGGTACTTGAATCTTTCTAAGACTGCATTTTGCAATTAGAAATTACATTTGATTAGCAACGACATATATCAATTGATTTTCTCCTGCCCATGCACAAATATCTGTTTTGAGGCCTTGGAAGGTGTGACTATGCAGTGAAATAAAGCATGAATTATGCTGTACTCAAGCTTGCAATATTACCTTGGCTGTGGAAAAGTGATGTAAAATTATAGATCTCCAGGGAGTTCTTACTCAACACCTTCACATCAGTGGTCTGAACAGATTTCTCTCACACTTTCTGTGAAGTGAATGAGTTTTTCTAGGTTTTAAGATTGACGTCAAGGCATGTAGTGCCAGGCTGGAGCATTAATTAATGTTAACATAAACCTGGTGTTCATATTTTTAAGGCACACATCTCTGTTAACAACTTGGTAGCTTTTGTATGAAGATGTCGGATCTGAGACCCTCACACTGTGTTTGATACTGAACTTTCTGTGTGTTTGGTAATTCCTCAGCGTCAGCAGTGTGTTGAGTTGAAGCAGTGTGTCTGTGAGCTCCACGGTGCCGCACTCCAGCCTTACCTACCTTTCTGATTATTTTGACCATCTTCTGTAGACACGAACTTAATGTCTAGGCCATAATATACTGTGGTGCTACTCGCTGAACATCTCTTGCCTGCAAGTCTTTAGCCAATAGGCAGACCTGAGGTTAGTGTTCATAATCATTAAATTGTTGGCCTGATAGCAAAGCAGAAGTTTCCTGTGCTGCTGTTAGGATATATGCCTTTTTGACATCATAAAATTAATTGAAAATTCTAGTGTTGAGAGTTTATGCTAAGCCAAAGACCTTTATGAGGTTGCTGACACTACCTTTTTGCGTGACTGCTGAGGGCCATCAGATTTCTGAGATCTCTACCCTAGCAGTCTTTATACTAATTACGCTGCAAGCCTCTTTTTGTTGGCATTTCCACATTAATTTTAGGATGCTGGGATGATATTAAACCACCAGTCTCAGTTAGAGTTACTACTCTGTTTCTCCTGTTACAGTGTGTATGTGAAGGCAGAACTCTGGCTCATCGCCTCTGATAAAATGAGTTGGTGACACAGCGTGAGTGCTACTCCAGTCTGTCTGCAGCACATCCTGATTCAAATGAAAAAACCACTATGTTTATGGTTACAGTTTCAGCAAAATGTTAGCTAGGTGGTGGTACACATATTACTAATTACTGTGCTAAACCTAATCTATGATCACACTGATCATTTAACTGAGAAACTACCGAAAAGGAGGACCTTGTATGAACTGCAAGAAAATGTCTGTTTCTTATTCTTTCCAATCACAGAATCGTCATTGAGTAAGGAATAATTCTGGTATCTGAACATAGTTCTCAAGTAACATTATCATCTTAGCAAGAGAGATATAATATATTTAGAATAGTTCAGAAAAATGTGATCCTTTCAGTATGATATATGGCAGAGCATTCAAGAATCTGAAAGAAGAAATGTTTATTCGCTGGAGAGACCTGAAAAAAGAGGAAGGGCAATCACTGTAGGAAAAGAGGGATACCTAGGTACACCGAGTACCTTAGAAGTTTGAGAGAAAGGTGAAACTGGGAGGAGGATATAGATCTTTGTGTATGAAAAGCAAAGAAGAGCTGCAGGAAGACAGTCGTAGCATTCTGAAAGCTTATTCCACGCAGTAGGATTAGCTCCATGCAGTTCACTGAACAAGAGTCATGCATTGACTGCATGACAAAAGCAGTCTGTGGTTATTCACTGTCTCATATTTTTTATTTGTTCTTTCTTTTTTTTTTGAAAATTTTTTTAGTGTTTTTCCTCCTTCATGGCTCACGTTATTTTACTTATCTTGTGTGTCCTAAGGGAATTTTAAGGAGGATTGAGAGCTGCATTTGTGTCAGATGAAGCCTGAATGCTAATTACCAGCCTGACAGGGTATAATAACAATACAAGAGCATCAGTGAAGGAAAAAAAAATGAGCAGAATATACAATTATTTTATAAAAGAGTTTCTTTCCTTGAGGGAAAGATCTGCACATTTACCATCTGTGACAAAGGAGATGTTGAAATGTATAAGTGAATTACCCAGAGCTCTGCGCACATGTGTGTATGGAATAGGATGAACTTGAAATGACATTAAACAATTTTGTTATTGCAAGAGAAGACTAGAAAAGGTACTGAACTGAAAAGCTACATTTCCCTCTCTTTCAACAGCCTAATTCAGGCTGATAAACGAAACATGATGTAAAGCAGAAATACTGTATAGACTTCTATGGAAATGTTTATTATACAGCACAAAGCTTTTATTTTTCTTTGTGCCATGTTCTAAATGGAAACGTACAGTAAGCTGGAAGAAAAATGTAGAAGACCTAAGGTGTGTCAGCATTAATGATATGTTTAGACTGAGTTTATTCGTGTACAGCAAAGGACATTCTAGCAATAATAAGGGATTGCTCCCAGCAACAAAACCCTCTTACTCTAAAATAAGTGTATTTTTTAATGTTCTGTCTGGTTCTCAGTCTGGTTTTCAGTTTTCACTGAAGTAGCATCAGAAAATTAGGCCATATGACATTACATAAACTAAATTTTGTATTTCTTCAGTTAATATTTTCACATGAGAGTAAAGACTTCTTACCTTTGTAGCGCTTGTATATTTGAGCAGAAATTGTCCTTCACAACACTTCTAGCTCAAGTCCTGTATACTCATGTGTTATCAAATGACAGCTGAATCTGGACATTTCACATGTGACATCTTTCATCTTGCTAAAGAAAGTAATACATTATGTTCGATGTCTAAACTGAACGGCAGGTACTAGAACAGAAAAATGTCTGGTACAGGCTATGGAAAGTAGGAAAGGATTAGGATCTGTGGTGCATGAGAGAAGAGGAACCTTCCTCAGGAAGCTTCCCATGGAGAACTTGACCTACAGTGCATTTCTGTCATCTTTCCTCTTATTGATGTTCTCAGGCCATAGCTAACAATAGAATCATGACTGTCATACCAAATAATGATTTGCAATCCAAGCAGATGAAGCAGCCAAAAAGGAGTCTAATTTTAGAAGAAACCTGGAGCACACAGAAGAGAATTCAAGAAGCTGCAGCCAGATGGTCTATCAGTCCCGTGAACAAACCATTTTAACACACAACGGAAGAGTTGTAGACAACCATATAGAAGAAGTAACAGATGGAATTTCTGTGGATCAAAGTAGTGGAGTGTTTACACTGCAGACTCAAGTACACCAATAACATCTACATAGATTGAACATCTATACAGATAGAAATACACAAAATAGTATATATGCGTGAACCTGAGTTACTGTGTTATTTTCTGTTCTTCCTCACGAAGGACATGATCAGAATTTTTCTGTATTTCTTGTGATAATTTAGGCAGATTGGAGACCTTATCATGTAACAAAAGTCTTCATCATTACAGTAATAGGAAAATGTAATTATCTTCATCACTGCAAAGTGATGTCCGTGCAAAGAATATTTTCATTCTGACTGTAAGAAGCCTCCTAGTGTATAGAATATGACGGTCAATTGTGATGTGCTTGGCATTACACAACTTTCATTTAGTCAGGGATTTGTTTCCCTCTCCTCATATGGATGTTTGTAAGTAAATGTAGTGTGTGTATTACTAAACCAGTGAGAGTTTTAACTGAGTTAAAGACTAAGAGCCATGGAAGGCCAGTCTTCGGGCTATAGCAGAAGTACATGCAGACAAAGCTGTCATAGTACTAAAATTGCTGTATTTCTATTTCCATATTGCAGGAACTTACATGATACTACTAGAAAGGTCAGCTGATAACAACCACACAAGTTTGTTGTGGAGCAGAAGTTATCATCAACTATTTGAATAGCAAGTCAAATATTTTAATAATATATGTCATATTTTAATAACATAATCTATTTTTTAGTTTTTATTGTCATCATGGAAAGAACAGGTCTGCAACATTCAGTGTTCTCCACTATCTGGAAATGATGGTTTTTGTAACATATACTTAGTGTTGAAGTGCAGCACACCAGCTGCATTTGTTGCCAAACTACACCAAGCAACTCAGGAGAAAGTTATCCTCTTAATCATCTTCTCCCTAGTTACAGAGTTCCAAAGCAAATTGGGAGGGGACAGTCTTCTTGATTTTTCTCTTGTTTGTCATCATTTGATCTGATTATTTTGTAGATGAAGGATAGAAACTCCCCAAAGTACAAGGAAAAAATATTGGTGATAGAATTTGTAATAAGAACAAAACCTACTTTCTAGTAATCAAAATTTTATTTTGAGTATAGCAAATTAAAACCTTTTCATATTTAAAAGACAAAATATTGTTTCATCCTCAGTAAATTTAATTATCTCATACTTTTTTTGCTATATTACATTTCATATACAAATAAATAACATTTAAAGCAAATTATTTGGTTTACAAGTTGTTCAGTGTAAGGTATAAAATGATATAATGGAAGTTGCTTATGCAAGTTCAGTTCATCTTTCTTGTGACTTCCATGTTTATACATCCTTGAATTGCATAAGAAATTGGACTATAATGTATTATTAATAAATCAAAAGTATGTAACAGCATACTTCCACATGATACTTTCTTTTTTTCCATACAGTCTCATGCTGTGCTTGACAATGTAAAGTAATAATTATATGCAGCATTGAAGATTTTAAATTAAAACGATTTAATCTTTGGTGTCTGAAATAAGATATCTAAATTCAAAGTGGAGAGAATATTTCACAAAACACACAATGTACTCACCCTGAAGTTTGGAACTGGTCTCACTCCGTGGCTGTGCCAATCTGCCTCGGACTTATGTCAAATTTTTGATCTTAAAGAATTTCACCCTAATTAAATGTTATTATTGATCTTTAATTTCTTATTTTAAAAGCAGTGGCAGTTATTAGCACCTCAGATTTTATGTCCCCATCATATTAAGTCTGACAAAGTATGTATTGATACCCATCCTTGTGTGCAGAACTTATGCTGTACGGTGGTGGAATTGCTGGGGCTGAGCATGTGGCAATGAGTGTGTGTGTGTAGTTTGACTCATTCTCAAATAATTGTTTTGTGTGCGTAAAACATCCTGTGACATATTTTGTATGAGTAGTGGTGTGCTGTGCTCTGTATTGGCTGGCATGTTCACAAACTCCTCAGGGGGCTGTTATGGTCTAATATTGTTAAAAGCTTCAAAACTTCTCAAGCAGAACTCCTACTGGAGCTAAGGGAGTTCTTCATGCCCAGCACTTGCAGTATCATGCCCATGAGTGTAGAGTGTTTTAGGATTCCATGGGAAGAAACCGTAACCCTCATGAAAATTGCCTTTCTTGTTACTGTATTATTCCAAATATCTATGTATGATTCCACATTACAAAATATTGCAGAGGAAATATAAATTAAAACCTAATTTTACCTCGTTTTGGTTAGCTATGCAATTAATAAGCAAAATCTTTTCTAATCCAAAGCAGATCCTATTAGCCGGTGCAACAGCAGACAAAATACCTAGGCTGATGCTGTAATGCTGAAGTGGATGATGGAGGTGCAGGCTGGTTGTTCTTAGCGTGAGGGAGGCAACTTGTCGTTCTTCTCCCTTCCTGGAAGAACAGCAGGTACCTCACAACATGAAACCTTCTGAAGTGGCCAAAGAATAACAGCCCACCTAAGGCAGGCAGAGATAATGTTGTAGAAGTCATTAGCCCCTTCTTGATCTTCCCCTGTCTGAGTGCTGAGTGTAGCTCTTAGCAGAGCATCCTTTGTAAAGGTGTGTGGGCAACATAGAAAGTACTTAAAGAGGGAGGGCCATCCTGAGTGGGCACACTTACCATGTGTGGTACTCACTTACTCTCCCCTGGCATTATCCAGCACCCTCTCACACTAGACGAGGCAAGCCGGTTTGCCTTCTGGTACAGCAGCCTCAGCTGTAAAATGTTTTGATAATATTTACCTTTTCTAAAAGGGTGTTGTGAGAGTGCTTTTAAAAAGCACTTTGTGAGTTTAAGATTACTGCCAGCCATATCTGTAATCCACAAAATAATACAGCATCCTCATTTCTATTTGATTGTAATTTCTGTTTCTAAACTGATAAATTACTTCCAAATTCAGTAACATAAATCCCTGCAAATGTGTGCCACTTATGGTCTTAAATACATGTAAAGCTTTGTCATCCCAGTGAGAAATACTGCACTTGAAAAGGGAGCATCCCAATCACATTTGACCTGTTATACAGATAAAGTCAATAGTATCTGCAATTACTCTGCCATCCAACAATTCAAACCAATTTGTTTTTAAAGACAAATCATGCATGAATTCAAGCTAAGTAGTGGTCTCCTATGATTCTGATTCATGCTGTGCTGAGAAACCCTCATAAAAGCAGATAAGCTGTATCAAGAACTAATTAAGAACAGAGTGTTTTATTCCTCCTTTGCATGAAATTAAATAATGGCATTCTGGGAAGAACTAAAGCAAGTATATTTTTTCTTATTCATACACAGGACTTTAAAACATGCCTCACATTTTTCTGAAGCTTCAATTACTGTATGTATCTCTGGGACGTGACTGCCAAAAATGAGCTGCAGGCAACAGGAAATGATTTCTTATTTTTCCAAATATTATGCTCTTTTTAATTCAAGGTGGGACTATTTAGAAAAATAAACCTTAACAATAGTTTTCTGCAAAGGATTACTGCTGTCCTCTTTCTACTTTTATGCCTTCTGTCTCTTTCTGACATTTATCTGAAATGACTGCAGTGTGTCCACAGATTTAAGTCTGACAGCACATGTGCAAGGCAGTGGTCTCAGTGTAGTTTGACTGCACTCCCGAAGGAGAAATAGGAGGTGGTAGCAGTTCTGAAACAACGTATTTTAACTGCAGACACCTGTAACCTCAGCCCACTGAGAACAAAGGAACAGGGGAGCTACCTTGAAAGGGATAATTCTGTAGGAATTTCTTTGTTGAAAAGGGTTAGTTGTCAACTCTCAGATTTCAGTGAGATTCATTAGATTAGAAAGTCAAAGTGTCTGAGTCACTCCAGCCTGAAGAACATTTTAGAACGTCTATTTCCAGTGGATTAAATTCTTAATCTTCATTCAGATTAGGTAATTTCTTTGTAAATTTTCATTACTCTTTGAATCTCTGTGTTTTATAGAAACATTATTAAACACTGAAACTTTGTATTCTCACCAGAAACTCCATAAAACTCTCCATCCCACAAAACTGCACATGAAGGTTAGTTTTTTTCTAATAATTTTTTTCAAGTTGTTTTAATAATTTGTTTTGAGCCATTCATGTGAAGATGGGTATCTCCTTTGCCATGAATAAAGTTTCCATGAACACGCAGCCCTTCTCTTTAATGTTTCATAAAGCATTGAGGCACCTTTTTCAGATTGATATCTGAAATTCAAATACATATCTGTGTACAATTTAAAATGATTAGTCATATAATTTGATTGGTGTTTTTCTTATTCCGTGACTGGTATGAATGTTCACAGAAGGCTCTATTTAAATGATCTCATCCTGAGATTAAAATGTATTTTCCTTGAACATCTGCGCCTGTAAACTAAATGCTCATGAGAAATGACTATAAATGGACTGTTCAGATGTGCAATTCAAATGTGGCTAAGTCTAATTCAATTGAAGATTTAAACCAGCATTCTTTTTTTGTTGTTTTTTTGTTGTTGTTGTTGTTGTTGCAGGTTTTTTTGCCTGTAGTATTCAGTTTCAGCAGTTCTGAAGCTCCATGTGTTTCTAGTGTATATATGTAAACCAGAGGGAACGTTCCATGGCAGCTGGAGAAAGGTGTTACTAAGACAGTACTATAGCCAGAACTAGACAGGGCTAACAAAAAACAGCTGAAGGAACAGGTGATGATTTCATCTTTCATTATCTTCACAAGAAGATTGTGGATTACCTGTGACTGGGTCAATATATCATTTGTTAAATATATGGCTCAGCAGAATGTGAATATGGAGCATGGTAATGTTCCACACGTTTCTGTACACTTATAGGACATAATCCAGGGATCCTCTTAAATTGCAGATGGAAAAATACTGATTTCCTTTTTTTGGAAAACTATGAGGAATTACCGGTCTTATGAAATGCAAAATCAACGACTTTCATCATTCAAAGACTGATTGATATTAGGTAAACAAATGGAAATGTGTAGGGTTTTGGTTTTTTTTTCTATAAATGTTAACGACACAAAGCTCTTCAGGTGGAAACCACCTTTCCTGAAATATTTTTGCTGCATAAGCAGATCTCTAGTCTCACTACAGTTTCTTTGTGATCTCTCCAGTCAATCGCCAAGTAAGCGTGATACGTTATTTATGAAAAAGGGAAAATTTTCTTCCAGCTCTAAGTTCTTTTCTCATGAATAATTGATAGAAATATATTAGCAATTTTTCCACAATACTTTTATAACTTTTTTTTTTCTCAAAATCAAGTGCTTTGTTTCAGCCATCCATTTTAATAGCTGCATCATTTGGGAAGTCCAGTCCCACAAACACAATGAATTGAATAGTGTTACTTCTCCTACACAAGTGCTCTGCCTTCTTATCCTGCAGGTGCAGATGTGGAAATTAGTGATGCCTTTTCAAACACACACACACGATCCTTTAACATCTGTAGTCTACCGTGAATAAGCATGGCATATTTAATTTAATCAGAATTATGAAGCCTGATTTTTCAGTGTAGATTCGTCATTTTCTAAAAATCTGATGCACAGTAGTGTGCCTTGTATTGAACAAGGAAAACCTGTGGATTCCTGAAACGTCACTAGGGAGAATGACAGCACTGTTACAGGTTTCCAGCAAATGTAACAACATTTGGAATACTAAGTGTATGATAAGATCACTTTTTATTGATATGCAGAATATGGCCATAATGTAAACTAACAGACAGTAATAATAATAGCATATGCTAAACATTCTTTGTTTTTATCTCTTTATTTTAACCTTCTCATGAAGTCTTGATCTTTGCTATCTTTCATGGCTAGGTGTCTGGGTCAGCTGTTATTAAATACAACTTGAAATTTTAATACTGGTACACTTTCATGTTTCCGTAAGTACCATTTAGAAAACCTTCTGCAGGATAATTTACCCAGTCTACAATAGCACTGTTTAAGTTAGAATTCAGTTTCATGCAAAGGTATTGAATAGTTTACATTTTCCCACTTCTCTTTAATGTTTTGATCCCTCGGAACGCTGGTTTTCCTGGATTAGATTATTTCCTAAAATACCCCAAACATCCTTTAACTTACCATCTTTTTGGTGACAGCTTTAATATGAACATTCAGCACTGGAATATTAAGTCATTTATAAAGGCATCTTTTTTTTTCATTCATTTCTAAGGTGTTCTGCTTTGTTGATCAAAGATGTTTTATAAGGGTTTTTGAAAGCATTGACCTACTGTCTTTTTAATAGGACTCAGCATATTGCCCAGAGTTTAGCCAGCTGCAGACTATTTCTCCTGTTGCTGTGAACACTGGTAGGAAGGTTCCACGCTTGTTTCGCATCAGACAGGAAGCCCAATGGGATCACTGCCATTGACATAATTTACTTAAAGTCCATGAATATCTCTGAAAATGTTCCCTTTACTTGTCTGCTGGATGAAATGGTGCATTCTAGCTTTGTTATACAGGTATACATTTTAACCACCAGCAAGTAGTGAGAGTCATAGATGTTTCACAAGATAGAAAAGAACAAGAATGTTTCAGCTCCATCTCCAAAGGCTATTTTTCTAATCTCTTTTTTTTTTTTTTTCCTTTCATTTTGGATGGGCTTTGTTGTCAGAATCTTCCTAAATGCGCATTGTCTGGAAATACTCACCAATATCACATACATCTTCAGACACCTAGATTAAAGAAAACTACTGTGATGGTAAAATCAGTCCAAGGATTTGAAGGTAATAGTTTTTAGCTCAATAGATGTTGTATATGGCTTATTTCAGATTTTTAAGTGTATTTATTATATGTTGGTCTACTGAATACTCTCTCCTACTTCATATAGCAGTGTTATATTTGAAAATGAAAGTTATAAACTCCAAGGTATTTTTACATATTGTCAGTTGTTACAGGCTGAGAAAGGGGACATTGCTCCTCAAAAATAACAAATGCCTTTTATATGGTTGGATACAGAGAAGTGATGTACAAAGTAAGTCTCTTGGCAGCTCTGAATTGCTTCCAGATTATTCTTAGTTCCCATTGACACTATCTATAACTCATTTTGGCCATTAGTACTTTAATAGTTAAAGTGTGCGTATATAAAGGGTGTTTTAATATATGTGAGTGAATGTAAATTTGAATAAATGTGGATATGTATATGTTTTTACACATGTAAAAATACAGTCCTACTGCTTGCATTGTTCCCAGAATCCAAATGCCAAGCACTGAGCTTTGAGCACAGATGCTGTTTTCAGTAAGATAGTGCTTGTCTATTCTCTGAATGTCATGGCAGATGTTTTACCTCGAGGTTAATATCTGACTTGCTTTAAATTCATGTGGGAAATCTGAAAGTTCCATTTCCTGTCTCAAAAATCAATTGAAACTTAATCAGAGCTGCTAAAAACAAGTCCCAGTTCTTTTGTAACCGAGAAAGTAAACAAGATACAAAATTAAAAGTGACAGAATATTTTACGTGAAGGACATGAAGTGCACCACCAACTAAGCTTCAGCTCTACAAGGCTTGTGTCTTTCAAGTTAAGGTTTGACTAGAGAAAGCTCCATCTGTTTTTCTTTCTGTACCAAAGCTCTATAGCGCATTTAAGGTACATTTCAATTTTTAGTATAATGTAAACACTTTTTTTTTTTTTTTCCCAGACGTTAGCTTTACATTGAACAGCTTGTATGGTGACCTGAAAGATTTTCTTTGTCAGAATTTGAGTGTTTAATACTTCTCATGTACAGTTGTTATTCACATGCATATGAATCCAGATCCTGAATGCTTCATTTGGCTCTCCTCCCCCAACATATTTTGCTCGTGGGTTTCATATAGCTAAGTCCTGTCTTCCCTTCTAGCCTAAACTGATTTATTCTCTGCTGTTGCTTCTGTTTTCTTTTATCTGATCCCTGTTGTGCTGGAAGAAAGTGTCGTTTGATGTTATTTGCCCCAAGTCTGAGAGGATGTTTGGGGCCTATATTTTAATCTCAAAGACAAAGGGAACTTAAAACCACTATGTTCAGGTTTTATTAGCTGCCCAAGTTGGCTGACTGTAGGACATCTTGGACTCTACATTCTGCAGCTGGACTCAGTCTCTGAACAAGGACTGTTCGGTCAAGCAAGATGGCATGGGGAAATACTCAAACTGGAGGAACTAGTGTAAACTTTGTAGAAACAAACAAGCAAACAAAAAAATGCCCATGGGCATCTTGTTTACCCTTTGCTCTTGTTTTAGAACTTTAGACTGTAGGATCATTTTGAGAGGGACTTTAGTGGTTTCTGAAGTGACTGAACAATTGTTACATGATGAACTGGGATTTCTGGGCAGTTTAGCCTACGAAGTTTTCATATGTATTTGTTAATCTACATAGTTTTTACAACAGTGAAATGTAGCATAGTGCTTTGCTGCCAATAGAGGCAAAATAAGGTTGGGCAGGGCATAGCTAAGCAGAAAGCAGGAAGAAAATTATGAGGATGATGCTTATTGTCGATAGCTACAAAATGCATAGTGATAAGGCCTACAGTATTCATAGGGCTATCTATTTTTTATCTTATTTCTTCAGATCAGCAGATAGCTCTATTTTCAGCTTGTGGACTGTGCAAAGGAAACTACATAAAAAGCTGGGGGAAAAACATGAGAACCGCATCATACTTTCTGTATTTGATTTGCTGATTCATTAGTGGGACGAGAGGGAACGGCCTCAAGCTCCACCAGGGGAGGTTTAGGCTGAACATTAATAAAAAATTTTCACAGAAAGGATCATTGAGCACTGGAACAGGCTGCCCAGGGAGGGGGTTGATTCACCTTCCCTGGAGGTGTTTAAGGCACGGGTGGACAAGGTGCTGAGGGGCATGGTTTAGTGTTTGATAGGAATGGTTGGACTCGATGATCCGGTGAGTCTCTTCCAACCTGGTTATTCTATGATTACTGATGACTTGATAAATTGTTTCAAGAGCTGCATTAGTTTCCTGAATTTTAGAAAATTATTCATAGTCTTGTTCTTAAAATCATTGTGACTTGGAGTGTTTGGTTCAAGCAATGAAAGCTAGTCTGGTTTAGTTTGGAAAAGATTGCCACAAGACTCCTATTTGTAACTGTTAAACATGTACCTACATACCTTCATCACTGACAGATATTTCTTTACTTGGGTCTTACTGAATTTAGGCACACCAGATTGGAGTAAGGATCTGAGGTTTTATAGTTTATCAGTAAAACTTTACTCATGTAAATTCACCCTTAACCATAAGTCTGGTCACTTATCCAGCGTTTATGACAATCTTTTGAAATCACTGTAACTGTATAAATCACGTTTTATCTTCATTTTACTGATGCAATGTCTTTGTGGAGACTATATCTTCATGGTGGTAGATAGTGGTAGAAGAGCTGTTCTCCTCACAGTGCTTTATTCTGCTGCCTGCATCACTAGAGGAAGATTTCACTGCTTTGACCTTCTGAAATTCCTGTTTTCCTTCTAGCCTCATTTTTGAAGAAAAACATAGCACCTCTGGAGAGCCTCTACTAAATCTCATATTGCTGCCTCACCTCACATCTTAGTTTTCCTTGGCCAGTGGAAGCAAAGAAAAGGGCAAGCTTATCACAGACATCATACAAGAAAGAAAAAAAAAAAAAAACAACAAAAAAGTCTTATACGGGCATTGGAAAGGATATGTGCAAGCTAGGGCTAGCAGGCAGGAGCAGAACTGTTGGTAGAGGAGTTGGAACATGACTACCTTCTGAAAAGCAATGCAATAAGCAGAGCATAGATCTGCATGCTCTATCTGCATCTAAAAGAAACTCAGTACTGAATGGATAACTTAGGGCAACTAAAAGAAATCCTAGCTAGAAGAATGAACCCCAGAATCTCATGCTGATATAAAATAATTTATTTTTCTGATGATGTAAATTTTCAGCTTGCTCCTAATCAACACATATTTTAAGAACAAGCTAAAGTAGGTGCAAGCAAGAAAGAAAAGTCACAGGACAGAGTGGTGTTTAGATAGGTGTATCAGTGAACATTTCTTTCTTTTTGTTTTCTTTGTGAAACATTCAGCTTTTCTCTAGGTAGCACCTGTAGGTGGATTCAGGGCTCTACGCTGTATATACTTCTGTGTCTGTGTGCTTGTTTTCACTTTAGACTGGCTTTATTCTGGTCCCATATATATTTAAATCCCATTTTAACTGAAACGTATTTCCCCGTTCATGCTCTGAGATAGCACTTTGGGACAACCAGAGCTTACTCAGGGTATAAATGGAACACTTACTTAAGAAGTCCACCTAGGAACCAACCTAAAATACTCATGATTATGCTCCCATAGTAGATTGAGTGAGAGAACTTTCCAGGGACTGTTTCAAATGGATCTCCTTAAACAGGTTCAAATAGGAAGCTTGGGAGGGCAGAGCAAAGTGTGGAGAGAAGAAATAGAGTGCTTCATACAGGACTGGTGACCCAATTTAATTCCAGTATCCATCTTCAGGATCACTACCACTGTTCCAGTGAAGGACACACAGCTGGATACAAGACCAAAAAGATCTATTTGTTTTAATATTTGCTTTAAACCATCTGTTTGATTAAAACATGTTTGACGCAGTTTTTGTCAGATAAAAAATTCTAGAGGGACCAGCAAAGAGTGAGCTTAGTTTGTCGTGTGGATTTTGTTTTAAAAATAGAAACATTGTCTTTGTTATCTTTCTTCCTAAAAACCTCAGAAAATTTAATGAGCATACAAATTAATAGAGTGAAAAAAGCTGTTAACATTCCTGTCTCATGACTTAATTTTAAAAGTTATTTTGCTTTCTTTAAAGTAAAAATTAAGAAAACAACATTAATATGTTAATTATTAAGAAATTCAATAGAGATCTAGAAAGCGAGGACTTAGACTACTTTTTTCTTTTGTAACTCTATGAAGCTCATTAAATGTTTCTTGGAACACATATGCATAGGAACGAAGTACAGAGAAATCTTCTTAAGATGAGCTTGTGAAGAAACCTCCTGTCTTAAGAGACACTGGTATTCTCAAATGAATTGAGTCTGCTCTTCTTAGAAAATCACATTAATTAAACAAGTGATTTTGTTTAGTCCTTTGAGCTATTACTTGAGATGGTTCTCTTTGGGTCCTAGGGCTGAGTGAAATATTGACTTTTAGATCAGTGGCTGCACTAAAAATTCCTTTTAAATATGTATGTATGTTAGAGAGTCTAAGACTGTTTATTTGCTTTATGTATTTTTCGAGCATCAAAATAAGCTTGCTCGAAAGTGAGCTTGAAATTGCTCATATGGAGATAATTTTATTGATTGAACAAAACTTTGATTTTCTTCCCTTCAGTTTCTTAAATTAAATAAATTGAATCTTGTTAAAAGTTTCAGAGCCAACCTTTGAAACATTACTCATTTTGAAATGTATTTCCAAACGAACCACTTCCATTTCCTGTTGCCTCTCCACAAGGGAAATATATCAGGATTTCAGCACCGACTTAAAAGTCTGCGCTAAGATTAGACTCTATTTGTTTGTGTGACAAACTTTTGATGAAAAGTCGACCTTGTTAATTCTACACCAGAGAAGAACTATGTCCTTGTTGAGTGTGTCAGGATTTGTTGTTTTCTTGCTTTGCCTGTGATTCGTATAAATACATTAATCTACTGTAAGACATAATATGGCTTTGATACCGTAACGAAGGTGTCATTTTTGTGCATGTGTTCTCTGCCTTTATAGTTTTCTCTGGTAGAATCTGACCGTACACATTCAGTCTCTTGAAAGAATTGTCCTTCCTGCATCCCAGACTCAGTCTATAGCAACACCTGGTTTTAGGTGGGTTTTAGCCATCTCCATCCTCTCTGATAACTATTCGGGCTTACATTTAGTCTCTACCAGATGATGAAACCAGTGCATTATCACAGCCGTAGTTGGAACTTGGGTTGCTATGCTATTTCCAACCCATCTCCATACCACGCGAGCAGGAGGGGCTGTTTTATTACTAGCTCTGTTGCCCATGGTATTAGCTGCAAAATCCTGTCTTCTGAAAACACACTTTTGTTGCAAAAGTAATTGCAAGGCCAGCCCTTGACACCAATCATGACAGTGGAGGCTTTTAGAGAGGGCTCATGCATTGTTCAGACCTCTTTTGCTAGCAATTACTGGTAACGTGAATTATTTCACTGTGGTTATGAATGTATAACTTTGGGAAGAAACTGATGTTAAAAGCTCCTTCAGGTCATTGCAGTCACTTTGGGCACGTTGAACTCCCTGTTACGTAAGTACACACAAAAGCAGCACCGGCTCCCTGCAGCGCTCTCTCGTCCTTGTCTGCCTTCTGTGAAGTACGTGAAAGGTTTGCAGGTTTCCCTGTTTCATGAAGACAGGCTGAGCAACAAGTCCTCTTCTGAGAGCCTGAAATTACCTTGTGCTAAATGGGAAAATATATTAGAAGCATTAACACTGTATTAGCTGTCTCCTCTCTATCCACTCAAAACCTAGATGGAGTTTGCTGTATTAATGAAATCCTTCACAGGTATTTATCAACACTAGGAGATGTTTAAATGAAATGTTTCAGTTCAGGCTGACAAGGCTTCAATTTATGGAGAGCACAAGAAGATAGGCTACACTTCGGTGTTTACCCAAACCTACTATTTTGAAATAAAACCCTCGCTCTCGGGATGAATAGGGCTGAGGACAAGTTTGAATTTTATTTGGCTCACTAGTGGTAGCTGAGAAAAATGAAATGATTTGGGAGAAACCTATCCACTACTACATGTGAGTCCCAAATTAGACTGTGCAGGGAACACAAGAAAAAGAGATAAAAAATGGGGATTCAAGGTGAAAATAAACCTATCCTTCACCCCTGGTGGATGACATGCTGGTGAAACAGTGGGATCAGGGTCAGTGATTTGAAATGATTCTTTCAGCAGACAGAGAAAATAGCAGAAAAGAGAGTGCTGTTTCTGAACTGTCTTCCATCATTCCTGTCATATCCCCTTTAAAAACTCTTATTTTTAAGGAAGAAATTTTCAAAAAGGATAAATAAAATAATACTCAAATGTATTAAATAATATTCAAACATAATAAACTGAGTTCTGACTGCTCAGCTTAGTCAGGAATATAAAGCTAGAAAATTGTCATACAATTTTAACTTGAAGAAAGTATCTCTTCAGTGTCCTGTTAGTTTTTTGTTTCAAATGAAAAAAATGTTTGGTTGCTTTGGAACCTTACTCTTCAGTGGTTTGAATTCATTACAAAGCTGTATTAGCTTTCATAAGGTTTTTGGTTATTTGTCCAGTTTGTGTTCTTACATGTCAGTATTGTCCCCTGTTGTTTGTGTGCACTGATCCTCTCTGTTGTAGTTCTAATTATCTTCTTGTTGGGTTTTTGCCTTTCTCTCCTACACCTTTATTGTACAGTACAGTTTCTCTTCCCTTGTCATTATTGTAATAATAGTCAAGTTTATCTAAGACTGAATTTTTCCTGCTGAGGTATAGGTGTTACTCCACACATTGGAACTGTACAGAGTAATTCAGATGGTATCCCATGAGGACCTTGCTGTATTCCTACTGGAAAAACATTTTAAATCAACTTCTTGTCAAAGACATCTTGTTTGCAGTTACCTTATTATTAGCTAAGACACTTATGTCTTATATTTCTGTTCCTTTAATGAAAGATCTACATGAACAGTATATTCTCTAGGTGCATATTTAGAAAATATCTATTATTGTTGTCGTTTCTACTGGACCAGAGATAATCTTATCTCTGTAAGTCTGTCTGTTAGCACATTTTGCTTAAAATACTTAGTATTCCACTTTGTTCACTTCCTGGTTTGAACATTTGCAGTTCTGTCAAGTACCGTGTCACAATCAGTCAAACTTTCTTGACTTTCAGCATTAGCAATTTCTATAGTCATGTGTGATTCACACAAACTGCTCATTATTGAGAGCATAATTGGCCATCTCTATCGCATGGGACACTATGTCACATCCAGAAGATTAACAAATACCAGATGATGAATAGTTGGAGCAAAACTTGAAAGTAGTATGGCAGGAGAAATGAATGCTTCATTGGTTGTGACCTACTCTGAGTACCTGTCTTTCTAGGACAGTCAGAAGAAAAATAACATCATGTTTTGTGAGCTTGGATGAATTATTTCAGGAGGTGAGACTGTTTCAACTTTACAGTAAAAACTTAAAATTTGATTTATGTCATGCTTCCATCAGTCATATTTTTCTCTGAGCTTATGGATTTCAGCAAAGCTATTTCAGGTTTATTCTACTGTAAATGATACCAGTGTCATTTATTTTTAGCTTGAAATACAGAATTTTTATGAACTTCACAAATTAGTGTTTCTGGTCTGGGATATAACTGTGATAGAGCATGCAAATATGTATGCCTGACAAATCAAGATCTCAAAAAAGAATGAGTTTTGCTTGCAGAGTTTTTGTCTTTTGTTCTCCCAAGGGGGCAATTAGTATAACATGCAAAATGTTTCCAGTTAAACTCAAGAAAAAGAAAAGTGCCAGCTTTTCACAGAAGCTTTCTCCTGAGGACTCAGACCAATTCCAGAATTTACAAAGTTTAGAAATATTTCATTTGTATCTGTCACAGTGAAACCACCTGTGAGCAAGCACAAACCTTGAATCTAAAGATCTCTAAAAGCTATATAAAGACACAAGCTGTTCTCAGCTTGCATACATCCTGATCTCTACCTTCCCTGGCTGCACGTGCTGCTTTTCATCTCTGTCTGGCTGAACACCTGTGGTAAAAGGTAAAGCAATATTTTGGACCCCAATATCTGAGAATGCAGAAAAAGGGGATTATTATCACCCATCAGTGGTAAAGTATTACATTCATTTATTTTGCAAACTGAAGGAGAATAAGAAAAAATTGCCCTCATGCTTTGTGTGTGATCTTCTAGTGAGATGGTCCAGACTTACAGCTTCGCCTCTATCTACAGCAAACCAACCAATATTTTGCTGTTCTTGTCATCTTCTATTTTAAGGCAGCGCTTTGATTCAAATCAACAGCATCTGTTGAAGGCGATAGACAATTCATGTACGCTTTGTAAAGCCAAAGAAGCTGCTCATACTGAATTCCTGTAAACTAAATCTGGTATTTCACACATCAGCACTGGAAATACGTTCTGTGCTATCATCAGTGAACTGTTAGCTGGCAGATGCATTTTTGTCCCCCCACAAGTATCAGAACCAATAATACATATAGAAAACAGCACGAGGACTGTAGGCAGATATAAAACCCATTTAATTGCAACATATCTAAATGACTTACTTATAAATTCCCTTCCTTTTGTAGTACATTAAAAAGGTAAAAATCCTTTCAGAGTTATCTGGCTTACATGAGAAAGCTGTATTTTATAGACCAATTTTTTCCTGTGTGAGTCTATCCTTATTCAATAAAAAATGCTAAATAGCACTGTTAGGTAAGGTTAATATCTTTTACTAGCTGTGTTTAAATATTTTTGAACACAGATCAACACAAAACAAACTTGAGCTTTTAAAAACACACCATCCAAGCAGATTTTCCAAAGTATAAAACAGTAAAACATCTTTATCTTTGGACTCAGTTTTTCATGGTACTCCATTGTGTTTTGTGCAGAGAAGATTGTTACTGTATGACCCCAAGTCATAAAATAAAGGTATTTAGGGAGAAAAAGTTTCAAATTTAGTAGCTCTCTTTCCACCTGTAAATATATCACAGTAAATATTTATGTCTTTGTTTCAAAGTATGTGTTCACATATGAAAATACACACAAGAACAGACAAACCAGGGTTTTAAGCTCTAATCTTCTATCTGCACTATGTCATGGTCAAACCAGGAAAAGACCTAAGAAATCCCCATATTAAATTCTCTGGTCCATTTGTAATACCATACTTTACTTTAAATATTTCCCTCTGGCATTGAAGACTTCCAGAAATAACAAACAGCCCTAGTTTTCAGAAGACTTTTGTTGTGTTCTTAGACAGAAACAGCAAATAAGCGAATTGGGTGGAGGGTGAAGGGAATACAGAATAAACCACAGCAGCTTCAGGCACTTTGCATTTGAAAATTCAGTTTCTGGGAAAGATAGGGGCTGTGTTCTACCTAAGGTTCCAGCAGAATTTTTTGAGAATGAGCAGCGTTACCAAACTGCTCAAAATGGATATGCAGTGGGTGGCCGTGACGGTCCTAGAGACACGTGAGACATAATGTTATGCAGTTCCTGGTTTCCCAATAGGTTCTCTCAAAAGACAGAAGTGATTTCTTGAAAGAAAAAAACACCCGTAACACTGGATTGCATTGTAATTTCAATATTTTTAAGTAACAATATTAATTATCTAACTTCTGTCACCTTTCTTTTCTTTCCAGTGTTCTTTCATATGCTATTATGCTACAAAGTGCAGGGAGTCATGAGCATTGTTGACTTCAGCTATGAGACTCGAGTTACACTAAGGGTCAGGTACCTTGACAGTTTGTGGCTAGAAAGGTTGAACCTCCTTGAATTTAGCCATTGCTGAATAATATGTATATACTCATTTTTTTAATTTTGCATGCAATCTAAAATCTTTAAAGTCAAATCAGGATTTTTTTTCCTTGTCATGTAGGACTTAAAATGGGCTTTTCATACTAATTATTATTACTTGGTGCTACTCTAATATTATAACTTAATTATAACAATAATAAAGCTAATTTAAAAATTGAAAATTTCTATTTTTTCTTAACAAAGCACACAGGCCAAAGAACAAAACTTTTAATGAAGAACTTTAATTGTCTTACTTGACTTTCTATTTGAACACTAGACATTTTGCCAGCTAGTCCATATAAAGTTTGACATCTTTTCATTTTAGAAAAAAACACATTGTTTTTCACTCTTCTTTTTTAAATTGATGCCCCCGTGTTATAGAAATACTGTCCAATATTGCAAGGAATCTAATGAAATAATACACTTCTGTGAAAAAAAAAAAAAAAAGAAAAGCAAAACCTTTCTCTTGTATGATGAATATTGCATGCTTGATAGAGTTGCTTTGTTTGTAGGTAAGGCACTGAGGACAATGAGGTACTTGCCCCTTCCTTGGGTTCTCAAAGTACTATGATGATACAAATAATAACAAAAGAAAATAAAGCTTTTATTAAAAACCACAGCAGAAATAAACAGTCTCACAATAGGTTTATATCTATTTGGTCTACCTTAGCTACTGAGCCAACTCCGACAGGATATGGAGGAGGAAGATAAAGTTTAAAAGGGGAGCTCTTTCATGAGAAAGGGGGGCTGTCACTGTGAACACACCTGAAAGTGAAAAGACAGGCAAATAAAGTTCATTTTCCCCAGATGGCTACAATTTAGAATAATATAGATGGGAGAAGTAAGACAAAAAATGTTAGAGGAGCACTATGACACTTGGGAATAATTACTTACTGGTAGTAACACAGGGCTGTATTCTTAAAGGTTCTTCCTTTTCAAGGGTTTGAACGGAAAGATGAACCCTTGCCAGAGTTTTCATGACAACAAACAAGATTTCCATAACGATTTTGAATTTCTGAGTGATCCCATGTGTACAGTGTAATGAAGTCAAACCCTACTGAATATTATATTTATCAACCTCATACTGAATGCAGAATACTAATTGTTCTGGCAGGTGATGTTTGCCAAATAATTCTTTATCATTTAAAATGGATGATAGGGGATTTGCTTCATTGAGATCTAACAGGAAGCAAAATGGGAAAAAAAGCATAATTGTATTGCAATACAGCTATGCAAAAGGTCTATGATATACCAACTCATCCATGCAGGGGATCCATACGTACCCTGTCTGAGTGCCTTTGAGGGCATCCAAACTCTCTGATGTCATCCTAAGGGTCCGCTTATGGTTAAACGTGGCCTTTCCTGGAAAGGACTCACCTCGTTAGGAGGAGGATCTCTTTGCCATGTTCTATGTGTATATGAAAAATTTAATATAGCAAGTATTGTTGTATATGATATGGTTTCAACATTCTGGAGTCTTGTTTGAGTGAGGATGGGAGTAGAAAATGGCCCAGTAATGAGATTAGAGGTTATGTGCTAGGAGCTGTGAGATTAAACACTGATTGGAGGTCTGACATGTCAATTATTGTGACTACATCCCTACCCTGCTGTGCACAAAGCCCAGGTGACAGCATTGTATAGACGGCAGCGTAGGCTTCCTGTACTAGAAGGCACCTTTACTTGATGTACTTCGTTAACATCGGTCTTTAGTTTATTTTATGAGAAGTTGTAATACATCTATTACACCTGAGACCCCAGTTACGGGGGTATCTAAATTTTGCTGCAATATGTGTAAGTATGGAGTCTAAATTAAGAGAGATTCATTCCATCCACTATTTCCATTAACAGGTTTAAGGTCTTGACTTTGCGTAGTAACAAGATTATATAAATGCCTGAAGGACAATTCTTGTATAAAACCAAATGTCCCCAAGTGATTTAAAGTTGCTAAAAATTTTTTCTTTTATCCTATTCTTAATTGTATAATTAATGCATCCTGTGTACTGATAACAATAATGCCATGTAATTAATTTTTAAGAATTAAAACCTTGCCTTTATCCAGTCTCATGGTCCACTTTCATGTTTATAGCTGTGAATGCAAATCCTCTTATCTAATTATAACATGACCGGTTTCATTGTTCATAAGGAACTGCTCTTTATTATTTATTATTTTATTATGTTATATTTTACTTAACTATATTAATTATATGCTTTTTTATGTTCTTTTAGAGACCAAAGAACATAAAATTTTAAGGCTTCTAAAGCTCATCTGTAAAATTTAGTGCTGGTTTGTATAAGGTGTGATATTTCATTTGGTTTTTGTGTCTGTTTTTGTCTTCCATGATTACCCATTCTGTTTACAAAAAGGCTCAATTAGCATTTGAATAGTAAGCCAGAGAGCAGACAGGTTGAGAATTCTTATAGAACTAATTTGGCAGGCCTTCTCATCCCCCCCACCTCTCTCTCATAGCTTTTTTCTTTCTCTCTAATCAAGCTGCAGTTATTAAAGCTAGAATAAAAGAACTGATTTTCCATTACATTGATGCATGCTGAATAGTGCCTTGCTTTGCTTTTTCTTGCTATGCTAATTGGACTCAAAGGAAATATTTAGTTTATAATAGCAAATGAAGAATTCATTAAATTCTAGCAAGGAAAAAAGTCAAGCTATGGAACTGGACATTATTTTTTGAACACATCCTTCCTTTCAAGGTACTTATCTTTATACTTACTTACAAATAGCAACAATGTTATTTAATTTTAGGACCTAATTGCTTTGGGAAAAGAAAATTCAGATTCTGGCAAAGCAGGGAGAGATTTCTTTAAAGCAGCAGAAAAACTGCGAAGTCAAAAATGAGAGTGGACAGTTGACTTCAGTGCAGTTACACAGGAGCTCCTAAGTAAAAAAAAAACGTACTGCTGTGTCTCCAGCTTCTGTCTTACTGCCCCTGGGATAAATCAGTGTGACTGCAATGAAATCAAAAGACTTACATTGACAAGAAAAGTCTGCAAAGCCTGGAATGGCACAAGAACAATGTTTTACACTAGTTGCCCAGAATTTTTGCCTCTAGTCATAGCTGTAAGTCTCCTAAGAATTGTCTTGCTTGGATTCCGGACTGGGGAGAGAAATTCAGTATCTTGTGATCTGGAAATGGAAATAAAGCTTCTTGATGTGAATCATTAAATTAATTCAAAATTCTGATACTAAACAAATTGAAAGCTATCTTAATTATGATAAAGTACTATATAGCAAGGATTCTGAAATCATGATTTTAAACAATGTCATAATTTTATGCTAGTTTAGTAAAACCTAGACCAACTGGAGTGCTCGAGGCAGTAGTGATTACCTGAATATAACAGAGCTTTTAGGAGCTGATCCAAAAAAATGTCAAGGTATCTAATAAACGCTTTGACTTCAACTGGTACTGCTTGCAAGTTAAGGGTAAGCTCATGTTTAGGTTATCTGCTGAACCAAGGTTTTAAAATAGCTCGTGACTTCTAGGAATTGACAGAGAGGGGTATATGTCTTCATTTTTACTTCCAAATGCCATTTAGACAAGTTAATTTCTAGGAAACTGAGAAGCTAAAAGTCTGCATTATCTTACAGTGGGTTTATGCTGCTCTGCCATGACGGCCTAAAGTGTATGGGTGTCAGTACTCAGAATGATCTTCAAGATCTGAAACTTCTGGTTGTCTCTGTGACTACAGAACTGAGCAGATTGTCCTCGCCTATCTGCTGATTCATCAGTGTGTTATATGCTATAGAAATGGGAGTGCTTTTGCAGACAATGTATTACCTGAATCGTGCCTGGATAAACCACAGCTATCCTGTAATTCTCCCAAAAATTCCTGTCGGGGCTATTTTCCTTCTATGGAAACCTTAGGTTTGCTGACAAAACTTTCCTGTCTCAGCTGCTGACTTTGTGAGGCTGTGGAGTACAGAAAGGCACTTTGAGTTGCTCATAGACGTGGATTTTCTTAAGCAGTGAATAACCTGAGGTGTATCAATTTTCATCAAATTTGTGCCTTTTGCTTGCATAACATAGAATCACAGACAAGTCCTCAAGTCTGCCTCTCCAGCCGAAAGAAGAAAGTTCAAGCTTGACATGCGATTGGTTTGTGTGCAGAGGTGTCTCCCACACAGGGATTACTGTCTTTGCTTTAGGAAATATCAAGAGCAATATTTCCAGTAGTGAACTGGAAAACTAAATTAAATGTGTGCTACGTTCCTTTGAAACATCCAGTATGGGGCAGAATCGTCTAGTATTTTTATCTAGCTATTTTATTTTTTTCTTGCCAATGGGCATTGCTTCCCTTTAAGCATCACCTTTATATGCTCACACTGGTTTCAGTTGCTAGTCCAGTTCTGCAGGTACTTAGCACTCATAAAATTATGTTTGCTTCATTTAGGCAGCAAAATTTTATATGGCCAAATTGCGGTCACTGTCTCTCAAATGGATTTGCTTTCCTCTCATGGAGGTGCAGTTCTGAAGAGCACAATTTGTCTTGTAACATATGAACACCTCACAGAGGCTGCATATACGCTGTACTCCCCTGCTTAGCCAGGAAGGTATTTTTTTTCTGCACAGGTGTTTTTTTCTGAGGCAGGTTTTTAAGCGGCTTCCGGAAGGTCTGTTTGTTTGTTTGTGGTACCGTGTAGAATCAAAGATCTCTGCAGTCCTGAGGAGAAGCCTGGTTGTTAGCATGGCAGTATCAGCACTTGACAGCTGAAATCAATAAAGTCAGAGTATTTTCACATCTCTGCTGTGTGCGGGGTAAGCCAAGGACTGAAGGGTCTCTATATTTCTGATACAACATTTCTTTACATAAGGAGTCTGTTGTTCCCTCTGGTAGTCAACTGCATGTATTGTCAGCACAGTCATCAGTAAGGCTATTGGAGCAGAATTATTGAAGTACAGAGATTAAATAATTAAAATTGTGTTTGTAAGCTCTCAAACAACAAATAAATTGCTGGTCTCAGCACATGCATCATAATACTGTAATAACAGTAAAAAATGGAGAAGGTTTGTGGGCAACTGGCTTAACCTACAGATGTTAAAAATACTGCTTGAAGCTTGGAGTCAGTTTTTTTTCTAACCTTCAGTTTGAATTCAGCTGCTTGCAGAATTCATTTCAGTAACTCTGGTTTTAGGTCCTCAGTGCCAGCCTTGCATTAGTTTCAGAAGGGTCGGCACAGGGTACTTGGAAGTGCATCACACCCTATGTAGCATTTGACTTGGCTCACGATTATTTAACACCCTTGGAATCACTGGTAAACTGGAGCATGCAATTTCCATGTTTTACCACCTACAGAATAATGAAGAAAGTGTGCCTATGTCTGCCGTACAGGATTTCTATGGGATGGGTTGTCCCTTGTAAGTGATGTGTAATTTCTTCCTTTGCAACTTGAATCTTTACATTGCTACCTTTTAATAAAACAATAAATAGTTAAGCTTTGTCTAAATGAATAACCCGCAGCAATAAGTCAGTTCAATCTAAGCACATCCAGACAAGCTACCAAAATCCCCTTGTCTGAAAGACCACAGTAATAAGCCCTCATGTATCAAACCAGAGAAGCCCGCTGGCTCTTCCCTCCGTGAGGCTGCACTGCAGTGGCAGCGAAGCTGGCAGCCCCTCTGTGGCTCTGCTCACTCTGGCTGCGTGGGACAGTGGCCGCAGTACCGCTGCTCGCCCTGTCACCTTCCACATCTCTTGTTACACCCCATGCCACTTACTACTCTTCTGCTTTCCTGCGGTTCCTCGAGCTCCTGGCACCTTTCAGCCTCAGGCTGCTCAGTGTACGCGCAGCTGCCATGGCGCTGGCTGATCTCACCCAGATTTCTTCCCCAGCCCCTCATATCCTCTGAATTTTGCTGCTGCTGCGCACACTCCTCGTTGTGCATGCACTGCAGGTATGTGTGGCGACTGAGACCTAATGGAATCAATGTTTTGTCAGGCAGAGATGCTGAACTATAAGTGAAGTGAATGGGAAACCCTCCAGTGTCTCCAGTTGCAAGTATTCCAACGTTTTCCATGTCCTGACTCCTAAAATATTTGTCTGTGAGTCACCGAGAGCCAATTGCCAAAATGAAACTGCTGTTAAGATTTAAATACATAAAAATGTCTTTTTTTAAAAATGAAAGTATATATCGGCAAAACTTATGTTATTTATATTTTACATATAGCATATATTCTGTATAATCATGGTGTATAGATATATAAAATACTATTATTAATGTTATGCTAGGTTTACAGGCAAAGTTAAGGCTTTGCAAAACTGGTTCCACTCCAGTATCCTTTCATTTTGACCAATTTATTTTTTTAAAAATATTTAAAACCAATTTCCTAATATGACGTTTTGGTTTTGCCCAGTTCAGCAGCAGGCAACAGAAAGCATGGACATTTAATACAAATGGGTTAATTTAGGTTTCATAATTGGTCTGTTACTGCTGAAGGTAACAAGCTGCCTGCAAGCCACACTGTAGCCTGCATGAGTTTCAGCACAAGATATAAAACAACTTGTTTATGGCTGAAGTATAGCTGTGTAATAAGGTCACTGGTCTACCCCTTGGGGTTGACGTTGTGAACTCTTTTAAATCAGGGCAGGAAAAGAATGAATCCACCTGCAAAACAGTTTCCAGCTACGGCGCTACAGGGAGGAGTTTAGTCTTACAGGACCAGATTTGTAGAAGTGTTTAGTAACGTAAACAATGTCAGCGGGGTTGTGAAATGTCTCTTAGCACTAGCTGTAGGCATCTGAATGACCTTCAGAGACTGGGCATGAAGAAGAGACCTGTGCCCTTCTGGAACGGCAGCTGGCAGCCAGCAACCTGTAACGGCACTTGAGCACTGAATTTTATCATAGACATCCGAATCTCTTGAGGTTGTTTTTCTACAGTGTTTTCTGTGTTATGTTGCAGGGAAAATTGTTTTAAATAGATATATTTTTTTTCTGATTGCATTTTCCAATCAATTCCATTAAACAGCTGAACATGCAGAATTTTACCACAGTTTACAGAGATTCCACCTGCTGGTCTTCCTATGCAATAGGTATCCTGTTTACTTTTTAAGCTTAAGAATTGATTAATATTGCTTGGAACACTCTTGGGGGGTAACCATGAAGATAATCAGCACATTCTGCGTTTCTTAAGAAGTGCATTAAAAATATGACTACTTTTATTTACAGTGTGAAAATGATATCTGGTTTTATTTAGCTGTTTCCTAAACAAGGGGCGTATTTGCACACTGAAAATGAAAACAAAACCAACTAAACAAACTGAAGTCTTCCCAGAAGTATTTTTTGAGATTGTTCAGGATGAAAGTAAGAGATAGAATAATGATTTAGGTAAAGAACAAATCCTCTGAAGCCTTCATCAGTAAGTCAGACAAATGTGGATTGGCAGGTGAAAATACCCTATCAACAACGGAGGTCTGTTTTCTCATTATCAGTCATTTCCTACTGCTGTGCTTTCACCTAACACACTTAAAAACTGCAAGAAGTTTTGAAAATCCCTCCTCTTCAAATATGTGGAATTCTTTATTTCTTCTCGCTTGTGGGTTAGAAGCAACTGGAAAACTTGTGACAGTGTGAGCTCATGTAGGAATTTGATGCTGGTTTCATTTCAGTGAAGACATTTGTAAATTGCATTTTTATTAAAAATCATGGCAGGCAGATACAAATGCCTGTACTAGAAAGAGCCTTTGGGGAATGATGGAAGGCTGCTTTCCATCATCAGTTGAAGCCTCTTTTCTGTATGTAGTTCCATCAAATTATCATCTGATAACAGACGTTCCTTAGATCTGTCATTAATTAACTTGAGCTTTTCAGGGCTGAGTTGGACGGACAGAGTGAGACTTTGGCTATAAATACCAATCCTCAATTTTTAAATCCCTTTCTTATTCAGATACAGATGATAGAGAGAAACAATCAGAATCACTTCATAATAAACTATGACTGTGCAGCAAGGAAGTAGTAAACAGAATAAACACGGCCTTCTTGTCCTTGTTAAGATATAAGGGGGAGGAGGAATCCTCCTGTAGCAGAATTTTCAAGTTACAGATGAAAGAGTTGGGAATTCAAGGAGAAGGTATAGTTAAGCATATGCTGTAATGAGATCTCCAGATGAATTTTGCTGAATAATTGAAAGCTGCTTTTAATAGAAACCAGCTTTTCAAAATATAGGTTCTTTCTCCAATGAAATACACACAAGTAGTGCTATGTATGTGAGGAAATGTGCTAAATTTAATGGTAAAACTTGCATTTGTGAAGTTATTCACATGCCTGTACGGGTGACAGCTTTCATCACGACGCTGGCATCTCATGCACGTGGTTAATTTGACTGCCACTGATTTCAATGGAGTTAATTGCAGTGGTAAAGTTGAGCACATGAAAATCTTGGCTATGCTGTGAGCTGCATAATTAAGTCCTAGAGTTTGTCACAGAATTTTCACTTCTAACACATGAGGGATACAAAGGTCAATCCTTTGCACACAAAACTCCTCTACCAACAACCAGTAAAAGGAAAAAACCCAAAGATTTTGATTATTTAAGGAGAACATGTGCTTAAGTTAGATCTGATTACAAATAGTAGTTTCATTTCCATCAAGTTCGCTTTAGCCTGTGAGGCTTTCTGATTGCTTGTACAAAAATGCTGATTAATGATCATCATTTACAACTAAATGTTTTCCCTACAGTGCCAATAGGAAAAATGCTAATATTTATTGCTTTCCTGCAAAAGGTTTTCAGCAGGCCTGTCAGCATAACTAAAAATGCTTTAGTGTTAAGGAAGATTAAGCTGACAGCAAGCCATTTTCTGTTGTCACATGAACAACCTTACATGAGGATTATTTATGGAGTTGAGTGAAAATTAATTACATATATCAAAGGCAAAAAGTGTTGATTTAATTTGAAGATTTGTTTACCTTTATTTGAACAGCCTGAAAGCACTTTTCAAGATTAAGTATTTTAATTAAGCGAATTAATAAATTAGAGTGATTCAGGGTCATTTTCTAAGCCAGAGTTGTTATAACTTTAGAATAAATATTATTAAAGTGTGTAATTAAGTGACAATTAATTATCAATCCCAAAGCTGACTGTATCACATAAATCTTAATATTGTTTGTTAAAGGGAAACACCACTGGTATAATATAGGCAGTAGTTATTGTTTTAAACTCTGCATTTCCTTGAAGATCATTAAAAGAAAAGGAGTTATTTTCAAAAGTAATGCAAGCATAGTTTTAGGTACTCCTGTAAAATCTGGTAGATGGTAATTTATTAATATTCAATAGAATAGATAAAAGCTAGCAAAAGTTTGCTACAGCAGTTTCTCCTCCAGCAATAGGCAAAAAAAGATGCTGGCATTTCCTAACAAACATGTAAGAGGGTTATGTGGTATTGTTCTACATAAGTTAGCTTTTATGCCTTAGAATGAGAAACCAGAATTATTCCTGTCTCTAATTCCCTGTTCTTCAGATGGGAATTCCCAGCTGTACAGATCTGTACTGAACTTGTTTCAGAGATCTCCTACATCCAGACTCTGCATTGCAATGTCCTTGAATTTTTTTAGACAGTCCTAGTACTGAAAAAAACTTGCAATTCAGACTTACATTAATATATGTGTGACAAAAAGCAGTAAAATCCAGGTGAATTCAGGCAGTATTTGTACTGTCTGAGAGATAAGTCATGTTCCTGCACTCTGCCTAGGCCACTGAACGTCACATTCTTTCTTCAGCTCTTTCAAAGCTGAGGAATTACATTTTGCCTCCCCACCCCAGTCTATGCTGAATTTTAATAGTTGTGGCACTCTCCTATGAGAATAGAATGTGATTTTTTTAATTCCTTCATGACAGAGCAAGGAACAGCATCAGAATTCAGCTTATCACGGGTAACTTTTATCTGAAAATGAGAGGAAGTATGCCTTTTGGCTCTTCTTTAACTTTCTTAAAGAGAGACACATACACGGTCAGTTGTGTAATGTAAGTGTCTTTCTTCTAAACAGGGCTTGTGGTAACACTTTCTGAGTACTTGGTGGTGTTGTCAGCTTCAGAGCCAAAGTATGGAATTACCTAACAATTGTGGTGCGAGTTAGTCTCAGTGTTTCAAGTCTGTCTTCAGCTGACTTCTTGATCAATACTCAGATTGTTCTGAATATCAATTTGAGGAACTGAAGATGATGCCAGGCACTATAAAGAGAGCAGAGGGAGATATTTGAATTTTACTCTGGACACCAGATACCTTAAAATCTCTATCCACTTTGATTCTCTCTTAGTTAATTGATATCATAAAAATGTCCTGCATCTGAGGTGTTGAGAGAGCAAAGATAATGAAAAATTGTGAAGTGCTTAGGTATTAAAGTAATGAATGCTGTAGAGCAACTGCAGATTGATGTATATTCTGAAAGAAACACCTAAAGGAGCCTGGGGATAACCCAACTCCATTCAGTCTCAAGAAGGAAAACAAAATAAAAGCTGTAATACAAAGCTGTAAATAACAGGATTGCAGCAGGCCTCTAGGCCTTCCATAAACTAGTACCATTGTTTGCTTATACAAGGCAGAATTTTTCTCTTGTTGTCATATTTGATGGTATCTACTTCAGTAAACTTCACAGGCTACTCACTGAGCTAAGGATACGGTGAAGAGACAGAGAAAAAGAGGTCAACATGGAGTCAGCAACTACTTTCCAGATCTCTTAGAAAGGCTGGGGAGAAAAAAAAATACAGAAAAGAAAAGAAAGCAGTTTAGAGAAAATCCATCATAAAATGTCATAAGATGGTGCAACTCATCTTGAAGATGCATAGGGAGCCTGAAATAATGCTTCAGGTTATGTTATTTATTAATGCTCGTGCACTACTTTTTTGAAATGAGAAGGTAAATTTAGGGGTTTTTTCACTCACGTTCACAGCCAGAAGCTCATTGTGCTTTATCATAATTAGGAGAAGAAACTATTGATAGAACTGGGTGTCATGCTGTCTTTTAATAAACCAACTATTTTGACTTTTTTCATTAATTCAGAGCCAAGTCTTTTCCAGGTTCCCATGACCCCAACCTTTACCTTCTCAAGGGCTCTCTCTCTGAAATGTCTTCCATCCTGTCCCCTCTACTGTCCTTCTGCTGCCACAGGATCTCCAGATGTCCGAAAAAGGAAGATGCTTTTCTTCACTCAGCCAGAAAAGGAGAGGGAAAAATCTTTTTCATCTTAATTTACTGTCAAGACAGTGAGGTCACTGTTTTTGCATCTGAGTGTAAAGCCTCCTAGAGCCTTTTAGTTACAATAACTCTCACTCTTGTCTCTTCTTCTGTTACAGAATTAGTCGTTTGTAGTTTGATACTAATCTCTTGGCCTTTGATTACCCTTACTGAAATTCTTTCATCTCAGAACAGTTTTGGAGAATGAAAATTGTAATGCCTGTCACTTAACAAGAGTGAGGCACCTTTGTACATCAACACTTAAACGTGTGCCTACTTTCTTCTTCCCAGGTCCAGTACAGTTTGTACTTTCTCTATTACAATTTAAAAAATGTCCAGTAGCTCAACACTAACTATTATGCCAAGCTGCTCTGGGTGAGGAGCATGGTATGCTGCCATGGTTGTTGTTCCTTCTGTCTGCAGTGTACTTTTCTCATCCTGTTTAATTGTAAATGCGGATGAACTTTGAATATATAGCAGGAAAGTCAAACTGAACAAACATTCCAGGAATGTCTTTACCTTTTATTTAATTTTTTTTGTCCTGAACATAGACATTTCCAAGTAATAAAAAGTAATTTTATTATGTGTGGTGATATTTATACATTATGACTAGAAAATTGCGTTTTGTACCTGGTGGGGGGGGGGGGGGGGAGGGGAAGAACAGATTGAAGTTCAGAGGTTTCCATGGTAGATACATATATTAATTATTTTCAAAGCACCATATGTGTCAGTAACAGAGGAGAAATATGGAGAGATTATTTTGTACTAATTGTATTAATTGTATAGTTAATCAGATGTTTAGAGGTTGCAGTTTTGAGCTGAGTGAGAGAAAAGTAATGGATGAGCACTTTTACAAAGGTGCAGTCTCACTTATAGATCAAATGAAAGAGAATGATATGATGAAAATAATCAGCTGGCAGATTTTTAGAGAAAGGGCAGTGATATTTTAACATTCAATACATTATTTCCTTGGGCTTCAGAGCAGGGGTATGACATAGGATTCTACAGAGGGAATGGTGAGCATTCATTTTTATATTTGCCCTTTTGCAGTATATTAAGCTCCCTTTTCAGTATAGATTCATAATGGGAACTTCTTTTTGCTTCTACTATGTGAAGATTTACAAAGACAAATGAGACAGGAAATTAAAGGATTGAAAAGAAAGCTAATGTAAGTTACTTACTGAATTCATATTGGAGGGAAGAATAAGCAACAAGTGGGTGAAGAAGAGTGCTTCCCCAACTCTTCTGTTACTATCACAAAGTTATTAATCTGAGAAGCAAATAGAGAATCTCATTTTCTTCAGGGATATTTTCTGGCATTCAGTTTAGAATAGTTCTCTGATAACTAATTCCACTTCTGCTTATGGTTTTGTTCATGAGCAAATGACAGAGACTTGATCTCATTAGATAAAGGTTGCTGCAGATATACATCTGTAGAATGAAGCTGTCTTCCAAACACGTATGTTATCTGAACAAAATGGAGGAAGCGGGTTTTAGATGAGAGACTGAGAATATATTTTCTTCATTCAAATATAGAAACAATTCAGATAATACAGGAAGGACTCAGTATGAAATCTTCATAAAGGTTTGGCTGCTTCATGCCTTTATTGCTTGTGAAACATGCCTCTCCAGCTCCCCAGGTTTTAACTGAAGCAGAAAGTCTGTTTCTGTAAGGCTGAGACTTCACATACACTGCTGAGCCTGCGTTGTTCGCTCTGCACACTGTCCAGCTAGTCCCAATGTATTTGCAGCGTATTGTGATAGTGAGGGTCCATCTGTTTCTGCCTGTTGTGCTGGTGTGGACACTGAGTCTTGTAAGTGAGTTATTTCTGTACTGTGATCTTTGTCGGGATTACAGCATTTCTGAATTTTTAGTGTCTGAGACAAAAAAAAAAAAAAAAAAAAAAAATTATAGGCTAGACCTGAGCATTGACTGAAGTACAGTAGATGCCCAGTACTGAGAGTGTCGTAACACAGCTTCTAGAACTACATGATTTTATGAGGGCCTCACATTTAATTAAAGAAATGCTTTCAGCTCTTATGGTTTCAAAGACAATTTTGACTTGTATCAAATACAATTAAATATAATTGATAATGTCTTATCAGCTTCCACACTACCTGCTTGAGCAAAGGAAAGGTTCTTTCATCTCAGACTTACCCCCAGGACAGTTCCAGCCTCCTGCTGTACTTCAAAGGGCTCTCGGTACCACTGCTCTCATCCTGTTACTTACACAGCTTCAGTTCTCTCTGCTTCTGCCTTAGTGAATATAATTTGTTTGTCTTCAGCACATTTGAGGAGAACAGGTTTGGTTCTCTCTCTGTTTATTTCTAGGTATTCTAGCACTCTCTCTTTCAAAAATATACGGAAAAGATCTATATAATATTTGCACATCGGGTGATATTCAGATACGCTGACAGCAATGCACTTAAGCATGTGTTTAGACCTAACTCTTCTAATCCAGGTTTTTATTTGTCAAGTGCCACATTCTCTCTAATCACACTTAAAAGTTAGAAAAGCTTTGAACAATATAGTCCATGAAACTCCTGCAGTCAAATGTCCTCAGTCCAGCCTTTCTCCATACTTTCTTAAATCTCTTTGGTGCCATCCAATGTGCAGCTTCAGTAAGACAAATGCACTCTGGAAATATGTTTCCTTGATGAAGTGAGCTATGAAAGTTATTTAGCCAAATGATCACTTTTCTCCATTTAAAATTTAAAACCGCACTAAGCAGCTTTGTATTTGGTACTGAATGCAACTGGACCTAGTTAAACTCAAATGTCACAGTGATGTTCTGAGCTCTTAGATTCCCTCAATCATCTTGTACTTACTGAATGAAAGAACTTCCTTGAAGGCTTTTAAGAAATTAGTACTCATGAGCATACTTCGGTGGAGGAGTTCTGTGTATAATGATTTCTGATATTAAGATTGGAAGTGAAACATTTTCAAATATGCCTTCAAAGTGTTGGATGTCAGGGACCACTAGTAATTTTTCCACAGTCAAGCAATTGTTTAACTGTTATTGCCATCCATACTATCCATTGAATCATAGAACAGAATCATAGAATAACCAGGTTGGAAGAGACCCACTGGATCATCGAGTCCAACCATCATGTGTTTTGTGCTATAAAATATAAGTTCTTTGCCATCTAGAAAAACAACTCATTTCATGTAGGTCATTGAGCAACTATCTAGAAGCAAATGTTACTATAGTATTATTTCCATGATACAAACCAACTTCTGTAAGTTACTATACCATGCATAACTTTAGAAAGAAAAGATCAAGATAAAGTACTAATATTCAGGTGTTTAAAATTTGGGGTTTTATATAAACATGGAAATAAAATATATATTTAACATATTTTTATCCTGGAAAAAGTTATCAGTATGTATTTGTTTGCTGAAGTTTTAACAAGAGGATTTTATGTGAAGTTTTCTTTTAACTGTGCTCGAATCTTCTGAGCATCTGTTAACATTTAAAGCATCTAAGAGATGTGAGACTCTTCAAGTAAAGCAAAACCAAAACAAAACACAGAAAGGTTTTATTTTTCTCTTGTAAAATAGGATCTAGGTTTTTCTTTCCTTCTCTGGTCTTTTAAATGTCAGCATATACTCATCAAAATGGGGAAAATAAAATGTTGTTGTGCCTATAGCGAGAGATATTTTCATGTCAAAACCTGCAATTGTCGCACCTTCTTTAAGTATACTTTCCTGTGAACACTGGGACTCTCTAAGGTGACACCAAAAGCTTTAGAAACAGAGAATTAAAAACCTGTCATCATGTAGAATATTTCTTTGTCTGAGCACAAATCAAAAATCTTTGTAAGCTCCCTTTGAAAATAATCCATGTCCTTTCAGAGGGTATGACTTAAAGTTGAAATAATGTGTACAAGTTCAAGCAAATTTTACCGTTGGCATCTCTGTTCTAAAAGCAGAAGTTTAGGCATTGTAACCTTAAAAGCAAGTCATTGCCAATTTTAATAGCTTGTCTGCATTTGTATCAATGTACATAATTTGTATGCATACATATGCACACGTCTCTAAAGTGCAACTTTTGGAAGCAGTATAGTTTATGGACATCAGTGCAGTTTATTCTTTGTGCTACGTAGACTGTGAATGTCAGCTTAAAGGACTTTTAATATTGATACCAGTAGGCACTTGTAAGGCCATTTACCAGCTGGATTCTTGGAATTCTGAGTTTATTGTATAGCTTGTTCTGCTAACATAGAATAAGAAAGAAAGAGATCAACAGTCAGTTCAACATAAATGATTTCCTTCAATTTTTCTGTTTAAAAATAACAAAGTGCTCACTGGCTTGGAGATGTTACATGGTAATAACTCATCACAGTGAATTATAAAAAGTAGTAATTCAAGTTGTAATCACTGTGTTCTGCAATGATTAGCACTCATAGCATGATATAAAATAGATTTATCTGTACTTATAGCAAGTCTGTAAAGTGCTTGCCAAAGTAAGTTTTTAAACGAATATTGTCCTTGTTCAGAAGTACGGGAAGTCACAACTGATTGAGGCTCTTCTAGTACAGAGAGAGATTCCTTTAGCTGATTTCCCCCCATTTAAAAAAAAAATCCTCACAGTATTGAAAATTTTTAGACTATTCCCTTCTTGGGAAATTCTGAGTAGTTAAAGAGCTCTTTCTTGGGCACAGATTGAAGCCTTGCTCTGAAATTATGATGATCTCAATGAAGTACCAGGTCTTAGCTGGCCTACTTCTCCTGATTCAAGGTGTCTGTGTAGTAATAATACTATTATGCAGTATAAGATTAATAACTTGATAGAGTAGTTCCTTGTTTCTATGAATCCTGTAATTCATCTGATATGCACTTCATTAGGATTAAGTCATGTTTTCTTTCTTTTTTGATGATATGTTTTACTTCATAATCTTGATTCTACCATATGTTCTTGAGGAACTTCTCCATGTTTAGTAGAAATCCTAATTGACTTGGAAGCTTCCTTGATGATCTCTCCAAATTAAAGAAATAAAACTTCCTCAGCTGACTTTTCTCTGACAGGCCTCACAGGCCAACTATCCACAGAGTATTTCTTCTGTGGCATTTTCTATACCTATTGTTTTTTTTTATTTGAAGACTAAGGCAGGCCTCACCCTGTGCTAGCACTTTTTGTTTGTTAAAAGACGATATGAGTTTATTCTCATGGCTTCTTTCATTATCCGTTACGTGCAAACAAGAAGAAATTGCACTCACTAGTTTCTCTTCAACTACCACTATTCAGTTGTAATGAATATACCACCCACCCAAACCACACATTTTCAAAGACATAGAAAAAGCTGAAAAATAACCTTTTCTCTCTCTTCCGTATAACTGAACCAAGAGAAAATAGCAAGGTGCATCTAGCAGTATGGATCAGGGGAAAAAAAATTCTACAAAAATCTCTCTGAAATCAAGATAGAAGATTAAACTTTCTTTTATTGTCAGAGATACTTTACGAAAATTTAATGCCCCTTTTAAAATTTATATGGTAAAACTTCATTAATCAAAAATTTGCAAACAACTTTTACTGTCAGAGTTCTCATTTATGCTGCTTTTAAACCTTACACACACACACACAAATGTCTTGATTTTTTAGCAATGAACTTAAATCAAAGATAAAAGATCAGTTGCATTTACTGTAGAACTGAAAGTTTCTGTATTAGGAGCACTGGCTGGACTTGACTAGACCACCTCCAGAAGGGGATCTCTACTGAAATAAGATGAAAAGTCAGACTACTTGCTCTTTCATCTGTCAAGGGGGGTAAAATTCTAGTGAACTGTGCAGTAACTGTCTATTCCCTACTGTGTACTAAGATTAAAATATCATTTTGTCTGTGATCGTTACCAATCTAAAACTTCAATAGTTGTTCCTTAGAACTGAAGATGCATTCATCTCTCAAACCACACAACATCCAGCTCTTTTTCTGTGCTACTTTAAAACAGATCACTCACAAAACCTGATGGGAGAGAAGTGTGTATTGCTTTACGTGTCTCTAAATAATATTTGCCAGAAATTCAGATTTGTGAAGGAAGAATCGTTACAGGCTGTTAATGGAGAAGAATTTTTGCAGCACCTATAAATAATGTAACACGGGAACAGATAGAGGAATACTTAAAGAGATGGAGCTAATCCATGAATTGTGCTGTTTGGGATTAGTAGATTCAATGAAATGTCACAAACAAAAAAAAAAGATTTTTTTTTTCTCTATAAATACAAAAGTACCAGGCTGGGTTTCTGGTGCCTTCAGATATTCACACCCTTGAGGTAAAAAGGCAGTCACTGCTGCTTTGTAATTTATGTCAACTTAATACACTAATTAGTTGGGTCAAAATAAATGTGTGGTGAAGGTGCAAAGCAACAGAGAATCAGCCTCCTCTTTGTTTCCAGATAATTCCATTTAAAATGAAGCATATTAAAGTGTTTAGTATAGCAGTCTAAATGAGTAAGTGTATTTTTCAAGATGCTTTTTTGTAAGAGAGGCATTTACATAAGAAAAAACAGGAGATGAATAGGATCACTGTTATGATGGCCAACAAAGGATAGCTCACTAATACCTGAGTTGAACTCATCTGATCAGGGTGACTGGTGTTAATCAGCAGTTGTCATAAACTAATTCTATCTTTAGTGTTTTTGATTTCTATTTACAGGATTGCACCATTCCCTATAAGTTGAATATAGCTTTTTTATATTCATACTATTTTTTTTAAATGTCACCAAAATTATCTCAGAGGAGCAGATCTGACAGATCAATCACTGCAGATGGTAAGTGCTTTGTTAATTATACAGAAATTTAGAAACAATTGTAGAATGTCTTGCTTCAGGAGAAATTTCTCTTTTACTCCGTTTGAGAGTAGATTTCCTCTACTGAATTAATTTTGTGGTTTCATATAGATTACAATCTCTGCTGCTTTGTAGGAATAACTCCTTGCTCAAATATACAACTGTAAATAAGCAGTGGATATTGCAAATAAACAATGATATTCTTTTTAAATAATGCAACGTGTGTAATTAGGACAGTGCAATTACAACAGTATACAGCTCTCAGTGTAACAATTAGTTTTTTGGTAAAATGTAATTTGTTCCAATGTAAATGTTTTCCCTCAATTCAGAAGATTCCCTTGAGTTGTTACAATAATAAGCCTATTTCTACAAAGATATGCAGTTGCGCTGTATGTTCCGATACATAAATCAAAGTGGACAGCTACATTATAATAAACCACGGGAATTATAAAGTGAGAGCAAAATGATATCAGTACTATTTTCTGAGGGGGAAATATGTCCAAATATCCTCATTCCATTTCCTTTTTAATCCCAGAGATGTCGAATGCTTTTTCCAGTTTGTTTTGAATTTATTGGAAAAAAAATAAATGTTTTCTTGCATTATGCTGCTCCCTTGTCCTCCTGATGATGATATCTGATGACCTCCTAGTCCTTCAATGTTTATTCTGGAAGGTAAATAAATGCTAGTGTTGTCATTTTACAAGTGAGTAACTCAGCTACCCAGAGCAAAAGAGATCTTTAGATTTCACCCGAAGTTTGTTAGGAAACAGGGTTTCAAATCTAGTTCTACTCTGTTCCTCTTAGCATCCCCTGCATCAGAATCCCTCTCCCTTGGTGTTATCTCAACACACAAAGGTAGCATAGTGCTTTTGCAGTTCTTTCTTATAGCACAACCAGCTCTCCATCCAGCTCCCTTCACCCAGTTCAGCACATTCCATCCCTCATAATGTTGCTCACTAATTCACAATAATTTCTATAATGTTACTATTTTTAAAATCTTTACTGCCCCCTCAACAGGGAAACCAAATGTCTTTGGAGCATCAGTTAATACTCTGGTGGAAAAGCATCGGGAAGTCAGATTTTTCATGTTGTCTCACAGTTTTATATTTACTAATAACTTTTTAGAGCTAAAGTTAAGTAAAAGGTGATGGTTATATTCAATAAGCGGAATAGTGCTACCAATGGGCAAAAAGGCAGTGTTAGATCAGCTGAATTAGTACTCCTGAAAATGTGTGGGAGGTATAAGTGAAAGAATGAATGTAATTACTCAGTATAGATGAATGGAAGTGCTCAACATGTTCTGTGAAAAGTGAATTGCTGGAGCTTGACCTTTAAATTTGAGTTTAATCCTATTTGTACACAAGTTTGAAAAATTTGGGTAGTTTTCCCCACCAACTTGTCCTGTTATCTTTTGGAGACTGTAAGTTAGTTGATCTAAGCCTGTGCCTGCAGCTACCAGTTACTTGTAAATAATGTAGTGTATTCAGTAAACAATTTAAAGAAAACACACAACAGTAGTAATGCACAATGATTATAGGGCTAGGTGCTTTGATACGCATTGTCTTGTTTGGTTAAGTCATTGCTAATGAAACATCACAGCTGATTAAACTGGCAAGGAGAGCAGTTCCCTATAAGCCAGCTCCATTTTCTCAGTGAATCTTCAGATTTTTCATCTCTGTTCCTTAAAATGCAAGATCCAAGCAAAACAAACAAAATATTTCTTTTCAATTATAAATCACAGTAGAAATCACATTTTACGATTAACGGTATGTTCTAGAGAGAATTTCTGTCTTAATTATATGTACATCAATACATTTCTTCCCTTGCATTTTAATTATATAAAGAACAGGGAGAAAGCACAGGAAAGAAAGTACAACAAACCCTCCCCAAGTGCAATGAATCTGAATTGATTTTTATATTCATCCTGTAAACATACTTGTGCCTTGTCTTGAATAACAGTAATGGTGATCAAAGCAGAAAAGATCTTTGGGCTTGGTGCTTTCAAACTGCTCACTAATCACTATCATTCAGCAGAAAATAGGAGCAAAACTACCCCAACATACACCACAATCATTGCACTCTGAGTAAAAGGGACCCTCACCAAATAAAGCTGAGGCAAGGTAAGGATTGTTCTATTACACAGTATGTCAAAGTTAAATACAGGTCTAAATCCATTCAAAAATTTAGAACAGTCAGTTCCCAGAGACAGGCTGCTTTGTTAAGTGAATAACCCTGTCCAGAGCCTGCTGTGGCATCCCTGCTACTTACAGCAGTGTCTGTATCTCTACATAGATCTATTTTAACCTTGACTCTGCTAACTTTGGTGCTAAGGTGGTGTCTGATTTTATTAAATGCCACTTGAAAGAAGACCTGTGTACCTACAGCACGTGTACCTGGAGGAACATCTGGTTCTTCCTCTTCTCTAGTTTGGTGTTTTTTCTGTTTATGCATGGAAATGAAACTGCTTTCAGACATGAAGCTGAACGGTAGCCAGGTGCTTTATAACTGTGTTAGCCTGAAGCTCTCATGAGAAATATTTTTCCTGGAAAATAAATTATAACACGGCTAAGTGGTGCCTGACAAAGCTAAACAGGAGCCATGCTGCTCTATTGCAAATTCATATGCAGTCTCCTGGTAGAAAGACAAATAAAAGCACTTCATCAAAATCAGTCAGAGAAGCACAGGAATACTCATAGGAGACCACTAAACTCTAAATACCAATCAATTTCACAAACTTTTTTGTCAAACTTGCAAGTCCCCTTAAGCGCTGTCATCTAGAACTGCCAGAAGATGCTGCATGCTACGTTGCAAGCATGGAGCAGGAGAGCTGTAGCTGCAAAGCTCCTCTCTGAATCATAATTAGCATATGTGCTTATATACCAGCATGGGTCAGGCTTTACTGATGTTAATAGGTGGGCCTTGGCTGACATTATGAGATTGGAACCAGGCCCAAGGGCTCAGAAACCTTACGCTCCGTTTGAGAATTGGGCTCATAATTTCTTTCTACTCTATTGGCTATTTTTCAGTGACCCGAGCACGTCCCAGTGGCCAGCAGGCATTTTTGTTGCATACATTGTGAGTGCAGAGAGTACCCTTTAGACAGTGTCCTTGAATTCAAAGTCACTGAAGTATATAACATTGAGGGAATTTCATCAAGACATTTGCACTGATCCTTTTTCATACACAAAGAGAACCCCAAATTGGTTTAGAGTCAATGGAACATTAAATGTTATGAGGATGTTGATTTCCTTCTCACTGCTGCCTTTGTCCTGTCATTCTTCTCAGTCAAAAGCAGAATTACTTCTGAGAAAAGGAAAATTTAGAATTTAACATCCTTGCTCATATCTTTAAGCTGTGGTTATATCTTCACTATTATAATATTTATTTTTGCAAATCAGAAATGTCCTGTAAACACATCAGAACAGACAGGGATCAAAATTCCATGGCTTTTCTAATTCACCCCCACAAATACTTGGTATATGTCTGTGTCAGCTTGAATAATTGTTTTGCCTTTTAAAAAAAGCAAAGAGAACTCAACAAATGGGCCATGAAGCAGAGCACAGTACAACACAAGTACATGGTGATTAGGCCTAACATAATGATGACTCGATAAAATCATCTGGCTTCTCCTGGGTTATCTTTTTTCCACCCTTATTTTTCTGCCTCCCCCGGTCCCCAATATGTAAATGATAGTCTCTTTTACTCACAAGTCTTTTTCTGTTTGTTTTATTCCTTTGCCTCCGATTTTTAATATTCTTAACCAATCCCTATCACATTGCTTCCCATTTCACTATCTAGATATTTCTCCACTGCTTTGTTTAATGATTTGTTTTTAGTTCCCATACAAAAGAAGGTCTTTTGATAATCAAATCTTGTCTCTAGAACTAATCTGTTTTCTCTTTTGGATACAGTTTCCTTAGAAAAGCAAGATCAAGTCAACAATAGTTTTCAGCTATTCTCTGCCGAATTCAGTCTCTGCAGTCTCAAGGCTGTGTATGTTTTTCTTTGAACATATATACTGTAGAGCAGGCTTTGTAAGAAGAGGCTTGTGACTTCTGTGTGTCAACTGAACTGTGAAAAGGTGAGGGAAGCAGCAGAGAAGGTTGTCCTAACTGTTGAAATACTCCCTTGCAGTGCTCTGTACTCCACAGTTCCTGCAGAGTCTAAAATATTGGGCATGAAGAGAGAAGTATCTCATTTACTTGTGTACATGCTTTGGTAAGAAAACCAATACAATAGCAGTCAATAAAAACTAGCAGTGTTTCCATTTTGTTGGACTTGGAAAAGGGAGAGCATTTGGATCGGTGTTTTGCTATTGTATAATCACCAATACATCACAATTCTGCATTGCCTTATATAAAAATTCTTTTGATCTCTATTACAGTTGTCTATAAAATTATGGGAAAAGATGCCCATATTTTCTGTCACTTGTAAATGATAAAAACAATATCTAATCTCTTCTGAGAAGCAAAGCCTTAGTAGATGGTGTAGAAGGTTTTGTGATAAGCTCTAGTTCATTTATTCCTTTGAATGCTACCTCAGATGAGGGTAATGAGTCACCTGGTGCTGGATTCTCAGCAGTAAAGAAGTAGATGTAAACAAATCAGTAGTCTTCTTGTAGAATGGTGGTCTTAACATCAAACACACTTGCTAGGGCTAGTCATTGAAAAAAGACTAAGGAAGTACATCTTGTATAAGCTATCAGAATTATCCTTGCAGGAAAGATATGTGATTTTCAAAAATGTGTTTAATTGGCAAAAATAGCTATTAAATTCCTACAGATCTCACAAATGTATCTGGACTTATGATGAAGTAGAGTAAGGGAGAATAAGTTACAGTAAGTATATCTTCACCATCTAAAATGTTGATGTATATTTCTAATTTCCTGGAATTCATAAGGTAAAAACTAATAAGCTTATAAATATCCACTAGGCACTTTTCAAGTTTAGCTGACCCAAGAACTTCTTGGCCTGTCTTACCTTCTCAGGTCTTAAAACATATCTATACACTGAAGTGGTGTCAAGAGACCCATATTGCTTAATTACAGAGAAGCTTTTTAACAAGAAACCAAACATTTCCTGTGCTTTCTTCAGCTCTTAATTGTTCCTGCCAATTCTCCACTACCATCTGTCATAAACTCCCATTTTTCTGTTCAGCTGAAATATGAGTGTAATACTGATTCCAAAATATCGTAATAGTTTCTATGTCCCCTTTGTACTAGAGATAACTGCAGAGGCATGCAAATCTTTCTTAGGGTTGCCAGTAGCTTTATCAGTCTTCAGAGTCAAGAAGAAAAGCTCATCTTCAAGAATGACCCATGACAACCTCATCTTTATCACTGGGACAATTTTCAAATTACGTATGTGCCTTCCAGTTCCAAGGCAATTTTACATCTCCTAAGTTTTGCAGTGAGATTTGGAAGCTCAAATATTTCTGTTCCTGGCCTAGACGTTGTAAAATGTAATAGAAGGTCATCCGTTTCTTTGTCTCAGTTTCCTCTTAATGATGATATTTTCTCAGTAGGTTTTGGCTGCTTATTTTTTTCAAATGATGAGCCAGAAACAAACGCTGGTGTGTAACAAGCCTAAAATTCAGAATGCTTTCTGTAGAAATAGAAATTATACAGTTCATTTTAGTTCAGCTGTCCTTACTATGTGTGTTTTCCCCCATTTCTCGTTACTTGACATCAATGTTTTAATTTCTTTGCTATAATGATTGTCTTGGGAGTAAGTAGTAGCTTCACCTGTATATTCACTCTCTAGGGGATGATGCATCAGACACAAGTGCAGGTGGCTTGGAACCAAAGAAATCTCTTGGCCTGTCTTAGCTGATCATAGATAACTAAATGAAAATGTCAGCTTAAAAGAAATGAGTGGCACATAGAAAACATAAACCAGGTTTGTACATCTGGGACATGAGTTTGAAATGTAGCCAATCAGAAATGAATGACGTTTGTTCCTGCTTGCTGACTCCAGACAGTCTTTGGGGAAATAAGACACATCTAGTCTTTCAATTAGTAGGATAAGCTCTGCAGATGTCACACCAAACAAATTCAGTGACATTTCAGAAGAGGTCAGTAAAGTTAAAGAAATCAGTATGTCAGTGGTCCAGCAAAAAATCTAAAGGATTGTCTTTGAAGTGCGGTCATAGCAAATTAGCAAGTTCTGCCTGGAATCACTTTGATGGCTTTGAAAAGAAAGCTGTACTGTCCTCGTTGGTGGCTGAATTTTTGCAGCCATGACTGCAGTAGAACAAAAATTGTGGTTTCAAGCTTTTTCATCCCCAAAATGTCCAACCTCGCATGTGTATGTGTGGGCAGTTCAGACAGTGGTCTTTTGTAGTTACAGGCTTCAGCAGTAAAGTGACCAGGTGGCCCAAATGATTCGTGTATTTGCCTGCTAACAAACATGCCCATGCTTCCCTGGTTACAAGGACACCTTCTGGTTGTCATTAAGACAGATTCAAAGTCAAACTGATGCATAGAAATGAAATGAATGATAACTTATTTTTCTGAGCATAATAGGGTGAATATTTGCTGTAAATTATGTTTGTCACAGGCCCAGAGTCTTTTGGCAGTGACTCTGAGTTTGGATGGACTGGATAAACAACTTGTTAAACAAATGGTTTTCAGTCTGCATTTTGCAAATTATTTTGATTATTCAGTATTGTTTGTATGATTACTGAGTTACATCGTTTTATTATTTCTGTTCTCTGATTGGGCTTACTTATTCAGGGGAATAAGTAACTCATTCCACTGCTATTGTTGGATTTCAGTGTAGTCTATGATACTGGTATTATCTTATTTTCTAGATAGAACTGTACTTGCAATGATACCATGTTGTATTTAATAATTCAGCCAAATTATTCTCTACAAGTACCATTGATAATTCAGTTACTAATCAATGCTAACTTAGATAAAATGTAAATTTTGGAACAAATATACACGTGCATATGTGCACACACACCCCTTCCTATCCCCAGATACAGGATCTGATTAGTAAATCAAGCTGTTAGCATGTCATTATTATCAAAAAAGCAGTGTTTCCATATAATTAGGCAGTAGCAAGTCAATCATAAAACCTGGCTTTTATTTTTACCTTCTGTGAAAGTTACCACGAAATATCAAAGATCAGATAAATCTGTAGAAGCTGATGACATATATATCCCAATAATTTAGCTACAAAATATTTCAAGTAAGATGGATATGTTAAAGTTAAAAAACATTTAGAACATGCCAAATTTGTTCCTGCCAATAGCAAGGAGTTTTGTACTGATGATCTTTAAGGTCTCTTCTAACCCAAACCATTCTATGAATCTGTGCTGCAGGAAATATGTGCATTATGCGAAGGCAAATTCCTGGAATTTAGTTTTGTGGAAAACAAGTGAAGTTTGTTTTCTTCTATGCACATTTTCTACCTGTCACTCACGATCTGTGTCATTATATATGAGTAATTCTTTGGGCTGCAGCAACAGAGTCTGCCTGCCAAGTCTTTTGAAACAGCAGCAGTAATCTTTCCCTGCTCCTGGCCCATCTGATGTTCACAGAGGTCGCTGCCTGCTCATCATGAAGGCCAAACGGGGCACGTATTTATCTTTCAGATGCTGAGGTTCATAGTCCAATACAGCTTGGGGTCTGTACTCTAAATTACATGCTTGAGGTGCCATCATAAACACCTCTACAAGATGTGGTAACCTCCTTCAGTGGAGTAGGACAAATAACTGGGAGAAGTAATTGTTGTCCTAGGAGGATTAGCAGAGATGTTTTATGTCAGCCTGTATTTTTCAAGCCAGTTATTAGTAGCCTGCTAGATTTCATGCATGTGAACTTTTACCGTGTTCATCACTTCATTTGGTCATTTAGTATAAAGATGAGCTGAAATGAGGGATGGATTCTATAGTAATGTAGGGATGAGAAGATGTGCTTTTCTTTCTCTGCTCATGATTTGCTTCTTGTTTGTAATAAATCTTTTCTTTACAAGGCATCAAGGCGTAGGTTGGGAGAATCACATTGTCCTTTTACAAGCTGGAAAGAAATTTTAAAAAAGAGTCATGTGCTAGTAGAGGAGAGATACGAGTCAGGTCTTCAGCCACTGTCACAGTCAGTAAAGGGGCACATATCAAACATCCCATATCAAACGGCCTTGATAATCAGGATTACAACCTGATTAGTGGGGTTAATGGGAGAATCCAAGGGAAGAGGAGGTGGTGTGTATAAATGATTCTTTACTTGAATACAAACAGGATCATGCTTCTCTCTGGCATGCTTGTAAGCATCGTTTTGTGCTGCATGATTTTAACATCCTACACAAACCTTGTTGTAGACAAATCAGTCACTAGGTGGATCTCTCTCTCTGTGTACTACAAGGATTGCAGAACCCCCCTCACAGAATGCTGTGAATGTTTCAAAAGCTGTGGATCCTTCATCTTTCCATTTCTTCCATTGCTGTTTGAGTCATATATCCCAGAAGTAGCATTGCATATCGCTGCCACTAGTAGTGACTCGTCACCAGCTGTTCTGCTAAGCTAGGTCATGAGTGAATGTTATGAGTTTAAAGTTAGCCTTACAGCCCCCATACAGCACCTGCTATCTCATTGTTTGATTTCAAAATGTATGTAAAATACACAATACAGACAAGGGAAGGAATGAGATGGGAAGGAATGGTGTGATTTTACTGTTAGCAATGGGAAATACAAGAATCTAAATTTAAGTTTATCCTTACTGTGATGTTCATGTGAAGGTACAAAGGAAACAGTGGCAAAGCAAAGGTGGATGAGAAAAGATGGGAAGGAACAGTGTGGATGGCAGGAAAGTTGAGGGAGGAAATTAAAATAAGTGAGTAAAGTCAGAGATAAAAAGTGTGTCGTAATGTTCTAGGTGCTTATTTTTTGCTCTTTGCTCTTTACAATAGGAGCATCACAACCATTGCTGATTTGTCTTCACTTTTTTTTGGTGATGCAGAGGAAATGCTGTCTCTTTCTGCAGAACAGAATCTGGTACTTGAACAGACTGAATGACTTGGTGGATGTCAGTGATAGAACTGGCATCCATGACTAATACTAGCATCCTAAAGCTCTAATTTCAAATATGTGAGCTAGTAAATGCTGAGAAGAAGACAATGCAAAATTTGTGTTTATGTCACTGTCCTCCCTGATGTGGGCCTTAGGTATTTCTGATCCTCTATCTCCTCTGCTAAATACCCAAAACCTCAAGATAAATAAAATTCCTTAGGTTTATGTGTATTGCATAACTGAATACTTGACTGATGAGCCCACATATTCAAAATGGCTCAGAACCCAAGCTCTTCTGAATGTCGCCTTAGGCATTTAATTGGCTGTGTAAGAATTAAGTTGTTTTGCATTCAAATCAGTCATACATTCAACACATTTGGGAATTTTCTCCCTCAAAATTCTTTTTAAAATCTAGAGTGACATTTATCAAAACCGGTTACATAGGCGCAATTATAAGTAACACCAAATGTGAATCATCAGGTGGTGCAGTCAGCTAAGCTGAGTCTGCAAGATAATGTTAGAACCCAAAACATTGATCAACACATCACTCACCAACACGAGTTATGTTTCACCCTATTGAATTTATGTATTTGCTATGCTGCAGCTCTGCAGAGTGGAGTTCTGCTAAGTACTGTGAACATGCCTGTAGGCTCCTGTGAACTAAAATCCCTTGAAAATGGGATGAAGAGCCAGATTTTCTAAAAATACAGATAAATTACTAGTAGGATGTTCAGTGGGAGATATCACACATCACAAATTACAAAAACATTCTACAAGCCCCAAAACATCCTAATTCTCTTATTCTGTGCCTAAAATAAAGACACTTATAAAGGATACACATATGAGCTTATTTGTTAGGAAAATTACAGAAATATTTCTTTGTAAAGTCTTCAATAGCAAGGAAAGTCACTGACAATGCTGTCCTTTTTCATAGGTGCAAATACATATCTGCAGTTACAAGACAAACCGCAATTCACTCTGAACATTAAAAAAGATTTCCTACTGTGCTGACAAAATAAAGGTAGTATCCCAGACTTCTTTCTGGAGAGTTTAAACAAAGTAGTATATATGAAAAATATTGAATAGTCAGTATCGGATTTTTAAATCAGAAGCAAACTAAGTCCTCAAAGAAGAATTTCCTCCAAGCATAAGCATCAAAGAACTTTTAATAAAAATATGACATATGACAATCTCTCTTGTGAAAGGAGCAGCCAGCTTGCAAGTCTCTATTTCCCTTATCTGATAAGCAGTCTCAATGACTTTTCAGTGAAATGGGATGTTTCATACACGAATGACATTTAAAAGAAATCAAGCTAAATTGTTAGAGGCCTCTAAGTTGTGAAAAGAGTTGGATTTTACCGATTAAGTGCTTAATGTTATAAAAGTGGAGAATGCTATAGAATAATTTGCATTTTGAAAGCATAACAAAGAACAGTGCCTTGCACCTTAAATGTGCTTATAAATTTTTGAGTTCTCAGGCTGAACTAGACTTTAGGAAAGATAATGATGTGAATCATATTTTTTGTTTGCTTAGGAATCTAGCTTCCAAAGGGTTTGGGTTTTTGTGGATTATTTCACGCTAACTATATATTTAAATATGCTGGTTATTTTTTTCAGAATATTTGTATATAGTCTTCCTTTTTCTGATAAGATAAAATAAATATAAAAATCATAAAGAGTTCTGGTTCACCTAAAATTTTGCTTGTATTTATCATGTTAATCACTTCAATAAAAAAAAACCACCAAAACCCAAACCCCGCTCTAGCTTTAGTTCTAACCTCATGGAAAGGGGGATTGCTCAGGGGAGATCACCTATCAGCAGATACTGCAATAGGTGCATTATCTGTCTCTCAGGTCTAAGTCCAGAGCTCTGCTAGGGTTAGCAGAGTTGGTCTTGGATCTCTGCTGCAATGGAATAGGATGTACAAAACAGTAGTTTTCATTTAAATGTTGCATTTGCCCAAGCATTAATAACCATTTACCTATGAAGTTAGATACATTTTTATTTGGTGAGTACACGTGAAGCCACAGTTAGTGGCACTTGGAAGGTCACTGGTCTTAAATTTTCTTCTTGAAGAAAAATTGCTGTCAAGGAAACCTATGGAGGAAAATTTTAAAATTATTTTCTCTTTCCAAATGATGAACAAGTGCTATGAATAAATCTGAATTATAACTTCCCAACTGCACACAAACAGAATTAGTTTCTGTCTTCATGTACTTGACATGAGAACAAGAGAGACTGCTACTTTTTCATGAAGCTGTAGAAAGATGATTGTTTTTCTTTTAGTTGTCACTGAGATTTTTTACTGAGTGACAATAATGTTAATTCCATTTCTAGGATGAAATCAACTGCATTTAAAATTTAAAGTGAAGAAAATAGTAAGGCAACAGCTGAATCAATAATTTCCACAAATAATTTAATTTCCATTCAGTTTTTTTTTCTTTTTGTACTTCCAACTGTGAATGGACGCAAAATCAAAAAAAACGTAATTGTTATGATTTTCATTTTTCTTTAGCACTTTTGAAGAATCAACTTACAGAACTCTTTGGTGTTGAACAATTGTGGAAAGATCTGGTTTCCAGTCATTCTTTTTTGTCCTCTTCTGACCACATGTAAAGAATATGCTCAATTACAGTAAGAACAACATTTCACTTTTATTTTTGTTTTATATGAGGCTGCAGAGTAAAAGGTAAAACACTCTTAAAACTACTCAGTGCACCTAAAAATTCATATCCCATGTTGCAGTTATTAAATAAAGCAGTAGAATACAAAGGCAAGGACGGACTGAAAAAAACTGATTTGTTCCTTTATCTTCTGCTAGTACAAATATGACTGCAGCATATTTAAAAATGTTAACAAATCTTTTCTAAAAAGCAAATGCTAGCCTTGAATTTACAGTTTCAGCCTTTAACCTCTAGTCGTATCAAGGATAACAGCGTATCTTACAATTTCTTCTGTGGTCCCAGATAAGTAATTATTGCCACCAGAATCATTAAACAAGTTAAAGCATTTAACTTCATTGTAGTAGTTCTTGTTAGTCAGGCACATTGTCCCATTATCAGACCTTTTACATCAGTAGAAACAATTGATAAATCTGTAATAATTCTGTGTCTCAGAGACTGGATAATGATCCCTTGTAATTCTGTGACTTGACACACACAAAGTACTGCTTTTCAGCGTGTAATTTCTCATTTCAGAGAACGTTAACCAGACTGAAAAAAACTCCTGCTTTCATACAATCTGTTCAGTGGAATGTAAATGAATGTGGGGAACAGTTTCTTAATAAATGAGCCGCCATTGTGATTATTTTCAGTAACATTTGCTGTACTTAATGGTACCATCCGTCTAAGGATTTCTACATTTATCCTGTTTATAGGATGGTTAAAACCTTTATGGAGGAATCATTAATTTACTTGCAAATGTCACTAACTTTGAATGCTTTGATCATTCCAAGATTAGCCCAGCCCCTGTCATCAGTAGTCTCTGATGAGTTCAGACTGATTTGCTTTGTACATCAAAGGCATAAAAGGAACACTTGGAGTCTCAGTCTTTTTGGCTACACTTCTGAAGTCTCCTGAATACACATGAGCCATTTTGTTACAGGAGAATGAAAAGCAGAGGACCATTGTGCATATGGTGGACAATGTGCTTCTGAATTCACATTGCCTTTCATCAGAGACTCGGAGTGCCTTTGGAGTGTCCCCGTGGGCCAAGTTAATAGATCATAACCATAATGATACTCATTAATATTAAAAAAGGAATGAGCTCCTCAGACATCCCAGTATAGGTAGTCAGCATTCCACCCTGTGTGTCGCAAGGCAGCAAAATACATGCAACTGCAAAGTAGACAGTTTTTACTTGATGAAGTCTGTGAAGAAAATAGATGTATCATGCAGAGCTGAGATTAGTGAACCTCTTTGTCACAGGGATTTGTGTACAAGTTTTTCATATTTTTTCATCTTTGTAATTTAACTATTTTTGTAATTTGAAAGTATGTGGAGAGGAAAAAGTAACAAACATACCCCTGAATGTTTAATAACATGTTAAACAATTGCTGTCTTTATTGGAAATATGCATTGCAAACTACTTTGAATGACCTGGTTTATCCTGCAAATCAGCCTATAAATTACATACAGTTTCCCTCTATTTTTTTCATGTACTATTTCTTAAAAAGTTTAAAAAAATGTCAGTTTTCAAGCATTACTATGGATAGTATTCCATATGTTTATAAAACAAGCATCTGAGTCAAGATTTTCAAAAGTGATGCTTGAAATTAGCATCCTGAATGCCTATTATAACTCCTAATAGGCACTTTGATTTTCTAGAATTGCTGAGTAGTTTCCTTTAAAGAAGCTTTATTCAGTAATGAGGTTATTAAATAAGAACTTAAAAGGTTCTAGGACACATGAAAACCAATGAAATATGTTGTATAACTGACATGTTGTAAGGCAATAACAGTGAGACCACGCTAGGCTTCACAGAATAGAAGTAATGATAGTAGAATCGTGGAATCATAGTGATCAGTGAAGATAAAACAGAAGAGCTTCATAATACTAGAGTCTGTTGAAGGCTGAAAGCTTCTGGTGGACAAAGGTTTTATAAAGCAGTGTGGCTGAGAAACAGCTCTGATATTTGTTTGGATACATGGAGGCATCAAATCACAAATAGATGAAGCTTTCATTTATGTGGTACAGATTGCGTTTAGGATGCTCTACAAATAGCTTTTTAAAAACTAACATCAGTTTAGCTCCAGTATTGTGCATGGGCTATTGAATGGTCTTTAGAGAATGGAAAATCAAAATAAGGTAGAAGCTTTCTGGGAAGTGGTTAAAAGAGTATTAATTAGAGTTAATGAGGTGAAAGTGAGAAAAAAATACACACAGTGAATGAAAAATTCAAATGAATATTACAGTAGGGAATAACCTGCTTACTGTTTGGGACCTCCACAACTGGTTTCAGATGTCCTGGTCATTGTGATTATTGTGTTTGTTGCTATTATAGGAGTTCCTGGAGAGCCTATGGAATATCCAGCCTTTATATTTAGAGAGTACAGATTTTATACATCGTGTTAAAAGAGCAGTCTGGAAAGAATTAAGGAAGGGCAGAAAGAGGGTGTGATGAGACTGGTAATGAAGAAGATGTGCAAGGTATACCTGGAAAGAGCATGTAGTCTCTTTAACTCCTGTCATTCACTGTTTCCCCAAGCATATGACTGAGAAATATCTGATACTGATAAAAAGGTGGATGAAGTTACATATTTGGCTATTGCCTGCTCTCATTTTTACATTATTTTCACATGCTACTCTCCAAATAGAAGCTGTGAAGAGAGCAATTATATGTTTTTTTCCACATTAACTAAAGTCTTTTCAACCAGAGCACAGATGGCCTTCTACCAGTCTCCAAACAGTGCTCTACATACGGCACTCCCATGGGCCAAAACATGTGCTGCTTGAAAAGACTAGTTTTCAATAGGGAGCACATGCATTAGATTGTAGTAGCTCTCTGGAGTGTCAATACATGTTTTGGATGCTTCATAATAGAGAATTTTTAGGACAATTTACTCTCTTTGTCAAGAATTAAAGTGAGCTTTCTGCTGCATTTAATGTTCAGTGGGCTACTACCCTAAATGCTACAGATGTTTTGGTAATTTCAAGCACAGTACCTGCCTCTCCTTTCCAGAACATCTCATCATCCGTTAGTCTTTCACATTTTTAAAAACATTGACATTTAAGTGGAGGGGTTTTATCTATGTCTTTAAAAAACCCCATAAAATCAGCAAAAGGACATAGAATCTCCACCTGGTCTCTCTTTGCCCACATCCTTTGATGGCTGCGTACACATGGATGTATGGACATGCACACATGCATGTGTGCACACACACATGCCTGAAATGTGTAAAAGAAATTAATGAGCATCCCGTCCTAGAATTAAAGTGAGTTAGTTTTATGGCAGCAAACATAGATATCGTATACATTGACAAAACTGCCACTGAAAAGTATTAACTTTCATTCAAACCAGAATTATTACTCTTTAGCAACTCCAAATGGGTTTATTCTTATGTGTCACAGAGACTTTAGAAAATGCCTCTGGAATAAAGATTTGGGAATCTAATTTTCAGTTCTTCAAGATTTCATATTTGAATATCTGAAGAAGATAAATGCAGAAAGATGTTACTATTATGAGAGAAAAAAATGCATTGTATGTCTTCAAGTTCTGTATGTGGTTAGGCGTCTTTTACTGTTTTGTGTTGTCACAGCTGAGGTCGTACCATGTATGATGCTGAGTTATGACTTGTCAGAGGGAAGTGATTGCTCTTCACAGATAGTTTAATTTAAATCTTTGCCTTGTTACGTAGGTGATTTTTATCATTATTTTTTGTGTCTGTGTGTATGTGATCTCTACAGGATGCAAAATGTTGTAAAGTTGTGGGAATTTTCTGGCACAGAAGCATTTAGATAGTGAGAGTTGTTCAGCTTGTTTAAAGCAAGACATTTTTTGATTGTTTCCATGATGACTGGATGCATCATTAACCCCTTTATTGTTGACATCCTACAGAGACCTGATATGTGGTCTTAATTATTTTAAAAGACAGTTCTTTGTTACTTAGCTGGTGATTAAAAGTAAATTAAAAGATGGCAATGGCAGACTGTTGTTGTTCATTAGCAGATCTAAAAACCTAATCATCTAGTAAGGGACTAATTTTCACATAATTTTTAAAACAATAAGTACACTGGTGTAGGAATTATTTGTGCTGCTTCTACCAGTTAATTAACCAAATCACTAGAGAGGGAGAGTGTGAAAGTGATTATTTTCTATTAATCGAACTGAGTAATCTAAAATACGAATCCCTGTCAAAGCTCTTAATAATATTCCTCTTAACAATTAGATGAGTTTGAACTTCATGTGCTGAACAATATTGAGGATTCTAGCAAGAGAGAATGGGAAGGGCAAACGCAAGGGCAAGAAACCCAAAACACTCATTCATAATTTTGCAGAGACAAAAGATGAATTATTCTGCAGGAGGCAGTGATGAAGTATAATCAAGAACCCAGCCATAAATTGCAGAGCTACAGGAAAGAAACCATTTCTAAATAAATATTAATTAAAATTTTTAAATTTAGAAATAACAAACCCTCAAATTTGTTGTTTCAAGTAAAGCTCTAGTCCTCAACACTAACTGTAGGTATTGCTTATGCTCCCCCTGTTTTCCCCTTCCATTTTCAGTCTTTCATCTGTCAGATGGTGGTCAAGTGGTTAAATACAACAGTGATTGTTGAGGTTGCAGCCCTGCACCTCTCTCACACATTTCCAGAGTACCTGGCAGCTAGGATAGCTGATATCGAAGAATTCTCACTCCTATGGAGGAAATCCCTTCTCTTTGAAGGAGCTGGTATTATTGCAGAACTAGTATAAAGGCAAAACAAAAAAAAAAGGCTTTATTACATTTTTAAACTGATTAAAATATTTCAACTTTGATTCTCTGTATGGGCATTTTAAGGAAAGCAAAGGCAAATTTATGCAAAGATTTGGAAAAAATTGTAATTGGCGGAAAGTCTAATGGTTCATCTTAAAAGTCTGAATACACACTGATAGGAAGGAAAAGAGCCTCTTCTACACATTAAACATTTTAATGGAATCATAGCTATAAATAAGGGCATTTAGCTGCAGTGAAGGAACAATATTGTGGAAGCTGTGACACGTGTGCCTCTTTCTGTACAAAAGTTCTGAAACTTCCAGCCACAACCCCCTGCTTAAATTCTTTAAGTCTTCTCTCACATCCTATAAAATATTTTGTGTGTCTCAGCAGTTCACTCAACTTTCTGTCTCGGTTTATACAAGATACAGCTATGTTAAACTTTAAAAGTTAGTGTTCCATGGCTGAACACAATGCAGTTTGGTGGCATTTCTCTCATTAGTAGGAGATCCTGTTTTAAGGAAGAGAAAGGCCATTTCTGAGGTCTACATCTCGCATCTTCCTGCTTATGACTGTTCCTTTACTATGAATATGTTTCTGTTTATTCCATGGTCTTGGTTTATGTGTCCTGCCTATAAGCAGTTTGCTAGAAAGCTGCTAAAAAATCAAACCAAAGGGTCAGTAATGCAGTGTGAGCAAAAGGATTCCTCCAGTCAAATGAATAATAACTGATGGTGTTGGTCCAGCTCTGCTGCCGTGAATGCGCTAACTTCTTCAGAGGAATATAAAAAAAAAAGATATAAAACCTAAAATAAGCTGAGAATTTTATCTGGAGTAGTAAAAAGAAAACTCTAGTGTGGTCCTCTCATGTGTATAATTCCCTGGATGATGGTGCTAACGGTGACTTGGAGGTTCAAATACTGTATTGTCTATTCTATGTTATTGACTCAAATAACTAGATGTGTTTAGTTTCATGTCTTTTGTTCTTTATAATTCTCTTGGCTAATGATTTATTCACCTTTGTAAACTGTGTAGGTTAAAGTTTACTTGTGTACATTTATCTATATTTTGATATGTCTTACTAGCGGATCTTATTTTTGCTTTTTTTGTTATGAACATCAAAAATTAATGGGAAGATATATTAGAGAAGCATATACTGATTGTATTAACCTTGGCTTCATTCTAACACTACTCTAGGATCTTTAAATGCCTACCGATTTGCTTTCCTGTGTAATCACAAACAGTATATTTATTTTTATTTATGGAAGCTCTTTGAGAGAATTGGTTAGTGCTCAGCTTTAAATTAGTTTTATATGAAAGTAACAGGCTGAGTCAGTAAAGAAAAAATGACCAGATAGTAACCTCAGTATAGGATAGAAATGTATGCAAATCTAAAATAAGGAATATCCCAAATAATGAGGGTCATTTGAGAGTAGGATGTTACATGTACTTTCTGACCATGAATAATGCAGTGATGTAAGTACTTCAGTAATCGCAATGTATAAGTTCTCTACAGAAATCATTATAAGATCAGTTTTACATGGGAATCAGTTGCTTTAAATACCTTGATTTTTTAGATTATGTATCTGAGAAAGGATAAACTTTTTAATTTTTGTTCCTGCTTTTAGTCTTGGTGTCAAAGAAGGAGAAGGGTGAACTTGTGGAAAAAATCCTGTGTGACCTTCCAGGTTATGCCACTGTCATGGCAAAAGTTATTCTCTCAGTTCCTCTTTTCCTTTTTATCCCTCTAGATGGGAAACTCTTCAGCTCTGCAAATGAGAAACCTCAAATTTGAGTTGGTAAGAACATACTGTTCCACCTCAAATAAACTGTGAAAATCAGTCTGTCCCACCTCTTATTCACTGTGTGAAAAGTCACACATGGAATTGACACTGGGGAGTTTCTCTCAAAAAGGACAAATTACAGCAATATCCCTTGTGTGGTTAACCACTTGTTTTGCCCAGAAAAAAAAGGAAGAGCAAAGGAAAAAGATGTTACTCTTCTTAATTTCTAGGCCTGGTAATAGGGAGAGGTGTTGAAACACAAGGCAGCTAAATCAATGAGGAAAGAAATGCTGGTGTTATCAAAGTGATTTGCCACAGGCGAATTGCTGCAACATGAATGCTGTTTAGAGATCAGTTTGCAAGGTTGATTCTGCAGGAATTTTAGGCACAAGCCTTTACTGACTATTCCTCTTACGTTAGCTTACGCCAAATAGCCGACATGCAGGCCCTCCTGGTAACAGAAATCAAGCTCTCTCCAACTTTGCTGCTTGAAACAATAAATGTCTCGGAGGCATCTTTGCCCTGATGGTCCTCTGTGATGCTCTAGGCTCTTTTCTGTCTTTACTCCAGTCCTGTTTAATGTCTTTATCAACGACCTGGATGAAGGCATCGAGTCCTCCCTTAGCAAGTTTGCAGATGACACCAAGCTGGGTGGAAGTGTGGATCTGCTGGAGGGTCGGGAGGCTGCAAAGGGACCTGAACAGGCTGGACTGCTGGGCTGAGACCAGCAGCATGAGGTTTAACAAGGCCAAATGCCGGGTCCTGCACTTGGGGCACAACAACCCTAAGCAGAGGTACAAACTAGGAGAGACCTGGCTGGAAAGCTGCGAGGAGGAGAGGGACCTGGGGGTGCTGGTTGACAACCGACTGAACATGAGCCAGCAGTGGCCCAGGTGGCCAAGAAGGCCAATGGCATCTTGGCTTGTATCCGAAACGGCGTGACCAGCAGGTCCAGGGAGGTTATTCTCCCTCTGTACTCGGCACTGGTGAGACCGCACCTCGAATCCTGTGTTCAGTGCTGGGCCCCTCACCACAAGAAGGATGTTGAGGCTCTGGAGCGAGTCCAGAGAAGAGCAACGAAGCTGGTGAAGGGGCTGGAGAACAGGCCTTATGAGGAACAGCTGAGAGAGCTGGGGGTGTTCAGCCTGGAGAAGAGGAGGCTGAGAGGAGACCTCATTGCTCTCTACAACTACCTGAAGGGAGGTTGTGGAGAGGAGGGAGCTGGGCTCTTCTCCCAAGTGACAGGGGACAGGACGAGAGGGAATGGTCTCAAGCTCTGCCAGGGGAGATTTAGGCTTGAGATTAGGAAAAAGTTCTTCACGGAGAGGGTGGTTAGGCATTGGAACGGTCTGCCCAGGGAGGTGGTTGAGTCACCATCCCTGGAGGTGTTTAAGGTTAGGGTAGATGAGGTGCTTAGGAGCATGATTTAGGAATTGGTGGGAATGGTTGGACTCGATGATCCAGTGGGTCTCTTCCAACCTGGTTATTCTATGATTCTGTGATACTCTTTTGCAGGCAGGTGCAGAAGGGTTATGTATATGAGAAGTTTTTCTTAGTGTTCATTCTTGTGCAGGTGAAATTAACCACCTTTCAGGACACTGAGGAGTTCTGCACTTGATGCTGGACAATGAATGAATTCGCCTCTTTTGAGGATCTTTGTATTCATCTTGATATCGCAGTGTGTTCAGGCTTATCAGTGGACAAGCTCCAACAGTAAAAAATGTGGTTACATAAAACACCAATTTACATAATGGAAAAGAGTTACAAAAGTTAAAGAACAAATTGCAGCATTAAGATTATAATAAGTCACACCAATCGTATTTGTTGCTATAAAACCCCAGCATTATTGCAAGAATGGCTAATTACCTTCTGCCACCTCCCCTTTGGCTGGCTCTGCACTGAGAGCTACAGCTTTCGTGATCTGACCATTAGCCACGGCTGTTAAACTGTCAGAGGGTTAAATATGAGTCCGATTCAGAGAAGCCGCTGTAGGCAACTTCGTTTTTTCCTAGCACAGTAGAGCATGAGGTATTTTTCCCTTCTCTTATGCCCTTGAATTCCTGAGACTGCCGTGACGTAGAATATTTAAGTGGGAACTACAGCATTTCCTCTCATCTTCTTCTGTACTGACATTTTATTACCATTTCTATTATGCGTGTTAATTAACACTTCCTTTGCTTTAGGCTTCAAACTACATTCTCTTGTTGCAGCATTTTGAAGACACATTTTGGTAAAGCTTTATATTTCATATCATAAGAAATATTAAATATATGCTCTGCTTAATAGAGTCTTTTTCTTTCTCTTTGAACGTCATGTAGAAACAAAACAGATGGCAAAACTGGGAACAGGATGTTTCTCTTGGGTAATAGTATGGTTCAAATTCACTGTTAATTTCAGGGTCCCTTGTGATGATCCCGTCTTTTTTAAAGTACAAGGACAAGTTATCCTTAGAAATAATAGCAGGAAAATTACAAAGAGTCTAAGAGGAAAAATCTCTCTGTACGTTTTATTTGAAGCCTGTTGGATTCATGCCATGGGGAATAAGTTGCAACTGGAATTTTAAAAAGCCTGGATCGTTTCAGGATACTTGCAGCTCTTACTAAAATAACATTAATAAAATTTCATGGTTCAGAGCCTTCACCGACCACAAAAGGAGTCAAGAAAGTATTTCCCTCTTATCTACACAATAGCATAATTGGCTTAGGGCTTTGGTGGAGACCTACTATCCGCACACACGACAACAGGTAGCAGACTGTTTACTGAAATGGGACTGGAGGGACCAGTCGCATAGTCTGACATAGCATTGTTTGAAGTCTTTGTGCTGATGTAAGGACATATTCCTGGAACTCAGATATCCTATGCTATTATTTTATTATTAGCTCTTTTTCCATTACCCGAAAGACAGGTGAACTGAAATTCCATGGTTTTTACTTTGTGATGCTCTTGGTAATATTAATCCCCATCTTTGCTTCATCAGCACTATCATCTAAACTCACTTAGGGTACCAGGAGTTCTAAGGTCTGTCATGGTGTTCTGCACTGGGAAACTCAGGACTTCATTCATCCACCAGTCAGCAGCGAGCAGGAGCAGCTCATTTAACGCTGACCACAATCAGCTGTTGGTGGTCTGCTCCCCTGTGTAGGGCTGCAAGTGCTACATAAAAGTGGAATCATCTCAGATAAGCAGAGTTTTGCAAGAAAATGGCACTGCAGAGAGAAAGCTCTCACACGGAAGTTAGCTGGAATCCGCATTATAAGAATTCTGAGAACCTGCTGCTTTATCCATGGATTGTTTATGGTATAGAAATAGGACATTAGGACCTCAGGTTTCGGGGAACATTAGTTAATTATAAAATTATTCATCTGACTGCTTAGGCAATACTCTTAGGTATTCCAGAGGAAAGTATTTTTTAAGATGGCTGGAGGTGTAAACGAACAAGAAAATCTGCTCCATTACCCAATTAAATTCTCTAGATATCATGTAGTTAATTCAGGGAAGCTGTATAATGCATGCAATGACACTTTTGTGCAAAAAAAAAAAAATAGCATTTTCATCACTTATCTGAGGCTTTTTCCCACCTTATATCTTTCCATTTCTCTGAGTTGTTTTGATTTTAACAAATGCAGTTCATCGAGACAAGAGATACCAAAGTCATTTATATACACATGCAGTTGTGCTGCTCACTCCTGAATATTCCATGTGGCATGGAACAACTTGCAGTGCACTTCCCAGAATTAGCCATAGCCTCTTGCATCTGCTTTGACTGCCGTCATTCTTCATGTAGTTTCCAGGAGTCACCCTGCCAGCTGTCCCACTGCTGTGTGCGTTCACGAGGCTGACAAGCAACTGAACTGTTGCACATTTTATGAATGAGCATCATCTTAGACTTGGTGGCACCTGCAAAAGAATTCAAAGGACAGGGAAGGCTTTGTTCAAGCACTGACATGTCTTTCAAAGGGCAGCAAAGCAATTTTCCCTCCCTTTAATCCCATCAACCAAAACAAATCAAACCAGAACCATAAAACAAAACCACATCTCAAATAACTGTTCCATGGCTTACACGCCAATAGTTTTTTGTTTTTAAAATCATGCTTTCAGTTAAGTTGAGGTTTTGGGGTTTTTTTTTACATTTTCAAGACATATTTTTGAGTAGTCTGGCATTCTCATACAGTAATTTAGAAAAATCCTAAAGGGAGGATGTATTAATGGTTTTAAGGTTAATGACATCTTTAGTGTATTGGACTCTACCAGGCTGCTCCTAGGATTTTCTCTTGCAGCAATTGAACACATCCTTCATGGTAAGGACAGAACTCCCAGCCCACTCCTGCTACTTTAATACTGACAGGTAAAAGGTTTTGCTCAAGATCATGCTGTGTCCTTGTAGGAGGCACAAGGAGATGAGTATTTAAACCGATGTATATCACTCAAAATAATATATGAAGCAAAGAAAACTTTCAAAATTCCTGTGTTGACCTTGGTTTATACTGTACCTTTTAGAGGCAAGGTTTCTGTTTTTCAAGGATAATGAGAAATATAGTGTCTTTAATTTTTCATCAGTATGCATTTTTTTGAAAGCGTGAATTGACTTTTTCATATGTACATATAAACTGTCGTGTCTTCATTTTCCTTTTATCTTCATTCTTAACCTTGTTAATGTAAGGAGAAATATGAGATGTTTCTTATTTAAAATTAAAAAGAAGTGTCACACTTTGGAAGGTAAGAACTCAGTAAGTTTACTTGACGAAGGTATATTTGTATGCGCCTATTTTAGGAGCCAATGATACATATCACTAGAGGAATTTAGGCATCTAAATCCCTCTGACATATCTGTCTGTATGTCTCTAAAGTATTGAGCATGGATATCATTAGAATAAGTGACGCCATTCAAACAGTGATTAATAGTCTGTTATTGAATGCATTCTTTATTCCCAGAAGGTTAAGGTTGTTCACCTGAGTAGTTGGTAACAGACCTGTCAGTTTATAATGTGGTCCACTTCTTTCTCCTCTCTTTCTGATGATGTCCTGGCTGTAAAGAAAAACTTTAGTAATAGTGACAGTCTTTGTAGATGCAGCCGATTTTCCTGGAATATCCCTGAATCACTAATACTAGTAACATTTCCCTTGTCATGAGCTCATGATGATTTTCATTTAAAGTCTGTGTCAATAGACATTCAAAGATTTGTAATTGGTTATTCTCAAGATATATCTAGAGAGACTATGAAATCTGCATTGTTTTGGCGATTCTCTGATTTTGAGAATGATATAATAGTTGATAGTGTAACTAAAAAGCTTATTTCTGTCCTGTGGGTTCCTGAAATCCTTTATGCTTCTCACAAAAGAGAATCAATCCACCTATGGACCATGACTCTTGCCTCTGACATGATGCTTTTTCAGATCATCAGCCTTGGGTATAGATTACAAAATAATAAAGTAGATTCTTAGATTTTTTTTCTCTATAAAAACCCCTGTAATCTTTCACTCTTATTCTCATATCAAAAAACTTCGCTGCCTTTTTATCAGCAATTTCCTGTGGTTTTAATGATCAGAAGAACTAAATAGAACATTTGCACTGAACTTCTTCAAAACATATGGGTTGCAGAATAAGCTTTTATGTTCCTCTGAAGGGGCATATAATTACTGTGGTACTGAAGAGGGAGATAAATAAGCCAATACAAGGAAAAAGGAAAGACGTTTTTTCTTCTTCAGGACTAAAGTTAGTCAGGTTTAAATTTGCAAGTAAATATGCAAGGTTCTCTTTGCTATTCCTCTGTGGAGTAGTACTCCGCAGCTTTCTGACTATTTTGTCACGTCAGAATAGATGTTAGGAAGACTTGTCTGAATGCAATGCATACGGCCTTTCAAATATTCCATCTATCTGTCATTTCAATTAGAGTTTGGATGGCTGACTTTTGATTATTGTACAGGTCTGATGTCTACTTGTAAGAACTACACAGAGAAATAGCCCTTATTCCACCATGTAGCAGTTGTCGGCTACGCTTCTAATACAAACTGATGGAATTCATGAAGTCAGGAGGCTTTTTTCTTTGAGCTAAGAGCTCATTAGGAGCTTTGTAAACTACTCCTGTAAGTTTTAACTCCCCCCAAGTCATGACTAGTAATGCAATCCGATTTTTATTCTGACATAGCTTGCTGCTGCTGGAGCGAGTCTGGGTTCGCAGGCGCCAGGCGATGTGGGATGACGTCTGATAAGATACAGTGAGTCCAGACTACGTGATGCTTCAGCTCAGCTTCCTGGGTGATCTATGGAGCGGGGCATCAGTGGCAGCTCACTGCAAGCTATCCATCCATCTTTTCACATGGTGGTAGCGACTTACGATAATAGCTAAATCTGTGAAAAGAATCAGTGAGGACATTACAGAAGACAGAGTGAGAAGGCCCTGGGCTTTTCTCTGGACATCTTGGGACTCATTTTGTTAAGGGAAAAAGAACACTTCTCAGGTTTGTGGTACAAAAATGCAGTATGTTACACACTAAAGAAAAAAGATCGGCTTCTTTATGATAGCTGAAACCACCACTAACATTTCTGAGATGCAGAGATCCCAAACAAGATGGGGTTAGTTGTTTAGATCTCAGAGGATTTGCACAGTTTTGCTTAACATTTGCATATCATTGCGGATAATAAGGAATCTAGGATCAAATAACAATTCCCTCTATCCTGGCATGTAGGCTTGACATATATATTCCTGCTCTCCCTTTCCCCAGCCATTCCCTTTTGCAGTCGGTACCCCCTGTGGGGCATGCTCTCTGGAAAAAATCAACATAATCCATGAATTTACAGTCTCAATGTACAATTTCCCAAAACTGTGGGATTTCTTTCTGTACATATCCCCAAAGTCTTTGACTTTTTGACTTACTAAAAATGTCTGAATAGTTCTCATGTGTTTAGGACTGTCCATACATCAAAAATGAAGCAATGCAAATTTTACTATACTAATTGTAAGAACTTAATAATAGTAAAGTTTATGGCTGAAAGAGAGATGAGAAGTCATATATTAGATTTGGTTTAAAATTAATGAAGGCTTACTGAAAAAAAAACTATGTATAAGAAATAACAAGAATAATTTCATTTTTAATTATTTTTTAATGTAATGCAATTAGATTCTTTTTCTTATGCATATTGAAATCCTCATACAAGATCTATTTCTTCTAGATTTTAATCAAACATGCCAAAGAACAGAGATGTGCTTTTTAGTGATGTTGGTTTCCCTCAGAGCACCTTGAAGCAGTTCAGCATTGTTGGAAGCTGCTCAGACTTTCTTAATAGTGAAACCTGGTAACTTTGAAGGCTGATCACTTCACTCGGAGGATTCATTATTTCAGAAGGGGCAGTTACATCACTAGTTCTGTCATAGCTGGCCCTAACCCAACAGCATGTCACAGGTTTAGCATTCAGTCATTTCTTTAGTTGGTTATCACTGTTTATCTTCAGGGAGAGGTCATGACCAATTCAATTGTTGCCTTATATTACAGTGCTTGAATTTTATTATGCTAAATCGCTGACATAAATGAATGCTGTAGATCTCCTTTACAGGCTCCAACACTGGGCAGGCTAGTTTAAAAGCTGTATCATTTAGATATACGTGTAATGTGGGTTAAAAATGAGCCTAAGGTTCTTAATAACTATGGATTTTAGAAAATACTGCTTTCTGTTTATTGCAAATAAGCAGGATTCACTGAAAATAATCATACTGGGATGCTTGGCTGTAGAAGAGTGTAGAAGTGTGCAGAGTGGTCAGAACCAGTCCAGAGCATAGAAGCAGATATCATCAGAGAAAATATGATCTCTCAGAAAAGATTGACAGAACTGGGCTTATTTAGACAGGAAAGTACAACTGGGGTGAGAAAGGATACCAGCCTTAAAAGGAATAAAGGTTATCATGACAAGGAAGGTAATAAATTGTTCTCCATGTCCATTGCAGATCAGGATAGGGGATAGGAGAGTAAGTAATGTGATTCTTTTTCAGTGAGGAAGCTTTAGATTGAACATTAGGAAAGAAAAGCAACCAAACTCGCTTTTCTAACAGTAACAATAGTTAAGCACTTGGATCTGTCACCCTGGGAGGCTACAGGCTTTTCCACGCAGTGGAGATTTTTAAGAACAGATTAAGGAAACAGCTGTCAGAAATCATTTTGGTATAGCTTATCCTGCCTTGTTGAGGAAAATGGATTTTATGAGGTACCTTCCTGCACCATATTAGAAGATTGAAGGAATATAACTTTTTTCATAGAAAAAGGATCTTTTCCTTAAATGATAAGTCAGAAATAATGAGATTAATTAAAAGAAGAACCACAAAAAAATCATGGAAGTATATCTTGCAATTTGGGAAAGAATCTAAAGCTCTTCAGCCCTGAAAATGACCTTTATTTGAAATCACTCTTGCTTTCCTTAAGTCCATATGAACTTAAACATGAGTAAGGAGTCAAAAATTGCAAGTTCCAATATTTTATTGATGCATACTTTGAAAATATGGAGAGGAGGAACATGGAGTCCATCCTTGATTTATTTTTTTTTGCAGTAAATATAACTGTACTTACACAGTCATGGAGAACATATTTCCAATGTTACTGGAAAATTTTTCATGAATTAAGACGTAAACTTAGTAGTATGAATATGGATATGTGTCCTTTCTTGCAGGAGGCTTTTCCAAACACTTGCTTACTTGTAGGTGGAGAAAGATAAAAAGGACAGGGCTTGCAAAATGTTTTTTTTTTAATTTCTTTTGGCATTATTAGTTTTACAACTGCTGTTCTCTTTCTCTTGTTTGTATGATGTAAATATTGCAAAATATTTATTACTTTTCTTGGGATAAAAATTTCTTCTTCAATTATGAGGTCACATTTCTGCAGAGATATAGTATTACAAATAGAAGAGCTGGAAATATCCAGGCAATTATTAGAGTGGACTCAGCTCCTCTGATTTATGCTTTTACTCTTCATATATCTTCTTCAGAGGTGAATTCCTCTTCAGTGCAGGGTAGAGAGTTTATAGCTCATGGGTAATTCATACATGCTCACTAAAATCATTCTAAATTCCAGACATACCTTCCACTCATCTTTGATAAACACTTTGAGTACTAATCTTTTCTTAACTGCATCTATGTACACGGACTAATTATGTATTTTATGTAGTAATAGCATATAGATACTTTATGTGCGCTTACATCTCAAGAGTGGCATTAATAACCATTCCATCTTAATAAAAAGGAAAAGATGCTATTTGGTAGGTCTATCCACCTGCATAATATGAATTTTTGGAGAGTAAGATCCTAATTATAATGATATATTCAATTTGGGACCTAGGATCCTGCTTTGCACATTTTGACTTGATTTGAAGACTGAGAAGCCTTTTCATGAAAGGGTGGCAGAAAACATCTCCCACAATTACTTCATGAAAATAGTGCACTCAGAAACTGAGTATGAATATGTGTGCATACACACATAGAACAGGGTAAAATTTTGACTTAAAAAGCATGCTGGCTTTATGTGCCCACTTCGTTCTTTTTACATTTGATTCCTTCTCTTCCTCCTCTTAACAGCTTTAATGAAATGGGAAACTAATGGAAAATGTTTGCAGTCCTGATTATAGAGCACTGAACAGTGTGAGCTCTAAGCACATGCACAGATGAATCACCACTCAAATGGATCTTTGATTGCTCATGTGGCTTTGTGCAGGTTATGATTTGTGATATCAGGGAGCACCGGAAATAATTTTCAATATATTATATTGCAGTGCACTTTAAATCTGCTGTGGAACAACAAGTCAAGTGTTCTGCTAGCCAGTTGCTATGCCCGTTATTATTATAAACTTTAGGAGGTTTCCTCTTATTCATACCAGTTTTGTGGTTTGATTTAAAAGTAATGCCAGGCATCTAACTTGCTCTTTTAATTTTAAAAGGATACTTATGAAATATGGAGAGAATTCAGTCATTGATTTGAGACACAAATACAGCATAAATAAGCCCTGTTTACTGTATGTCTGAAGAATTCTGATTAAAACAGATTTTTATTACATATGCAGTTTCTGAGTTATCAAATCATTGTTGGTTTCTTGATAAACTATTTTACAGTACTTCTCCAACATCTTATTTCCTAGGTGCTAGATGTCTGTTGATAGTGCTGTCTTCATGTTAGACAATTTAATTCTATTTAAATAGAAAGAACGTTTTCTTTAATTATTAAATGTTGCATAATAAAATAGACATGTTCATAATGATACCTCAGTTCAGAGGATATTTGAAATGATGAAACTATTTTTTGATGCTCACTATCTTAACTGCTTGTGTTCATAGTGTGTTACAACTTTGTCAGGATATGACAGACTGTATCCAAGTTTTTACTGGTATCGCATTAGACAGTCTGGTTCAATCCCATCAAAGCCAAAGTATAGTTTTCAATTGGTTTTGGCAGGTATATTCACTACAGATGTGTATTCATCACCCTAGAAGAAAAACACAATACTGCTGGAAGACAGATGAATGGATTATATTTCAATTTTCTGTTACAATTCCTCTTCTACTGTTGGTGCAAAATACAGTTTGGAGGGTTATGGATATCCAAATGGTGGCATATTATTCTGCGTGTGAGTGTATGACTGCTTCTTGAATCCCTCCCAGCCGTAGCTTTTGTACTGCATGCCTTCAAACCAAGAGCCAATGTGGCATCTACCTGCAGCTTTGGAAACCCTCCCAGAATGTAACCTGGTGGGCAAAAGGACAAACTATCTGATTTTATGAGTGTGGCAGGTTATGCTAATGGTACTTGTCTACTACCTGTTTGTAGCATGGCAGAGATTTCAGGCCCACCTCATTTCCTAATCTACATATGCTGTGTTGGGCATATACAAGTAGCTGCCCCATCTGTAGTCATGTTTATTTGTTTTAGAGAATTCAACTGGCATTAATTTACAAAAATGAGGAAGGGTTGCCATCTACAATTATTAATTAGCATGCACATCTGCCGAGAAGGTGTTTCCATAAGCCTGTCTGAAGTACTTTATTGTTGTTGTTTTTTTCATTTGAGGGGGATCAATGCTAATTTTCAGTGTTTACCAGCAATCATAGATGACTTGCAGTTAAAAAGCCATCAGCTCTGTCACATTTTTCAGTGAACAGAATCCCTTTCCAGATGGCCTTTCATTTGGATAATGGACAGCCTAAGGGGATAAAAATGTCACCTGTTGTAGATAGTCAACAATATTAATAAAAACAGAGGGATAGGCCATTCATAAAACAGGCAAGAGCCCAAAAATTATTTCTGAATTGTATAGTGAATGTTTTTCGTAGCGATCTTGCTTTAAGAATTCAGAGATACCATCAAATCTGGTCATTGTTGCCTTTGCACTAGCTGTTACCTTGTTCTTAAATCAGGAATGATTCTGATTTCTCTTAATGTGTTTTCTGATAGAAGACAAAATATATTAATTACTACATTTTGACTGTGATTACAAAAATAGTGATTAAACACAGGAAAACAATAGCTTTATTGGCCTGTCCCTTACAGAAAATAATTTTGGGAGATGCTTCGGGCTTAACAGAACATTGAGATTGGTTCAAAATACTGGAACTAATTGCCTTGTTTTCTTTGTATTTTGACTGATTTACTGATATTTTAAAGTTTACAGATTATTAAGTTATATGGCAGACTTTTACATTAAAATTAAAATTTACATTTGATATTTTCTTAAAACAACCAAAGTTTTAAAGTCTCTTTTGTAAAAAAGTCATTTTAAATAATATTCAGAGGTCTCTCTCCCAGTCAGGAAAAAGTATGTTGAATGTCAGAAACATTCTGCAATGGCTTAGTATGCTTATTTTGCCAAATAAATGTTTTATCTGAAATTTTTTGTCATAAAATTTTGGTAATAGTGGCTATCTTATGTTAACAATTATAGCTGGGAATGCTTAAAATATGCTGAGTACTCACCTCTATCTCTTTCAAGAATTCAAATTTGATGCCCTAAATGTATACTTAATTTTGAAAAGTCTTACCAGAGACTTCTGAAAAGGCAAGGAAACTAAACACATAAAGTGATGAAACCCATAGCATTATGCTGAGTTGTTCCAGAGTAACTGAATTCATGTAGTTTATGTAGTGGTGTCTACAGTTGCCAACAGCTTCAGGTGTAATAATTTTTTTATGTTTTTTAAAATTAAAGTCTGTTAATTGGAAGTCTACTTTGCAGGTGAACAAATGCTGAACATGTGTAGAAATAACCTTTCAACCATCTGGAGAAGAAATTTTTTTCCCTTGGTATTTAATGACCCCTGGTTAATGCAAAAGCACTGTTTATGGGCTCAACTGAGATCAGTAATCAGCTTTTTCTAGGTAGGAGGTAGATTGAATTACCATAAACTCTGAGTGGTAATGGAAAAAACAGAGTGGAAATCCTCAGAGTGGAAATTGTTTGAAGCAATGTTCTCAGAAAAGAGGAGAAGAAAACCTCTGAGTTCCTGATGGACTTGGGGCATATTTTTGAGTCAGAAATAAGAATAATTGTGTTAAAATGTATTTTTAAGGCTACATATTTATTGAAACCTACCAGGAGGCCATGTTTTATTTTTCTGACTGTTTTTCCATTTATTGTTTAAACTTAGTGTAGAGTAGGCAGATTATTTTCATAGTAGAACCATTATTCTTCCAATAGCAGGTGAGTTTGAAAATACAACTGTATAACAGCTTTGTAATTTGGTGAGAAAAAACAACAAAAACTATGTATTGCCATCACAACAAGCTGGTACTTCCCCTAATTTTTACCTATCTTTGTGCTTGTAGATAGACAGGCAGAGTTGGCTGTCTCCCAGAGAAACTGCAGCTGAAAAACCTAATCACTTGTTCAGAGTCCTTCTTGACATCGTGTTTATCTGTTATTGATATAAAGACTCACCAATCATATATATATATGAACATGATAGTTCAAAAGGAAAATATATTTGTGATTTTTGCTTAATCTCGAGCTTCACAGTGGGTAGAACACTGTGTGATAATAAAAGAACACTTCTGTTTCCTGTTTTTTCATTATGGGGCTGGGATACATGCCTGCTTTTGTGGTACTGTAGACTAGATTATAAATATGTGACATTTATGAAATAAGTAGGTAAGAAATATATTTTTGTTTAAAAAGAGAGAATAACCTATGGAAGTAGCAAATAGAACCTTCAGCTTTAAACTTCCAAGGAATTTAGCATGAACACAGATACAGTAAATTGCAAAGAACTTAACATAGCATACAAACTTCCTGGGAAACTTTTGATACTAATTAAGTAAATTATACTTTATTGGTTAAAATTTTGGTCAGACCAGCTTTTATTTTTTTTATTTGAGTAATGGAGAGTGTTTGTCAAAAGAGCAAATACTTTGCTATTTTCCTTAAATATTATGTCATGTGAAGTATACTCTATCAGAGACTATGCTCAGTGCTTTGGTTTTTTTCCATATTATTCTGAGTCTCTTCCTCATCTCTCTCCAATATAAAAAAAATCTCTTGCAGAGTACTACAATGCTATTTTTCCATTTCAAAGTGTATTTTCTGTTCTATATCAGTGTACTGTGAAAATAAATAAATTTAATACACTGTCTATATAAGAATGTGACAGTAACAGATGAAATTTGTGTCTCATTCTGTTAGTGCCAAAGCACTAGTTATCTTCTCCAAGGTAGGGTTTTACTTCATATGTATCCACAAAGCCAATGTTGTTCCCAAAGAGGTTATGCTAACATTTATTTCTGTCATTCAGTATTTAGCAATATTTTAATGTTGTGTCAGCAGTGAAATTCCATAAAATATTTTAAAAGAAAACACTGAGTTAAAATTCCACTCCATTCCTCCAGCATTTCCCTGGAGTTTAGGTGTGCATTTGTTGCACAGATGGTACAGCAGCAATATCACACAGTGCTGTCAGATCCCCAGTATACGTGGTGCAACGCCATGAGTGCAAGATAAATGAAAGCCTGATCTTCACATTTCCCAGTGTTTTAGGGATTAATTCCATGCTTTATTGATCCACTGATGCCTCCTAGAAAACTTCAAAAAAATTGTCTCTATGAGCATATAATTCTACATCTGTGGTATACTAGGTCGTGTCTTAGTTTACTTTAATCATTTTTCATTACTATTGACATTTCTTTGACTTTATGTGATATGTTTTATCCTGAGGAGTTTATCAGCCATTCCGTCTGATTCTGTCAGATACCATAGTCAAGGTTTGTGAGGTCAGAGTCTGCCACAATTTGTCTCTGCTGGTACTGAGCAAGGGTTTGATTTTGTTAGCCTTTATAAAATCAGATTAAATTTTGGGAGATGGTTTTTAGTTGCCTGTATCTTTTAGAAGGTTCATATATGTACTTATTGTGTCTGCATATGTATGATCAGTAAACAGTATGATAGTTATTTGGTATACAGCATATTGCACAAAGGCTACTACAGCCACAGCGATTTGTTATGATTAATGGGTTAAGCTTTGCACTTCTACAAAGAAGTAATGTATAAGAGCTATCTGAACTTTCCTTGCTGGATAAAATAGACCTGAGTGGCCTCCTCATGCATCTGCCTGGCTTTTATTGGAATTATTTTAGAACTGTCTTGTCAATTCTATTATTTTATTTGTGTTATAGTAGTTTCTAAAAGCATTTGTGCATATTCATAGTGAGAGACCCTCACCTTGAAAAGAATTCAAGTTAAATGGCCAAAGGAAAAAAACAGTAAAGAATTGAGTTGCAAAAATATAGGTAACTTGTCCAGGTTATATAACGAACCTATATCTAGTCTAATAAGTGACTTCTTATCTGCAAAGTACAATACCTTCACTCAGTTCATCTCTGACACTATTGACAAGCATTTGTGTACATACAGATTTTATAGTTGTATATTTATTTTGTGCTGTCATCCTGTGAACAAGAAAGAACGGTAACATATGATTATAAAGGTAAGGCGACAAACGGTGAGGCTAGCAATACACCTTCTCCAAGGCAGGACGTCACTGTATGTCTCAAACATTTTCAAAACTGCATATCACTGCTTCTATTGTAAAATGAAGCATCTCCCTACAGCAGGTTGTCTTAGGTGATGTCAAATCACACAACGCAAATTACAAATAAAGTTTTCTATTGTCATACGCTCGAAATAGTTAAGTATTTATCATTCTCATGAACTGGTGCTCAGTCAGCAGTTGCAAAAGTCTATATTTTATTCCATGTGCGTTATGGGTTCAGTAGTATTATGCTAGAAGGGAAAATGAGATTTTGCAGGATTTCAGGGAAGAGGTGATACTGCAGTATTCCCTACGTAATACAGTGTAATAGCACAGATATCTGTAATGTGCCACATTCCCCAGGATTGCAGGAGGGTGGTGTTCACCACACCAGAACAGCATGACAACAGATACTGTGCAAAGTTAAAAACAAAGAAGGTGGCAGATGAAGTATATTGACTTTGTAGCAGTGAGAAAGCAGTTACACTGGTCAGTGCTGGACTTGGTCAGAGTTGTGGCTTAGGACTTTTCTCGAGCTCTGTTAATTTAAAATCATTGGTCTGGAGACACTACAAGAAGCTGAATAGGTGTGAAATACTTTATTGCATGTCACCTTCTCTCTTCTTTACTCTGTATTGAGGAATTCAATATATGCCTAGTCTCCTATGAAATAGGGCTAAGCTCAAGCAAACTCCACAGCTTAAGACTGAAAAAAGGAAAATACTAGTGCAGTAGTCTTCAGCCAGTGAAGAATAAAATGCTCTTTATCTTAACTAATTTAGCCCTGGTTTTATCCATTAAAAATCACTCAAGATTATACTTCAAACATTATACGATTGGTTTTGTAGCAGCTTTAATTTGGAAAAAATTTGTTGATCAAATGCTACTTTTCCATCATATAATAGAATTATTTTTATCTCATGAGACAGAAAAGGCTCAGTAGTGTAGCTGTTAGATTTGCGGCAGTTTGATGATGCTGACTATGGGGACACCTTATTTCTTGGACTGTGTTCTCACTACTTCTCTCTCAGACACGCCTTCTCCTGCACAGGGAAGTCTTAGCTGTTCCTGTTGCAGCTACATATTTAGATGCTAAACTGTTCCTTACGCAAAACACTTGACATGCAGTGCCCTAACACAGGTACAAATCAACCACGTGAGGTACCTCAGAGTAGGACTAGGTAGACAACTGGGGGTCAAAATTGCTACACCTATCTCAAGGTACACTGTTCTTCCCTTCCATTAAAGCAAGGAAGTAAATTAGCTATTGAAGGATCAACGTGTATGTGGAGTCTTTAAAATCACATGCACAGTGTCAATCAGCTGCTCTACACTTTATGTTCTCATAGACCTTTTCGTGCACATCATATAGCTAACAGTTTGAAAGTGTGTCATGAAATCCAGCATGCATATGGTAATGATGCTTCACACAGGCATGGGAGAAAATAAAATGGCAATTTGTGCACGGACTCACAATTATGTACAGTGCTTATTTTCATCCAATGATATCAAAGATGTTTTCATATCTGAACTCTTTTTTCCTTTTATTCAAATTGGCTTTAGCAGAACAAAATGATTATGAAGGCCATTAATCTTAATTTTTCACACTGAGATTCATTTTACAGAACTGGAAGCCACAGAAATGGAACCATCCACCTCTTTCTGTGTGACTAGGATATGAAAATATAATGCAGATTGAAAATTAAATGCAAGAGACAAGATAGCAGTTCTAATAACCTAGTAATTTCTAAATAAATAGACTTAGATTGATGGAAGAAAAAAAATTGTTTTCCCAATGACACATGACAGTAATACTTGTATAGAGAAGTCTCCTCTTGATTAGAATTTTCTAAAGTTTTAAATCTGTTCCTCCAGTCTATTTAAATGTTATGTGAAGTAAAGCTGATACTTACTGTACTGCCTTATATCTTCTTTAGATATTAACCCAAAACTGTAAACTGTGGCAGATTTGGATGGCAGTATTTCAAGTCTCCTTTGTATAGTTTTATTGAAAGGATGAGATATTTGAGATCTTGGCTCAGGATATTGAATAAATATTCAATTTTCTTAACTCAATATGTAACCTCCATAAAATCCATACTCCCATCCAGTAATATAACATTAAACACTGTGATATTTTAAGAAGACTTTCTGGTTTCTGTTTTTACTCAGTTGATATCGATTATTACATAAGAAAATAACAAAAGACTCTTATTTCTACCAACATTTTTACAAAGAAAAGGAATAATTTTCGACTACGGAAACATTTGTGTTTTGTAGTGGGTCTGCAATAGTAGGGTAGGATTCAGAAAATTATTGGTTCAGAAGTAACCCGTATACCTCCTGTTACAGAATGAGTGTTATTTTGCATCTGTTAACTTGCTTTTGTAATGTAGTCTCAGACTTACAGAATGATGGGGGTTGGAAAGGACCTCTGGAGATCATCCAGTCCTCCCCAGCTGCTAAAGCAGGTTCACGTACGGCAGGTTGTACAGGCTTGCATCCATCCATATCCCCAGAGTAGGAGATTCCACAGCCTGCCTAGGTATCCTCTTCCAGTTAATGTTTCAGTATCCCCAAGAAATAAAAATATAACCCCCCTACTTTGCTTGCTTTCATTTAAATTCAGATCAAGTGATCTAAACTGATCATTTTCACCTAATGCTGGTGAAAAACTAGTCCAAGGTACATTAAAATTTTGCATTTTCACAGTTGAGTTCAGCAACTTTGTTACAAAAATTTCAGGGTATTCACATAATTTTTAGAAGTGGTTTTGGTTTTTTTTTTATAAACTTTAGGGCATGGACTGAGAACTTCTCACACAGATTTATAATCTGTTAGTAATTGTTGGGTAAGTTCAATGAGAACTTTTTATCTTTCATTTTGATTAGGAAAGCATTAACATACTTGACTTATGTGAGTGCCTATAAGACCTTTGGGTATGTCAGCAGCTTTTCAAATTGACTCTGCTCCTGGATGATAGCAAAGGTGGATTGGAATCATGTTTGAGTGCCACTGTTCCGTACTTTCAGAGAGATCCCAGAGGAAGGTGCTGGATAATTGCTCATTCACTCTGAGAGCTTTCTCTTCCTTATAAAATAAATAAATGAATAAAAGTGAAAGAGGAAATTGCACCATTTGCTAAGTAGACCAGACATTACTTCATAAGTATTCAGCAGAGAAGAGGGAGAACCAAATCCTGTGCTCTTAAACTATGCTAGCCCCAGAGAAGAAATTAAAGAAGCTTCTATATCTGTGCTGTAGACGAGAGTCTGTGTCTCATCTACCTATCTACCTACTAGGTAAGGATCTTGCCTTCTGTAAAGCCATTTTGTTGATCAACATTAGAAAACAAACAAACAAACAAAACCTTGAACAGAACAGACCTTGTTCTATTTTAAGAACAGTTCTCTTTTTGTAAATGAGTATATACATGAGGCATGAGAGGTTTCTGTATATGTCTGTTTTATTATGACAGAGATTTAAGGAATGTCTAAAAGTCAGCTAAGATGGACATACTACCTAAATCTAGTGGTAATTTTCTTCTACTATTTATGTTGCTTGATTTACTTGGCATTCCCCTGTGGAGTATGATAGAATAGCAAGGGTGACTCTCTGATGTGTTCCGTAATAGGGTGCTGTGGCTGTGTCAACATGAAATGGCAATTGTCAGAACCAAGGCTGCCTGTGAATTTAAGAATTATGAACGTAGGCAACAGCAGAGGAGAAGGCTGAGGTAGAACTGATGTACCACTTGGTGTCTAGGAACGCATAAATATAGGATAATACTACTGTTCTTCTAAAGACTGTGTCGGGTGCCTTGCTGTGCAGTAGCTGTGGCAGGGCGGCTCAGGAATCTGCTTTCAACAATGAAGCACCAATCAGGACAAGTTTGGGAAGAGAAAGAAAAGCTTGTTACTTGCTTCCTTCCTAATGAAAAGAAGATGTGAAAGAGATGAGCAATTGTCTGCTGGGCTATCTGACAGAGGAATAGACATCTCAGGTCTACAGGTGTATAGAAGTGTAGGTTCATAGGGTTGCCTGACAGTGGAAACAAGGGTACCAGACCCTTCATAAAGATTTTGTAGTGGACAAGGTCAGACAGAAGCAGTTTAAAAGCCTGCTAGATAAGCCCACTCAGAGCTACCACTTGCTTCATGGTCCAAGATGCAAGTAAACACTTTGCTTCACTATTTGTTTGGTTCAGAACAACAGAGCTGAATTCAATCTGAAGTCTGTTTTTTTTCAGATCCCTTAGTGTTTTGGTATTTCAAAAATTATATTTCTATACTTTCTTATTATAGCATTTACTACTACCAGATTTCTAATTTGGAAATGTGTTTTTTTCTCAGTCTTAGATTAGACAGCATGCTAATCAGTCCAATTTCCCTGACACAGGCTATCTTCTAACGTTATGCAGATAGTGTTGGGTTCTCTGCTGATCTAGGAATCTAATATCAGCTGAAGATTAAAGCTGTTACAAATCAACGAGTTTGCTGAGAAACAAGAATACTTCTTTTATTTGCACAGTGTCCATTGAATAAAATATTGGTATCAGGATGGCTTTGGATAAAATGGAGATTTAAGATAACTCCCCGAGGACTTAGAAGAAACAATAACAGGACATTCAGTTAAAATAATCATGCTTTACAGTCATGTCTGCAACATCTGTTTTCTTTTTTGTTTTTGTTATAGGAATACAAAAAAGATCAATACAACCAATAAAGTGCGATGTAGTAAGGATAAAATATTTGGAGTTACAACAAACTGCTTTAGAACAAACTGATACAAGAATGAGTCTTGTTGTTTGATGCAGGCTCCCAAATTTTCCCTGTCTGTGATAACTCTATTTCCAGTAAATATTTACGTAAATTAAATTAAAACAAAAGCAGAATAGCCATATAGAATAAAGAGAGGGCACAACTACAAAGATCTGCAAAGGTTTAGGAAACTACTTTCTTCTAAATGAAGTTACCAGGACTGATGGCTTGGAAAGTATGGGAGTTCCTTAGCTGCTTCAGTTAACTCAGCTGTCAGAGCTTAACGCATTGATAGTATGTTTGTGGCAGTATCTCTGTATAGGTGGAATCTACTGATATTTTGAGTACGACTGGGTGAAGGTCTCCACTCATGCTCACACACTGCAGGAAGTCTTTTCCCAGTTCTGGCATTTGACATCCTGGGTTATGCAGAATGCCCTCAAACTCTAATCATAGTAAGCAAAACAAAATCTTTAAAAGGATGTTTATGATATACGCAGTGTACTTTATTTTTTCTTACTTCTATGAGAACTGAACTGTATTGAAGTACAGTCCGTGCAGAACCAGAAGGCCATCAGTTTTGATGATTTTTTTTGTTGTCATCATGGGAAGGGGAAAAAGTGGGAATTTTTCCACAAGCTGACATATGATGTTCTTGTGGGAAAGATGTAGTGAATGTCATAAACATAGATTTTTGATGATGTATTACACAGTATACTTCTACACAGCCACCTCTCCTCCCCCTAATAAATAGATCTAAATGTTTACACTTGCATCCATAAATTTTTATTCCAACTATTCAGAGTAAAGCTGTGTATACAGAATGCGAAGCCAGAGCTACATATAAAAACTTGGAGCAAGTTGCATTGTGGTAGACTAAATGATGTTTTGTGAAGTCTTGGAAATTCAGAAGCTGCGTCCTGAAACATAGGCATCCTAAACCATAACAAGCGTTGTTGGAATGGTCAGGATAAAGTTGCTGATCTTAAGAAATTTTAAGGTTCATTGACCTCGGCGTTAACCTGTGTATGTGTCTATGTCCAAAGAATCACAAATACCATTATTGTACAAATTCTATGAGTATGTTATGTTAATTAAAAGTAAATAAATTCTTGTCATTGAGTTAGCATTAGAAATGTATGACTCAAGAGCAGTCAAACTGTTTCAAGCTTCAGTAATGTGAATTGGAGGAAGACATTCTACCCAGCATTAAAAAAACATTTTGTGGTAGGAAAAAAAAGAGTCCAATCTAATCCAGATTCCATGGATTTGAAAACATGAGATCCACTTAGCTGTTATGATTAAATGTTTTCTCAGTAATAACTTCTGGTTCAAGTACTTAAATATCCATATATCATCTTAATTTGGGTGGAGGAAATATAATCTCTGACAGAGGTGGGTATTTTTGAAGAAATTTTTATTATCCGATTTCCAGTGGTAAACCAAGCAAGTATAACTATTAAGTCTAATGTAAAATATAAAGTCTTCTGGATGTGGTCAATATGACTACTTCATTTAAAAAGATGTGGCAATTAAGGAATCATGAAATTACCTGAAACTTTACATGAAAAAATAAAAATTGAGTCATATAAAACCCAATATTAAATATTTCTGCTTTGGTTTTCCTAGTAATATGCAATAACGCATATGTGAAAATACAGTGTCTTCTATAAAATCATATTGCCCTGTAGGTTGTATATTCTTGACAGAAATGTGATGTTTTGGTTCGTCAGAAAGCACTTAAAAATTACAGTTATAACAAAGTAATGCATAAACAGAAATAATAGCAGGAGTGTTTTTATGTGTCCATATACTAAGTTTCTTGGACTATATTATGCCAGTTCTCATTTATTTAATCTCAAAATACCCAAACTAGTATTTATCTGTATTGCACCCAGTCATGAAACAATTCTAAAACATTATTAGTGTCCAATGATGTGAAGTTGAATGCTTATAAACATGGACTCTTAAGCACAGTACAAAAAAAAAGAAAATCCTAAGAGTTATTTCTGATGGAGTATAGGGCATTAAAATGCTACTAGATGATATCCCAGCTTGGGTTTAAAGAATTAATGAAGAACAAATGTTCTAACTGACATGTAAGCGTGAAATTCTCTCTGTGGGTTGACCTTCATTCTTCTGCAGTTAGTTAATGAGGATTCTCTTTGTTATCTTTCTTGCTGAAGAACCTCGGGGCCTTGTATCATTATTGAATGAACACAATGTCACCTCAGCTGGCAGAAATGTTTTGTCTTTTGTCAGGAAAAGAAGTTTCCACATGTCAGTTGGTGAAAGCACAACACAGCAACAAGCAATTGAGAGCAGACATTTCAATTCAGCTAACTTAGCCCAGTGGAGACGTTTAACCTGCTGCAGTTGTTTTGATCAGAATATTTAGGCTTCATTATTCCATGACTTCTGCATCTACTTCTGAAGTTTGCAACTTGTTGTTATAAATTAATGATAAACAAAAGCATTATATCTGGAGAACTGCTCTCAATATTCCCCCTTTTAACAGTTAATTAGCATTTGTTTCAGAACAGTATGTATTTTTTTAAATGAACGCTTAAAGAACAGCTGTTTTTTATCTGATTCAAAATGACAAGTGTATTGTTAACTATCAGTGGATCTTGTCAGGTAGGGATCACATCTGCTCATAAAACGAGCTGTAACTTGGAGCTTTTCTGAGAGCTTTGTCTTATTATTCAGAGCTGTATAAGAGGAAGAATGATAATTACAAGATTTATCCAACATAAACTTATGATTCGGGGTGCCCCCAGTACTCGTACAATTTCTGCATAACTCGGGACACCCATGGTCATTATACACAGCAGCAAAGCTGAAAAAAAAACCCAGTGAATCTTCTGTCTGTTCTTAAAAGCGGCACAGGGTGAGGGTGCACATGGGAAAGGAGAGAAAGTATTTGTTGAAAAAGTTATTCATGAATTATTCACACCCCAGTGCATTGTATACAAGATAACTGATACAGGACCTTATCGTGGCTGTACAGAAGACTTGTGATTAAAGAAGTACTAGGTGTCCAGATAGCAAGTGGTAACAAGAGCTTTACAAATAAAAAGGCAAATAAAAAAGGCAAATACCTTTTTTCCACTCTTTTTTGGCTAGTATGAAGAAGACTTGACACTGAGGAATGCTTTCCTCAGTTTCCTGTCCTGCAGGGACAGATGGGGATGGAATGCCCTTCCACGGCCTTCACCCTCCCCCAACCCCTCAAAAAAAGCTCCAGTCACATATGAAAATGCCTTAAAATCTCAAGCCCATGGAATTGCTGCTAGGCTGGAGATGACACTGGAAGAGAGGGTAGAAAGATATTTTCTTGTGCTGGGGATATAGATTAAGCTGTTTGGGTGGAAGTAAAAGTGACCCACTCGAGACAACGACGACACTTCCACTGACTTCACGTGAATTGAGACTTGTTCCATCTTCTGCAATTTTTCTATATTCCAGCTGAAAACACATACTGATTGAAGAAAACTCTGATTTTTTTTTTCCATGGAAACAGCGTTGAATTTAAAAGTAGGACCACCTAAACAGGAACTCCTACTTCTGGATGGAGTGGCTATGTTTCAGAAACACAAGAAAGGTATTGGGCAGTGTAATTTGAATGTCTAACTTATGTCTCCTTCCCATTCCACAAAAACATATTCAGATTTTCAAAAATCACCCTGGAACCAGTCTGATATCTTTCAAAGCTTTCTGTGGAAAAGTAAAAAAATCCACTGATCAAGCCTTTCTTTGGAAAGTGAGAGATGCAGGAATTTTTATTCCTCTTAAAGTGTCTATTTTCTACTTATGTCTTCTTTGACTCTAGGATTTTTACCAGAACTTCTTTCTTTCTTGTTTTTTTAAGGGTTTGTGGGAGTTCTAAGATGCTTTAAAATAAATTCTCTGTGATAAATCAATATTTTTCAACTAAAAAGAATAAAATGATTTTTAAAATTTAAGATCACTCAGATGAACATTTGTGTGAGAGAGCATATATTATTTTATTTAAATAGGATTACCGACTTAAATATTATGGAGGGCAATACTCTGTTACAGTCCATGTGCTAAGGTAATGAGCTAATGATACCTGAAGTGATGCTATGCATATAATCACTTTTTTTTTTTTTTTTATTGAGGTGGGAGTATTAGATATAGATTATCACGAACCACAGTTTTTATTATTAATATATAATGGAAGGTCATAGCATTTGTGAGGATTTTCTTATCACTATTAAGCTTATATTCAGTCCGGTACCCTGTATTTTTGAGCTGACAGGCACATATGTTTTGTTAAAGTCATTAAAATAATGCTGCATTAAATACACCTCTAAAGTAAGTCAAGTACAACTGTGTTACCTTCTGGTTATTAGGATACATATGTCTAATATACATCCATTTTAGAGTCCCTTAGGGGACAGCCTTGTTATTAATACAGCAACGAACAGCTGAGTGAGCATATGGTTTATTAAGAATGCTTATATTAATTATACGTGGATACTATTCAAGAGGATTACTGATCTATAACCGAGAGACCCTTCGTGATCACTACTCTAAACCTCAGAGCTCAAGAGGATTGCTCTTGATCCAATCTATTTGGCTGGAAAAATCATTTTATTTTTGTATAAGTTGGAAATTAATGAAACACTTCAGAACCTAATACTGAAAAAACTCAAGGAATTAATGAATATGAAAAACTGAAGGAAATTTTGCAAGCATGATGAAATTGCTCATGGGAAGGTCTTGAGTTCGTGCACTTCTGCAATACTTTGTGCAGCAATCTGATCCTGATGAGACCTTATACAATGTACATAATAAAGCAGAATACTCTAATAGTTCAAAATTAAAAATGTGTTAAAATTCTGTCTGCACGAATTCCATCCAGACACTACGCAACTGGTTTGTTTTTTTAATATTGACATTCCTGCTCCATTGCTTAACACCAGTTAAAATTTATAATGAACTTTACATTTTTAAGGCGGTTTTTCACTCCAGGAGATAACATGGTAGACACTACCATGCATTGCACCATTGTGTCTTTTACTGGTATGCCAGGCATAAGATTGCATGGGCCTGAAAGTAAAGTTACATGGAATTAAGCTTGGAGAGGAAGACCCAGTGTGGAACAAGCTGAGAACCATTCAGTTTTACAGTTTTTCCTCTCCCTTTAAAGCTCCTCTGATTCCAGAAACACTGCGGTCAGTGACTGACACCTAGAATTGCATGTGCCATGTCTGCTTTGCTTGATGTATGGCAGGTTTTAGCCTTCTTGTGATACTGCTGAAACAGAAGAGGTTGCACTTGGCCTTTTTCATCAATTGGCTCCTTAGTTACTGCCTAGTTTGTTGCTCGGTTCACAACTTCAGGGAAAACCAGTTGCACTTAGAGGCAAGATGGTTGAGATAAGGAAGAAATTCTTCACGGAGGGGGTCTTAGGCATTGGAACAGTCTGCCCAGGGAGGTGGTTGACTCGCCTTCCCTGGAGGTGTTTAAGGTGAGGGTGGATGAGGTACTTAGGGGCATGATTTAGGGATTGGTGGGAATGGTTGGACTTGATGATCCGGTGGGTCTCTTCCAACCTGGTTATTCTGTGATTCTGTGATTAATGTTTCTAATTGTTCTGGGGGTGTAAAAGGAATGACATGTTGTATACATTTCTATGTTAGCAGAATCTCAAAATTTAAAGGTAATGAGTCAAACCCTGGAACTCTGAGAGTAAAACAATGCAATACATAGAATCTTTTAGTATTATTTTCTATATGATGTATTTTACTCACTTTTTTTTTTTTTGAAAACTCAGATAAGCTTCTCAGTATTACTTCAAAAACTTTAGGGTGTGATGTATTAATAAATTACATATGAAGCCCTGCACTCAACTTGCAATTAATCATAGAGTGGGGAGGCATTAAGTAAACTCAGCTGTGGGTTAGCAAAAATTTGTTTAAGTGTATAAAGTCAAATCAATGTAAGTTCCATTCCTGCCACTTCCCTGAGCCTCAGTCTCCCCAGCTGTGAACAGAGAATCATATGTATGTACAGCACTGTAGATTCATCATAAGAACTATTGGTTTTGATATGGAGCATTTAAAAACTTATCGAAAAGTAAAAATATATTAAAAAAAAAGAATTTTAAAACTCTAGGATCACTTCTTAGAAATGTAGCCTAGAAATATAAACATAAAGTAGCCCAACAATGAAATGTAATTCTAATTTATAAATATATAACTATCACTCTCAAAAGTGATGAAGTTCAACTATAAAATTATCCACGCAGTAGAAAACTGCAGCAATGCTTTGTTGTACTGCTTCAAAGGCCACAAGAGAAAACTAAAGCAGCTCTCAGCTGGACTGCAAAACAAACAAGCCACAGGTGTCTGACGGGAGGTACAACAAGCACAGGGTAGTTTTATTAGTGTGGAGCAGCAGGTGTCTGGAGTTAATCTGAGCATTTCTCTACATAGCCAGCTTGGTAGAGAGTCAACAAACATGTTCTTGTCTTCAGGTGGAAAGGATGAGCTCTGATTCAATTAGCTTACTGCCCTCAAAAGGTGAGAGCAGCAAGTAGGGGAAAATCCTGAAGAACAGGCTCAGGTTGCAAAGAAGGAGCTCTGGTATTTGTGAGTGCCGGTCTCCTTCTTGGGCTCCAAACTGCCCTTTGTGGAAAAGTTTTGCAATTAATAAGTTAGATGAGCAAATGGCCTGAAACAGTGCAGGAATTCTGGAGTTGTTTTGGGGAGGAGGACTTTCACAGCTTTTCTATTGCTCACATAAAAACAAATGCTAAAGACATTTGGGCCTACTGGTTTGTTTGTGTTTGGCTTAAGTTAAAAGCTGCTCTCAGAAAGTGAGCTGAGATTTTTTTTCCTATACTGTTTTGTTTTTCAATGAAACAATTTGAGGTGTGTGAGGGAGCTCCTTGTGGTCCCTGTGTGGCTGCTGGTGCTGGCAGCCCTGGCACTGGGGCACTTGCAGTGCCTCACAAGCTCCAGCATCTTGCCTGGCACTCTGAGGCACAGCAGGGCCCAGAGAGAATGCAGGTCCTTATGGCAGCAGGCAGGGCTCACCTGGTGAATGATAATTACTGCGGTAATGCTTGATTTAATTGGGGAGATAGTTCAACGCAAACATGAAAATATGGATCCTGAGTCTTAATAGTGTGGAAGGAGCAAACCCCAAAGGACAAGAGAGTTGAGTAGGAATGGAGCTGTGTTTTGTATCTGGGAGCAGAAGTCCTGGCAAAGCTGGGGGATGTGCCCTGGTGACCCTTGGGCACTCATCGTTGCTCCTGTCAGCTCGTACTGCACTGCTTGCCCCTGCTTTGTGCCAGTCCTTTTCAGGTCTCCTCTTCTCTACTTGAAGATGTTTGCTCTGAGAGCAATATTGGCCCTTTGGCTTCAGTACTCAGAACAGACTTGGAGCTGTTGCATTGGTCTTGAATAGCTCCTTAAATGACATTACAGCTTTTCTTTTCCTTAACCTTTAAAAGGGGAGAAGAATTTTACAGTGGTATTGTGAGGGTAGTCTTTGATAGGTAGCCTCAGGGATTATAGCTTCCCCTACAAAGGGAAGACCATACTGGTTATAAAGGTGCCTCATCTGTAGCTCCTTACTTTGTTATTTAGCTTTTGACACTAACTAGAAACCTTGTCATTGACCTAAAATATCTTTGTGGCTATTTTTTGGTCACACTAAGTATAAAACTGGCAAGGCAATTAAACTCTTCTGGTCTCCCAAAATAGTTTCCCACCCTTATCCATTTCCTGTAGGTGAAGTAGCTAAAAGCATTATTATCCGTATGAAGCCAAGTGTCGTGGAAATATCAATATGTAAGCTTGCTTCATGTGTGTCTGATACTCTGTTATGGGCTATCTATAAACAAGTACAGGAATGGGAAACCAGCTTTGACGTTCAGAGCGAACAGTCTGCTGCTGGTATTAACAGCATCTTCCCCTAATACAACTGATGAAAATCAGCTGCTTTCATGGAGATGGCTGCAGTTAGCTCATGTTGAAATTGAGCTGTGAATGCTGCGATTTCCTTACCTACTGTGTCTACTATGCATTGACTTAATATTTGCAAGTACAAAAATGCAACTCCTGCTTTCAATAGTGTGGAGCAGAAAAGTTTGTGGTGATAATCTGCTAAACTTCCTCTAAAGTTGTGACTTCGTACATAGCCAGAGACAGTCTGGAAGGGCAAGACAGAATTGTCAAAAATTTCATCCCTGGTTATTGCTAAAAAACAAGTATTTGGTAGGGCAATTTCTTAAATACACACGCAAAGCAAACTACAAAAAACCCCCACTGAACTCCAATCCAGCCAAACTGTTTTTCTCTTTCAAGCCAATTTTGCTTGATGTTGATTGTGATAGCTGTGAGTATAAAGTGAGGGAGTCCTTCAGAAAGGCGATACTCATACCCTGCTCCCAATAAGCCAGAGTTTGTTGATGCTATTTAGCACAGTGCAGTCTTAAAGAGCAAATACAAACACTTGCTTTGTTCAGTGTAGGGAAGCAGCTGTCAGTTGCGTTGGAAGATGTAAATGTATTTTTGAAGATTGTTTTGCTGTTAAAATGGAATATGTATCTCTAAGTTTCAGAGGTAAAACTTTTTTCTATGACTTTTTTTTGTTTCCTACCTTGTTAATAAACACTGCTGGAGTTTGAATGTCATAGTAACTTGAAAATAAAGCTCCTAAATGATGCTGTGTTTCACAAAGGACTCAAGTATTTGAACACTTTTAATCTCAACATACTTGAAATGCAGCAAGCTAAGTATTTGAAAATTGACACAGTTCAATAAAAAGAAGAGCCAGGTGTTGTACTTTGATCACATGAGAAGAAGCAGCTGATGCATAGTGCAACAGCAATAATTCCAAGATAGAAGCCTACAAATAACCTATCTACAAATTATATTGTCAAGAAAATCCAAATAGTTTTTAATATATTCTAATACATTTTAATTTCAGAGCCCTATAGGGGACAGTCTTGTTATTAATACACAAAGGAACAGATGTGATAGCATATGGTTTACCAACTTGTATTTATGTTAATGCTATGTAAATAGGATTTTAATAAGGTAACATTAGTCTACAGGTTCATTTTCCTAAGATAACTTTCTTCTTTGAAGATGATAGTGCGATCATCTAAATTAGGGTCTGGGATCCTAGAAAAGATTAGTGGAAAGAGTACATTCTGAGTAACATATGAGAGTGGGTAAGGAAAAAACATCCCCTTTTTAAGCTTTAAATCTTCAGTGATTAAACTCAATGGCGATTACTTTATACAGTATTACCACTAAAACTAATAGAAGTAGATATCAGGCAAGTTCTGTTTTGCTTGTTTGCGGTTTGAACTACCATTCATCTGGTTTGGATAAGCTTGCAAATTTTATAATCCTAGACAACTTCTAGCATCACGTTAAATCTGATGTCTGTTGGACTTACTATGCAACCCAGCGACGGCTGTCAGTTGAAAAACTGTGAATGCAGGTCTGAGTTAGTTCAGGCTGTTAGGTAGCTTTCTCTGGGGCACAGTTCTTGGGGGGTTTTTTTGTTTGGTTTTTTTTTTGTTGTGCTCCCAGGCACTGCTAGGAGCCATTTCAGTTTGTGATGAGAACAGAGTAGGCAATCTGTGTTCTTGCAAGCAGGAGAGGATAAAAAGTACTAATCAGCACTAGTGCTCCAGATGACTTTGGAAAACTTTCTGCCTGCTGTTGGGTGTTTCTGTTTTATATAATTGGATCAACTTGCCTAAGTATACCAGTTAAATTCAATGTAGTTTATATATATGTATAAATATATACACATATAATGTCTGAGGTAGCGCAACAGTTTGTTCCCACAGCCTAGAAAGCTCTAAGCTGTGTTATCTGTAGCTTTCATTTGATAGAGGTACAAATTTCTTCTATCCAAAATTGTTAGGAAAATTGTTGATTTGTTCTCTCATAGGAAAAAAGTCTAAAACTTGTTCTGAATTTCTAATGTACAGAGATCTGGGGTTGGGGTTTTTGTGGCGGAGGGAAGTAGGAAGTGTAAATGCCAAGGTTGCTTAAACTTAAATGGGCTAAATACAACTTACCAAAGAGCCTAGCAAAGTTTTATATGGTAGGTATGTCACATTCCTTGATCTTTGTTTTTTGTTCCTCCTCCAAGTTACAGAGGCTGCTTAGACTACCCTGAGTGTTTTAGTTGTATGGTGATGTTTTGAATAAGCAATTTGAATTGATTTTATTTGGAAAATAATAGTGGAGGTAAAACTTCAGTGTAAATGATACAGAATTTCCACCTTTATGTGATGTTCCTCAAGTCTTGGGTGTAATCTAGGACCCAGAAACTGTCTTGGGTTATAAGAGATAGTCTAACACTATAGAAGTGCTGTGCTTCTTGCCGTCTTTCATGACATTTTATAGAGGAGTATCATATGGAGTGTTCAGTGAATGGCAGTAGATGCTAACTGGATCTAGCAGGTTCATTGCTGTAGCACGTGATACCTGAACTCCAGACTTCATGCTCATTTTTTCCTAGCCAAGTGGATCCTTTCTTGGTAAAGTACAGACCATCATCCTAGAGGACTTGAACTTTCCACTGTCTGTTCTAGGGCTCTAAAATGGTCCTAAAGCAATTTGATTATAGAAGGCGTTACACAAAGTCAAATTTCCAGTGGCCTTTTGTACTGTCATCTTTATGTTATGTAATAATGCACTTGTAACAGCTAGTTGTTTGTTGCAAAATTTCACTACTACTAGGATCTTGTTAAGAGTAGCAGTAACATATAGTAATCTCTTTTAAGAATGTTTGGAAATAATAAATATGCATTTGGGCAATATAATGGAAATGGCACTTAAGGGAGACAAGAGGCAATGAAAATACTTTCATATTTTGATTACCTAGACAGTTAAGGAAGTATTCTGAAACTATGTAGAAACTAAACAAAAAATCAGGAGTTTTATATTTCTTTTCCTGCATCTATAATAAACAGTGTTTAAAGTGGTCAGCGAGAAGTATTTCCCCTTTTGCCCCAAGCTGCAGCTTTGCTCATAGTGAGAAACACTGGAGATTCATAATACATCCAAAGTGAAAGGACAGTTTATGTCAGCAGCAGCAGAAGGATCATATATCTTTACTTGACAAGAGGTGGCAATTTAATCTGACAAGTTTCCTGCCAATAAGGACAGCTTTAGGAGCTCAACTGCCTTGGTAAAGATTTGACATGTCATTGAGGGATGTTGTGCCGAAGCTTGACAATAAACTGAAACTTGCTAATGCAGTTTAGTGTTGCTGTAAAAATTTATTAGAAACCAGAGACTGTAAAATTACTATACTCCTCCAGAAATATTTTTCTTCTCCTGCTGAATATATGTGATGTTTAATGCATGGCACATGTTTAAAAACTTGTTTCCCGATGGTGTAAAACAAATCTATTACAATGCATGTGAAGTGGCAAAGAATTCAATGAAATGCATGCGAGAATAAACAGAATGGGAGAGCTGCCTTCTGGAGGCAAAGAAGTGTGTCTTAACTTAAAGTTTGATTGCTAAATTTATATATCCTATTTTGAAAATTTATTTATGTGCTGGAGACAGACTGAAGTGGTTTGTGGATTTTAGAAGCACGCATAATCATAGGCTAGGTATGAAGAATTCATGTTGGGCACTGGGTTCCTGTGGATGTTGGAGCAAAGCTTGCAGACAGCTGTTCAGCAAGAGTAGTTTTCTAAATCACAGAATCACTAGGTTGGAAAAGACCCCCAGGATCATTGAGTCCAAGCATTCCTATCAACCACTAAACCATGCCCCTGCGCCCCTCATCCACTTGTCTTTCAAATACCTCTAGGTATGGTGCCCCTTTCAAGTCTGGCTACTTGTCTGCACATGGAGCAAAATAACTTTCCATTTGTATCACTAATTAAGTAATCAATTCTAATATAAAGTGAAATAAAACTACTGTGCAGCTGGTGTTGTAAGTTTGATCTGGGGATTTTTGAGATGTTTGGGATAGTGCATTCATAATATCAAATGATGAAACAGCTCTCATAGCAGTTCAGGGCTCTGTTGACAAATGCCACCTGGAAAGATATTAGTTATGATCTCACAAAATTTGTCAATGAACTTTTGACTGAGAGAAAAGTTTATATAAAAAGCTGTGAGAACTGAAGGATCTGCCAGAGTGTATTTTCAAGGACTGTTCTAGTGTGCTGTAGCCTTTTCAAGACCTTTACCTGTTAGCTCTTGATAATCCTTGGAGAAAGACAGACATGTTTCATACATCTATCTTTCCTAATTTGGATTTTTTTTTAATTTCTAGCTAGGGAATCATCTTGAGACTTCATGTTAACAGATAACATTATTGTTGCTTGAAAAATTCATTGATCACTGGTGAAAGATCAGTCATTATACTCTTCTGCTGCACACATTGTCTGTAATTTTAACTGTCTGTAATAGTGTTTGGATTATTTTCTGTACTTGTCAGCGTAAAGGTGGGTCATAATACCACACTCCTAACTTTTTTCTAGTGACTGCTGTTGCTCAAAAGGCGAGTAAATTAAATAAGCATCTGCTTAGGAGTACAGTAAATCTTGGTACATATGAAGTCTGGGAAAATCAAACAAGGGTGCAAAGCTTGTTTTGTTTGTCCTAATTTGTCCTTTTTACTCTGTTAGTACAGAGACAATGTATTGATCTCACAAGCTAATGAAAAGCTTAAAAAAAAAAAAAGAAAAGTAATTGTAAAGACTTTCAAATACATTACAATTAATTAGAAAACTGAAGCCAGTATGTCACTGGTGGCTAGAGGAAGTCTGGTAGAGTCTGAGTGAGCTACACTCAGGCTGGAGTCTCTTTCACCAAGCTTTGCTTGTTCTGAAGACTATGTAACTGCAGCTTCTCACTAATTACACCCTTGGCTCTGCTTTTTGGCATATTTCTGGCATGTGGTGACATCACTATTCAAATTAAGTTTTAATTAAGTGTACTTCATGGCCACGGACAGCACATCTTGGCAGCTGGGATCTTGCTGGGGAAAGAAACTTGAAAGGGAATCCAATTGTGCAGATTGGTTAGTTGTTTAGCAAAGGGGAACCCTTGGAATAAAATTCCTGAGATGCTGACTAGTATTTTGTAAGTACTAATAGAAGATAAAAGGTCACTTTGGGAAGCTGGGATGTACTTAGTTTTATGACATTAGGCCTAATGACATCTTTTTTTCCTCTACGAACTCTGAAGATAACTACTATAATGTAACAACCTAGCAACTGATAGAGAAGTTGAGCCCTGTTCAAAGCAGAGCTGTTCCAGATAGGTTTCATGTTTTGGTAAAGAACAGGAATATCCTGGTTTGATCGTTGTGTAACTGTTAGAGTGTACTCATAAATTGAGCTGATAAGATACTTGTGTATCTTTTCTTGAAATGACTGTTGTAAAAATACACATCTTAACAAAAAATAGTAATATCGCAGACATGGGGATCCTTCTGCTATGTCAGGACTGTATGTATTCAGATTTTTGGGGAGGTAGGTAGAGTATTGGGTTTTGTTCTACTAGAAGGTAGTGGTCTTCAACAAGTTTTTCTCTTTTGGATTCTTTGTAAAAGTCTACCCTATCTGCCAGAACTCGAGTGCTGCACTGGTGCAAACCCGTCATTAGTCCCTCACCGCCAAGAAGTTTCTCTAGTAGAGGGGGCCAGTGAGCTGCAGCATGCAGGGCTGGGCTCTCCAGGGAGGTGCTTAGGCAAGTGCATTGTTCAAGCTGTCTTATCCACCTTTTTGCTCTTTATTTGTTTCTCTCCACTGCTGCTTCAGGGGGATCAGCTGCATGTTGCCAATTAGGTTCATCAGCATTGTCAATAACAGATGTGGAGCTCCTGGTAATCCCACACCCTCGTTAGTGGACTGCAAGGGCTTCTGGCTGTTTGTGATGAGATTTAACCCTTATCCCCCTACAGGGAGCCAAGTCACTCTTGTCACAGACCAGGAGTCATTTTCTTTCTGTTATGTATTTTAAGGGTTCTTTCCCTCTATCTTAGCCCCGTTTGGTTTGATTAGACTGGTTTTAACTATAGGTTCCAGCTTACAGAAAAAACATAATTGATTGCAAAACAAATCAATATGAAAAGGATATTTTAAGAATTCTGCTTCGAGCTAAAGGTAATAGCAAAAAGTTTCATTGCCTGTCAAGCAGATTACTTGGGCATGTCTTGAAATGCAGGCTGCAAGGGAAACTTCTCAGTGTTACAGGCCAGAATGCCATTACAGGATAAACCTGTAAACATGTTCATTACACAGGATGCTCAAAGACTTTTTTTAGCTTTTGCACTCTTACTGTTGTCCCTGCTAAGGGCAACCCCTCAGTGCATGTTCTTTATTTATGCTAAAATGAGGCACCTTCAATGCTTGTGCTGCTACTACTCAACTACTTTATTCCTCCTGAGGGAGTGCTTCAGATTCGGGACCATGTAACACTTTGACTTTTGCAACCAAGTTGAAATCAAAGCTGTCTGGAGTACAAGTCTTTTCCTATGAAAATCTGTCTTGCAGGATATAGTTTTTTGAGAGAGAGAATGTCATAAATAATCATAACACTTTTTGGCATGTAACTAATTGGGGCTAGAGGGGTAGGTTGGTGTAAACATTCTACTGAGCTGGTAGTGGAATAAGGAATCTGTATCCTGGTTTTCTGGCCTTTGAATTAATGTGTGAGTGTATCTCAGGGCAGTAGCTGCAGTTCCTTTGTAGCTCAAGAACAATGTTGGAGGCTTGCCATAATATGGAGTCTGAGTTACTGCATAGTTCCTAATGGATTTAAGATGAATGATTATTCTGATGAGCAACTTTTACAGTATGAGACATCAAAGTATTTATAGAATCATAAAATCATAGAATCACCAGGCTGGAAGAGACCCACTGGATCATCGATTCCAACCATTCCCACCAGTCTCTAAACCATGCCCCTCATTATCTCATCCACCTGCACTTAAACACCTCCAGGGAAGGAGAATCAACCACCTCCCTGAGCAGCCTGTTCCATTGCCTAATGACCCTGCTGGTCACGCCATTTCTGATACAAGCCAAGATGCCATTGGCCTTCTTGGCCACCTGGGCCCCTGCTGGCTCATGTTCAGTTACTGTCAACCAACACCCTCAGGTCTTTCTCCTCCTGGCAGCTTTCCAGCCAGACTTCTAGTCTGTAGCTGCACAGGGTTGTTGTGCCCCAAGTGCAGGACCCGGCATTTGGCCGTGTTAAACCTCCTGCCATTGGTCTCAGCCCAGCAGTCCAGCCTGTTCAGATCCCTTTGCAGCCTCCCGACCCTCCAGCAGATCCACACTTCCACCCAGCTTAGTGTCGTCCACAAACTTGCTAAGGGAGCACTCGATGCCTTCATCCAGGTCATTGATAAAGACATTGAACAGGACTGGACCCAGCACTGAGCCCTGGGGAACCCCACTTGTCACTGGCCTCCAGCTGGATTTAACTCCATTTCCCACCACCCTCTGGGCCCGGCCAGCCAACCAGTTTTCCACCCAGGAGAGTGTGGACTGCTGAAACTGTGAAACTTCTGTGAACAGAATCCAAACTGAGTGTTTTGTGAGCCATTTGCTGGTCTGAACAGCAGCCAGGGACAGGGTGTCACCACTGAACTTTAATGTTTAGGTGTCGATGGCGGTAAGAGAACACTAAAAAGCATAGCTCAAAAATGAAATTTATCCATTTTGCCAGAGAGCTGGGGAAAATATGAAGTATTGATTAGGAGCCTTTGTACTACACAGGTGTGTTCTTGGTATCTTTAACTATTGAGGCTGTATGTGTATTGGGTTACTTTGCTGATGCATGTGTGGTTTTTTTATTGATCACCACAGTAATTTCTTTAAAGCGGAACAGAACATACCCAGTCTTTGTTCCACCCAAAAAAATCTAGTAGAAATTTGAATATTAGTAATTTATGTGGTTCACAAAGCTGTGGCTGATGGATTATTGATTCATAACAAAGTTTTAATCTTCTGGATATTGAGTAAATTTTCGAAGCTGTTGCACTGATAAATGTTTCATCTCATTTGTCACTAGCAAGCTACAAATTATTTTACTTCAGTGCTTTGTCAGCAAACCTATGTTGAAATTAGATCTGCAGAAATGAACATGTGCAACAATGTTTTGAAGCCAGTTGGAAATCAGTTGTTATTAATTGGTGAATGCCTAGAAGTTCATGTTTGAATTCTAGATAAGGGGATACTCTAGCTATTTTGGAAGGTAATGTGCAAGTGTTAAACCTTAAGGATTTTAACGTAATATTTTGTCAAAGAATGAGTTGATTCTCCATGATTTATTATTTTTGTCTGTTTTGCTGATCCCATTGGGAACTGTATGGGAAAGCTTTTCACAAAAGAACATACTCTAGTGTGTGCACATCTAATCATGTCACTTGAGATGGGAAGAATCAAGGAGGTACTGAAAGGAATTAAGTAAAAAGACAAGTGTTAAAGGTATTTACACTGTTTAGATAAAGCTTCCATAATTAAAAAGCCTAAATTAGTATTAAATCTCAATTGTTGCTTAGCCTTGTATGTTGATTTGCACTTTTTTAATGTACAAAACCTGAGTTTTCATTTACTCTTGCTACTATTTCCTGAATTTCTATCTTTGTTTCCCATGGCAACAGATTTCTGTGTTGAATGAGCAAGTATCACTTTCTTGCTTTGGGTGTTAACAGTGTTAGTGAAGGTATGAATACAGAGCCTTACACAAAGGGCTCATAATATACAATTTATAAGGAATTCTTTCTCTGAACCTTTGTTCTTTTTATAAAAAAAGTTTAATTTGGTGTGATTTATTATCCATATAGTGCATGTAGGTACTACAAGCTTTGGTAAGACTTCAAGCATTAAAGGCATTTTGCTTACAATGATTAGAACTGTTCTGAAAAGTTGAGCAAATAGCTCAGCTAGGCTATCTGTTTATTGCTTTTATGCTTGGCTTGTGCTAACTTTAACATTAGAGAGAAACTATGGTGCTAATTACACAAAACACAATGATATTTTCTCATCATGGAAATATCCACTGTTATTTCCTCTGTAAAGACCACCCTTTCTGCAATAAAAGCCTTAAGGTATAGCAGTGTCCAGTAAGGCTTCTTCCAAGAGAGGTGATGTTAACGTCAAGGCGTTATGATAAGGAATTCATCTTTACTTTTCTCCGTTTGTTTCAGATTATATAATAATTCCCCTGTGCAAAAAGAGTTAGAAATTACACTGCTGCAACTTTAACTGTCCAAGCCAATGGAATGTAGGACTGAAACAAATCTGTTTCATGTTTAGCAAGCAGCCAGAATTCATCAGACAAATGCAGGACTACAGTTTGATGAATTTCTGCCTTGATGGAAATGTACATACTTTTCATGTGAATTCCTTATTACTGTGACCATTTTGAGTCCTGATATTTTAAGTTATTATGGATAATAATTTGCCTGTGCTATAGATAGCCGCTTGAGTAAAATTCTACTTCACTTACTCTAAGTGGCGTGATTGTCCAAGCTGGTCTTTCTTCAGAAAGCCATGGGTGCAAATTCTTCTCTGTTTATATGCATTCAATAATTGGAGGGTGGATAGAATAGAAAACTCCCCACCACCAATAACCCAAGAAACCCTGATTTGAATTTTACATTTTATTCTTAGGAGAAAAATAATAGTAGTTCTAACAAAGATTCAGAACCAGATAATAAGGAAATCCCTGGAAAGTACTGTATGTGGTACTGACTGTGGATTGCAGTTTTAGAATCGCCACTTTTGTGTGGTTTTGCAGCCCACATACTGCAAGATCTTTGACTTGACTATGCAGTTCCTTGATTGTGTTTTTTTTTTTTATCTTGTAATATCTTCTTCTGCAATCATTAAACAGCAAACATTTGTTGATAAGAGCAGAGTCTTGTAGCAGAGCTTCATTCAAAAAAATGTTAGGTTGTTCTTATTTTTGTGTCACATTCTGTCTTTATTCTGTCACTCGTAATGTAGAGACTGGAGATCAATAAGTTTGATTATACTTGTTTAAGTACCAGGATGTTTTCCCACTTCTGTAGTTCATGTGCTGTAGCTTTGTGATAAGTAACATCAAAGCATATTTTGTTAATTTATTACTGTCCGCAGAGTTTAATGTTTGCTGCTCTGTAGCTGCATTTCCTAAGCCTGTGTGACCTTTAACTTTTAATACATGCTATCTAGGAATATTTAATTTCATTAAATTAGTTGGTTACTAAGCAAGATGAACATTGTTTGAATAGCTCTTCCATAAATGAGATAACTGCTATAAATGAAGGAACTATAGTAAACCTGGTGTAAATATACCAATAAACTTGAAGTACAGAATGTGAAACCCATGTTGAAAAAGACATATAGGAAGCTCCATCTGCTGCTTCAGCTGGTCAGTCCTTACCATGTGCCCATGTGCTAGTTTCTGTATGTACCTTGTGGATGGTCATGCAACATGGGTAGGAGGAATCTTCAAAGTGGTCTGAGAGTTAGTTAGGTTACTGTTTTCTTCTTAAGTGGTGCTTCAGGGAAAAGATAAGCCACATCTCCAGACAAAGCCCTGGGAGAATATAACAATTGTCAGGCAGTAATCATTGCTGGTATTTGAAGGGAAGACATTTTTGCAAATGGAAGTTAGAAACGGTTTAACTAGCATTGAGCAGCTCTTAGACTGGTGAGGCATTTATTCCTAATCAAAGTGCAAAAATAGAAAGGCACGTTTCCATACAGTAATTTTTTGTAGTAGGCATTATTAGCTATTCTTGAAGAACAAAACTTGCATGCAGCACAATAAGCCTCATCAACTTTATTTTCAGAATATATTGTGTATGTGTAGGGCATGATATTGATAATTCATCACAATGAAAGAATATTATATTTCTTTAATAGGATTGTTTTTCATCATATGTTAAATTCTCAAAGTGCAGTATCATCTGTCTTTGTTAAAGAGGGAGGATTTTTTTTTTCAGGTCTGCTGACCAGATATCTGTGAAATTGCAGACATTAGGAAACTAGTTAAAATAATAGGAATTTGAAATACTTGCCTCTGCAGTTCTCCTGCTCTTTACATCCTGGTACAAGCTTAAATTTCTTTTCATGTGAAAACCTGAACCTGACACAGAAAACAAGAAAAAAGAATTTAAATAGTATCTATAAAGGCAACTGTTTTGGCATAGAAAGTTCATAGAATGATTCTCAAATTTGTATAGTTGTAATAATGGTGTCAAAAACCCAATGTTTCATTCATCTTTTGAGTCTTCTCTCTGTTAACACTTATTGGTAATAAGATGATGATGTTCCTTTTTGTTATTTGGTTCTTCTCCTGAGAATGGGAAGAAAATTCTTGCCTTTCAATGGCAGTTTGATAAGGTGTTATTGTGTAATTAGGCCCAGCTTGCCTAGGTTTCCAGTGCCCTCCTGCAGAACTAGACTTGTATGTGTGCAGTCTGATGTTAAAGATGTGTAGGTGCTACAAGAGGTATTTTTCAAGAATGCCTATGTAAAATTATCCCTTACTAAGGACTTCAATCAGCTCTCCTCTAGTTAGTGGCCAATAATGTTTTAAAGTGTATTTAAGGAATACTAATTGTTTAAAGGGTGTTGGGTTTTGCTTCTGGAAAAGAAATTGGGCAACCCAATGCCGCCCTCCCCATATCACAGCCTTCCAACTGTACAACAGACTGCATTTATCTTCTACTTATTGCTCTCCTGTTGCAAGTATAAGAATAAAGGAAGGAAAGACCTCTGAGGTCTTTCTGTTTGTTTTTATTACTCTGTAACTAGATATTTAAGAAATACATGTCTAAATGTCTACGTATTTACAAAAACTGCAGGTTACCATTTGTTTTACCCATTTGCAACTACCTTTTTATTTAAGTGTGGAGCACTTCTGCATCAAGCAGCAGCGAGCTTTATAGTGTTTTCCACCAGTCATTTTACTGTTGCCATAAAAACTGCTTTTGACTTACACCTATAAAAGCCATAATTTTCTGCAAGCTCAGTGGAGCCATTTGTAATATTATTTTAGGTTTAGTCTTTATCATGACTCCAATGGGCAAATTTACCTGAGGAAATGAGACCACAGGTTGAATGGGAATAGGCATTTTAGTTTGACTTATTTTCTAAGTTTGCTACAGGGACAAAAGTTTTTGCTGTTGCATGTATTTCTACTTGTTACTATGATCCTAGACTCAAAGTTTTTAAAGATAATTAAATTTTCATTAATAAACAAGGTAGAATTTTTAAGAGAAGTAATTACAGTAATAAACCATTTAATTATGTGTGGCTTTATATATAAAGCCCTATGATTTATTAAAAATTTTCATGGGGAGTGCTCTTGGAGGTGACTGAGAAATGCAGATGTAGAAAATGCTCAGGCTTGGATCATGTAGCTTGAAGTTCATTTCAGAGTAAACAACTTGGAGCAACTAGGAATAAACTGTGTGGTTCTGTAATACTTGGCAAACAAATTTTTATGTATTATAGGTTTTTTTGGTTTTTTTTTTTAGTAGAGGGTTTGAGTGGATTTGGGAACTTCATATTCAACTCTGAGCACTGAAAGCTGCGTCTCTAATGTATGTTAACTGTAAGAATGCAATTCTAGGAGTGAATTGGGAGGGAGAGGAGAGCAGGGTGCAGGCAGAGCTGTTCCTGGGTTCTTAGGCTGCTCCAACCTGCCTTATCAGAGTGGATACAATAGTGGCTTCACTTTTGCATGTTCTTTAATGATGATTTTGTAAAAGGTACACAGGTATCAGACTTCTGGTTAGGGTAGCTGAGCCTGAGCTGGGTCCTGCCATTACTCAAGTCAACTTTGCAGTAATTCCAGTCTTGATTCTGGAATTGCGCTTGAAAGTTAGCATCTTGGATCCCCTTAATTTTTGTCCATAAAGACTAAAGAGGCCTTTTTTTCACGCTTATTAGTCATGCCCCATTCCTGAATGAACTCCTGTCCTCTGGGGCCGCAACTGAGTTCTTCAAAATGCTTAGGCTGAAAACTTTCTCCTGTATTTGAACAAGTTCTAGGATATAACTTTAATTTTTAACCTTCAATTATACTTGCTAGAGAACATGGAGAGGAAGGAAAAATGTTGCCGGAAGAATCTACGTAGGGCATCTAGTTTAGACAAGTAGAGCCTCAAATTCCTTATTAGTCAAAGGAATCTGAGGAAAGCTACTCCTTTTTGTTAAACTGTATGTTGTTTCTATATCTCAATGGATTCTAAGGAGGGTGCTTTAACATGTAGTTAAATCATGCATTTCCTGTAAAGAACAGGCCTTCTCATGTCTGCACTTATTTTTTTTTTTAATTCCTTCATTAAAGCAGCATCTTTTCTTCATAACATCCACATCTTGCCATTTGTCTAAAAAGTAGTACATCTTCCATGAAAACAGTCCCCTTCAGAAGTTTGTTCTCTTGAGTCCTCTTGTAAGCCTTGCCTCAGAGCTCTTTAATGATCAGCCCTTTCTGGGCTGTGCCCCTTTTTAAACATATTTTTTTTTACTTTTTTTTTTTTTATATAAGCCTTTCCAAAGGCTACTTTTCAGTTTTACTGCTTGCACATCACCCTTTATTGTGCTTCTGTGTTCCTGGATTTCTTACTTATCATTAGAAAGCTTTCCCCTGCTCCCCTGCTGAAGACTAGTTGAACTTAGGGCTCCATGAAATCAGTAACTGATCAACTGATTGTGGAAATGGGAAGAGAAATTGCCTTTGCCTTTTGTTGCCTTTTTTTTTTTTTTTTTTAGCATCATATAAGAAAATACCTCACTTAGTGGCCCACTATCCTAAAGAAACTATGCTCTGCAGTTCACATGACACCAGGCTGAGCTGGGCTTATGTGCCCTAACTGGCTAGGAGATAGGCTGCCTTTTGTAAGAGGACTCCAGCACAGCTGTCTTCTTCCAGTCATGTGGCTGTTCTGCCTGCAGGCTGGAAAAAGTAGCTGTTTGCAAGGGCAGGTGTATGGCTCTGTGAGCAGATGTTCCTGCGTGTGGGTGCTGTTTGTCACTATAATGAGTTGGCTTCTTACCATCTCGTCCCCAAGTGTCCTTAATGTGCTTGTAATCACTAGTTGGCATATTGATGCCTCAGACAGATATATGGGTTCCTGTCTTATTGACCACTCTGCTGAAACTTCTTCTGTGCTGCTAAAGCATTTGAAATGTTTGTGGGTTTGAAATGCTTGAACAGTCTCAACATTATGGTTGTTAAACTGCATCTTTTGTTCTAGTGAATAAGATAGTCCCAAACAAATTCTTATCTGTTCCTGCATTTTTCTTAACTAAAAAATAAATTATTTTATGACTGCCAGTATTAAATAGCTCCTGAAAGCTGCATATGAAGCTTGCCTCATTTGCTGGCAAATTATTGTAAATAAGCATGAAGACAAGTGTTCAGGTGACAATCTGTTTAGTCAGCTCTACAGGTCAAGTAGCTGACAGGTTTTTTGAATGCATTTCTCTACCCCCTCCTCTTGGAGGGGATTTGTGTTTGATTGCCTGAGGACACAGGCTAGAGTTTTTCCTCAGGGGAGTTGGGGAAGTCCCTCTGTCCTTAATAGGAGCTGGGAAAGGGAGGCATGTAACACAAAGTGACAGTGATGTGCAGGTGCCTTTGGTCTTTGCTCAAAATCTTGCCCTGAATTTGAGACTAATTAGGTTTCCACCTCAGTCATTCTGGTGTTGGAAGTTATGGGGGTTTTTGTTGGTAAATATAACAGAGCTTGGAATCTGTTATTTGTAACAGTTTATGTAGTTGTCTTTGAATACTACTTTTAAATCGACTTTAGATTACTCTAGGTATGCTGTGGTATCGGTGAGGCTACAGTACTGTCCAACAGATAATCCAAGGGTCTGTCTCATAGATTTCAGAAAAACTCTATACCTCAAGTTCTTTCTTCATTGTTGATTAAATCAGATCTCTGCAGGAATGCTTCTAAACATCTTATTTGAGGTTAAGAAGGGGGGGAAATCCCCATTGTAGCATGTAAGCACCTTCTCTTTCTGCTTGTTTTGGGATTATGCTAATAGTGAATTTTCTAGGTTAGTGTAAGCTAGAAGAGAAACGGAAAGGGGTGCTTGTCGATGAGGCAAATCAACCTCCTTGATGATGATGCTGAATCTGAATCCTAGTTTAATTTGTCCCTGCTTCTCCAGTAATTGTTGCGCTGGTGTACAGCCTGCCCGTTATTAAGTAGCATGTAAGCAGGAACAATTTCTTCCTGAAATGGTTTAAAACTGTATTTTTAATCTGTGGAAAAATTGCTAGAGCTGACATAACAATATTGAAACACCAAAATGAAATGGTGCAGTCACAGATCAATGAACTAAATTGAAGACCAGGAGGAAACTAATTTCTGAAATGTTATGAGTATATTATCATGTGAGTATATTATCACGATTGTTCTCAGTGTGTTGGCCTTGATTATCCTGGAAATGCCAGCGCCCGGGCATGCGCAATGCAGTAGGTGTGCAAGTGCACATTTTTCAATGTTGTGTACAAATATGGCCTGATTTGTTTCAAGATCTATTTGAGAATAAAATCCTACCGACTTTTTTAAAAGACACATCTCTCCAATGACTAAGAATGACAAAATCACTCCTTTAACAGTTACAAGTAAATAAAATTAATTGTGGATAAAAAGCATGGTAGCTTAGACTTGGTACTATAAATTCGTTGCAGCATTAGGCCAAACTCAGTCTGAGGGCACCTGCAGAGCTTTAGGTCCCTTGAAGACCATCTACCCTCACTGTAAATCTAGATATTTAGAGAAGAAGTAAGCATTGCTGTGAAGAGCTGTAAAACAGCCACAGGGCATAAACAATGTTTGAAGTGCATTCAAACACACTATTCATGAATTATAAATGCTTCTGTGACCCTTCCTCAGCAAGCTGGCCACTGGGGTTAACTGTCATCTAGTCAGGGTTTATGACCCCATGCAAGTGTAAATGTTGACTGACTTTGCAGTCTTGCAGCCCCAGAGGAGCGACTGAAGGCAAAAGGAAATAATTACAATTGGAGATTTGAAGAGAAGGAAGAGGGAAGAGGTCAGCTTTCTAACTTTAGTTTTCACTGCATTAGTCCATGAATAATAATAAAAAAAAATCAGTCATTTATAAGTTAGAAAAACCCTTTAGCCGATGAGCAAAAAGGTTGTCAACTTTGGTTATTTCAGTTATAGATTTTGGATTACACAGTGTTAATTCTATAAATGCTTTGTAAAATTACTACTGCAAGGAGAACTGCAAAGCTTTGTGCCCTCATATCAGAAAAAAGTATATGTACTTCTTATGCTGATAATGTTATTTCTGTAAGGCAACCGTATCATTTTATGCACAACCAGGAGTTTTGTTCAGTAGTCCAGAAGCTGATAATGAATCCATGATATACACAAAAAATGTAGATTCATAAAAATGGGCAAAGGCACATATGCCTGTCTGTGTTTCTGTCGTAATTTCTGCTTCCCATGAGGACTGGTATGTATAATACGGTTAACCTCACTCGAGTTGCTTTCTGTGTGTGCTCTCTGAAGTAATGACGTTTTCTATACCTTTTATTATGTGGTCAGAGATGTATCTAAAAGCTGGTTTTGCTAAAACAACTTAATCTTTTTACAAGTTATTGGTTTTATTAATATTTGAAACAGATAAATCCTGAATTCTGTAGGCCTTATGCAAATTAATTGAACATGGAAACATTTCTGATAGTTAATGGGAATTGAAAACGTCTTTTTTTTTTCAGTGGCTGGTGTTGCTACAAACATATGCCTCTGGAGGTTGCTATAAATACCTTAAAATGAGATGAAGTCTTCTTTATCCTTGTGGAAACCTGGAGTGTTCTACAGATCATCCCTGGTAACTAAAAAGCAATTTTCCCCTGATCCTGCTATGCTGGTTTTCAAGCCAGCCTAATAGCTTTTGACAAATTATTTTACTGTTTTGGAGAATGTGCTGGGAAGAGGAAGCCCGTGTAGATGAACTGAAGTACTCCAGTTTATACATTTGCTCTGCCTTTGGGCAAGATGTCCTTTCAAGTGTTACCTTCAAGTTCCCTTTTATTCAATCCAGATTACAGTGAAATGCAAATAAAGGTTTTATTTTCATAATGCTGAGAATACACAACATAGTTGAGTGTTTAAATATGAGATATAGATGAAGGAAGCAAGGGAGTGGGGAAGTGTTAAATCTCAAAGTTCTGTCTCTTCTGTGTCTGTTTAATATGCTGCATCTGTTTTCCCATGCAAAACTTATCATGGATCCTTTTCTATATCTTCCCTTTTTCGGGGAATATTTATCAGAAAGTGGCCTCCTGAATGATCTGGGTTACTTGTGGTTTTCCTTTATTTACAATAATCTTTTGGGACCCATATGTGACAGATGGTAAAGGTGACCTTGAAGAAAGTAGTTAGTACTAAATTACTACACCCTACTTGTGTCAAATTGATTACTACAGTTAAGTCAGGTAGCACTAAGAGGTTCTGCATTCTGTCTGTGGAAACTACACTTTTACAGTTTTAAGGTTTTGGAGGAGAATCATAAAACTAGCTCAGTAGTCTGCTACTTTTACTTAAATCAACACACCCCCTCACCTTCCCCCCCAAATAAAGAGTTTTGTTGTTATTCAGTAGAACTGTACTTAGCTGGAAGTCGAGTCCTTCTGTGGACTGTTGTTTGGTTTATTTGAAACAGCAAAATACATTATTTTGCTTCTGGAAAAATTGGGTCACAATGACTGTGGACCACAGCAACCATCTTGAGGTGATGATACAACATAATAATGGCCTCTGACCATTCAGAGGCACTTTCTCATTCATTCAGGAATTGTACCAGTTGAAAAAGAGAGAGAGAATAAAAGTTGACATTGGATGCACCAAGCGGTGTCCTTTTTGTAACAATGCTCTCAGCAAGAGTGAATGAAGAGAGTTTGGAATGTAATAGTAATGGAAGGTGTGAGGTAGATGAGTTGTTGTTGTCAAATGATTTTTCAGTTAATGATTGTGCAGTGCTTTGAGGAGGTAAAGTGCTATATCACCGTTAAGCATTATTTTTATTATTCAGTTCTCAAAAGAGAATAGTATTTTTCGTTTGGAATTTTTTGCTAGTATGGTTGAAAGCAGAATGTGAACAATTTAAATATGTGCAGTTTTAAAGATGATGAGATGTTTTTAACTATCTCCTCCAAGCTCATTCCAAAACACTTGCTCTTCTGAGTGAAACAGTTCTACTGCCCGAAAATTAATCCAAAACGAACCCTATACTGTTTTAGCTTAAATAAAATTTGTCCCAGCGCCAAGAAATTGGCACCAAAGCCACAAAGATGGGGAGGGCAATAAAACTGTACAATGGGATTACTTATGAATTTCAACAATTGGATTTTTTTTTTTTTTAATATCTCAAGAACAATACTAAGGATGAAATTGTACTCTTTTGTAATTCTGGCCATAGCAGACTTCATCTTATGCTGCATGCTGTTTATCCTCATATTGCAATGTTCCGTCCAAATTCCATGGCTTTTAGAGATAAAACCAAATGTAGATAGATCAGAGTTTTTGGTTCCATTTCTGGAATACTTTAGGGATAGGCATATTCATATGTCTTGCTTCTTAAGTATAAGGCAACATGGAAAAGATTTTTAGTAAAAATTGTTGCAGAATTTAGCCAAGAGAAAGAGTTGTTCTGATTCTGAGCATAACTTTGCATCATTGTTTTGAGTCAATGCACACAGTACACCAAAGACATTGTGTTTGCTTGAAAATGGTATTTGGGAATTGTTAAAATCAACAGGGCTGTATCCTGAGCAGCTGGTTGCCGCTGTTCCTGCTCTGAGACTGAGGTGAAACATACTGGTGCCCTGTCCTCAACTACTTGATGGTTCTGTAGGTTTATGAGTATCTAGTTAATTCTTATGAGTATTTTTTATTGTTTTATGACATTTGAGGGAGGTGGTTGCACTTAGGGTTTTGGGGTTGGGTGTGGCTTGTAGATCTTACTCCATGTCTTGCTTTCACCTGTCAAGTAAGTATTATGGTTAATTGTGCTGTGTATCTTAAATGAATTTGAGTCTTAAAATAATTTATAATGCCTAGAATCAAGGGTGTAGGTGAATGAAGATATTGTTACATATCTAGATCTGAAATAAGAATACATCTATTAGATGATGTAGTAGTCTGCTTTGAATAGGTGGGAGATTGGCATGCTTTTTGAGCCAAAATATTCTTGCAAGAAATATTTTGGTTAAATGTACTAGCAGTAACTAACGTGCAATTTAAATAGTCAAGTTGAAATATAGGCAAAGAAATAAGGTTTTAAACATCTTGAATCTATGTGTGCCTCTATGTATTTGATTACTAAGAGAACATATGCCTTGTGAGTCTTTAACTGCCAAGCTATCTAACATGCTAATGCAGTGCAGAAATTTTTAAGTTTTTGTGTTCCTCTTCCACCAGTCAGTATGTTTGTCGGCTAACTTGCGGCATATGAAGAAAAATTAATTTGTCATTTATGACTGAAACTTGTCTCTGAATTCGAACAGTAATATAAATGTAGTTAGGTTGAAATGAATATTGTACGATACATCCTCCACTGATTAATTTGTCCATTTTAATTCTATCTGATCTATAATCTGACTTATTTAACACTGCAGGCCTGAGTTAATAATGTCTTCAGGGAATTGGACGCTGCTGGTGTTAAACCATCTTATTTGGTGGAGTAAAAGGGGACAAGGCATCTCTTTATACTTTGGGATCTTGGTAATAAGTTGAGGTTGCCCATGTTTCCATTGTTAGCTTTAATACAGTTGGTATTGATATTATCAAAAGAGCAATTAACATTGGCAGATATGATAAGGGATGATGTCAGACAAAAGAGGAACTCAATTTTACAGTGAAGTTTAGCTTAGACATTTATATCTGAAATATCAGTACAAAATTAGCTGCACAACAGGGTTGTGACCCACTAGTTATGCTTCTAGCTGCAACTAAAGTAGTGAAAAAATAAGCATTGTTCATGGTAATTGCATTATGATGTATAGGAGTAAAAAAGGACGGAGTGTAAGGAGAAAGTAATCCTTCCTGGGATGGGGGGAGCCAGCCAGTTTTGCTCTCAAACATGGCAAGGTTTAGCAGAACTGACACTGCAGAAAACAGTTGTAAACTTAGAAAAATTACACCAGTGCTAAGTGATGGCTGTGAGAACTTGTAGGAAACGGTGTATTGGATCTGAATATTCATTTCATGCAGGACTGAGACACCATGAAATCCTTGGAAAGAGTGGCAATAATAAAAAGAGGCGTAGAAATCAGTAGGTGCACTGCAATTCTCTTGTTTCCTATTATGAATAATGCGTCCATGCCATAATTGAAGTATATTACTGCGGCAAGTACCTTGTGGCAGGTTTTCAGAGCAACAGCACCTGTTATGAGCCCCTCTGGGAGAACAGTGGAAGTATGGTAGCATTATAGCACAAACATATACGCAAGCTGAGTCAGGCCAGATACTAGCAGCACTCGTAGCAGAACTGAGCTCAAATAGTAGCTGCAAAATTTTTCAGAGATGATAAATTACATGGGACTGAGTTATCTGTAACCACAGATGAATTGCCACTGGTTCCTGAGTGAGTTTGGTTGTGCCTAGTGGAGGCATGAATATGTTTAGAAAAAAATTACTCTCTGCTTGTGCTGAGATTTTATTATCTGTTTTTGAAAGCACAGTCACAAGTGAACATCTTACAGTTACAGTAGGGAAATTTGTGTCTTTTCTCTGGTATTACAGTTTCTGCTCACAGGAATATCCCAGAAAACCAGTTGGACTAACTCTGAAAACCAACAATGAAAACACTAGAAATCAAATGTAGAGTCAGGTTGAGGAAGGACAATAGTTAAGATTCTGACAGCTTTTCCCATTGAGTAGAAATATTACGAGATAATGCTTTCTTGTTTTAGTTTTGTGAGAGAGATTACAAGTCTTATTAAGTAATATTTCTAGTGATATTTCAGATCAAATGCTTAAAAATGCATTAAAATTAATTTTAAACAGGCCTCAAGAATGACTGTTAGGTGTTTACAGTAGTTACAAAAAAAGTGACTGCTGACCTAGAATAAATGCAACTTTATTCGTAAAGTAATATTTGCTGGTTAAATCTGAATCTGAAGTGCTGAAAGCTTCTTGCACAATGGTCTGGATTTAGGTGGCAGTTGCTCAATCTTGCTGACTCAAAGAGTTCATGAGAAATGGATCCATGGCAGCCCTTTTTGCTCACTGTGTTGACTGTGAGCAAGTGAAAGAAACAAGATCAGAAGAATGACGTGATCTTAATATGTTTAGGTGTGGTATAGAAAAATGACATAACCTTTTGAACTAATATTTGTAAATCCACACACATTGATGATAGTTAGCCTTGCTATATTTCTCAGTTGGATTTTTCCTTTTTTCAAGACTGCATATTGCCTGCTCCAGTAAAAAAAAATACCAATCCTGGTGTTCCCATATTTTCTGACAGACTCTTCTTCTTTGTTTTCTCTTCAGTCAAAATTAGATATCTCTTCTATAAGGTGTTTCAAATACTAAAGAACTGAAGCAATTCACTTAGAATCTTCACTCCATTTATACAACTTGATGACTTGCCAAGAAATCTAGTAAATCTGCTTCCAAATGTTTTCTTGTTTGATCTAACACAGTTGACAAATGATCAGGACATATTTTCATGCCCAAACTGCTTTCTGGTCATTCTCCACAAACACAAAGATGTTGGAACAATAGGTGTGCTCTCTCTCCTCAGGAAAAGAGTAGAAAATGATAGGACTTTATTTCCCTCCTACATTTCTGCTCCTTCTAGGCTTTTCTCTGTATCTCAGTGTCAAGAAGAGGTGGTGTGCTCTAGTGAAAGATAGGATGATGAGAAATTAAACGTTAAGTAACATGAACTAGAGATCACTTGTGTCTCCATCCTGAATTTGCTTTGATTCCAACACTGAAGCATTAATAATACATGTAATGTAATAGTAGGTAAGGGAGTGACCAAACTGTAGATTTCAGTTGGATGCAGACAGTTTTTGTTACATAAAAATTCTTCATGTTGGTGGTATTTGGCAATGAACATAAATGCTTTTAGACAGTTAAGAAACTGATCAAGTGCATGTCAATCATCATAATCATGTAAGAATAAGTCTGGAAAGATGAAAGCAGCATTTGAAAGTGTTGAAATTATCATCTTCTCGTATAACAAATAATTTGTGTACTGATTGTCCAGTTAAACCCCATAAGCTCAAGCCACTGTGTGTTTGGTGTAGTCCTAGAGACTGTAGTATCATCGCCATGGTATCGTACCAACTTGGAAGTGTAAAGACTAAGTTCCACAGGGCATGCACCAGCTTTTGGTCTATGTAGGTGCATTCTCTAGCTCACTGGGCTGTGAGTGGAGCTGTTGTGGAGCAGAGCTTCAGGTGAGCGTATGGGTGTTTTGGCATTGTTAGAGTTTTTTAACAAAACCTAAAGCATATACCCTACCCAGCGCTACAAAAAAAAAAAAAAAGCCTCAAAACACTTAAACCTCTTCATTGCAGCACTGAAAATGAATATTTCCTGTTGCCTTTGCTTACTTTAGAAACTACTTAATTTATTTTTCCCCTGTAGCTTAGGTCTCTTTATCCACCAGAAATATCTTCTTGGTTTTTCATTGTGGTCAAAGAAGCATTGTCTGAACTCAATACTGGAGACTTCAGAAGAAGTGTAAATGGGGTTTTATGCTAGATGTCTAGTTTTGCTTCTGGGGAAAAAAACCCAAAAAAACACACAGGCAAACAATCGCTAAGAGAAATCAAGGATTTGGTAGAACTATTACGAGATTTGAGTAATTTTCAAAAAGCTGCCGGTGATGAAAATAAATTACAAGTAATAAAACATCGGCACAATGGGGTTTCTTAATGTATTCATTTGCTGCTTATGTAACATCACTGTGCAGACTTAGTATTTGATTGAGTTCTGTGGAGGGGAAAAACACCCAGAAAAAACCAGCCAGCACATGGAAAAGCTCACAGGAATAAATGAAATATTGCTTGCTTTGACCACTAGGTGATAGTCTTGATCAATTTATTCCTTTTATCATGGTTATTTATATAAAGATTAAAAATGTTGACCCCTGGAGCTCTTAAAGAAGCATAAATGAAAAAAATCTTTCTTTCCTGAACATCAAACAGAACTTTGCAGTTGTGTTGTTTAAGTAGTTGAGTCATAACACAATCTTTCTTGTTGCAATGCTGGATTTGTTTTACTATGATTAGTCCCCCAAAACTATACAAGGCAAGCCTTTTAATTGTACTCCAGGGATAAGTATGTGATTAGTTTGAATGTGTGGGTAATGGTGGTGTTAGGGCATCTTCTTTAGACCTAAATGGGTCCTGGTCTTCTGTCACAAAACCATTCCCTCATTTGAATTCCTTTTCCCAGGCATGGACATCTGAAATAGAGCTGCATTAGATGGCGTCCAACCCATTTCATCCTACCCTGCCATTGTTTCCATTTTCTCATTGTCTATAGTCTCTATCTCTTCTGAAAGATTATTGCAGATACATAGGGCAAAGAGCTTCTTGGAAGAAGGAGCTAAAACTGGCTGTACAGAAAAGGGGAAAATAACAGACAAACAATAGCTTGTGAGAAATTAGAATTAGCTGTAAGATAGTACCAGAGAAGATGGCTTTGAGAAAACCAAGAACACTTGAATTTTTTTAGTCTGAGGAATCTCAGTCTAATGCCAATGCTGTCTAACCCATCAATGCATGCAAGCTTCAGCTGAGAGAGGATAGGAAGGCACCAGCAATAGAAAGTAAGGAAGCAGGGAAAATATTGCTGTGACACTTTGAAGAGTCAGGAAAAATGAACATGTGCAACCCTGAATGCTTAGGCATTCTGTGACGAACAGCTGGGAAGAAAGTTAAGTGGCATCTGCACTTAGTGATAAATTCACGTATACCACTTCCATTCAGAACAGGTCGTAAGGCTTGTTAATATTCATATACAAGCTGATGACTGATCTCAAACTTGCTCTCTGCTTTTCTTTAGTTTCTACTGCTGCTTTGTGGCATGTGCATAGCCCCTACAATATGAGATCAAATCTTATTACTGCACACTTCCCCAAAACCCAGCCCATACAGGAGAAAATCTGGTATTGCTATATTAGTGCCAGTAAAACTGCTGTACCTTGGACCAGTAGTGCGATTCCTTGGAATTGGTTGGCTAAAATTCTGTTTCCTTATGTAGGTGGATAGTTTCTTCTCTAGAATTGTTTTCAATGCGGGGCTGAGGGGGAAATGACAATACTTGCAAAGCAAAGTTGAACTCAAATTGGGAGATACAAGGAGTTGTGCTGCTGCCTTTCATAATTCCATGTCATACTGCAGTCCTCTGTCTTCAGTGAGAATGTAGGAGCTTTTACTTCTGCCTGTGGAAGTCTCATTTCCACATGATTTTCATGGTTTCCTGCTTCTGTCACATGTTCTTGTCTTATTCTGTTAGGTATTGGAAAGAGAAGACTAGTAAAGGCCCTCGTGGTAAAGAAACAGGGCTCAAATCCAAGATTGACTCTAGAAACCATCTTGGTTTTAGCTACAGGAATTCTGCAGCCATGCAATAGCTATTTTGATAACAGTTGAGAAAATCCTTGAATGATCTCATGAAGTTACTTCATGGCAGCAACAAATAGAGAAAAGATGCCAGGTAACAAGGATGACATCAACGAACTTGGTCTTATGAATGGTATCAGTAGGTAAAATGCTAGAGGACTGGAGCCCAATATATGGGGAGTAACTGGAAAAGCTAGGTTTATCCTAACAGAAGATTAAGGGCAGGATCCCATTGCAATATTTACTTACCTAAAAGATGATTACAGAAAGGATAGGCTCCTGGAGATATACAGCAAAAAAAACCCAGAGGAGATGAAACATGAGCTCAACAAGAAAAATTCCAGTTGACTGCAAAGGAGAGGGGGGAGATTTCTAAGTGATGGTAGTCAACACAGGAGTGGGTTGCTAAGAAAAGTTTGGGTGACCTCTGTTCATGGACGTATTCGGAAGTTTGCTTGGTATACACAGCCTGGTGTGGCTTGGGTCTAACCTTGAGGTTGAGGTTCACCAGATGATCTCTAGAGATCCTTTCAAATATAAATCTGTGGGTTTCTTCTGTCCTGCATATGCAGCTTTGATACCACCGGGAACTGACAACACGAGAGTCCATGGTAATTTGCTGTACGATGAGTACGATGAGTTTGGGGGACAAGTGTACGTCTGAAAGACTCAGTAGTGGTATTGCACACATCTTCACAGGAGCAACTTCCTTGAGTAGTGTGATGCTGCCTGAAAAAGACCTCTTCCATGACATCCAACTTTTGATGAAATAAAGTGCGCGAAGCATGCACTCAGGGAATTAATCTCTCTAATCTATGCAAGTAAAGCAAACAGCAGAGTGGACTCTCTTCAACTTGAGACGCAGATAAGGGGTACACGCTTGCACAAAACCATTTTAAAGGTTCAGCGTGAGGTGATTTTAATGTGGTGTGCCAGCTAGTGCAGTGTCGCAGTATGGTACAGCTCCAGATCAGTGATTCATGCTCAAATGTAGTACAGCGGCAGGGCAGCTGGCTCTAGCCAAGCATGTATGAATTTCGACTTTCTTATCCTTACATCTGCCTATTGAAAAATTATCTTAGAGTATCATCCTGATTTCTCTGGCTTGTAGCCAAGAAAAAATGCAAAGCTTTAATCTTTCTGTCTGGCAAGTAGTTGGTTTTGTATGGATTCTGTGTGCATATGTTCTGAAATTACTTACATAATCTAGCTAGATAAATGTTCAGATAGTGTGGCTTTTAGAACTAATTTGTTAGAAAACCTCTTAATGACTTGAAAAAAAAAATCAGCATGATGCACCAAAAATAAAAATTGTATCTTCATGTGTGTATCAATTTTAGTTTAGATTCTAACTATAGTATGCATGCAGACATGAGAGATCTGAAGCTCCTGAGTGTTTGAATTCCTTCATTCTTTTAGTGCATTCCACCTCACTGAAGCTGCACAAAAGCAGGTTTTCTTGTTATTTTTACCTCTAACAAGCAAAACTATTTTTTTCTCCTTCAACAAATTTAAAAAAATTAGTGTATTGGAATAAAATAACCTATTACATTAAGAAGACTGTACTAGACAGTGTGTCAAAAGAAATACTGATTTATTTTTGTGTGTGTGTGTTTTCCCCACCTACCCAAATGTGTGGGGTGTCCTAAGGAACTTGGAAGAACAAAATTATATTTAGAGACTGGATTTCTCCTCCAAGGTTAGAGTGTTCTTTTAGGGTAAGAAGTACCACACTTCATGTTCTTGAACTTATTAGTATAGAAATTTAGAAATGCAGATGACTTGAAGCATATATGTACTATGTTTGGGCTGATTTGATAGCTTTTCCTTGAACAATGCAAATGAGTTTTTTGCTTTAATAGTTGGACCATGGGAAGCAGATTGGGATTTAATTGTATCTAGAGTACAGACGTTCTAATATTTTTCTGGAGAGTTTTTATCTGTAAACTGAGATGCAAATAGCATATCATTTAACAGCTGTTTTGTCATTATAGTGGTCTCCATGTACTGAGGTGTTAATACTTTCAATGCAGGTTTAACTAAGGGTTTTCTGTTACTTAATTTCTGAAGTGGACTCTTGTTTAGGCTACAAAACCTTTGTGTGAACCATGTTTACAAATAAACATAATATTGTAAAGATTTCATGGGTTTGATTTTTTACCAGATTCAGGTACATAAAAGTTCTAGTATCGGGTGATAAAGTGCAGACTGTTTCTGAATACCACAGAGGAGTACACCCGATGTGTGGAGGCTCTTCAGAGTTTCAGTTTGCATTTAGGAGTATGAATTGTACATGTGTCAGTAGTGTCAGCTGTAAAAGTATTTTCAGTTATGGACTGAGAAATGTTGCTTCGAAGTCAGAAACCTTTTTCACTTTGAATTTCACTTATAGGAACTTGCAGCACAATCCATTAGTGTCTTGTTTTCTGTAGTGATAACAAATTCAGCTAAAGGATACTCAGTTTTTCCTTTAGAAGGTGTACCTTGCCTGTACTTTCTTATGCTGTTCAATGTATAGTATGACTTGTTGCTTAACAATTGTAACACGGTAAACGTGTTTTTCTATTCAGCATGGTGCAACGCAGCACTGGAACATGGCAGGACTCCACAGGAGTAGCTATGTCAACTGTTATGATAAACTTGATGTATCTTGATCTCAGATTTCATCTTTATACAGGAGGAATGCGTTCATGAGAGGCAGAAGCTTTCACATGTGGCTTGTCACAGATCTGTTTTATAGGAGGCACATGTCCTGATGTAGTCAGTGCAGTCAGTGAAACAAGAGAAGGCTTTGGTATAAGGATTGGCGGCTACTGCAGAAGGGAAATATGGACATGAAGGGCTCATTTCTGTCTTACCTCATGGGGCAACAAAGCAGCCTCAGTGTTAGTGAGGGCAGCATTTGAACCGTATGATAGCGTTCCACTAACATACGTGGCTGCTTCATTAAATGCCTTGGCACAGAAATGTGTCATCCCATGGCAGAAACTGCCACCTAGAGGTGGATGTAAAGACAAAAGGTCAATTTCTGATGACCATCAAACAGCCTCATGCATGAACCTCCTTTTTAAGCAACTAGGGCATTAAACATATGAAAATTCAGGTACAATAATCCATGATAGTTCACTCAAACCCACTTGACTTGCCACTTGACTGTTTTGAGTTTTTTCTAATTGCAGGTAGATGTAAAAGTGGTTTTGGTTTTTTACTGCATAGTCACACAGCGTATTATAACGAGGAACCAAAACTCATTAACACTTAAGTGTTTTTGAGTTAGTGGTTTAGGTTCAAAATGGGAATATAAATTCTGGTCAAATTAATTCAGACCAAGTGGTTTCCACTCTTTACCCCCCTCTCCCCCCCTTAGTTCTATGCATCTAAACTCTTTAATGTAAGGAATGTGTAGTTTATCTTTCAACAAATGCTTTATGTCTTCTTATATCTGTAAGGTATTAGACTAAGTATTCTGTTCCCACAGCTGGAATCCTAGATACTCTATATTGGAAGTAGTAAATTAGCAGGTATAAAAGCTGCACTGTTGTGTGAAAATGTCAATCTTAAAATTAACTTGGTGAAAAAATACTGTTCCAGAATAAGACTGTTATTAAAAAGAATTTTATATTATATGGTTATAACTAAGAAAACTTATTACTGAGTGAATCTATACTAATGCTACATAAACAATCTAAATTTCTGTTTTGACAGGGAATTTTTGAGCAGCCTTTTTCTGACACAATTTTCATTTTGTGTTATTTCAGGAGTAAACTTAGCTAGTTTTCATCAGAGTACATAAAATACATTTCATCTTATGGTAAGAATATTTCATTATTTTACTTGTATTATACGATGTAGTTCTCTAGAATCTGACACATGCAGCTGTTTTTTATTTGCAGTAACCACATTTAACAGTTCTTTTCAGCAGCACTTTAGTTCGTTTTATTAATTTGTTCCTGTCTCTGCTTCCTGAATTTATTCTGCAACATCTTTCTGCAGTTAGTTCAATCTCAAGCAGCGTGTGGTGTGTGAAATCCAGGTGTTGCAAGATTCTTTGTCTTGTTGTGCTTCTATTCATTCTGTGAAGCTTTTGGCATCATTAGTGGTGTTGAAATTGAGGGTTTAATCCTATCAAGCCAAATAAAATAATGAGCTTGCAGTGGAGAAGGAAAAGATTCAGAAGACCTTTTACTCAAATATGTTGTGCCATTTAAGGAACAAACAACAGGAGTTTTTCAGCAGTGTCTTGTTTTTGTTCTTCTGAGGAGCGTGCTATGTTTCTAGTTCACTAATTATTGCATCCAACTTCAGCATTTTGATAAAAATTGTTGTTTAATTTTAGGATGAGTTTGAAAGCATTGCATATCTAAACGTGTCTTATTTTGCCTTGTGTGTCTTGTGTAATAAACTCTATGTCATGTTGTGGAATACTGGTACTGCACTTAGTCCAGATTCAGCAACAAATACTACTCTGGATTATATGAGTCGTAGGACATGGATCTGTTAGAGCAAGTCCAGAGGAGGCCATGAAGTGATCTGAGGAGAGGAGCACCTCCTGTATGAGGACAAGCTGGAGAAGAGTTGAGGTTGTTCAGCCTGTAGAAGAGAAGGCTCTGGGGAGAGCTTTGAGCAGCCCTCCAGTACCTAAAAGGGGCTACAGGAAAGCTGGGAAATAGTTCTTTATCAGGGAATACAAGGACAGGATGAGGGATAATGGTTTTGAGCTTTAAAGGGGAGAGAGGTAGATGAATTATTGGGAAGAATTCTTTTCCTGTTGAGACGCTAGCACGGGTTGCCTAGAGAGAAGTTGTTGATGCCCCATCCCTGGAAGTGTTCAAGGCTGAGTTGGATGAGGCTTTATGCTGCTTGATCCAGTGGAAGGTGTCCGTGGCTGTGGGTTTTAACTGGGTGACCCTTGAAGGTCTTTTCTGAACTGAGCCACTCTATAAATCTTACTTGAATTCCCCTTCTGTTTAAGGCAAATAAATAACAGCTTTGCACATGGCACAGAACTACCCAGCAGATGTGGTTCATTTGGCGTATTCTAATAATTTCCAGTAGTTCACTCTTTACTGAATTGCTTGGACAAAAATTCTCATGTGGGATGCTTAGATTAGATCATATTTGGTCTGGAGTTATAACTGTTTAATTGCTCCCACGATTAACTGTTAAAATTGAGGGGTGATGGAAGCTACAAGGAATATATTTAACATCAGATTCTGAAACAGCATGAAACTTCCTTTTCACTATTTCGTATTTGTAAATGGAATGCTGAGCTTCAGTATCACGTGGCCATAGAGGACCACAGAAGCCCAGACATAATAGTTAGAAAGCACAGCTGCAGTTCTCCAGGAAGGGAGCAATTATTAAATGCATAACCTAAAAGGCAGTTTTGCTTACAGAGGTGAATTATCCTGTCCTAAAAGCATGCCCTCACATTTAAAAGTGAAACATTTATGTGCATAGTGTGTCAACTCATTTCAGCTTCAAAACCAACCAAACAACCAAACCACAAGAAAAAAAAAACACCAGCAAAACAAGCCTGTGAAAATAATGTACCAGTGCTTCAATACATTAGTAAATTGACTTTGAATTATAGAGACGTTCAGAAGATGACAGTGGTTCTCTTACAATGCAAATACTTCTAAGAAAGAGCAAGTTACTATTTAATTGGTAGTACTGCAACTGACATATGTAGAAATGACTAATAGACACAATGCTTGATGTCAAAATGGTTTTTTTTTCATTTTATATATAGATGGGAACTTTTTTTTCATGTGTTCAGAAATAGAAAATTGAATGCTGACCCAAAGTGAGACCAAGTCATTTTCACTGTATACGTTGGAGAGTCCAGCTTTTTCATCTTTTGTGTTCTGGTGATAATGAAAGTTCTGTTTCTTTTTAATAGTCCTTTCTTCTTGACCGTAATATTTTTTTTTCTCCAATGAATGTGTGGTCACTTCACTTGCTGAACTTTATTTTTCTGCTCACTTCCTATTGCAATCAGACAATTTGTTATAAAAAACACCAAACAAAGAATTAATTGGTTAAGCGTCAAGAAATAACACTTCTGTGAAATAGGTAAGGAATATACAGGGGTCATTTGACACAGCACAGATTCACAATCAGGTTTGAAAAAGAAATGGCAACTGAGTTGTGTGCCCTCAGATGATTAGTATATGCAGCTGAAGCTTCATTAAGTTTTTAGGCAGCTGGGACTGTAATTGCAACTGGTATTTGGCCAGTAAGCTTAGGTTAAATAACACTCTCCTGATGAAATGAACTGGGCACATTTTTGTTAGTATTAAGAGTTTAAATCCTATTTTGAGCATTTACACTGCTCCCCTCAACCGCAAAACTGAACAAACCTATATGTAACTTGAAGATGAGACTGTGTCTGAAATGAAAAATTATGTCCTGTTAAATAACCGAAACACCTCTGCATTACTAGGGTATTGATTCATAGTCTTTCCAACATTGACTGAAATTAGCTCACAATTTTTGATGGATATTTAGCTGTAGACACAGGAGAGACTCAAATGCCTAGGTTATTTGAGATATATAAGTTGATATCAGCAGGTGATACTTGATACCACTGTGATTTAAATCTCTCACAAATTGTTTGGCATAGACAAGAGAGAAAACTAAGTGGAATTATTAATAGGATATTGAATGCGGAAGCACCTGTTTGCCCAGATGTTTGTTGAAAAAGATATGCTTACCCTTCCACTACATAAAACAATTAATGATTTTGTGTTTACAGTCTTAAACTTGGTATTTTTCAAATGTGAAATAAATCAGCTTTAAATTACAAAGACTGAAAGGGCAGGATTAAAAAAAAAGAAAGCATTTCAGCATTAGCTAATCCTTGTATTTAAGAAAAGTAGCATAAAATATCATGATTGATGCAACTCCATTCAACCAATATCAGTTAACAAAATATCATTCCCAGGAAAGACTATTTTCTTAGAAGTCATGTTTTTTGTAGGGAAAACCTATTGATTTTACTGTTAACTACAGGGGGGTTTAAACAGGACCAGAGTTCAGATTTTAAATTTCTGCCCTGTAACATATAATCATTGGGACTTTGTCACTGGACTAGCATACCTTGCCCCTACCTTGGCAAGGGGCAAGTGCATTACAGAAGTGGCAAACATTGCTTGTTTCTGCCCTGTCTGCATTTCCTGGAGTATGTAGTGATGTGTGTCTGGAAGCACAATGTCTGATAAGAGATGTCCTTGGTTTCAGCTCCTGTACTATAATCCTCTACTGCACATACATGTGGGGTAAGCAGGAGAGTGTATAGGAAACTTCCTAGTTAGAAGCTAGGCTCATATTTCTCTTCTTGTGAACATTATTTTTAGAGAAAGAGCTGCTGCTGGCAGAGTATATCAAGGCAGGTCTGCTTTATGTGGCTCGCTGTCTAACATACCTGTGTGGATTGTAGGAAGGTTCAAGCCTGGGCTTGAGCCAGTTCTCCCAGGTCAATACCCTCTTCATCGTTGCTGTTCACTGGTCTGATTCTCAAGTGCTTCCCTCATTATTCATGAGATATTTGCTTTTTTAATAAAAGCAAGCAAGAAAGAACCCCTTCATTGAGAGGATTTTCATGTGTTTAAAAGCAAATGAATGCTGAATTTGTAGGTGAGGATTTCTCAGACTTGAGTCATGAAGCTCTGCTGTTGTTTAGCACTTCCTCAGTTCCTTTAAGCGCAGTAAAAAATTATTCCTTCCTCCCCAAAAAAGCTGGTTGCAGCCCAGTTTCACCAGAATAAGGCCAGAAGTAAAACACCACTGCAGTGCCTGTCTGCTGTTCTTTATATGAGCTGAATATTTCCCAGCTTGCTTCATTTTTGAGTCTTATGTTTTTACCGCGGGGAACAAGTGTTGTAGGTAATAGTTATTAAAATAATTTTGAGTTTAGACTTTTTCAGTCAGGATGAGGTTTGCACTTTCAAGCTTCTTTAAGAGGAATAATCGTCATGTGCCTAGTTGATGGCCAGCTTTATTAATCAGTATGAGTGAATGCACTTCAGAAGAACTTCTTTTTCTGAAATTAAAACACTTGAAAATCCCATCTTGAGTGGCATAGTTTCATGATGTTTTCTTTTTGTAAAATGAAAGGTTTCTATGGAAGCTAGTCATTGGAAATAATAGAAATTCTTTCTAGTAAAAGAAATTATTAATCATTTTAAAGGAACAATTAGAAGTGTAGCAAAAGAACATATTAAGTGAGAAGCATTTTCTTTAATCTTTGTATAATAATCAGGAAATGAAGAGCTAACAGCATTTATAATCAGAGTCCCGTTAGAGCTAAACTTAAGGGGCTTGGGGAAGATGTGATAATGGTTCAGAATGGATCACATCCTCCATGGTGAACATGAACAATTATCAGTTAGGTGATGTTTGTTATCATTTTGATTAGCTGCAGTAATAGTGAGCTATAAGAAGTACAGCAGGAACACTTCCTAATCCAGCAGCAAGGCTGTGAAATGTGAGACAGCAATGATGCTGGCACTCATGAGGAATTACTTTTGTGAGAAACAGCCTGCTCCTGTAGCTGGTTCTCATACACGTACTGGGATACTTTTATGATCATTCTTATTTCTGCCCCATGCCTTCCAACCTGGTTTTTGTTTTGGCCTAATGAAACTAGAAACCATTTTGTTAGAATATTTTGTTAGAATCCATTTTCTCTCCTTTTTCTTATGCAATGAAATCATAATCCTCTCTTTACAGCATCACAGAAAAATATCATAACATACAAATAGAGAAACTTTTGTCTTAAAGAAATTTTCATTTTTGAAAAAAAAAAAAAAATGCTTGTGGCCCTTATACAGGGAGGGCAATATCAACTGAAGTGAAACAGCTATCTAGTTTGTGTGGAGTATGGATTTTACAAATAATTTCAAAACATATTAACCAGTTTGCATTAAGCCATTAATACTGCAGTCTTTGCCCAAAGTCTTTGCCCAAAGAAGCAAAGTTGCTGTTCTCAGACTCAAAAGTAATGGCAGTTAAAAATGGCTTTATGCTCTTGTGTATCCAACACCTTCAATATAAGGTAGAGATTCTGGACCTTTCTCAAACTAAAAAATGCTTAATACATGCATCAAAGTGAAGGGATTTAAATAATCTATAAGTTTTGATCTTAATCTTGTCTTGAGAGGGAACAATCAGAAGTTCTTACATCCTTAGCAGTTGCTCCATTGTGAGGTTACTTTTGGAAATCCTAAAACCTTATTCTACTTGCGTATTGAGTACATGGCATAAGCACATCCCCATTGGATTATCTTCACTGCATAAGCACTTAGATCAGAGATGAAGAAAGAATCTTGTAAAAATGAATAAAAACCCAGAAAAGATAAGTAGTTAAAAAGAATATTGTTACAGATGAAGCTGCACAATTAAACTGGTTTACTTGTTTTGTTTCTTCAGAACTTAAAAAAAAAAAAGGCATAAAAGAAAGTGATATTTCATATAAGAATTCATAGGTTTACCATTTGGACAGCTAAGGAAATAACTTCTTTACTTCTCAAAATGCAGAAAAAATTTCTAATTCCTCCTGAATTTAAAGGTGAGGCAGGGTGGTGGAGGGAGAGTTGTTAGTCTTGATTTTTTTTATTTTTTTTTTTTTTCAGTGAATTACAGTGCAGGTCAAAGATAAGGATGATGGTTTGGGGACTGATTATTACAAGTAGCAGTGCTAATACATCCTTGTCCTTCTGATTCATTCACTGAAATTACAATAAAAACAACTGATGTTTGGAAAAATCAGTATTTTCAGTTATGATTTTTGAAATGATAATCTTGGACAACATCTTTCAGTTAAGGTAGGAAAAAATAGTCTTTTCAAGTTTGGGAAAGAAATAATTTATTGAGAAGCATTTTTTTTTTTATTTCAGTTTGGCATTTAAATACAAACAGTTCTTTTCAATGAATTTAAAGTTAAAATGTCACTTCATTTTCATTTGGCAGTTAAAAAAAGAAACAAAATACCATTTCAAAATGAAATAAAAATATCATTTTGGATCAATTTTAATATGAAAGGTCACTTTGTTTTCATAGCCAAAAAAATCCCTCTGGAGGAGAATATTTTGTAGTTAGGCAGGAATTAGGATTTTACTGAAATCTTTTGTGAGAAAATAAGTTTTTTAAATGTATAAACATTAGCTTGGGTTGATGCTATTTACATGTGAAAAGTACTCTGTCTGTACCAAAAACATACTTGGTCTGAAATCATTTTTCATTTGTCCTGGAAATACTTCTTAACTCTTTGCAAGTCAAGTTTTGTTAGAAATGTGGGCGTAGGGTGTCTACATGTGACCCTGGGCAGGCTTCCTCACCTCTCTGTGACGTGATGCCATTCCTGTGATTGCCCTTCTAAATATGCTGGCATCAAGTTCTCCTCGTGAATGCCAGAACTCAGTGAAGCTGCACAACGACTGGTGTTATACACGCAGCAGGAAATGTTCTTCCCTGTCTTGTAATGGTTGAAGATGGTGTTGGGGAAGATTTGGGCTTACTCTTGCTTGTAAGACAGAAATGTTTACGTTTATGCTCAGCTTTTACAAGCAGTTACCAAAGATGCAGATTTGTGCCTAATGAGCAGCTGAGCACAGAACCTGTTAAAAGAAAACCAAAATAACTTCCACTCTTAAGTATTAATCTTTCCAGTTAAAATCATTTCATTTGAAGCATAGCATAAAGAGGGAAATAAGCCTAGGCAGACCAAGCAAGGTTTTCTTATTTGGTGTTTTCTCCCTGGTCCTTCTACCATCTACAGCATGTTTTTCCATATTAAGGTGTCTAACACTAGTAGGAGACTGACGAGCTTTGCTCCTTCCACAGTCTGCTGTATGAAGCTATGTTACTGGCATTGTTTCCCCATTAGTTTAACATCAGGCAAGAGCCTTTCTCTCGTTGAGCTCCCCATGCTGTTATTGGGACTCACCTTGATGTTACACCAGGTTACTCAGGACCTTAATCCCTTGCGTTTTTAATATCTCAAAGAACAGAGATTCCTTCTGCACCTCTGCGTCTGCTGTGATGCAAATGATAACAGGCAATAGAATAGAAAGCAAGTTGCACTCTCTAGTGTCTGTTTCTAATAAATTGAAAGGGCTTTTCTGTGGAGAGTTTTCCAGTTTAGTTTGGTTTTTAACTAGTAAAAAGAAAAATATTACTGATTTCTCTATAGCTTGCACTTGAAAAGAAAGAAAAGAAGTAGTCCAGCTAAGATATAAGTCTTTCATTCAAGGTCTTTTGGTATCTCTAGGAGCTTTTGAGTACTTTTTAGCATTTATTGGCTCTCATTGAGCTTCAGCAGTAGGTGTTCAAAATCAGTACTTTAAAACAGATATAGATAAATAAAACTGGACGACATGCTACATTTACATGGTGAATTTTGCAGAGAAATCAGGCAGAGCTATGTGAGTGCTTATAGATTGGCAGCTTTACCAGTGAATAGTGATGTAAATGCAAGATACAGGAGAAATGAGCTTGACACTTTAGCTAGATTTCTCATGTTAGAGTTAACCTCAAACAGGGAAACAAATGGATATATAGTGAACATGTGTTTCAACAGAAAAAATAACAGACAAAGGAAATCTTCCAGTGTGCCTACCTGCTCTGTTCAGATGAAAAGCAGCTTGTGCTCCTGCCTGCTGGTAACTGCAGTAGATATATCCATCAGAGTGGGAGAAATCACTTATCACTTGTATGCTTAATAGGGAGAAGCAGGAGCTTACCAAGTGGCTTTGCTACAGTTCAGTAAGGAGTGTGTGTGTTTTCATAGGTGCAGATTCATAGAATCACCAGGTTGGAAAAGACCCACTGGGTCATTGAGTCTAACCATTCCTTTCAAACACTAAACCCTGCCCCTCAGCACCTCGTCCACCCGTCCCTTGAACACCTCCAGGGAAGGTGACTCAACCATGTCCCTGGGCAGCCTGTTCAACCTGATGTAGCTGCTTTGGGTGCTGTAGTTTTTGTCAAGTAGAACCATTAACAAATACCACACATCCTTTCATTGTCCAGTTTGCATTAGTGTGTCCAAGAATGAAAAATGGTTTTTTTTTGTTTTTTGAAAGGTAAAGGCAATGGTATTAGCAATGTCAGCAACTGGAGAAGGAGGGAGTAGGATGGGATTATGGATAATTGTTTACTGACATAGATGTGCCCATTTAGCAAAGCTATAAACATTCAATAAGCCAACACAGTTGTGCACTATGTTGTTTTCTACTTGGTTTTTTTCAGCCCTAGATGCAACAATACAACTTAGTGTATTTTTGTTCTTATTTCACTGGAAACAGTGAGAGCAAGTTATGTGGGATCCCACGTACTTACGTAGAGATGTTTCTGCTTATTTTCAACAAGCTTATTCTATCAGTCACTTGTAATTGGGATAACTTTGAAACATGTTATTAGTACTCCACGACTGGATAATGACCACAGTATGCTGAATGTGGTATCCCTAGGTCTCCAGATAATCAGAACGAAGTAATGTGATATCGCTTCCCTCTAATTTTCCTGTTAAGAGTGAAAATGTCATGAGATGCAACTATACAGGGAGAGATATTAGTAAGACTTTTGAGTTGTTCTACTTCTCCGCTGAGCACTTCAGGCCACAAATAAGTAAGAGCTCTTCAGGTTGTCAGCCTCTGGGCAAAACTGCCTTCTGTTGTTGCAGCCCTGTAGGTAGTAACACTGAAGAGCCTTAGAAATACAAAAGTAAAAACACTTTAGAATTTGTTTTTCTTTTCTTTCATTCACACCTAAATATTGTATTCATGTCATAGTTCTGTTTGAACCAGCTGGAGGGTTAAGATATTGATGAGAAGTAGAGTGTGTGCCTATATATATCTAAAGTAAGGGTATGCAGCATATAGATATATGTATGCTTTTGCTGGGGAACCTCAGTACTAAAATTTGCTCAAGTATGTATAACACTTCTTCCTATTTCTTTCGTTGCTTCTTGATACCTTCTTGAAACAGGGAAGATGTGTAAAAATGCATCTTGAATATCATAAATTTATAAGCAAGATACTGAAATTTCTGTAATTTTTATACTTTATCGGCTGTTACATTAGACTCTAATAGATACTCTCAGTGCTATCTCATCTCAGAACTGTACCATGCAGCAATACCTCTATGAATTATTAATTCCTAAAAGGGTCATCTTGGAGAACATTTTCAATGGGATAGTTAGAAAATTCAAGCGCAGCACTGGGCAGGGAACTGACTGCCTGAATGGGAGTAAAACTCTTAGCTAGCATAAAAACTATATGGTAGGATGTTGCATTTGCCTTCTTTCCAGAGTTGTATATGCGCATGTTCTACCCTCAAAGTTTTAGGATTTCTAGTTTTTCTTTCTTGCCTCTTTTTTTCTGATGTGTTGTGGGATTTAAGTGTGCTTTCTGGTTTGGTTTATTGTCAACAGAATTGTAATAGAAAAGCAATAGTGGATTGAAGGTGGTGACCTTGTTGTGGGGCTAATATATCCTCCAAATCATTTTCTTTCTTGAGAGAACAATAAAAGTTGGTATGAAAATATGTGTGCTTGTATACGGTCTCTATTTTATCTGGTGTGTTTTATCCTTCATTTGCAAGGAACTGGCAGATTGCTGTCTTCTAGACAAGCTCAACAGTATTTTTTCAAGTGACTAGCAAGTAAGGTATGTGCTATTGAACTTGCTTTACTGCTAATGTGTGCTACAGATTATGATGTTTGCATTGGCAGTCTGGGGCTGGTTGTGTTCTCAGGCCAGTGAATGATATTTTAATAGCTTCTCACAGTAGAGTAAGATATCTCAGTAACTGTATTGAAATGAGTGGGAAGTACACGAGGCAGTGCTCTAGCTCTTGGTGAGAAGTAGTAGTAACAGCTGGAGAGATTAATTTGCATCTTTAACTGACCAGGCTGTTGCTGAAGTGACCATCCGATCATAGCTTTGGGTTTCTGAGGGCAAATTCTGTGCTGTATTTAAAGCACTGACTGCAGTCATGTGAAAAATTCATCTGTGGCTTCCTCTTGGTTGCTTACATCTCATCTCTACAGTCTAATGAGATTCTTCTGAAGGGTATATGCTTTGGACATGTTATGTTTTTTATTAGTTACAATTCTTTCAAGAGTTTTAATTTATTATTAATTAAGGGGAGATTATATCATGAGAGCATATTTTATTTGATTACTCGGTGTAATCTGTACAATTATGCCTATGGCGCAGACTGTAAAACAAGTTCCAGAGACTTCTTATGTTTCAGTAGCTTTACTTGAGTCTGAGTAAATGGAATAGTCTTTTTTTTGTGATGCATGACTGTGCATTTGTAATATATATGGCTTTACGTTTACATATATGTATATGACGCATGTCTTCAGCAAAAAACAACATAGTCCTGTACGTTACAGTTATATTTAAGTTTTTCTTGTTGCTTTTTATTGTTTGAGCACCAATTAGGTTTTGCTTGTTTTTTCAGCTGATGTTGTTTCATAGCAAGGGAGAAGCTCTACGCTCAAATTCTTTTATAAGAGGACAGGCATTTCTTTTATTTCACCCGATCTTCTAGCTGTAGAGGATCTGCTGAAAGGCTTTCCTGGAGGCAAATAGACTAAACAACAACCTAATCTTTTTTTGTAGTTGCATATCAGTGTTTTCTGAAATGCTGTTTCCAGAGCTGTTGTTTTCTTCCAGTTAAAATTTGGTTTTGAGTCAATGAGAACTTTGAGGTGAATGCTGAAGAGCAGACCACATGGCTGTGTAGCCCAGCAGGTGTCTGCAAAGTAACCAGAATGCTTCGAACATGGCCTGGCTTGTGCCTCATGAAAGGAGACACAGAAATGCAGAGAGAATCCTGGGACTACTCGGCTTCCTCTGGAGAATCCCACAGCAATTTAAGTATTGCTTTTGTCAAGTTCTTTAGGTATTAGAGTGCTCTTCAGTTGTTGGTTTCAGCCACAGTTAAGGATTTAAACATCATTTTAGGGTTTGTGCAATAGTTAATTATTATTGAATATGTTTCTGTATTTTGCTGAATTTTCCCTTCCCATTGGGTGAAAACTTGTTCAGTTTCCAAAGAATTGGTAAAACCAACAAATAAAAGGGACTACTGAACACTTCTTACATATAGTATAGAGACTGCAACTAAATAAACATTCTGAATTATGTGCTAAAAATCCAGATTGTTGGGTTCTTGTTTTTGTTAGTGAATATCTTTATAGGTGGTGAAAAATTTTTCAAGTGAGTTCTGTTCATCTCTCGTTTCCTAGACTATTCAGTACACTTAAATGCACTCTGAAAGTCACATCTTCCAAAGGAAAGCCTCTGAATGTGAGATAATGCTGTGGCTGCAAAGGTGTTCGTCTTTCATAGAGACTGACTATGCTTGATGTAGAATAGTAGAATATTTTAGTCACATAAGCAGATGGAACAGGAGTGACACTTTTGGTCACCTTTGCAGGCTCTTGTTTGACACTGACAAACAGGAGGAGGATAAAGCTTTGTTGATGTAAATGCACAAGTAGACCTGCAGCTTCTCACATTGACCTGCAATGATAACAAGCAGATGTTTTGTGCTTAATGTTTGCTTGTGAAGATTATTACTATGGGTTAAGGCAATTTATTTACACTGGCAAAAACAATAAGCATGATTTAGAGACTTCCTTCTGAGACTCTTTTCCCTGCCTAGTGAATTCATATGGAAGATTTATTGACATCTTGACCTTGAAAATAAAAGCAAATTATAATTCCTGACACTTCATTTACCTATCACTTCAGCTGAGGGAATCTGGCACAGAAACATTAACTCAACATAATTAATCTGCATTGATTGCATCCATCAACCTTGATCTGATATAATCAAATGCTGTAATATGTTTCAAAAAAATGATAAAAGTTGTAGCACTTTATCCAGTGACAAAAGGAAAAAACCATCAGTGGAATTTAAAGCGGGCTTCCCCTACATTAGACCTGTTACACAGAGGTGCAGCATAAAGTGTCTGGATAGAGTAACCACTATTCTGTATTTGAATTTAAGTACTAGGTGGAGTACTTAAAATGGCAGGCAGAACACAGCTTGTTTAAAAACAGCAATCTGCTTCCATGTTTGTGAGCTGTGCTCATGAATAATTGAGAACGGTCACACATTTTCATTGAGGGGGTGGGCATGGTAAGTGCTGCTTGAAACTCACCTGATTTGAAATAAGCTTCTTGGGAGGCAGGCAAAAAAGTCGTTTTGTATCAATTTAATGTTGGAAAGAGCACACACGCAGAGAACAGCAAGAGGAAGGATTTCACCATAAAATAGTTTAAAATCACTTATTCATGTGTTTGATGCTAAACATAATTTTAAAATCTCCTTCAGAAACATCGTCAAATTCCAGGTTCCTTTTTTTGTCTAGAACAAAAGAGTGTAGCAAAATGATTCTTTAAATAAGTGGAGTGAATTGATTACCATGGTTCTCTGATGGTGTTGTCACTAGTGTTGTCACTATTCTGTAACTCCCCATGGACTGAGCAGTACCTCAGTACAGTGGTTAGCACTGATCATAGTTCTGTCTTGCTTCGTTTGTCTCCCTTTTCTCATTACCTTCCTCTTACCCACCTCACTTTGTTATTTTTCACATATTTATCAGTGTCCTTATTTGTAGTACTTTGTACTTTGTATAGCTTGTAATACTTTTTGTCTTTGTTGAGGTTCTTGCTTTTTTCTTTACTTAGCACTGCTTAATTTACATATCACGCTGCTTATTTTAAGGCAACATCTTAGCTCTTGATAAAGAGTGCCGTATCTAAGACACTCCATTTGAGATCAGGGTCTATTGAACATACTAGAAGTCTGGATCTAATTACTTGTTTTTCCTTTAATTTATTTCATTTAGATAAGTTGTTTCTTTAAATGATCTCTCTTTTTTTATTTTGCTATGGGCATTTAGTCTGGTTGCCCAACTTCATCAGCAACGAAGTTTCACCCATATACTTGATATGATAACTGCTTGGAGCATGTAAAGATTTTGTCAGCATTTAGGAAAAGATAATAAGAGGAGATCATGTATCACTGTGGCTAATTAACCTGTGGAGCTATTCAGCAGAACAGGATGAAATCTTTGTGTTCTCATATTCATGACCCTCTGCTTGGTAAGCATTTTGGAGTTATGCCATCGTATATCCATTACAGCAGCAAGGAAACTGTTTACTTACATACAGCATAGAAACAACAGGAGGAAGCATAACCTCTCACTGATTTGATAAATGAATCATTTATATGAGGCAGTATAAACACTTAGCTGTTTCCACTCCTGTTTATTTTACTGAATTATTTTCCTTCATTTTCCATCTATTTCTGAAAGCTGTTCATTTTAAAGGGAAGAAGGTCTCTATCTCCCAACTTTACTTCCTCATTGTTATTCATTGGTCCAAAGAAGCAGAGATGGGCATCTCAGTTTATTTAATCAGGAGCTCTCTCCGAGGGAGGTTAGAATTCATCTCTGTATCAGAACTGATATTTAGCAATGCCCGTCAGAAGAGATTAGTAGGTCCGTGTCGAGGTGGACGCAGCAGGGTAGAATGAAACCTGAAGCTGGGTTAAGTAATTGGGTTCTTGTTCAATAAAAGGGCTTATTTGTGTCTAAGTAATGAAAGATCTTTGGTTCGGTGGAAGTCTGAATCCAAATATCCTCTGTTCTTTCTGATGGATAGAGTGATAAGGGTGAAAAGGATTTCATGTAGGATTACTGAAAAACTTAAAAGAAGTTTAAGAAATTTGTAGATGTACTCTCATATGGTAGCTTTTGGGGCTCACTGGAATCAGCCTGGGTGAGAAGAGGGACCTAAGTAATTTAGGCTTTTGATTTGGCATGAAGGTGCTCTGAGGATGCTGCTACTACTGACTTTCTTTTGAGGTGCAAGTGTAGAAGGGATAAAGGAGAAACTTTTGGCTTTGTACTCTGTTCTTTCTTGACTTAGGAGTGAGGCTGTACAATTTATTTATTTTATTTGTTTTTTTCAGAATGAATGGTTTGTAGTGTAGTTTTCATTTGAACCCTTTTTTCTTGGTTTTCTTTGCTTCATATTAAGAGTTTTTTCAAGGTGAGGCTACACTACTGGACTACAAAATCTCCACTGACTATACCCCTTAAAGCTAATGTCCAGTTTTCTTTGTGATAATCTTTTTAAGTAGTAGCTTTCTCTGACTGCAAAACTAGATCCTGTTAAACTTCAAATTCTCTTGCTTTATTAGATGCTTTTATATAGGAAAACATAACAAACATGTAAGAAAGGAATGCTGAGGAAAATGGATAATGAAATCTTGCCTGCTTTTGAGACAGTGCTTGTAATGCTATCTCCCTAAATCGTTGTCTCTTGAAAGAATTACAATATCTAGCTTGGAGGTAAGTTTTCTTAAGCATGATTCTCTAAGGTTTAATTGTCTTTTCCTGTTACCAAGTTACCTTCAGATGTGAAAAGCTTTGGAAACAGACTGATGGTATTTTCATAGCTGGTTTAATGCACTTTCCTAGCCACAGTTTCGGGAGAGTTAATGGTAGACTAAGACCAAAAACTTATAAAACCAAAATGCTTCTTTACCTAAAGCATTAGTTCTGGGAAAAAACTGTCTTTGATTTTATGTTCACACATGCACACACATATAAGAGAAAAAAACCCACCATGCTTCAAGGAATCTCAAAAAGTGTGAAGGACTTGTCTTGACTTGTTTATACTAATGCTAGTTTTATAATATTGTTAACCTCAGGCATTCTTATGTTGTTTGCTCCTCAGTTCTATGGCATCCTCTTTTTCTTCCCTGTGTTCCTTGAGATTACAGGATGATGTCTTTTGGTACAAATATAAAAAGGTAGCATCCCAGAAATCAACAGAAATCTCCCATCCTTATTTGTTCTTAGGACTTCTATAACAAATGCTTCTGGAATTGTACTATAAAAAAAGACTTGTGACGAACATAAGCTATAGAGCTCATGAATTTTGTCTGATACTGAGAGTGTAGCTTATAATCTTATAGCTACAGGAGACAATACGAGTAATATTTTGTCATAGAGGAGGAGGGGAACAAAACCTGTCTCATGACAAGGCCTTTTTTTCCTAGCCTAGAAGTCAAGAGTGTAGGGATTCTTCTCCTGATAATAGATATCATAGGAAAAGGCTTATTTGTGTAGCTATATGCGAACAGGGGTACTCTTGATTGAATGGTGCTCATTTTGTCACTTGGGGGTGGGAGAAATAGAGGCTGTCATTTGTAGTGATGAAGGAGAAGTGGTGTCATCAGCAACCTCTGACTGACAGAGCAGCTCCACAAGGGATTCCTAACCCCAAAAGGTGGGAGATGAGGAGGAGAAGTGTTTTGCTCATCTTGATTGACATGCCCTTTCACTGGTACCTTGTATCTGCTTGCTTACATCTTAATTATGTTTTTAGCTTATACCCACCCTTAAGTCCTTTCCCTGTTTCTGTAGGCAGAGACCTGAGTCACAAGTGGATAGTGTTCATCTTGCAGGACTCAACACTGTGGAATGTCCTCTTATTAAACTTTGATACTGACTACTGGCAGCCTATAGAGAAAGCTTATGTTCTTGATAAATGTTGAGTGCTACAACAATATTTGCATAAATATTATGAAGACATTTTTTAGTGGGATGGGCTTATCAGATGCTGAGTGTAAGCATTCCCTCTTTTCTGTGTTTTCTTACGCATTTAGAATAAAAATGTTTCAGGGAAAGAATTATTTCTCTCTTTAGTAGCATATCTTCTAAGCTTTTGTTCGTTTAAACACTGCAAAATTACTTGATAAATAAGCATAACTTTCTGTTAAGTTAGATAATAGAGAAAGAGTATTTCTCAACACTGCTTTCAGAGTTAACAAAGTTTATTATTGCAAAAATACTTTCTGCATATTTTTAAATTAAAAAAAAAATAAAAGAAAACCGCTCATCTGCTTCAATTTCATGAAAGAGAGCCCTGAGAAGGCATTCCACTTCATTGTGAAAATAGGATGATTTACTTTGTATCAGTTTCTGTGTTTGTATATCTGGAACATGTTTACATCAATTAAAGAACTTTTGCAATCTGAGAACAAGCCTAAATAGGCTATTAATATGCTGCTTTAACAATGGTTGTTTGAAGGATTTAAACTATATTTGAGTTTTCTGTCAAAATATGACCCAGGGTAAATTTAATGTACTTTCATTTTTTTTGAGCTGAAGATTTCACAGGTACCCAGTGCTGATCTGAAATACCCACTCAGTCCAATGACTGCAAACCTATTCCCTTGAAGAGAAACCCAGTAGTTCTGTTCATGTCACTATATCCTCTTCCTTGTCCCACAGGAATGGTACTTTAGCACTCCAAGTGCTGCCACTTGCATTACTGTAGAATACTTGGGGACAGAGATGTAGGTCTGCTTTGTTCCATGGAATCAAATATTATTGAGAGAGCAGTTATTTCTATTCTGCTTTTTATATTATAACAAACTCTTATTTTTTAATACATATATATATATATATATATATTTAGCAGAGTATTTGGCCTACAATAAAAGCAGGCAAGCTTTTTCTTCGCTGGCTAACCCTACATATTATTGTTATTTCTAATGATACAATGCCAAAAAAGTGAAGTGGATTTATGTATCTAATCAGAGGGATTTTGTGTGTTAAAGCTGACATTATTGAACAACTCCACAAGGATGGTGCCGATTTCTACCAGTTCATGTTCTGAACCATAGTGAGCAGCCTAAGTGGTGGTTAATCATGGACTGTGTTTAGTGACCTGTCTATCATGAATGTGATGTGAAAAAAAAAGACTGTGTATGGGGAAAAGAAAGCAACCTTTTAAGTAATTGATGTTAAACTCACCATTTTTGCCTGTGACAAATTCAGTGCCAACTGTTTGAAAAATGCAAAAAGGAAAATACCACTGAAAATAGTCCCCTCTTAATACCTGATCTGCCCAACTGTGCAAGACTTTCTTGACTCCTTTTCAGCATGATTTCATACTTTATTTTACTCTTTTAAACCACTTTCATCAGAAAGATAAGCTTTTTTTAGCTTTCTCAGCTTCAATCTCAAATGCTATTAATATTATCAGCTGAGCAACAACTCTAAAATCTGTCATTTACTGGTGGCTGTATGGATGCTTCAGGTAACTCTAAATAAGCGCCTTTCCTAGGAAGGAAATATTCCCCACAAGCTTTACAGGTAAATGAGAAATCACTCTTGTTCTTTTTCTCTACACTTAATGAAAAAAAAAAGCAAAAATCATGTTTTAATAACCAAGTATCACGCAGAGGGGAGGAGTCACCTGCAGTAGCTCTCCAGGAACCATAAATCATTTGTCAGAGGTGTAGATAAGAATTACTTGACCATTCATAATTGCAGAAAATCTGATAATGAAATGGTGGGGAAAAGAAATCTTGTAATAGGAATGTACAATCGCTTTCTACTTTTTGGGAGATGAACACTGCGAAAAAATCTTTCATGATATGTTTACCCACACTTTTCTTCTTTAGGAAGAATAAATTGTCATAATTGGTACTTCTACTACATAAATGGATATTTCTTCTACAACCTGAATTTATTCACACAGCCTGCATGGAAATAATTATGTCATGTTTTAGTACCAAGAGAAGATTTTCTTGGAGTGAAGAAATAGAGGAGCTAATGACATAACATTATCTTACCTGTCATCTCACAGTGCTTAGCAATCTGTGTAAGCATCATATTTTAAATGTGTGCCCCACTGGTTAGCAGTGTGCTACACTGAATGGGAATAAATTACATTTTAGACACGAATACTGGAGAAAAAGCCTCTTCTTAAGGCAAGAAACCCAACCAAAAAAAAACCACCAGCCCTTGAATATTTTTTTCTCTTAAAGGTTTACAGTTAGTAATAAATGTATTGGTGTACTGAAGAGCAATCTGTGCCAATGAAATTGATTTAGCTCTTTCTGCAGCTGAACACCTTTCAAGAGGAGCTGCTCTTTTGGGGATGCTGTGACAGTCCTTGGGAGCTGAGTTCTATGCAGATTACCTGCACCTGCATTCATCTTTCCCCCCCCCCCCAAAGCAGTCATTTCAAACCAGTATAAAGTCAAGTTTAGAGTAATTTGAGAGAGAGAATATGTTATCATTGTGTATTAAAGCTGGAAGATGGTATTGAGGGCTGTGCAAGGAGGGGCTGGCGGCTAATGTCGATTGCAGTACTACAGTCTCTGCTGTCCGGAACACAACTACTGGCACCACTATTTTGCAAATTACCCTGTTTCAGTCCACAGTGCCCCTACAGCTGCACTAACTGTGTTGAAACTCATGGATGCTGGTGTTCATGCTTTCATAGGTTCAATATATGGACTGGAGAGGACAGACTGGCAGGTATTAATGTATATTGGACATCTGTTTCAGGGCCCTTTTGCCCATCAGACCAGAGCTAGTGAGGAGGAAAGGACATGAGCAAATCTTCTATGCCAATATATTTAGAAGTGTTTGAGGCATGAGATGCTACAAGTTAGAATCATAAAACCCAGCAAAAGTGAAATATATGTCTTTAGGACACGTTGCAAGTTTCTGCTTATATGGGCACCAAGGCAGCTAAATGCTTATCAGTTTAAATCTTAAAAATTCAGCTAATCTGAAATTTGCTTTTTTTTTCTCTATTTTTTCTCTCTCTCTTTTTTATTTTTTTTTTTCTCGTTATATTGCTCAATCATCCAACCCATAGCTTTTTTGCTCTGGAAATATCAAATCAGATGAAAAGAGGAAATAAAATTCTAGTCAGGACAAGGTTGTGGAAATAAAAATAAGACAATTCCAGTTAAGGGGAGAGAATAGGTTATGGTACAAGAATTCAAATAAGAGGAATTGAGCGATGTATATCTGACATCTGAATGCATGACAGAAGAATTTGTGATGTGTAATTTACAGAAAGGCATAGTTTATGTAATGTAATAGCTGAGAGAATCTAGCTGTGCACTATCAGATGAATAATTGGGATTCCACAAATCATGTTTCGGGAGCCTAGGATGGTAGCTAGGAAGAAAACAGAAGATAGATGAATAGTCTAGTAAATAGAGGGTTTTTCGTTATAAGCAGCATATGAAACAATTTTGACTGTATTTTTCACTAAAAATTGATGCCTGTGAACATTCTTTTAAGATATTTCTTTACAAGAGAAAACTAGTTGAAATGAATTAGAACCACTTCTCATTGAATGTAGGTAATAGTCAGAACACAGGGAAGAGAGTTCTCTGATTGCTGGTAGATACCTGCAGTATAGAAGAAAAAACAAAAGTTACACTTGGTTGTGGATTATTAACTTTTCTTTTTTAGAGAGAAAAGAGGAGGAGATGAAACTATCAGAGCAAAATAGGTATGATATAAAGTCCAGAAATAATAATGATTTGTAAATTCTGATCGACATTGACCCAAATATAATCTTGCTGCTAGTTTGCTGGATAGGAAAAAAAAAAAAATTGATTTTTTTTTTTTTTTAGTTGCTGTGTATGATTACTTAACTCTTGCGGCTTTACTTTTGCTGCATTGATCGCTACTGATGCTTATCTTGCAGAGCCTGCATGGAGTTTATCCCAAACAGTTATCTGTTCAACCCTCCACTCCACCACATGTTTCCTCCAGTTGATCTCAGTTAACCCCTACTACTGTGTCAAACATCAAGCTCTAGGAAGAGAAGACAACCCTCCCTCTCTGAGATTATTATTATCGCTTTTGTGACTTGTCTGTCTGTGGAAAAAGAAGCTGTTGCAGTCCAGGCAGCTGAGGCACATCCTGAAGTACAGGATTATGTTCCTTTGCAAATATGAAGAATTTAACCCCAGGGTTAGTCATGGCATGTTCTCTTTTAGCTTCCCCTTGTATCTGTAGGAAACTGCAAAGGAGGAGAGGTTTCTGATCTAATGGTGTTGTAAATCTGGAATAGTTCTTCGGCTCAAAGTACTCAAAAGTATTAATTTAATAAGGGGAAATCTACACATTGATACAGTTTTAAGAGGGAAATAAATTAACTGATTTATTTAGCAACTCTTTACAATCAGGGTTTTTTAAAATAGTTTTTACTTGGGATGAGAGTTAGAGGTCACAATTAATAATAAAAGCAGAATCTAATTGGAGCAGGCTACTTGTTTAGTTTTTTGTTGTGTCTTTTTTTTTTATATTTGTTATATTCTAGGCATCAAACTTAATATGTTGAAGTGTGGTTCTCTGAATGCAAAATTTTGGGGGCAAGGGGCATACAAAGTATTTAAACAACCAGCCTAAATACGTTTCATAGAGAGCTAATGCTATAGGGTTTAGAAGCAGGTATGGCTGGATGTTAAGGTCCGACAAGCTGCAATTATATAACTATGCAGTCCTTACTCATTTAATCATTCTCCAATGTTTAAGTGTTTTCTGTTACCTAAGGTCTTTGTTTCTATGTCAGCATTTCCTGCCTCTACAGGAGGACAGGAAGGGGTAGGTGCCTTTGCCTTAAGTAAACTGTATCATTTTCAACTCCTTTTTTTATGCCCCTTGCTGAGATAAATGGGATTTTGGAGAAAGAAGAAAATAAATAAGTAATTCAAGACTGGATTTTGAAAATAGGGGAATGAATTTGAAGAGTCTTTTCAGAAATCCAAACTTGGCCAGAGTTGTTAACTTTGCTACAATGTCCTATTTCCATATTATTCAAATAGCAAAGAATCATTTTGAAACACTACTCATGTCCTTTTCCAAGCCACAGTTCTTGTATGAGCGTTCACGGGAATTTCCGTTGATCCTCTATTGAGATCTTTCTCATGAGGGTACATTTGAGCCTTGGAGCTCACAATGTGTGAAACAAGCGTAGGATTTCGATTAATATTTAGAAACTCTTAAAGACACTTCTTTTTTCAATGTAAAAGCTCTGTGGATGCTGTTTATCTGTACCTGACTGCACAGATCTCCGTATATTGAAAGCTGAAATATGTTTACTGAAGTGTATGGAGAAAGAGGTCTTCAGAGTTTATTTTTAGTTCCTACCCTTTTATGGTGTAAGGAGAGAAACACATTAATCAGTGCCTCAATCGCTTCTATATGCACATGGGATAATATATTATTCATAACCATGGCTTGAAGATAACAAAACTGATCTCAGTTTCCATAGAGGCAAGCCTTCATAATGTCCTCTGATCATATACAAATGACATTTGATTAGCAGTCACAGATAGAATCATTTTTATGTAAAGTTTATGCTGCAGAAGGAAGCTTTTCAGTTGCCCTTTTTTTGAGATAAGGCTAAAAATAAATTTCCTTTAGTGAGGTGGACTTTTAATGTGGAAAAGAGAGAGGGTTTAGAGTTTTCACACTAAGTAAAAATGCTATTTTGTGCTTTGAGATAGACTTCATCGTTCCTTACCCAAAGGTAACACTACTGAGTGTGCCCTTAGGTTGTTAAAATTATTGGGACTGCGTTATTTTCTGTTGTGATAACATGAACTTTGACCAATGGAATTGGGGTTATTTTGTTTACCCTTACCTTCTCTGCTTCCAGCCATTACCAATGGTCAAAAAGCAACAATTTACCAGGAAAGCTGTGACATGCACAATTATTTTAATTTCTTCAGGAAGTTATATGCAATCCCTTTACGTGCAGGACAGATTTGAAGAGGCAAAGAATTAAAAAATATTGATTGCATATAAAACATAGAAGTTAACTTTCATAGAACTGATTTCATTCTTTGTAACATTTAAGCTATTGAGTTGTATGTGTGCTGCAGTTGCAAAGTGGTTGAAGGCTATGTAACACCACTGTTCAAATAAATCATTAACATTTCTCTTAGCATTTAGACAATTGCCTTGAATGATCCTGGATTATTTCAGTTTTTAAAAATGTTACCTAGAGTCAGAAAATTCTGTTCTAACTTAGTCTGAATGAATCATTTTTTGCTTGAAATTATTGATAACTATTGCTTTATTGAAACAGAGAGAAAAATAATTTGAAAAAAACTTTATTTCATATATATATAAAGGAATTTTTATGATAGTATCAAATTGCATCACGATTCTTTTAATATTTACTTTCAAACTTTTATTTTAGACATGACCTTTTAGCAAATAAGCATTTGTCAATGAGAAATGATGTCACAGAAGTATGTTCTCTTTTCTAGTGTTAGCAGAACTCCATACATGGAGTGCAAGCAAAATGTGAAATCAATGAAGGAAGTCGATTGTTTTGTAATATCCCTCCATTTCCTCAGCAAGTCATAATAACATGTTCTGACTTTTGCAGCACAGAGTGCATTCCTGCTGTTATAAGTAAGAATAGGTGTTTGCACAATACTTTTTAGTGTGTAGTTGGAAAAAATTGACCACTTAAAGGTCATTAGATTTTTCTGGGATTTTTGTTTTACAGGTATTTACAATTCAGAGGGATTGAAATAAACTTATTAATCTACTTACATAACAGGGCTATTAGAAAAAATATATAGGGAAAATTGTAACTTAAGTATTTGACAGACCTTGCTCACATAAATAAAAGGATCAGCTCTAAAACAGTTGAGCAGGAAACTCCGTCCTTTGATTTACCTTGTTGAATTTAGGCACGTAAGGTTATAATCAGTTAAAAAGCCTTTTGTGATTTGCCTATATTCGTAGAATTGAACTTTAAGAGGGTATAGATAACCCTCCATCTGCACCTGGAGGCTAAATCTGAGCACTGATTTTATTTATGTTTTTTATCTGAAATCTATTTTTTGGTGGTTCACTGCAAGATCTTCTGTAACAGGGACTTTAGGACCAGCCTGCAGAAGAAATTGGAGGAACATTCATCTTACTGTGTGGACAGCCAACTTAGCTGTTTTCCTCTGACTGAATGCTTGTTACATAAAGCCTACGTGTGGAAATGGGGAAACAAACTGGTGAGCATAAGAAATGTGACTCTAGCAATTAAAAAATCAGCTTAAACCTTTCTACTTTTTTTCTGTGACAGAGGGAAGTTATTAGCAAGTCACAGTCTGTGTTGAGGGATGTTCTATGTGAGTTCTGTAGAATATGTCCTATCTGTGCCTCTGCTCAGTGTTTTCATAAATGATCTCCGTAATGAAATAGAAAATAAGGATGTTAAATGTGTTGATACCAGACTCAAAGCAATTATCATGGTATTTTTAGGATAGCATTAGATTTCAGGCAGATCCTGATGAACTCCAACATTTTATGTTTTGGTTGATAAAAAGACAAAGAGGATTTCTGTACTGAGTATGCTGATCATATTAGTCGTGAGAATAAGAACACCTTATCAGGAAAATCCAATCTAGAAACTGAGCACATAAGAATGATTCAATATGTGTAGTGATTCACGAAGAAAGACTTAAGTACATAAACAAGGTCATAGTGGCACTCATATAGGAGAGTTAAAGTATAAACCTATGGTAAAGAGATCTTTGAAGTTGTGGGCATCATCCTTGAAAAAAAATCCCAAAACCAAGCAAACATGGGATCAGTTGGAGATGTTCTAGGAGAGAATTAAGAATAATCAGAGGTAGCAAACCACATCATTCCTAAGAGGAGAAGTTGCATTTATGGGGTTAGAATAGTGGAAATGGAGTGGAGCCATGAAAATCCTTCGAATGTATGGGCAGACATGGTGAAGAGAAATGATCTGTTCTGATGATAATTTGAAAAAAGGAAGGAATTTATCAATGCATTGAAGGATAATCTGGCTTAGCCACTTAGAAACCTTTTCTAACAGCGAGAGTGCTGAAACATTGGGATGTTGCATAGGGAAACTGAAGAAGAATCATAACGGGAAGCCTTTCAGAGCTGGTTATACAAATGTCTTTCTCAGTCATAAGCTGCAAGGCATGGATTAAACTGTCTAATACCCTCCCTCTCTTTTTTGTATTCTGTGATTGTTATGTCCTTATGCATAGGGATATGGGATGGGTAATAAGTCTGTTTGGAACCAGTCTCTATCTCACTGAAATCACCAGAATGAAGCTCTAATCCATAAATGACTTGAATATATTTATGTCAGTCATGATTTTGAGCTTCTTGTGTTATCCTTCAGCAAAGGTAAGTGAATAATTTATAGTGGTAAAAATGTTAATGGAAAATGATTGCTTACTCTGCTACTCAAGAAGTAGGCACAATCCGATGGAAAGTACCTGCCTTGAAATATCTGGATAATTCCTGTACAGCTTGACTAGAAAAGTAAATTGGACTTTGAAATTACTGTCATAAGTGTGTATAGGAATTATTTATTTACATTCTTGCTGTATTTTTACTGTATTGATTTGTGCTTTTTATGCTATTGGGCTGAAGTGATGCCAGGTTTTATATTTTTAACTCACTTTGAGCTACAGATTAGGGGAATAAATTCATTTCTTTCCGTTAATCTTAAGTATACTTTTTCTGGTTAAAATTGCAGTATGAACCAGTACAGTTCAAAAGTTTTCATTAACAGGAGTCAAGCATTTTCACCACTGAAATTAAAAAAAAAAATCAACCCCCCCCCCAAAATATTTATAGGGATATTTTGCTGCAGACAATCCAAATACATGTGGATTCAGTTCATGTTGGAACCAAACTTGAGAAATTAAAGGTTGAGTATTTGTTGTAATGTATTATGGCTTAGCTATACTCTATATCAATCCTATGACTTGTTACTTCAGTTCTTCTCTTAAAACCCCATGTAAAAGCAAAACACTTAAACTTTATGCTGGAAGTGGATTTCATGATGAATAAAAAGCTTAGTGAATGCTGAAGCTTAGGATTCTCAAAAGAAAAACTTAATGCAGGATTTTAGGATCACATGAAAATCTTAATGCAATACTGCAACTTATTTTGTTGTCCCTGCTGGAAATGCAGGATCTCCTGCACAATGAGGAAAACGTGGTGTGAAAAATTAGGTGTTTGGAGACAATAAGTGAAAGACGGGGAGAGATTTGCTGAGTGAACGAACTATCCTGCTAGGGTGCTAAATTATTTCAGGGCAAAAAAATGGAGTACAAGCTGTCAGACATACTGTGGCTATCCTGTTTGGGCAAAGGAAGGAAATGCTACACTGTAACTTCTTCTGAAGTGTTCCAACTTGGCTACTATTATATTTTGTGATGTGCTTGTTAGCATACTCACACTGACACAAGTTTTTAACTACAGCTGGCAACCTCGAGAATGCTGTGTGCTCCTGAGGGTGTGGAAATTTCCTCCCAAACTCCCAAGTCATGAAAGGTCATGGAGCCAAATATGTTAACAGAGACTGCCTAAAAGCCTTGTCTGGGAAAATGAGGTCTGATCAGTGGTCTCCTTGTAACTATTGTGATGTTTTACCTGTTAATTGTGTTAGAGAAGCAATGTGTAGGTGTTTATTCTTTTATTGCTTAGGTTCTGCTCGATCTCTGCTCAGGAACAGTGTGAGTGATGGAGTCTATAGGAAATGGGGAACACAGTGTGGGTGGGCAGCTAGTCTGGTCATGCTCAGCAATGCAAGTTATAGTTCATGAAAAGGTAGCATGGGCTGCATGAAATCTATGTAGATCTGTGAACCTTCTCTTTAAATGCCAACAATACTCTGTGTGTGTAAGAAATAGTGCATGTGTAGCATTTTAAGTAGTAGGGATCACGTATAAATAGTTGTATTACATGGAAGTTATCTCCAGTGTCGTACATCTTTGTGGTCATAAATTCTGACAAAGAATCATGCTGAGTGGTCTGACTCATTGTGTTTTAAAGTACTACATGGAGCATAAAGTAGTAGGCAATATTTATAGGGTCAAAAATCTTGATTTGTCTGTAAATAGTAAGTTTGTCAGTGTTTACATATTTAAAAGCTCGTGCATCTTAAGTTTGTTAGAAATGCAGAAATTTCATTTTGATGCAAGTAGAAAAAAAATCTAAGTGAAACTAAACCAGGGTGCAAAATTACTTAATACAAATAGCTTCTAAAAACAGAACAAGATGTTGGGAATGGTTATCAGTCATAGAACGGTGATATACTTGGCAGACTACTACAAAATTGAAGTAATAGTAGCATTTTAAAATTTTCATTTGCACTTGTATGGTTGTAGTTCATCAAAGAATAATTTTTAAAGCAGAGAAATATAAAGTCATTGCTCCTTGTCAGTTCTACTCACAACCTGACAACTGCTATATCATCAGCTAAAGGCATTTAGCATGTACTGAACCTGAAAATGCAGACTCTTTCAGACAATATACAGTAACTGCAGTATGATTACTATGTTGTATTCAACGCCAAAAGCTTAGAGAGGAAACTACTGTATGCAGCACACATCTGTGCAACTTATCTTTGTTCTTACCCATGGATGTATTGATTCAGGCTTTAAATGGACAAAGAACGGAGAATGCCTGACTTGTAGAGTCAAAGGGTAACACCTTAGCTCAAACTGCGGATAAAGCTGCCAAGATGGTCCCTCTCAAGCACACAGAGGGCAAAGGGAATGGACCTGACCAATGTGACTCAAATACTGCTTAAAATTTTAAGATGATTTCCCTCTCCTTGCCTGCCCTCTCTCATCCTCTGTCTGCTGTTTTGGTTATTGGTTGAAACCTGAGAGACCTAACAAAATTTGACAAGGTGCGTGGCAAGAGTTAGTTGAAATGCACAGGATTGCTAGGGCAGAGGGGTCTTTGCACTGGAAAGGGCCAACAGATAAAGCACATCCCTTAGTTACAGCTGCATCCTGTGGGATTCTGCAACTTTATTAATACTAGACAAATCTGATTCTTAGTGGCACAGAATGTACTTTTTTGTTAAAGAAGCTTTCACCTCTCTGAACCGCAGAAGTCATGGCCAAACCCAAAGGATTCCTTAACTCAACCTTTTGCGGAAAAGCCTTTGTGGACACAGACTCACAAGCTTTCTTTGACGTGAGGTATTAATATTGTCCTTCTTTACTTCTGGGAAGTGTTGAATTGGAGGAGAACTAACTTAATCTGAGATATATTTTTTTTGCACTTTTTTTCCATACGAAAAGATCTGGATACTCCTGTTTAGGAAATAGTTTTTCAGGATTCAGCATAGAGTTTTAACATCGTGTAGACTTGTACTTTAAGGCTGTTGGATGGCAAGCTCAGCAAGCTTTGTTACTCAATACATTTTCAGTATCAGTTAATTCGTGTCTAATCTCATTATAGCTGCATTAAAAAATAATCCCTTCTATGCTGAAACTATTAAAGTCGCATCTGCATGTGCTTTTACATATACGAAAATGCATTTTTATTTGCACAGAAACTCGGTGCAACAATGCAGTAGGCCCATGGAAGGCGGCAGCAATAGTTGTTACTGTAATATGATATTTTAAGGGTTAATATCAAGCACCTAAATGGAAATATTTTATTTTCTGAGTAGTGTAGCAGATTGCATCATGGTTTTCCTTGACTTTATTAAAGTTTACTGGAGGTGGTAACTTGACACCGTACTTAGTGATCAATACTCGTGAGGTTGTATCAGCATTATGAAGTTACTGTGCTGGTCTAAGTTGAGAAAATATTTGCTTATTTCCAGCACTGATGTGAAATTTGTTTACTGCTTGAATCAAATTGTGGTCAGTCTGATTTCTGACCAGCTCTAACAGAAGCCGTGCCAGGACTTCTGAAGCACTTGAAATGAGCTTAAAATGAGTAAATGACAGAAGACATACCCTATGAATAATTATGATGTAGACTACCAAATAAATATTAGTAGAAATGGGCCTGTAACTATTGTATTTCCTGCCAAAAAAACCCCAAAACAACAAACCAACCTGTCAGAGGAAAGGAACTGCCTCTAAAACATCTAAGCAGTAATTCATTTTTCCTCTGAGACTTGGATTTGGTACTGTTCACTGCTGATCCTTGGTTAAATAACACACAAGACATTGAGAAACATCTCATTAGTTTCCCCCCCCGCCCCCATTCAACTTTTAAGTAAGATTGTTTTCTTCTAGGGTTTCGGGAGTGTGGGGGGAGAGATGAGGTAATTGCATTCAATTAAGAAAATAATACAGAAACCTTGTGTTTATGTCAGAGTTGTGTGACTTTGGGGAAGTCATAATTTGCAATAACCTATCCTGTAATTTTACCCTTTTTGCTGTACTCTACAGTGATTACATATAGATTATAGTTTTGCTAAACTGAACCTGTAATTCAGAAACATTTAAATTTGTATGCTTATTTCTTAGAATGTGTTTTTAATTTCATGTATTAATGGTCGATTGGTTATGCAAACACTTCATTTGGATAGACATTGTCAAAGGTGTCATTTTAGCTAAGATTGGTTAAATGTATTGTATAGTTTCTGATACCAGGGTGAAAGAATGCTTAAAACATTTGTGCTGCGAACGCACTTCATTATGAATGTAAAATTAATTGCACACCTTTTTTTTCTCATGCCATCTTTTGATGTTCAATTTCTATGAACATTCATACCAATTAAAATGTGTCTTTCAAGAAAAGAGTGTGCAGAAGAGTCCAAACATCACCAAACCAATTTTCTTGGAAAACACATCTTTGGAAACCTAGAACAAACCTTGGAATGTTAATTTGAGTCTACTTTACAGGTAATGTTGAAAATATTAATATTTCAAAGCTGTCATTATCAGCCACGGCATACTTTGCAGATATATGAAAAGAAAATAGTAATTAGAAACGCTGATGCTAAAATAGACTTTACAGTTTCCTTGACACAAACTGCAGTTTGGTCATGACTGTGTGGCGGTCACTGCAGGAATCTGCAGGTTCTTTTCTTCAACTCCAGCATGAGGCAGCAGTTCAAGTGCTGTAGAGCCGCATCCTGCAGCCGGGGCCACCTGGAACCCAGCAGCAGTGGGCAGGGTGGCATGAACATGCAGCCCACTGGTGAGCAGCTTGCATTGTGTTTGAAGCTCTTTTATATTAAATGGGACAAGTGCTTAGACCCAATGCGCACAGAGAATGAAAATGTATTTGCTGTCTGGAACAAAGTGCAGTTGTGACAAAACAGGCATTTTGGCATTATCTATTTTTTAAGCTAGTCTGTACTTTTCCTATTATTTTTTAGTTAAAACTCCCGAATGTTGACAGCGCAGACCAATGGTGGTATTAAGGCTTTGGAAGTTGTGCAATAATTTGCTTTTTCCCTGGCTTGACCTTTTGATGGTGCTGATGGTTGAGGTGACCTGCTGGCTCTTCTCACTGAGGCTTTCAGCTGAGGTGGCTTAAATGGTTGACAGAGCAAATGATTGAGGCCACAGTGTCAGAAAAATGATCAAGGGTAGGGCTTGAGTGCTGTGTGAGAACCAACATGGTGTTTCCATGACAGAGGCAGTCAATGGGACCTAAGGCTGTCAACAGTGACTCTTGGTTCACCTTGCTAGATCTTCAGTTTCCTTAAGATGGAATTGTGCTGAATATGATTATGTTTTTCCCTATTTTTTGTCTCAGTGTCTCTTTTTCCATTTAACTGCTCTACAGCAAACACAGTCTTTACTCAACGTTGTGTAGCATGAAGTGTTGCTGTAACCATCTGAACCCCAGTTTTCCTCAATTATTAACCAAAATGGGTCTTGTCCCCTGGCACATCTGTTACTTAGACTGAATATTATTTTGATCATTAAGAGTATGAAATGTCCCTTCTTCAGGTTTCACTCTGGAAAACTGCTGTAGTCCAGGTCACATTTTACTGTACCTGTGTGCAAAGTTATACAAGTAAATATATTTTCGTGGTTTTGTTTTTTTTTTTTTGACATCACAGGCTTCTGAGAAGACTTGCTGCTTGCTGAATAAATAATTAAACTTGTCCTCCAGGGACCCACTCCAATAGTGAATATGTCACTTTTAAACATTCTGCATAAACTTTGTTCTGATTGCTGTTGTGCATCATTTACCTACTTATCTTTTTAATTACTTTTTTCCCCTTTATACTCTGTTCCTCCCTTAGGCAAGAAGTTGTGCAAATGTTTCATGGTGGCTTTTCAACAAATACTTGTTAGAACACCAAACCTACTTTTCAACTTTGTACAATGATATTCTCTCTCTTTTTAGTTAGGTGGGAAACAGTAGCATTCCCTAAGTGATGTTTCAAGATTTCCTAGACATGAACTTACTGGATATGTATATATATTTTTGAGAAGAAGGGGCACTGCCTTATGCAGTAGGAATCATAGAATCATAGAATAACCAGGTTGGAAGAGACCCACTGGATCATCGAGTCTTTAGCTTCCTTCCAGATGTAATAAAACTGAATAGAATGGTCTGAGCTGCACGTGATTTCCTAGGCCTGGAGATGCACTTTTCTGTAAATATTATTCGACTCGTAAGGTATGAGAAAACACTAGGTGATTTTCAAGACTAGTTTATGTAACCCAAAAAACTAACGTGAATTTCACCTATCTAATACAATAAGTGTTTCAATCAAGACATATAGTTTAAGTCTCACAGAAAATGATGGAAATACGGAATCTAAAGCAAGAAATATGGAGAAAGTATAATCAGTTTAGAGAAGTTCTTATGAGGAAAACCTAAGGTGAATTATTCTCTCTGATTTATTTGCCCAGCTTGCAAACCTTCCATGCTGTTACTTTTTCAGCTCTACAAATCTAATAATTTGACTTTTAGGAGCATCAACTTATCTTCCTCTCATTACATCATAGTGCTTTTACAATATGCCCTGCTTGTTATAGCAAGTAATTGTTTCTATCAGCATTATCTTCCCTTTTCTTACCCATCATCTATCTTGTAACATCCTATTTCTTTGCCAGCTCTGTTTCACAATGTCTGCATCATATTAATAATAGCACAGATGGAAAACTTCTGTGAGGTCACTCAGTACAATCCATTTCCTGATGCAATGTTGGGCTTTTATATGTTCTCCAATATATGCAGCCTGAGGGTAAATAAGTCAAGTGATTTGCATTTTCACAATCTCATTCGGGTCTTAACGCAGTATATTTTCCTCTCTTATTCCTCCCTTCTACCTTTTTATATTTTCTTCTGGTAGCTAAGAAGTGTTTCTTGACAGATAAAAAATTGGATAGACTTATGAAATCTCTGGCACAGTGTCAAGCACATCATATTCATAACAGTATTATTAGTATGTTAACAGGTGGAAGCTTCTTATTGTTCAGTGATTTAAGTGCAAAATGTTTCTTATTCTTTTATTATTATTATTATTCACTTACCTAGCTTCCAGCTAACTTGATTAGCAGCTCAGACTGGTAACTTCTTAAACTGTTTTTATTTCACCCAGACAGAATGTGATATTCACAGATTATTTTGGTTTTAATTCAGCTACATCAACAACTTTTCCTTTTGTTTTGCACAATGTCTAAATCAAATATTTTTTTATCAGTGTTGAATAACTTAATTTTGATTAGTTATTTTGATTACTACTGGTAGGTACCATTGTCTGTCCCAGCTCCATGTTCCTCTGTTCACAAAGGTGACACTTTCAGCGCGAGCCTGACTACTCTCTGCAATAATCCTTTGCCCACTACAGGTATTAGACTATATACACACTTGTGTGTTTTGTATGTCAGGGTCATGCTATGTAGCCCAGTTTTCCCTTTTTGCCTATATAGGTATGTTTTTTGATTTTGAAAATTATATGAAAGCTCTAATTCTCTCATCGAGACTTAGAGTTTAAGTAATATAGTATTAATGAAGTATTCAAATCTAAAATACCAAATCCACATGCATGTGTTTCTGCTTGGAGGCAGTCTAATAACATAAGTAGTGAAAGTAAGTAGTGGTCTGGCAGTTGTCCTTTCAAGTGATCTTGGCCAAGTGATTTTTTTTTTTCAAATATTCTGTTCCTTTTTTTACATGTTTCATTTAAATAACACGCACAGGAGAAACACTCTCTCCTATGCAGTGTTTGCAGACTACCTAGTGCAACAGAGCATAATTCTGATTTCTAGAACACTATTTTCACTTGCAAATGCTAATTAAGGAACCCATAGTTATTGTACATGGAATTCGCTCATAAAATTCCTTGTTAGAATGATCATACTAAACTGTGCAACTCAAATACGTTATGGGGAGCCAGTATAGGTTCCTCTCCCCCTGCTTCGTACATGCATAGTGACCTTACTGCTCTTTATACCCCTAAAATAGAGTTCAAGGCTGTCCCGGAGGGAACTCTTGATGTATTTTAAAAATGTTCCTTGAATTTGAAATTCTGCCAGTTCAGAAAATTTCTTTAAGTTGTGTGAGTGTTAACATGTTTTTTCTTATACTGCTTTATTTCATTTGGGAACTAGCAAAACATCTGTCTCTACAATCAGCTCTTTTGCCAACAGTGTTGTATCTACAGCAGACATGATGATAGTTATACTGGGTGACACCTTCAGGTCTTATTATAATTTGCAAAAGACACCTATTCAAACTGTTTGAAATGTTAAGTATATGTTTTAGTTCCATGAGCACTTAAAGGTAATATAATACTGCCACTGGAGGGAAGCTTTTCCTTCCCTTCCATCCATTTGTGCTGGCTGTGAAATGAACCAGATGAGATGTTGCTGTGGCTTAAACTGGCCTTATTGCTCCCTCTCTAGTTTGTTTTGAAATCCATCGATTCCCTGCATGGGTCATTTCAGACCACTTTGCAGACGCGCAGTTGCACAAGGGAGAGTGCAAAGAGGGGAAGCGAGAAATGAGTAGCTAAGCGTGGAAAGGGCATCTTTTGCATCAGTGCAACTTCTGCCAGGTTAAATGACTTGCAAAACTGAAGTGGTACATGTGAGGTGCTCATACAGTGTTCTGGGGATGAAAAAGTGGAGGATAGGATTAGTTTTAGAGATCCTCTAAATGTCTTGTTAAAAGTTCTGTTAAGTTTCAGCTTTCATATTAAACAAATGTTTTCAGTGTTCTTGCAGTTATTTAGATCTCGTTTTGTATGTTTGTGGGATGTTATCTTGTCATGTTCTTATTTATGTTCTAATAAACGGTTACTATTGTTTTGCAAACAAACTGCTTGAGGTGGATCTTCTCAAATTTCTGTGTATTTTTAATCATTCTTTGGGCACTGTCTTTAATTACAAATTTTTTTTTTTTTTGTTTTAGAAACAAGGTCTCTATCAGACTGCATCTGCTTTACTGGCTTATTTTTTTGAGTGAAGTTTTGGCACTGATTTTATCATCCTAATCACTCAGAAGACCTGGATTTCTGAGTCTGTGGATTTGCCCTTCATTTAGGTTTTTATTAATTTATTCTAAGGCTAGACTCAGCATACTTTTTCTTCTTGTGATTTCTTTTTAGGGTCAAAAAGAGCTCCTGTTAGTCTTTTTGTGTGGGAGCACTGGGACGGCAATTAAATTAACTATTAAAATGCTATTTTGTATAGTGTAGGAACTCTAACTACCAAATGTATCAGATACTAAATTAAGAACTGTTCAAATCTTGTGTCTTTGGATATTAAAGGTAAATTCAAGGGTGGATAACAAAATACTGGGAGTATTGTTATATGTTTTGGCTGTGTTTGGCTTTATGCATCAGGCCACACATACTTAACTGGGGTCTAATATGTGGCCTTGGTCAGGTTGCTAAGGGCTCAGGTGTGATCAGGTGAGAGCAGTTAAAAGTGTTGAAACACATCACCCATATCTGTGTGCACGCCCTTACCTTGGGAAAATGCAAGGAAAATCAGTTTAGCATAAACCCCTTGTGTTTCAAAGAAGTCAAACTCTGTTTTGTTTTCTCTCATACAGCCAGAGGAAAGTGAGCAAATGTTGCCAAACCTCTTGACTCAGGCTCCACCATCAGGTAGCTGAGCTGTTGGTCCCTCTTGGTATAAGCAAAAGCGTGGTAACAGTTTCTCATGGAGAAGGTAAAAGCTACCTCAGTCTGGTATTTGCTGTAGCAATCTACTGTCTTCCAGTGTGAGAGCTGCCACTTTTTGTTCTCTTTTAACAACAGCTCCTCTGCTTTGTTCTTTTGCAATGTTTCTAGAGGGTAATACAGCTATTCAGAGGTTGAAATGTTTGAGTCTCGATGTACTTTAACTTTAGATGCCTGACTGTATTTAAAGGTATGTAACTACATAGTTCCCCTATGTTGCCCCAGAATCAGCGAGGAGAGAAATTTTATTCTCCAATAAGTAAGGAGAGTGAGGGGACTTACTGAGGATTTCATAAACAAGGCAGTTTCTCCCCCCACCCTTGATGTGCTGTAAGACAGAGGAGAGGGAGGATTTGGTGGAAAATAACTGTTGATGAGTGCAGATAGATTTGGAAGCTTGCAGAGTGGCCAGTGTAGGCAGCACTCTGCTGAACAGCCACCTCAGAGCGGTGTCAGAGCCTTGGCACGCTGAGTGAGTTGCTATGGCTACTGGTGCTCAACAAGGCAGGTGTTGAAATCGGAGGAGAAAAGTGTAGCTATTGCATTCAAAGTTATGACATTTGCTTTTTTTTTTTTTTTCATTTTTCTTTTAAAGGTTGTTTACTGTCATTTTTCACCCTAGCTATAAATTGGCTCTTCTAGTGAGGTTCTGTGTGGAATTTAGACACTCATATGCCTTCTGGATGAATTCTTAATTTGATGTCATTGGCTTTTTGCTTTGGGTTTTTCTTGGGGGTGAAAGGTAAGACAAGTGAGGAGAATGAAAGAAGAGAGGAATTTCACTGCAGGGCTATGTTTTTTTAGTTTAGTTTTGTTTTTTTAAACATGTGCTTTCTGAAATAACACATGTATCATTGTACCATTTGCTGTGACTGAAAGACTAAATATCCTGTGCTTGTTTTTTGATATAAGATATACTGAATTAAATATTAGTTATCATTTGGAGCAAAAACTATTAACGTGCTCTTTGAATAATGCTTGACAGCCTATTCTGCACTAACAGTCACCTAAATACTCAGTTAGGTGCTGATAGATGTTTTGGACAACTACGTGATTCCTATACTATACTACACTGAATACAATGCTGCTTCAAAACCTTTTAAGTCTCCTAGATAATGAAGTAAGTAATTTCTTGGAATTACTTGAGAAGTGGCAGTTTTATTCACAAAGAGAATTTTTCTATAATTCACTAGAAGTTGTATATAAAAAAATAATTGTTTTGATTATTGCAGTTGATGTTTTAGCTACAGTGGCCTTACACTTGACTGCCTATTGATAGTCTGAGTGACATCTTTTATTTAAAGATTATAATGCTCTTTCTCAAATGGCATGTGTTGTAATTCTTGACCATCATGAAAGAAAAATAAAGGAAAATAATCTTTCAGTTAATAAGTGAAAGTGGGAGTATCTACTAAATGTGACAAATAGAGCAATTGATGTGTTTTGTGTAGGTTCCTTTTTGCTCAAATCAAATGTAATTGAATTATATTCTTGAATAATAACATGAATGTTTTTAAAACTGCAAAATATGTGTTTTTCAAAAGTAGTGTTGAAACATGAACACATGTACAATATATACAACACAGATCTGTCTGCTCGAACACACATGTAAATAAGGCTTTATGTCTTTATGAAACATTCCAGATTCCAAGATAGCTTCTTGTACTCTGGCCTTCTGCTTACTGATCGTTGCTTAATATAAATCATGTGTAGTAACTTCCTGGAGATCTGGAAATATTCCTTCAGAGATATATTCTGTTGTCCGTAAATCATCATCATACAGAAATATTCGTTAAAGTTCATGAGAATGCTCAGGACTTTTCAGTCAGTGCAAGAACGCAGTAACTCTGCAGTCCAAACTCACAGTAAATGCATAACGGACTTTGATCTTTTTTTTGTGTGATCCCTGACTTGGAATCCCTGTACAGTAAAACAGAAAAATCAGACCCTTTCTGGGCATTTATGATCCTTTGGAATAAAAAAACCCCCAAAAGCTATAGAAAGGATTACATTACTGAATTTTGTAATTGTAATATTAACAATATTTTTATTGGTTTTATACTTTGTTTTTACATTAAAAAACAATTTAGACATTAAAGTAGTACAAAGTCTAGGTATGATAAATTTGTAGGTGTTAAAATCAGATAAAAACCTGAACAAACCTGTAACAGCTAGGATTTGGAACTGTGTTGAGGTTTTTTTGTACGTGTGGCTAGAGATACATTTGTGAGGGTTTAACTGAAGCTCCCAACAGGGTCGGATCACCCTCATATCTTCAGGAAATAGCTGGTTTTAAAATGTAGCTCCTATATTATTTTCTGTGTGTGATGTCATGACAAAATAATCATCTTGATAACATCAATTAAATAATGCTTCTGAGACCATGCTCAAGTTCAGCACCATTGTTTACCCATGGCATTTGAGCAGCAGTTATTGTGCAAGCACTATCTCTTCAGAAAGCATGAATAGGACTCCAGCTTCTTAGGCTAGTGAAAAATCATAAAAATACCTTCTCATGCATTTTATTAAATGTTTCTTTCTAGGCATTTTGAGTCTGAGATTTTCAGCAAGATACCTGTAGCCTAGGAAATACAGTAGGAACTGTACCTTAAATACTTTGCAAAGCCCAGCATATGGTACAGATTCTTTTCTCTCTAAAGTTCTTGCTGCAAATAACCAAGAAAAACAATCAGAATTGTCCTCATCAATATCTTGCTGGCTTTTGTCAAGCAGTGCTCTCATCCTCCTTTATCCTTTTACTGATACTTTACAAAATATGCTCGCTCTTCACCACACAAAGCTCTGTAGAAGTTACTCCAAAAACTATCCTGCACAAGGGTCGTACATTTCCCCTTTGTGATATTTTGAAGTGCTATCACAGCGTACGTGGCTTCTTTCAGATTTGTATTGCGCTAATGTCACAGAAGACGGGCTGTCGATGTCAAGGCAGGAGCGGGAGTGTGTTGTGAGAGTAGAGTGGTGTGGACGGGGGAGACAGCAGGTGGGAAACAGCACGGCTCTACAGTCGTCAGGACTCAACAGAGCCTAATTTTTTGCACTCAATTTCTCCTACACATGCAAAGAAGAGAGGGAAGTTTACTAAAATAGTATCTACCGGCTGAGCAGGAAGGAATGAAGTGTGCTTAGTTTGTGGTCTAGATGAGGGGCAGGAGGTGATAAGGCAAATACTCAGTGTAAGATGGTGGTACACCTCCTGTTACGTCTTCTCAGTGCAAAGGAGAATTTATTATCACAGATGTTTTTGTCCGCTTTCTGTGAGGACATGAAGGTTTTTGTCTTTCTGCATGGTGGATAATTTCTCCAATTGCTTATAGCTAAAATTAGGTCTTGTGATACAGTGTGTTTCCCCACCTTGCTGTCTCTGCTTTTTTTTTTTCAGAAGGAACCCAAACAGATGAAAGGAACACTATTAGAACTTGTGGTCATGCTTTTTCCTGTGATGTTCCTGTTCTTGAAACACTTAGCTGGAGCATAAAGTAATTTCTGAAATTTGTCAGAGGTTGAAAGTCGCCTAACAAAATTTGTCTCTTAGTCATTAAATAGAACGTTGGGAAAAATTAATTAGATCACTATAACATAAGATGCTGTTGCAACACATATTGTACATAAACTACATAATTTATATAGGCTTAATAACATTTTAACTGTTCCTGTATGTCAGTAAAATGTTGAAAGGTTAACTTCTAGCTTTTGTCCTCAAACAAGGTTTTCTTTATAATTCCCCCAGTATGAGTTTTATGAATAATTGGGTTTCTATCTTTGTGTGTGTGTTGGACCTTTCTGGATCCCTTAGAAGTTACCCCCATGCCTTTCAGTGAGCTGTGCCCCCTGGGACTACTGCATTTTGATATTTGGTCATCATCACTAGCTGTTTGAATTATGAATCCTGAGTGTCATTAAATGCCTTGAAAAGCTTATGTTGGCTCTGGCTGAACTTAAAATTAGTTCAAAGCCCACTAAGTCAACTGAAAGACCACTTGATTTAGTTTGGGACGGACCTTTTGAGCATATGAAAAATGTACGAATGTTCTCTACAAATGTCATGCATACATTTCTCCTTCTGGAAATGTTTAAATCTTAAACCAATACTATGGAAGAAAATAAAATCTGTTGATTTTAATTAATCTCACAGGTCTGGCTTTCTGCTAGGACTCTTGCTTTGATGATTAACAATATGAAAAGGGATGAAATTTGACAGGTGGGCCACCAGTCACTTCAGTCAAACAATGATCTCAGAAATCAAAGGTGATGTTAGGGAATTTCTAGTGTGTTGCTAATCATCCTCCAGACTAGAAAATATTTTTCCCAGGTGCTATGATGTCTTGGTCTCCAAAGAAAATTCCTTGCTGTAATTGGTGCAAATACCAAAATACTGTCATATATGTTGTTTTCAGCCCACATGTTTCAGCAAGTCCTTAACAACAGTGACATCCTCTTTGAAAATCGTGATTGCATACGAGGACATGACAGGTTTGAACTATCAAGCATATGCAGATGCAGAAGGCCTATCAAGACAGATACATATGTTTAAGTAGAATCTGGAATAGTAGCTCTGTTAAAAGTAATAACTGCAACAAAACCAAGGTTTTGTAGGAATTTTTTCAGGTTTTTTTGGTTGTTGTTTTTTTGTTTTGTTATGTTTTTTTAATAAGCCCAGACCTCTTATTTATGGATGTTTAGATTTTTCCCAATGTGAGGGAGGCCACATGTCATATTTCCACTCAACTTGTTGGCTGATTTTTTTTTTTTTTCCCCAAGAAATACTGGCTTTAGAAGAGTGATTATTATGCACAGTAGGTATAAATGAATTATTTATCAAATATGTTTTCATTCTTACTGAAAGCATTACTGATCTGTTTTTCTAAGTGCTTTATTGTAGTCATAATTTGCACACAAAACAAATCTTTACTTAAGAGAATGTTTATATATCAGCATTTGTATGGAAAATGAAAGATATATTGCAAGCAGAATTGATAATTTGTTTGGTGATGTGCTTTATTATGATGAGGGGCTAACAGCAGTTGCTGGCCTTGCTTCAGATAAAAGGTTTCTTTTGGGTCATGCAGATTTCAACTAAGTATCCTGTCTAGCTTTTAGCTTCTACTGGATAGGAACCTGTCTCCCCCATATTGGAACTTGTTTATTCTTTATGAAAGGGAATGTTTATGTTCAGATATTCATCCATGTGACTTCTGTGCACAACATGCTTACCAAGTCAGTCTCTCTGACCTAAATAACTTAAAATTAAGTTAAAATTCGGGGACTCTTGTCAGCCCAACTGATTTCTGTGCTCACCAGACTGTTAGCTGTTCAGAGGCACAAAGTGCTTTTGTGAGACATTTTGAAAGGTTTTTGTTTGGTTTTGCTTGGAATGGCAAAACACAAAGTCTGCTACCCCTTTCACTCTGTAATATTTTGAATGCGTAAAAAGAACAGTTAGTGAATAATCATTCTATTTCATGGAACTCGCATAGATAACTCTTAGATTTCAGCACTAAAGCAGTATTTTAACGCTGAAACAATATGCTAGAATTCAGCTTTTTAAGTAATTGCTTGGGGTACATTGGGCTTAGTCGTTTTATGTGGAATTAATTCAAATGTTACTGACATTAAAGGAGAAGCCTGAAAGCGTTAATAGGAATATGGCAAATATACTTCCACATGAAAGAAATTTACCTAGAATGAAGATTTTAGTTGTCTGTCTTGAAGTTAGCTCAGGCAAGCGTTTGCTGTATTTATACCAATTGTGCATGTCTCCTCTTGAGAGTTTATGACAGGATTGGTTTTGGTGATATTAGTGGTAGATTAGATGGGAATGAGGGGAACTGGTTAGGAAATACAAGAAGTAAGTGTAGATGTGAAACATGAAAAGCATTCAAAGAGAGTATTTAAATTATCATCCACAAAGAAATAATCTCTCAGTATACCTTGCTATTTCTCTTAATGTCAGACTTAAAATAATACAATCCTATGGAGGAAAAAGGGAGAAAGGTTCCTTTAGCTCCTTAGGACTGATTTATTTTGCATAACTAACACTGTATATTATCAAGTAAAGTGCAATTTAACCCTCTAGAGATCAGGGGACACGAAGATCGTAAACTTGTGAATATTAGTTCAAGGGAAAAAGGAAGTTAAAGAGTTAGTTTTGGGTTTATGCTTTTAGTACAATCAGAAAGATTCATCATGGTAAACATTTTATAAAGAAAGAACATAAAGCTCCAAGTCTTCAAAGAGAAAATATTAAAACCATCTTTTTCTTCTGATTAATTCTAAATTAGGGAGAGGAATGTGAACTTTGGTCTCTGAGCTTATTTGCTTCCAGGCAAACAAGTGACATTTGTGCAATTGGAGGCACCGTAGTATCAAGGGAAGGACTAAATTTAGTTTTTGAGGGGGAAAGATGTTCTGCCACCCTTGTCCCAGCTGTCTCTGGGGAGCTTGAGAGGCCAAGGGAGTCTAGGGGTGGGGGGGCACTCTTAGCAACCTGGGTTTGGGCAGGGGGTTGGTGCTGAGGGTCTGTCAGAGCCCTGACCCCACAGTTGGAAAACTGTCATATGTAGGCGTTATGCATTCAGAGAGTGAATTAAAATCAGTGTTTTACTTGCAAAGAAATTAGTAGCCTGAGGGTCAGAATGTGGTAATAAGGAACTGCTTACATTTCAATTCCAGATATTACATCGTAGTTTAAATGATAAAACATAGGTGACAACCATAAAAACATTCACAGTTACACTAATTGACCCCTGCTGTGATTTGTTGTTCTGCTAAACAGCAATGAAAAATAAATAAATAAAAAAACACAACCAAACAAACAAAAACCCCAATGTCTACAAAAGAGTCAGCTGCTAAACATACATGAAAGGATTGTTTGCTGGGGTTTTTTTACAGGCTGTCAGGCTATAAGGAATTTGGAGAAGACAGATAACCCTTCCTCTGCAAAGTTGATTTTGACTATGAACTTTAATGAAACAATTTGCCTCCTGGGCTTTTTCAAATTGTGCAAAATCTCTTTTCTGTTCAAGTATTTACTGGATATGCATAGACACATGCAGAGTGATGTCAGACTGAATGAGTTAACTGCAAACATGGACATGGCTTTTAAATCGCAGCATGCTGCCTCTATTTCTTGCAGGGAGCTTATTCAAGCACAGCAATAAGCTCAGACATTATGGAAAGAAGTTTTTGGTGCTTTGAGTTTTAAAGAAAAATATAGGGTATGATTTCGGAAGAAGGAAACAGGTTTTAATTGGTTAAGAATGAGCAATGGTTTTCTGAACTTGCATATGTCATGCAAGGGGGAATGAGGTTCAATCATATGCTCTTATCTTTGAATTAGTCAGGGGAAGGAATGAGCATAGAACAGCTGTTTTTTGCTGGAGTCTGATATTTCAGTTATGATGTAAATGATGATTTGTAAAGCTGCTCAAAGAAGCTGCAGTTGTCAAGGTATTTGTTAGGACTTACATGGATGTCAGGTATGGTAAAATGATCAGAGTTAGTTGTTTTATTAGGAAACACTTACAAGAATGACTGTCAGCTGATTTCTGACACCTGGCAAGAAGACAATTAAACTAAATTGAGGACATTGTTAGGAGTTTTATGAAGCTGACATTAGGCACTGTAAGAAAATATCAGAAGAATCTTAACGCTGGTTGAAACCTGACACTAGCATCTTCAAGAGATGAGCAAAAATTAGTGATAGGCATTCAAAAAATAATGAAGTTTGTAGTATCCCTTGGGAGTAAAAGTAACCAGGCAGGGGTCTGCATGTCAGTAACTAACATGCAGTGTTTTCCCAAAAAGAAAATGCTTTTTTTGTCATCTTCATTTCAAGAAACGTTCTTATCTTGTTTTTAGAAAACAATGGTGAGAATGTCAGGCACATGTAAATGTACCACAAGAGAATATACTGCAACAGAAAATGTGCAAGTATTTACCCATAGTAAAAAGAACCATGATGGTGAAATCTTAATGTGCACCAGAAATGTGTGCTTTACTAAGTGGGATATTTCCCTTTTGAAAACACAGAGAGTTGACACATACACTAATCTTCCATTTGTGAGAACTGGTGTTCTCTTTATTTATTGCAGTCTCCCTTTATCTCTATACTTGCTGCTGTAGGACCTCTTGGTACCTACCTGTTTCGCTTTAAGATCTGCATAGTTTTCTAGGCACCTCTATCAGATAGGCTTCTCTTAATCTCTCTTCCACACTGATTTCATGTGGTACTATCCTGACCTTTATAAAATTTTCACATTGATATGATTATATTTCCTTTTCTCATTTTTAGTTGGACTCTCAGGCTATAAATGTGAGATACTGATTTTCTTTACTTACTCTCTCTACCATGTGAAATTGAAATTAAAAGCGGTAAAATAAAAAATGTATAAGTGCTAAGGAAGGAAAAAGTAAATGTCCAGAAAAATTTCCAAACAGCTGGTTATCAGAAGAAATTTTCTTACTGAATTATATTAATTTTAGGACTGCTAACATTCATGAATAGTTTAAAATGGACATTAGATATTAGCACCAAAGCCACATTCTGCTCATAATGAGTGTAACAGTGACTCTTGCAGGTGAGCTTGTGCTAATTCTGCCTTGCTGAGTTTTTCTTTCAGAATGACTCCATGGAGAAGGACCATTCTGGCTGCATTTTATAGGATGGCTTCTGCACAACAAGAAGGCTAAAACTGACTTTTCAGGAAGGGACAGATTCACTCAAGCTCAGCTCTGATATTTGAAGAAGAAGTGGAGAGAGAGCAAAGTAGAATCTTAGTTTCAATTGTTCATGAGCTCTGCTGCTTTCAGTTAAGCCCTCTGGCAAATCCAGATTCGCTGTTATTCATCCCCCTTGTTCCCTAGCTTGTTTTCCAAAATCATATAGGAAGTTTCTGATTCTTCTTTTAACTTAAATGCCCATTGTAGCAACACCTACAATGAACTGAGGAAGCACATTCCTACCTGTTACACTGGTTTAACAGCTTGTCTTGCCTGAATTGCTATTGATTTTAAGGCAGGATATGGGTTGCTATAGCAATCCTGTACTTGAACATTCAAAGGAGAATACCACTAAACCTCTTGCTTTATAAATCCTAGAAACTCAAGTTCTTGGGTTGAAACTTTCAAATATCTCTTGTTTTATATCGTATTCCTAGTTGTTATGTTGTATCATAATTTTGCGAAATTAGCATTTTGTGCTTTTTATGTCTGTGTCTGACCTAAGATGTTGTATTCATGGCTGGATTGTTCAGAACAAAAGGAAAAAGGATCAGTTTCATGTATGTAGTCTTAGGGCAAACTTGTCATGTGTGGAATAACGATCTGAAGTGGGTGACAGTGCTCGCACTCCCTGCTTGACATCCAGGCAGGTGCAGGAGCCCTAGGACATGTCACACAGTCAGATGCAGTTTCAGAGTGTGCACCTGGCAAAAAAAAGCTTCTGGCCACAGCTATCACCCCAGGCCATAGCTAACACCCCAGGCCACATCATCCCTCAGCTTGGAACCATTGCTGAGCTGTCACTTTAATAAATGAGTAGCCACTTTGTTCTGATCAGCATTGCCAGGGCTTATTTCAAAAGTGATTCTGATTCTATCGCGCAGCCTAGCCCAGCCAAAGTCAATCGGTACAATTTCAAGGTGAATTTATTTATTCTTTATAAAAGTTCTATACATGAATATGTCAAGACAGTTGAATAAATTGAAATAAATAGACTTGGAACTGCATAGACTCCTAGTAATTGAAATAGTTTTCCCCCAGTATATTTGTTGTGATAATGCTACCTTTATGAAGACTGGACTGTCTACAGATGGGAAAGTGTGGAATTACCATATTGATAACATATTGTGAAAATGGAATTGAGGCTAATATGTTGAAAAGGGCAGCTGAAAGTTGTCCTTGCCGTCAGCTTAGCAGTAAAGGTAAAGTTAGAAGAAAGACTGCCACCAAATAATGATGCATAATTAATTACTTTTTCCAGAGAGAATTGCTTTCTACTAACTTCCTTTTTTTTTAATGTAGATGTTAACTTTTAGAACAGAGAATTTACAGGTAATAAATGAATAGTTGCATTCTGCAGCAGTGCATTGTATGAGTGGTCTGCTTTCCACAATCTTACGATAGAAAACAAGTCAAAGATGTTGCATCTCTACTATTTTTTTTGATTTAGAATATGAAAGGTTTGTTTGTTTGTTTTTTTTCTTTTATGTATAGCAGTATTAAATATCCACAAGTTCTAGTCTTCTTCCTTGTTTCATTTAAAAAATAATTTCAGGCTAAAAATATTTTTCTCTTGTTTAGAAAAGAACTTAAAGTGAAGCAGAGGCATAAAAATATACTTGATTTTCTCTGAGGAGAATAATGAATAGAGGTGAGGGAAACAGAAGGCATCAATTAGAAGGCAACCATTCGTTACTCAGGTGGCTTATCAAAGTTGGCAAGTAAATCAGCTATCAGAAGTGCAGTTCTGATTTGAATCTGTCTTTCAAGTGCTCTCAACAGATGTTGCCAGGACAATGAAGGTATTGAAAGCTTTTCAGGAGAGGAGTTTCGTTGTTTCTTTATTATGCTTCTAAAGCAATAACCTGAAATAACCAGAGTAATTATCGTGGTCATAAGATGTGCTTTTCTTCCTCCTTGATCTGCTCTAATGTTATAAGTATCTATTGCTGACTTAGATTCAGGAAGAGCTGTAATCATGATGAGTTTGCTGTTCAGCTTGATGATCTCTTCCCCTATATCCATACAGACAGGGAGTCGAAATGCCACCTTGCTGCTAGGGCTGAGGGTGGATCCTCTGCTTTACCTTTCCCAGAGAGGAAGGGGATGGACTGGTCCAGGCTGTAGTTGCTGTTCTGTAAGCTATTTTAGCTTCACCACAGGGGACTCGGACACAGCTGGAGTGACTTCATTGCAAGGTGGAAACCTTCCTTCTGACCCAATGTTACAGCATGGGAAGGGCAGGCTATGACCAGGGATCTACAAGAGTCCTTGGAAGAGAAAAGGGAGAGGCTAATCAAACTCTAGCAGCATGGGAAAGCATATGAGCATCCACTTACTGAGGATACACTGAACTGAATCAGGGAAGATAATGAAATCCTGAATACTTTTTTTTACTCCTATTTTGCATTATTCTTACAGTCTTTCATAATTAATGTGTCATGAATAAGCAAAGGAATGGATTAAGTGTCAAGGTAGTATTGCTAATATCAGGAATTAAAAAGATGGAATTCTGAGTTTTCCACAGAGGGCAGGAAATATGCTTGACTACTGAAGCCCCAATCTTTAGTAACATTTTAGAAGTCTGAAATGTTAATATATCATTAGATATAATTAACAAATTGTTTATTATTTACATAGAACAGTGTATTTTGTTCAACTATTAAAACCTAGAACTAATATGGACTAATGACTGCAAGTGCTATACTTCAAGAAATGAAACCCTTTTGATTTAAAAGAAGAAAGAGCTATCTGAAATGTCAGCTTGAAAAGTCCACTTGTGTTTTGTTTCATTTTAGATCATACCATTGGAAGGGGAAAAATGGTTTCTGTACTAATAACCTCATGTAGTAATTTTTGTTCTAGAGCAAAGTTTTATAGGTAACTTACATCTTGTCTTAAAAATACAAAAATTAATAGTGACAGCATCAGTTCCTTAATTGGAATAAACTGTGCTGCTCTGACAAGAGAAAAATATACGTTTATTTTGGAAGATTTGTCTTTTTTTTCCCAAACCTTGATTAGTAGACAGCAGGGCAACATAGCAGTGAGCTGTATGTGACAATAACCAAGATTTTAAATAGGAATCTCTTAGCAGCACTAAAGATGAAGGTGACAGTTGTAATCTCTTCAAACTCATAATTTATTTGAGTTTTGGGCAAGTCTGAGGTGACTGATTTGGAAAGCATTTTATTGCGTTACACAAATGTGAAATCTAAAAGTTTTAGTCCATTCTTATCTATAACTTGTACAGCTCAGGGGAGCTGTTCTACTTTTGGAATGTAAAGGAATAAGTGTGGAGCTGCTGCAGTAAATCTACTGTAACTTATCTCTTTTAAAATCATGTTCTATACAGTGAGCTATACTTAGTAAATTGCTCGGCCCTCAGGAGGCCAGGAATTATTCTTTCCATCAAAAAGAGCAGTTATGGCAAGCTTGGGTTAAACACATTCATTAACACATGTTATCACATGATAACAGAGCAATTAACTTATGGACCCAAAATATTTGCATATTTGAATTCATTTGGTTTAGTGTGACTTGAAAGATATAAATGAAATAGTTCAGTGTTAATTATTTCCAAACACTTGCATGTAACCAAGGTCATATACTAATCTTCAAAGAAAGGGCAGTATATTGCATCAAAAGTGTAAAAGGTGAAGAGGAGGTGTTTTGTTCCAAATTAAACTAGGGCTCAGGTGCAATGTTTTTCTGATCCACTTAGTGCCTAATGCTCTTGGCTAAAGCAACCCCTAACACTAAGAGGGAAGTACTTTTCCATGGCTAGGAATATCTCTTTCAGTGTTTCTTCATACTGTTCTGAAAACCAGAACTGATTCGGATCACCATACCTTTCATACCGTGTTTCATTCTTTTCAGCACAGGTAATCTGGATTGACTTCTCATCAAAACCAGCCTGTATAAATGCCTATGAAGTGTTTTACTAAATGCTAAATAGATCTTACAGAAGTTTAATTTCCCCATCGAAAATTCTAACTATTTTGTTTCCTGATAGGTATTTTTTGAAGGCAAATGCATACATTAAAAAAAAAAAAAACCCAAACAAATAAATGGTTAAAAAATAAAATAAGAACAAGGTAAATAAAAAAGTTGAGAGATACTTAATTTAATTAGAGATCTTTTTTTGTAGTTCTCTCAGCAAACCTCCTCTTGAAAAAGATTTAAAATAGACTCGAGGAAATGTCTTAGAATTGACCTGTTTTGTCATGTAGTTCCTATGTTATATTATGAGTTGATGGTAAAATCATCCATATTTTTCCTGAGCACACCTGAGGAAAATAACCTGATAATCTATTATCCTTTGATTGCTAGGTACTCTTAGTCGGCTTTCTTGGGTTGGTAACACTGCTAGATGTGGTGTGCAATGTGGGATAAGAACTGAATCAGGAACGTTGTTCTGTACCCAAAAACTGTATTTGAAAACCATTCTGAAGCCTTCTTTCTGCCTTTAATTTCATATCTCCTTGCACTCTCATGGAAGCTATGTAGGATTGCCTTTTGTCACCATTTCATTATTTTGTTAATCAGCCATCAGCAAGTCTTAGGAAAAAATCTTTTCTAAGCAATAGGGAGCAGAAATAAAAGGAAGGTGCCTATTAGTTATACACAAAATTCAACAGATTTTATATAATCTTCTGAGCAATCAGAGAAATTATTTTTTTAAACTAGTTGAAGAGAAAAATTAAATAGATGCATTCATTCAACCATGACCATCCTGATTTTCGTGTCCACTGGGATGTCAGTCCCTGACACGTCATTGGAAAGATCATATTAAAATATGAAGAATTTAGCTAATGAAACTGAAGAGAAAAAAAATTTGTCATGTAATTGCTTGTTACAGTTTTCAGCCTCCTGTCTGCCACCTGCCATGCTCTAGTAAACTGTATTTTAGGAAAGGCCATTGTATAATAAGTTTTTATATTGTAATAAGATTATGTTTTCTTGCATTGACATTCAAGTGCAAACATTTATAATTAAATGTGGGAATATGCCTAAACTGTACCTTGTTATGAGTGATATAGCTGTTTTCAGAATGTCTGCTGTACCGTTGCCCTTTTTAGCTCTATCTTCAGCATGAATAAATGCATAAAATTTAATAGTGTACAGACAACAAAGAAATTAAAGGAATGAGAAGGTACGTGAGAGGATTTTCCAGAACTATGGTTTCATAGTTGAGAACTTATCACAGAGAATATTAATTGATAATACTGTCCTTGTGAAAAGGTAATTATAAATATAATACTAGTTAGTGGTCCCATACACAGCATTCGAAAAGGATAACTAGATTTTTCTTGTTGTTTACTGTAGTTGTGCTGCATTCCCAGTAGGATGAGTGGTTCTGAAGCTACCACATATGGCCATTTATGCATTGAAAATAATTGAGACTTATGATTTGATTAGTTATCTTATCAGTACAATCCAGGCAAAAACATAGTAGTTGTGAAACAGATCTTTATAAGAGGAACAAAACGAGGAACTGGAGTAAAGCTGCCTTAAAGATTATCCTGAATTCTGAGACCCACATGCAGCTGTTCCTCATGCCTTTCAACACTTCATCCTCTTTGAATTTCAGTGCATGAGATAAGGTGTAGAATCCTAAAGAGTGAAAGAATTAGAGAGAGAGATCACAATGTTGCTTAAATTAGAAGTAGAATCTAACACTGAAAAAAAAAATTAAAATCTTGTGCCTTGTCCATTACCTTGTAACCAAGTCATCTGAATGAACTTTAGTCTCAATATCCTATTGAACAGAATACAACAACTTGTTGGAAAAACAAGAACAAAGATGTGTTAGAAAAGATGAAAGATAGAAGGACTTGACCTTTTGGTAGGAAAAAAAGAAAAAGTTAGATATTTTTTTTTTTTTTTAATTGTACGATCTCTTTTTTCATGCTTTACATTGTCTGATAACTATGAATTCTAAGGTAATAAGTAGCATTATACAAGCACTTCAAAAATTTCCTGAAGTATCTAATATCTCAAGCTGTGTGTTTGTTTTGAAATTGATATAGTGGAAAATTAGGTCATAAATTCCTTATTTAAGCATGCCATGTTACTCTCAGAACAATTGATTAGAAATTCTGCAGTCATCTGGCCAACTGCATGGCCAAGTGATGAGCCAGCCAATGATGGATAGGTCTTCAGCAACTTCTCATTTTTATTTTCTGTGTGGGTAGCGTGGTATCAGAGAGAGTTACAAGTAATCAGAGAGAGTTACAAGCACTTGCAAGAGAACCGGCTGATCAGGCCCAGTCAACATGGGTTCATGAAAGGCAGGTCTTGCCAGAGTAATCTGATCACCTTCTATGAATGAGTTACTAAACTCCTGGACGAGGGAAAGGCTGTGGATGTATCTTCCTGGACTTCAGTAAAACCTTTGACACAGTTTCTCACAGCATTCTGCTTCGGAAACTGTCACCTCTGGCCTGGACAGGTGCACACTCTCCTGGGTGGAAAACTGGTTGAATGACCGGGCCCAGAGGGTGGTGGGAAATGGAGTTAAATCCAGCTGGAGGCCAGTGACAAGTGGGGTTCTGCAGGGCTCAGTGCTGGGTCCAGCCCTGTTCAGTGTCTTTATCAATGACCTGGATGAAGGCATCGAGTGCACCCTCAGCAAGTTTGCAGATGACACCAAGCTGGGTGGAAGTGTGGATCTGCTGGAGGGTCGGGAGGCTGCAAAGGGATCTGAACAGGCTGGACTGCTGGGCTGAGACCAACGGCAGGAGGTTTAACACGGCCTAATGCCGGGTCCTGCACTTGGGGCACAACAACCCTGTGCAGCTACAGACTGGGAGAAGCCTGGCTGGAAAACTGCCTGGAGGAGAAGGACCTGGGGGTGTTGGTTGACAGCGACTGAACATGAGCCAGCAGTGGCCCAGGTGGCCAAGAAGGCCAATGGCATCTTGGCTTGTGTCAGAAACGGTGTGACCAGCAGGTCCAGGGAGGTTCTTCTCCCTCTGTACTCGGCACTGGTGAGGCCGCTCCTCGAATCCTGTGTTCAGTTCTGGGCCCCTCACCACAAGAAGGATGTTGAGGCTCTGGAGCGAGTCCAGAGAAGAGCAACAAAGCTGGTGAAGGGGCTGGAGAACAGGCCTGATGAGGAGCGGCTGAGAGAGCTTGGGGTGTTCAGCCTGGAGAAGAGGAGGCTGAGGGGAGACCTCATTGCTCTCTACAACTACCTGAAAGGAGGTTGTGGAGAGGAGGGAGCTGGCCTCTTCTCCCAAGTGACAGGGGACACGACGAGAGGGAATGGCCACAAGCTCCACCAGGGGAGATTTAGGCTTGAGATTAGGAAAAAGTTCTTCACGGAGAGGGTGGTTAGGGATTGGAACGGTCTGCCCAGGGAGGTGGTTGAGTCACCGTCCCTGGAGGTGTTTAAGGTGAGGGTGGATGAGGTACTTAGGGGCATAATGTAGGGATTGGTGGGAATGGTTGGACTCGACGATCCAGTGGGTCTCTTCCAACCTGGTTATTCTGTGATTCTGTTCTGCGATTCTGTAATTGAGTCATTGATAGTGGAGCTGGGTGTGGTACCAAAGGTAACCTGCAGAAATAAGTACCTTGTGAAGTCTGATCTGCATTTAAGCAATATTTTTCTTTCCAGTGCTGTGAGAAGATGGTTTGTTCAGAGCAAAATGCCCTTACTTCAGCACATGGACTGTTCTTTGAAGCTTTTTTCCTAGTGCAAAAGGTCTTTGACACTGTGGATTTTAACATCATATTTACCCAACTGCTGAATCTCAAAGATCTATAATGCAAAGCCATCTATGTCATGGTATAATGTGTACTTTATAGGGACAATTACTTAGCTGATCTTATATAACTCCACATTTACATGATGTGGGTTGTTTTATTTTTTATTGACAAAACCATTTGCAACTTGCTTTATACAACCTGTTTTTAGCAGGATGGAAGGAAGGAAGCAAATCTGTCAGGCTTCAGGGACCTAAAACACTTCTGAAAGCAGTCAATGCCCTAACATCACTTATCTCATGGGACTATTGCTCAACTGAATCCTGATGGATCCTGATCATAGCTTTTAAGGCAATGACTCAGAGGAAGGTGGTCATGATCTCACAGAGTGTCTTTCTAGGGGGGCTAAGGGGAGGAGTGTAAGTAGTGTAAGTAGATGGAAAAACTTCTAGAAGGCAGTAAACAACAGATGATTTGGGTTGGGTGTTAATTACCTTTCTTTCCATTATCTCTGGCACAAAGCAGTGAGATCAGTTTGGAATCTTGATATCACTGACTGTCTTTAAGGCAAAAAAATTTGAAACTGTTGAAATCTTGAAATGTTCCACAGTTAAAATACATAATTTATTGACTAGGTTAATGCACATCACTTCCCTAGCATATGTATCCTTTAGTAGCCTGTCTATGTGTGTGTTTGAGGGAGGTATCTCTCCAATAAGTGAAATACTTCAGTGTTGCTATTAACCTTACAAGGGTCATGTAGCCATGTGTCTGATCAGCATATTTTTGTTATATTCTGTATTGTTACATTTCAATACGGTGTTATGACAATTCATAATACTTGGTTTAATTCTGTCTACGTGAAACGAAAATTTAGTAGAGTTTCACTGCAGGCATAATTTAGACAGATATATTTACAATGAAATGTAATGGGTTTTGGAAAGTACTTTTCTTTGATGTAAACTTATGTTGCTGTAGAATAAAACTAAACTTTAGAAATCTTTGAATCATAACTCATTCATGAAAAAACTCCTCCAGTTTAAGGCTTGATATTGTTACTACTTTATGCCAAGAGTGAAATGGTGCATTTCCCTTTTCAGACAGAAAACAAATGACCATCAATTCTAGCACTGACTTATGCTTATTCTCATTGTTTATTTCACAATTATTGTACATAGATTAATAATTACAATTCATGAACCTAATAATTTATATGTTAGTGTTTTGCCTTGTAATGTCTTTAATTTTTGCAATTAATTGTTCTAATAACAGATAGGTTAATTGCACTATTAATCAGAAGTGCTTACTGTGAAATGCTAGATAAATAAGAATCTTCAAAGATAAAGTACATGCTTACTGGTCAGAGCTGTCATACCAGCCAAGAGAAAGATGGTGAAATAGGACAAATGGTTCACTTGGTTACTAAAATCTTGGGGATCAGAACTGATTCATTTCAGAAAAAGAGAATTGTATGAAAGTATAGGTCATTAAAAATAAGAAAAAAACCACACAAAAATAACTTGGTTAAACACAAACTTATGTTCTTTAATATGCACAGTGGTGCGTGGTACATAGAGATGCATTTCTCTTCAACTTGTTTTGAAAGGTGATATTTAGAATGTGGTTTAGGACTTTTTAGGACTACTGTGCAGAACCTGAGTGCTGCTTATATCCTGATTAAGCTACAAGGCCAAACTGTGCTTCTGCCTGCACCTGTCAACTAAACTGCTGCTCAGCCATTGTAATCTGTGATAAAAGCAAACCTACAATCTATGTGAGCCTATAGTTATACATATAAAAAATGCTTAATGACCATTTATTGTTCAACAGGAATTAAATATGCAGGTGTAAATAACTTGCCAAAAATTACCAGATTTGCATTTTCAAGTCTGTCTCAGTTTTGATTTTTTTAAATCCTTGCCTGGGAATTGATTTATTAAAGTTAAAAGTGGTTGCCCTGGTATAATAGTGCTAACATTTTGTCTTTTTATATGAATGCAGTAAATTCAAGAGTAATGTCAGCTTAAAGGAGAAAATTGGTTATAGTTCTGTAGCCAATCTGTAGCACAGCCCTTTGGTAATCTTCATTCGTGACATTGGTTGGCCCATACCTGTTCTGAGTACAGGAAAAGAAAATTGTGTTTGGTGTTCAGACCTGTCAGACACTTCTGTCAATGAGCCTAATTTTAAGTTTCATGAAAATGCAAAATTTTGAAGTTACTTTTCTGTATCTGCCTATTATCAAGACTGTACTCTTTAGGTTTTCATCTAGGTGGGAGGAACCTAAAACAAATGCCACTTTCAGTCAGACAGAAGTAAGTTTGCGTTAGTACTCACTTTTCTCAGGAAACAGACAAAAAAAAAAATCATTGCCTTTAAGCTAAATCTCACAGTGAAGTAGCTATTTCTATTTTCTACGTAAGAAGGCATCTGATGGACTGCTGGAAAAGACCAGACTGATTTCTCATCTGGCCCAAGAACACTGTAAAACATGAAACTGCAATAAGGGTATGTTTCCATGATCCAAATATTCAGTAGGACCCTCTCCTACACGTTTTCTCTGTCCTCAGTTTTCTTTTGCTTATTGTATTAGGCTAAATCAGTAGTATTGTGCAGCAAATTAAAGTGAGGTTCCAAAATGACACAGCCAAAAAAAAAGTGTGTGTTTGTGTTTGAAAATACATTTGATCATAAATAGCACATACTTGTTTTTTGTTAAGGCCACAGCCTTTTAACTTGCCTGTACTTCATAATGTTTCATGTGATTACATCTGGACTGCAGGGGTACTTTCCTTAACATAACAATAATTAAGGTTCTCTCCATGTAAATACTTTTGATGGAATTTCTGGTCAATTGGCATCAACATAATTTTTTTTATTGATTTTTCTGGGCCTCAAAATTATATCTTTTCTACTTGAACACTTGAATTTCATTTCTCTTTCCTGCTGCCCATAACAGAGAGCATGACTGCCATTTGCACATGACTCGTGCTTTTCATTCCAAACACAAAATTTATTTCAGGAAAAAGAATCAAATGCTTTTATTAGATACCTTTCTTAATTCCAGTTCAAATACTTTTTATATATGTTGATATGTACTTAATATATTATACTGTAGGTGTTTCTTCCCTCTTTTCTGCACAATTTTTATTCTTCCTATGGCCTCACAGGAGCTGGTATTCAATATCAAGGTCTTTGACAGATGCAGGCCTCTAACTCTTCGGTCCTTTTTCCTCTCTATGTGATGACACATAGAGCTTCTTTGGCTCTTGAAGGAAATCGGCTGAGAAAAAAATCTCAAATTTGTGCTCGGAAGTTTCAAAGCAGAAGGGTGAGGAGCCTGAGAGCTCCGTCCTGTGCTTCGCTGACCCTGCAGTCGTATTGGACTGCTGGGCAAGTGTTTGCTTCAAATAACTGGTTCGAGAGAGACGTGTGCACAGCAACGCAGAGATGTGATAAATCGGAGTTAACTGTAATTTTGAAAGAATCAGTGCAGATGGCAGTGAGGGTGTGGTGTGGGTTTCCACAGCTGGGGATGGCCCAGGCTGTGTTCTCTGCAGTGATGGTAGAGTGGCAGGAGAATGGCAGATGCTGAGTCCTAAGTGGTCTGAAGGTACACGCTTCTGCAGTGAGAGTTTTACATGCCTTTGGGGAAAGAAAGTTTAAATCTAAAACAAAGCTAAATACTTCTCACACTGAGAACTTGTATTTCCGTGCTAAAATGTGGATGTTTGGTAACAGGCTAGGGAGAAAAATGTCCTTTCAGATAATTGTCTGTTTTGCCTGTTACAGAGAATTTAGGTGTAGCTATAGATGGTATTGATAATTAAAGACCAGAAATACTGAAAATAAGCTTAATGTGTATTTTCTATACAGGAATAGTATTATTTTCTAGTATTGTATTTAATAGTATTGTATCTATATCTGTATTTAATAGTATTGTATCTATATATTGTATTTAATTAGTATTGTATCTATATCTGTATTTAATAGTATTGTAGCTATAGATGGTATTGATAATAGACCTTATTACTCTCTACAACTACCTGAAGGGAGGTTGTGGAGAGGAGCGAGCTGGGCTCTTCTCCCTAGTGACAGGGGACAGGACAAGAGGGAATGGCCTCAAACTCTGCCAGGGGAGATTTAGGCTTGAGATTAGGAAAAAGTTCTTCACGGAGAGGGTGGTTAGGCATTGGAACGGTCTGCTCAGGGAGGTGGTTGAGTCGCCGTCCCTGGAGGTGTTTAAGGTGAGGGTAGATGAGGTGCTTAGGGGCATGATTTAGGGATTGGTGGGAATGGTTGGACTCGACGATCCAGTGGGTCTCTTCCAACCTGGTTATTCTGTGATTCTGTGTGATATTTCTTTTATTTTGTGATAAGCTGGGTTTTGTGACTGGCTGTGAGAAAAACTCTATCTTTACTTAAGAGTAAAGCTTGCATTAAATATGCCTAGCTGAAATATTGTTTGTAACAGCACACGGCTAATTATGCTTGCCTTTCTTACTCTGCTGCAGTGTGCTTACAGATCACATGTCAGAAACTGAACTTTCTGATATTTATTAATACTTTTGAATGATAAGCAGAAATTACCTATTGGAAAACTTAATAACTACTTATATAAAGGAACTGCTCATCTCCAACACAAAGATGGATTTCAAGTACCAGATAGAAGGTTTAGTACTTTGGGTGTGCTGATGCTGAAGGCATCAGTTAAATTAGAATCCTTTGATATGTTAATTATTTATTGTTGTAAATTATGCATTCTCTAAAATCAAAGAGACACATAACCTATAATTTATTATTCATTTAGCATGAGAAGTTGTCTTCATATAACAATTTCTCTGTTAAGTACAGAGCACTGATTTGAAATAAAACCTTTTAATATGGGCTGCGGTTAAAATGTGAAAGAGCTTGAGGTTTATTTGAAAATTATTTCCTAGACACAGTTTAACCTCTACAACTTCTTTAATAGCCTAAGCTCATTGAGCGAGGTACAGTTATAGACTCATTAGACATGGGCTAAAAGTGACTGTAGTTTCATTTGTCTATCTGTTAGAATATCAGTAGCCAAAGGTGTTATTGCAAGAACTCTGAAGAGGAGCTGCATGTGTTTTCAAATAAATCAGATTTTGTAAATCTTAATTAATTTTTACTTTGAGGAGGAGTCTGTGCAGTTCTTTTATTGCATCTGACTTGCTTTTTAAATTTGTTTTATTCTATTTCAAAACTTTGAACAAACCCATAGTATTAGAATCCAGACAAACAGAAACAAGAGACCAACAGTGCATGATTAGAAACCATGGGTATTTGTATAAATGTAAAGAACATGTAAGCATTTCCAAACCGAGATTTCATATCGTCTTTCTCCTTTTCATGCACTGTGCATTCTGCTGCTTTTGGAACAGGATGTAAAGTAAATGCAAATTCCTGGTTGCTAAGGTCTTGGAATTTCTTAGAGACTACCTTTTTCTTCCAGTAGAAAATAGAAGCAGGTAGCAAAGAGGATGTTTTTGTTTCCAACAAAGAAAAAAAGGAACAGGAAAGGAGTGAAACGTTTCTAGAGTGTAATTAGCATGTGTGGCTTTTTTGATGAATAAAATTTGCATTCAAAAAATATCTGTTCCCAGGTTTTATGCATATGCAGTATTCATATACATAACGTATGTATTGAGCACACTGCAAAGTCTCGAGGCCAACATAGAAACTGAGAGAGATCCTATTGATATTTGTATGTTCTTACTTGTAATGTTTTGTTGCAGAAAAAAACAAGTCACATTGCAAAACGTTTTAGTAGTCTTGAGTTATTGTGAATAAAGAAGGATGAACGGTAATGCAGAAGAACTCAGATAATGGCTATGTTCTATAATTTATTCAGAGAGTTGTTTTGATTTTTCTCATTATGATAAATGCTTAGAGGTGTTTTAGACTCATTGCAACCTTTAGAAGTAGTATATAGTATAGCATATATAGTAAAATATTTGAAAATAGTCTGTATAGAATTGTGTATTCCAAAGGGAAACTGTTCATAGAAAAGTAAGAATTCTGTGCAAGAACTGTTTTTGTGGAAATGCCCTATTCAGAAAATGTGCGACATCCTCCTTTGAGCAGACCAGGAGACCTTTTTTTCCCTTTTTATTTCAACAAGGTTGTAGCACAATAAGAATGGGAGTGAAAGGTGAATGCCGAATCCCCTATTGGAAACTTGTGGTCTGATTAGATTAAGATTAAACTGGGCTGAAGTTCATGAGTAGACAAAGAAGTCCCTGGAGTATGTCAAAGCAGTTAAATTTATTTCCTATGTCTGTGTTCTGGGCAAAACCAGACAACAAAATTCAGCAACATGGATGTGCCTGTTTTAGACTGTGTGCTGAAGAGTTCTTGCATGTGTGAGGAATGTTCCTTAAGACTTACATGCATATTTGTAAATAACAATGAAAGACTTTATTTCCAATGGTATCCATTGAGAATGGGAAACCAAGCAACTTCTCCAGATTAAGAAAAGAAGGAACATCAAGTGATTACAGTACAGTTATTGCAACAAATCCTGCATTTCTGGTAGTTTTGCCTCTAAGATGAAGCAATGTGTCTTGGTTTTTTTTTTCCTACCATGAAAGTCTTTAAAGCTGCTTGTGTGCATGTTGGTATCGCACACTGATTTTGCTGAAGATAAAAATGATCCAAAATAAGAAAAGAGTTTTTCAACAGTTGTTGCAAACTCAGCAGGGGAGCCAAGGTCTGTCAGCTCTGTTCTGCATGTGAAATATTTTGAATAGCTTCAGAGCACAGATAATGTTTCAAAGGCTTCCTTAAGGAAAGGTCAATGCAAACTACAAAAATCTGCAGGCAGTAAGTCAAAATAATAGAAAGAAGTATATCCTTTCACCTGTTTGGCTGTGTTAATGAGATCAGCTATTCAGTGCTTATAATAGTCAGTGTCAAAATAAGAATATAGTCAAGTATTTTGTAGACATAATGCAAGTTTTTATATACATAAATGTAAGCTCTCTTTATACTTCTACGTATATGTTTTGGTATAGTAGTCTGCTTCTGTTATTTTTGTTAGGATTAGCAACTGTTTTTTCCTTTACCTTAGATAAGTTTTCCTGTTTGCCAGTTGATGTTAGAAATGAGCTTTTTTAGTGAATTAAAGAAAATCTTTGTTAATGTTCTTTAAAGGATGAACTGAAATGTGCAATTTCTGTTGTTCCTGGTGTTCTTTTTGGTCATTTATTGTTAAAGTGCCTGTGAAGAATGGTACTCCCTGTTTGTTTGGGGTTTTTTTCTGAACCATGGTCTCTTGGGATATTATGCTCCTATTATTTCTTATAACATAAGATAATAATCTTATCTTGTAATCTAGGACTATATGCTCTATGGTATAAATCTTCATTATGTTAAACCTTAATATTTATTATATGTTCCATCTTGCTGCTGACGTTCCTATTAAAGCATCACTTAGCAAGGCAGAAATGGTACTTCTGTTCTTTATAGTACTAGAAAAGATTGAAAAAACTCTTTGTGCACAAATGACAAGAAATTACAACTTATCTTTTACAGAGTGAGAAGATTAAATACATGGCCATAAACTCCTTGCAATCATGGTGACAGACTAGTGGCTTCTTCTGATTGCTTTAATAAATCCTTTAAGTATGCTTTCAATCTCTCAACGATTCCCGACAAAGCTTGTATGTGTTGTTGTGCATTGCCTACATCTGAAGTTCTGTTTATGAATAATTTATATGGCTTATCACTGCACTTGTGTCACTGGTTCAGAAGATGCTGGTGTGCCATTTGTTAGTGCTTGTTAATGATGTACTACACAGAAAAAAAGGAGGGATATCTAGTTTTGGAATCTAACCACTCTTGTCCTTTTACAGAATATATATAAAAAAATAATAATGTTTGTGAATGATGAGGTGATTGAATTTCACAGATCAAGACCTTGGTCCATTAGCAAAATCGTTTTGAGAACTTGTCTTAGTTTCGTGTACACAGTGCATAAGGGACTAGGTCAGTCATATTGCAGTAGCACAGTAATGAAATGGCACACTGGAAAACCTGCTCTATCGGTAGCAGCTCGATTTTTCTCTCCTGGTGTAGGAAGCCTAACACATGAGTGTCTTTGTGAGAACAGGCTCTTTGGTTGTGTTTATATTTAAGTGGGTTTTTTAGTTTAAATCATCACCACTAATCACTTAAGTACTAGTAAGTGTTGAATTGTCAAATTATCTTTAAGAGTATATAAAACGGTTTCCATATATTCACATTTTGTCCCAGCAAGCTCATTTCCATGACTACCAAGCAGCAGTTACACATTTCCATACACACACTCCCATACTTCACTGGATGTGTTTTGGTGGCAGATCAGAGATGAAAGTATGCTATCGTTTTCAGAATTTTATTTATTATTTTGGATAGTGAGAGGCATATGATAACACATACGTTTGGCTACTTGTGAGTCCCTTACTTTATTCCACCAGGAAAGAAATCTTACCACAATGTGTTTAAAAACTGCTAATAATAAAAATGTCAATATTAGGTAAAAATAAATGATGTAAAGTAGAATTTGTTTTGGTATCTGTTTTGGATTCTTTTTCAGGAATACTTTGCCTGAATGATCTCATAGCCAAGATTGTTTACTGAACAACAAGTTTTAAGTCAATACTAGGAAACACAGTGCAAACTTTGGATTCCATCAATCAAGCCTGTTTTCAAAATGTATTTGGTGGATTAAGATCTCTGTAGATTAGGTGATTAGATTACTTTTCTCATCTAAACATCCTGCTGTATATGTCTGTAAAATAATTCTGTTTGTGGCACTAAACCAAGTTATTTGGGTTAAAGATGTTTTGAAGTAATAAATGTTAAAAGGAAAGATGCAACTAGATAATGTAATGCCATGCAAACACAGAAGAAAGCAATGTATGAGAAGTGCAAATGTATCTGGGTACGTGACTGAATTGGGTTCAATAGTTCAATGAGACCATTACCTCACTATCTACATCTGATGATGTAATTATATTTGCTGATCCTGCTTTCAACACATGTAGATAACAGATCTATGTAACTATATATAAACCCAAAAGCAATTTACTGCCACTCACCTTTAAGACAAGATTTTCTTTTTACCTGTCCTTATTTGTCTTGGCAGGAAACAGTTTCCAGAATAAATCTGATTTAAGATTTTGTAAGCTTGTAAGAAAGATGATAATGCATTTGTAATTAGAGCTAGAACAGGCCTGCTTATCTTCAGTAGCTTAAAGAAATTCCCTTGCAGAGATGTCAGCAACTGCATTCATCTCTTAGGTCTGTGTTTTATGACAACTATTGCTAAAATATGAGCCAGTTTCTTCACTGCAGTTTTGTTTGTTGAGGCATTTGTCCAGAATGTGTTTACTCCTTTCTTTCAGATATTTAGTGTATTTTCCACATAGTTAAAATTAAGTCAGTCTATTAGCTTCTTATATTTTCTGTATCTTCAGAAATGAAATAGTAATAGATCAAAAGCAGATGGAGACTAGTCTGTTTTGATTTAGCATGATTTCAGTCCAAATGATAGCACTTAGGTGAATAAGAGTACTTGCAAAAATACCATGTTAGAAGCAATAAATTTGTACATCCTTCCTGCAAAATGATTGAGGGTACTCTGGTAATATGACAGTCATCTAACAGTTTTGGTGCACAGTATGAAATCACTAAAGATTTTGGTGAATATAGAACTAGAAAGATGATAATTTCTGATTCTTATAATGGCATGAAGTATATGTAAAAAGGGTATGTAGGTTTTTGAGATTTCTCTTAGTAAAAGCTAAGAATAATAATAGCTAAGATCTCACAACTATTCAAGAAATTAAGAATATGGGGTTCCCCCCCCATTTCTTTTTGCTCCTTTTGAAATACATTGGCTTATAAACTATTTTGTGAGGCCATTGCAGAGGAATAAGTGTTCTAGTTTGCTTGTTTTTCTTCTATTAGCAGTTTAGAAGTCAACATGCACTCTCAAAAGACTCTTCATATGTTTAGATTCTTGGAAATGGCTACTCTTGAAACAGAAAAATGCAGAAATTACTTCAGTCAATTACTTTACAAGTCAATTAGCAGAGTAATGTCATCACAATTAAAATGCATTGTCTCATCCCTTGAAGTTTGTTGTTATCTCCAAGTTTTAATGTAATTTCATGATTAGTTCTAAACCCACTATTCAGAGTTTGCAGTGTCTTCTCAATCAAAAGCTAGTCAGGGGCCAAACCATCTCATCTTAAGGTTCTTAATAAAGTGAGAACTCTTTGAGATTTTGACATGAATTGGAAAGGGCTAACTGATAGCAGTTATAGTTTCCAGTGGACTCTGTTATTTCTGGAGGTTCTGTTATTTGAAAACACTGGAAGTTTGAGCTTGCAGCACACAGAAACAGCTGCTTGCATCTGGATGATCCAGACAGCCAGAATTTTATTGCTCTGGACAAGATCCATTTTTTTCTGTTCTCACTGAAGAAAAATTTTTCCCTTGTATCGTCTTCATTCTGCTTCCTCAGTATTTCTGCTAAACCCACTATTCCCATGAGTTTCTCTGATTGATTTGCTTTCCACATTTCTCCCTAAGGCCTTTACATGCATTTGAGGACTGTTCTTTTCATCCCTGGACTCTCTTTGCTTCCAGTAAGGCTTATGCAGGGCTGTCAGTTCATACTCACTGATCCCTCCAGCTGGCAACTTTCAGACCGAATTCTCTATGACAAAGCCTATTATTTTTAACTAGGATATGAATAGCTCTAATATAGAAGCATTTTTATTTATTTCCTGTTACTAATGAAGTAGGACTTGAGTGATGTACCAAAAAAAAGTGGTTGTTGAGGTCACTGTGTAGTTGGAAGAGCATTTTTTTTAGAGGCATTATTTTTCAGAGGCAATGAAAACAGAATTTTATGTCCTATGCCTGAAATTTTAACAGCTGGGTGAATGTGTACATGTTGTGATAGTTATAAATAATTTCCAAGGAGAAACACGTTGATTCTGTTGTCTAGAATGTAGATATTAATTTGCTTATTTTTTTTCTTTGGCATTTTTGCTACTAACGTTGTTGATTGATGTTGTGCTTTGAGAAGTGAATACAACCTAAACTGTGTTTTCCTGCTTTGTAAAAAAATAATAGAAGGAGAATTATACATATTGAGTGAAACTCTATAACAGTGTCTAGAATAAGAATTTCTCAATGATTTTCTTATCAGAAGAGCATTCTACATTGGAGTGATTAAGAGTACTGCTTTTACTTAGTTGAGTAATAAAGCACTTGATATCTGTGTTCATACTGGCCAAGTCTGAAATCATGAACCTTAAAAGTTCCAACATCAGAAATCAACAGAAGGAAATAAAGTGAGCCTGATGATATTTCTGTCTTCAAACCCGTTCTGGCATTCAAGAAATCTCTCCCTACTCTGCTTGATAGATAAGCATAGGTAAAACATTAGGACAGCTATCCTAGTATTTTCTTTCCACTCGTTATTTTTATTTGCAAGAAAATGATCGAGGCAAGGAAGGAAATCAGTAGCTGCATTATAATGGAGGGGATGGGAAGATGGGCATTTGAAATAATTATATGACATGAATTTTTTTAACTGTGATGGTTGACTACATGCAACTGAGGGAGTGGTAAAAAGAAAGGGAAAGATTTCTATCTCTGAATATTAACAAAACACTCACTATATTGAGAAAAGAATATTCACCTCTTGCATAGAAGAATGTTAGGCAGAAATTGCAGATTTGTTTCTTTGCTAAAGGACCTCTGACAATCTAAGCAGTTAACGACAGCAAAGCTTTCTCACTGGAGTGGATGGAATGATTGGCATATGTTAATAAATGGTACTGGCATATTGTCGTACGCAGAGCATGAATATGTGTGCTAGGCAGGTGAGAGAAGAGAAGGACACAACACTAGGTCAAAAAGCTGATAAATGTAATCTGCTCTCAGACTAACTGGGAGATGATGGGAGGAAAAAGTGGTGTACTGATCTGAAAATCAAACAAAAATCTTTGGCACGAGTAGTGTGGAAACTTATTAGAAGACAAGATTTAATGCAATATTCTCTTTATTATGATAGGCAAATATAGACCGTCAGCTCTTCTTTTAAGTAGAGAGAACGGGAGAAGCAATCACTCATTAATAGAATGCTTGACTCAAGAAAAATTATTGCAACAGTTAATTTTGCTTTCTCTCTCTACTGAACTGGCTTGAGTACATATTCTGTCTTCTTATACTCGATGAGATTGCAGTGTGACAGTCTTGTTTACTCACAACTAAACCACATTCATAGCTTCACAATGTGTATCATAACTGTTTTTTACCTGGACATAATTTTACTATATTTCAGTCAGATTCATACAAAACCATTTATTGTTTACTCTCTCATATGTATATGTTCTCTCAGAAGTGTAACCTGAATTTGTGTGTGTTAAATCAGTTGTAGTGTGTGTCATTTCTGTTCATCTTTTGTTTTGTAGGTCTATACCCTGTCATTCTCTTCTCTTTTTTTAAACATAGTTATTTAATCTGCACTCCAATTTCTATTAAGAATACTTCCAGCCATCCTTTTCATGAGTGATGCTGGTACAACAAGCCTTCTAGTCATCCCTGGAGATCAAGCTCTCCTCAGAGAAAGTGTAGGCAACAAGAATATCTCTCAGCCTGAGCAAAGCAGTCCTCTTTTTGGACAGTTGATCTGACAAGGCTAGGTTAGTTTGTATAGCCCCTAGATTGATTGATTTCCCTTCTTTTGGGGTAAACTTAGCTTAGCACATCTTATTTTTTAACAACAACAACCACCTTGTTTTAAAAGGATTTTCTGGTGTTTAATTGAGAAACATCCCTATAGAGATCTATGGGACAAGAATTACTATGAAATTCAATAAATACTGTCTTTTATCGATCGTCAGATCTTAGGCACACTTGTTAGCTGTGCAACATTACAATAGCAATATCATGCTCTGCAAGTTATTTTGGCAATTGGAAATATCTTACTCTACACAATGATACACATCTTCCTTTGCCCACCCTTTACTTCCCACACCAGCCTTGATTGTTAACATCATGACTTCAATTTGGATTTGGTCTAGTTTCTACAATATTTCTAGTGAAGATCCCAAACAATCACTAACAATAAAGAATAATTTATATATATAATTTCATTAATAGAAACCAAAAAATGGGTTGATTTGCTGCTGTTGTCCTTGCTAAAATGAACTCTTGTCTTTAAGTGAAGATTCAATACTGAACATGTGCAGAATAGATTTTTTAGAAGAAACAGTTTTGTTACTAGTTTGACTCCAACATAACTATGTTGGGTTTTTTTGTTTGTTTTTTTTTACCTGAGAGCAGAATTTATATATCTTGTATCTGGCTGAAATTTCATTTTGCCACAAATAAAAGGTATAATAAAGGAATGGTTGAGTTAATATGATTAATGGCTTGAATACCTTTCCAATAGTAATGTATAATCCATTAAAATTCTTTGCTTTATGTTGAGGTTTTTATGTCCGACTATTAAGAAAAAAAATAGCAGGCCCACAATTTATTTCTTGGTCAGAATAAGGATACGGGGAGAAGGTTGAGTTCAGAGTAACCGTGTATAAGTCCCTTCAGCAGAACTGCAGTAGAGTCCTAAGCCCTTCTGTCACGAGGAATGAAGACATCACTGTCTAGAGCTAAGCTACTGTAGAGAACGACTTTTGCAGAGCAGCTGGCAGGCTGGAGTGTGTGCACAGCTGCTGTAGAGTAACCAAGGGAGGGCATCTGTGGCTTCAGCTGCCACTACTAAATCCAGCAGGCTGCCTGTGAGCACATCACTGAAACAAACAGCTTGGGCAGTTTAGGATGTTGTGTCCTCCTCCTTGCTTTTTCTTCCCCTATGTATTTACATCTCAGTGGCTGCACTCTGCTGTCTGCCATGGAAGCACTTCCCTGGAGGGGAAACCAGGCTTTGAGTAAACCTCCTAAAGCTGGATAGTTGAGAGGTAACCTGCTGAGCTACTGTAGATGATCTATTATATTTGTAAAGATCCTTGTATGACATGAAACTATGTTATGCATGAAGTTTAAAAAATGAAAATCTTGTATTCATGTTGAATCCTTAACTTTACTTATATTAAATGTACCTAGTGATTAAAAAGGTTTCTGTTTCATAGTATTAATGAGTATATAATAGTTAACTCTTCGCAATTATTTCTTATTTGCACTGCAGTACAATAAGTTTCCATTGATCTTTAAAAAAAATGATCATATACTGTATTACTACTTAATGTGTCATTTTCCCAAATAAATTTAGCAGTTATTCCATTGTCTAGGCTTCCAATTCTGAAAGTTGACTCCCATTAGATACTCCTCCATAATGGCTTGTGGGGAGATTGCACAGCAAACCAAACTAATGCAGCCGTTTCTCAGTCTCATAAAATGATTAAAGCTGATGTAAAAGGACTCATTAAAATTGAAAACATTAGGACCATTAAAAAAACCATTAAACCACCTCACTCTTCTGATTTATTTTACAATAACCTTATTTGGTCACTGTTTTCAAGTCATAGAATCCCATCTTCTGTCTCTAATTACTGGTGGTAGACCCACTGTGTAGCACGAGGACATGTTCATGATGAATCCCTTTACATAAGTCTTCTTTTAAGTTAATTTTTCAACCTTTGCAATACCTGGTACTGCAGTCACTTTGGCCATGTGCTTAAGTTCAATCGTGAACAGATCAATTGAAATCTGCACAACTGGTACCCACTTAAAGCCTAATATTCAGGGTAGCAAGACCTACTCAAATAATCCACACTGAATTCTGCTGTTGCCTTAATGTATCATATAACAATTTAATTGCTTTGCTCACAGGTGATGTCAGAATTTTAAGCAGCATTTTTTGAAAAAGCTAAATTGGAAATACTTTGAAACATACTTTACCTCCTACAAAAAAAAAAAAAAGATATTTTCTTTAATGCAGCATATCAATGGAAATCCCAGGCCACAGGGAAAAAAAATCTTTATTACAGTTCTCATTTGATCTTGCCCCTTGGTACTTAATAACTTGTACATGTGATTACCTTTAAATATAAGTGGTGTCCCATTGAGTTCATTGAAGCTATTCATTTATTTAATAAGAAAGCATATTTATACCTTTTATGTGGAGAACTAGACTTTTCAAAAGGGCTTTTTATCTTAATGAAAAGGCTCTTAATTTCAGCAAACAAGAATTAAAAAAACTCTTGTTTCTTTTTCTCAAAGGAGACTACTAGTTCTTTTGAAAATGTTTTGGAAATTAGTGAATATTAATTGTTTTGGGATGACTGCTCAAATTACTGATAGAGCTGTCAGGCATACAGAGAGGAATAAATGTAATCTATCTGCTTTTATAAACATTTCCTGATGAACTTGTATATCCATTGTTAATTCTGAAAAGTGTAACTTCAGAGAAATAGAATGACTTTAGAAAAAGTGAGAGGAGTTTCACAGAGTACTATCTTGAGAGAAAAGGTCGTGAAAAATAATGGTTGTTGTAAACATTTATTTATGACTGTTAAAATTACAACCCCCCGCTCCCCCATTTCCAAGGGCAGGGCATCTCCAATTTGCCTCCTGGGCTGCTCCACTGAGTTCACTGTACTGAGTTTCTTGTTAGTATGACCAGGAGTGGGTTTTAATCCGGGGTAGCCACACGTAAGGTTCCTTGGGGTGCGCCAGAGGATCGCTCTGTTGTCTTCATATTGGTTACTTCTGTAGTTTATGACTCATTGTAAAAGGACAAATTCATGTTCATCTTCATTTTATCAAAAAGTTCAACATGCATAAAACCAAAATTGCCTTGGCAATTAACTGTGTATCTCAGGCTTTAGGAACAAGATATTTGAGAAATTTCTCATTATTTTGAATTGGACCTTATATTTTTGACTGATATTTATATTCTAAATGTTTTCCTGTAAAGTCTTCTGACAACTGTTATCGAGAGGAATGGTTTTGGTCATATTTTAAAGAATTCAGTGCAGCAATTTCCTTGTCTACAGTTGAAAGACAAGATAACTCTTCTCAGAAATGAGGGTAGAGGGTTGACTACCTGGCAGATGTGTTAATTGCAGTTTGCCATCTAAATATCTCTAGATACATATTCCTAAGAGTTTATTGGGAAATGAAAAGGTCCTTTAGAGGTCGTAACTCTACCATTCAATAGCAGAAGGAAGTCTTTTCTGTTTGAAAGGTGATGTACCAGAGGATCTGTGTCTGGGGAATGCTCGATGGAAGCTTCTGTAGGCCTTCTTCTCTTGTTCTGTAATGAAAGTAGTAGGGGTTCAATACAAAGTTATTCTTTCATGTTCTTCTAACACCGTGATCCTAATGGGACATAGGGTGCAACTCCTGGGTGCTTCTCAAACATTCCTGAAATGTGCTGGAAAAGCTGGACAAAAAAAATGAGGCTTGAAGCTTATAGTTAATAGGAAGTTCTAGCAGAATTCACACATGTAAAACAGTGTCAGATTTATCATTTGGGAACTATACTAGATGGTTTATCAAACCTGTACTTTCTGTAAAACAGTCAAGCACATAATTTCTTTTCTTTCCTGATGGTGTGCCTTGTGCATAATTTTGCTCTTCTTTTCCTGTAGGTCATTTGAGTTGACCTCTAAATCTACTGTAAACAATGAGATAGGAAGATAACTGCCACAGGTAAGTGCTGCTTTAAAAAAAAAAAAAAAAGCTACATGTCAATCATTTAATACCAGAAAATCAAATATAATCTTTTTATCTAGTGTTGCTATAGTGAGAATTCATGCCTCACTGCTGATGAAGCTGTCATTTTACTTTGAAATGCTTCTGGATGAAGCTGTTGTTGAAACAAAACTTGTTAGAATACTGAATATATATATTTTAGTACCACTTCTTTCATATATTTCAATTTTCTAGCAACTGAATAAGCATGTAGGGTAGTTAATGTTCCAATTAATTGAATGCCAGCTGGTGTTTGGGCTTGTTGTATGAACATCAGAACACAAATTCTCTTCTACATGTCACTGTCCTCATGACTAATACTCAGACCTGGGATGGCCTGAGGCTAAATCCATGTTCAGTGAAAGAAATCGTTAGACATTCAAATCTGAGTTTTGCAGGGGCAGAAATTAAACAAGAACACATGAGAGGGCTGTGTAGATGAACCTGCCCAAGCATTGCTCAAATTCGTCCTTTTTCAAATCTGCTGATATTTTAAAATATGAGGATGAGTGAGTTTAAACTTGTAGTGATCCTGGTAACAACCACACTGTGAATGTTAAGGATGCCTGTGGAAAAGACAGGAAGCTTTATAAAGATTGAGCTTTATACAGATTGAACCTGGTAAAAAGGAACATGATGACACCTAGAAAAACTAGTTGAACCTCCTTTCACCTGGTGGCCCAGGAGTATAAAGCTATGTGGTCTCACGTTTTGGAAAGGGATTAGTCTTCAGAGAGCAGTCAGCAGATGCTCTGCTTCATGTGGGACTCTGTCTCCGTCTATTCAGAGACAGCCAGTTTGGAGTTGGCAAACTATGTATTTCCTATGGGTTTTATTTTTAGTGCATTAGAATAATCCATAGTCTTTTGTCAGTTAGGGTTATAGTATAGTGTTAGATTGTAGCATTTAAGTTTTTGTAGGAAGCTGCAATAGCATTGCTGCAAAAGAGTTTAGTTCTCCTTCTGCAGAGTAGTCCCTGGCTCTCATCATTAATGGTGTTTGTTATAAAAAATGAGAGAGAAAAGACATCAAAGGGTATCTTTGCAATGAGCATGTTACTTGTACATTTGACTGATAAGGCTAATGGATTATTTTTTTGCAAGACGGCCACATGAAAAATTGATGCACTTTGTACCAATTCATATTAACCACCTCTTCTGCCCTTTGTGAAAATTCAACTAGCTGCTTTTTCTATGCCCAACACCATGCAAGATAGGCAAATTAAAAGATTGATTTTTATGCTAACTTGTGTCAGTGTGCCAGAGGAATAGGTGCAGGACCATAAATGGCTTCATCATAAAGGTGAGGTCCTAATTTATTTCTCAGTTTTATTTCAGCTTAGTTTTCTATTGCCAAGAGGCATGAAAGTTACTGAGTTATACTATATTCACCTCACGCTGGTCTCTTATCAAACAGAATATCAGTGGAACACCTCCATGGAGCTCTCTACATGAAATTGTCCTTTTGTATGTCTCATAATCAGCTGCAATGTGACCAAGCATCTGGTGGTGACAAGCAGACGTCTTTGATTTATTGGCTAATATCACTGCTTGTTAGTGGATGGTTGAGCAGGAGACTAAAAGAGCATGAAAGCAGAGAGAATAAATTATGAAGGCACCGAGCTGTGGCATTATAAACCCCTCCTTGTCACAGCTGTGACAGCTCCCAGGAAATATGGGATGAGAGACATTCCTTCTTCAAAGACAGTGGCCACCGTCTTCTGATACTGAATAAAATAAACCACCTAAGCCGTCCAAACCCGCCAACAACTTACCTAAAGGGATAGTCTTTTCTCCTGCTTAAACCATCTGTAACAAAACATTGCATGTGCTTGGAAATTGAGTTGATTAGCATCTAATTCAGAAGTGTATAGAATCTGAAGGATGCAGGGGGTAAGAAGGCTCTCTCTGCTGTGAGCGGAGATCTGTGGTTTCATTTAAATGCTATTCAAGAATTGCTTTAGAACCCACACTAGAAAATCCACCTTAAAGTTCTGCTTCTCACGTTCAACATTAGTTGTCTTGCTAAGAAGGAAACTATGCATGGTCTCTGTTGTGCAGAACGGTTACCCATGTCTTGTCCTAGTTAATGCACGGAAAAGAGAGTAGTTAGCTTTCCAGTTCGTGCTGTGTTTTGTTTTACAAACAGCATATAATAAATGAGACATATCTGTTCTGCATTGCAGAGATTCTTTGTGGACTCAGTCAGAAGGTCATATATAAGGTAGGTTTGCAAACAGATAACTAAGAGACTGCAGTAATGTTAAAAGCACTTGCTATTTTTTATTTCCTTTTAAGAAAGAGTACCTACCAAATTAAACTGTATACGTGACTGAACACAGTGTTTCTGACAGTTCTTCAAAACAGAATTGCAGTATATATTTACTATGTCTCATTGCAGACAATTACTTTGAGCTGCAGAGCAGTGATAATTATGACTATTCATGAGGTCAAATAAATGTTACGTATACATTTATTCAATAAATCAGCTTGAAGTAGGAAAGGAACAGTACTCACTATTTCACTCGTATGCAATGACAAGATGTTAAGCTGACTAACGGTAAAAAGCCATACAGCAGGAAGCCTGTTAAGTTACAATATCTTCTAGGAATAAAAGTTATCGTTTAAATATATAATTGACAGTTTTGTGTTAAAATATGAGTGTAAATGTTTTTGTCATCCAGTGATTAGCTAAGAACTAATTCAAATGGGAAAGTAAGAAATTTTGTGTGTGGTTTATGTGACAAGTTTAATATTACTGTTTCAATTAAAATCCAGTGGGTGTTCTTGCAAAGTTTCCTTTTACCTATTCAACAGTAGATAATCTGTAGACATAATGAGGAGATATTCCTTGTACTTTTAATGAGCAACACGAGTAAATTGTTGTGACTCACTGAGAAGTTAAGGAAACTTTTAAGGGTGCCCATTGGAACTATTTTCTGCTGAGGTTATCTGAGGGTATTGGCCTTAAGCAAACTCTGGGAACGGTGGTAAGAGGCTGCAAGATTAAAAAAGACAGGAACAAGCCAAGTAGTAACTCTTAGTAAAGGGAAGAGGGGTGCAGGCTAATGGCATGGGACCCTCGGGCAGAAGTAAGCCAATACGGTACTACACAGCAGTTATGTCACAATGCACTAAAACCATTTTTTTCAGGGATTTCATCTTGCAAGGGGAAAAAACAGGAGTTCTTGAAAGAAAGGGTTTGTGTGCTTTTTAACGATTTGCTGATATTCAGGAAGAAAGTCTTCATAATAATCAGCAATGTAGTTTAAAGATATTTGATATGTAACATTACAGAGGATAAAATTTCTCTTACTAAGAGAAACAGACTCAGGGCTTGATGAGAAAGTGTTGCAAAGGGTGATGTCATGGTACTTAGTGCTTCAATATACTTCTCTGAGCAATCTTTTGTAATTTTAAATTGTTTTTTCAAGTGAGAGCTGTTCTGCCTAATGGGTTTGAGTGTACTGAATAGATTTGAAAGGATTTCCTTCATGTTCACTTTATTTCGGAAGCAGTTCAGCCTGTTTTTGTTTGGAGTTACTAATGAAATAAAGAGGAAAATCTCCATAAAATTTGCATATAATTTTTAATATCAGTTCCAAAAATTTCTCCTATAAATAAAACTCAGTGATCAAATCCTTGTGTGGATTTTCAGTAAGAAGAAAAGCTTGACACCTTGGAACAGAGCTCTGTTGTTTCTTAGAGAGTGGCTGTGTGTCAGTCAAAACATTTCTGACAGTGAAAGGCATTCAAAAGCCACAAATATGCAGAATCTTGAAAGACAAATTAGATGGAAGATGGTCTATTAATAGAAAACATGAAAATAAATACCAGCCAAAACAAGTGCTTCATTCAGAGTGCTCAAAAAAATCAACTTGTCAAAATTGTCACAGGCATCACAATCTTAGTGAATAGACTTTGCTTTCTGTAAAGTGATTCTTCCTGTAATAGCGCAAATAAGGTGAAAAATAGCCTAGAAATAGCTTAAGTGTCGGAAAAGGGAAATATCTAAGAGATGAGACTTGAATTTTGAAGATGCATTGTTTCAAATTTAAGAGAGGTCTTACACAAAACTCAGGAGATCTGAAAATAGTGCACAAACCTACTGAAGACTGCACATAACCATCACGGGGCAATTACTTATTTCTTGGCTCACCAGTCATACAGTGGGGAGTTTAACTGACATACCACTTCATGCATATTTATTTTTTGGTTTTACCATCTCTGCAGCTGTTTGTTGGAAGTGTGATTCACAGAGAAAATACAGCTCAGTTTGTATTCTGTTGTATTCTTGTCCTCGTAGTCTTGTCCTTGTTCTTGTCCTCAGCTCAGTACTCATCTTGGGGGTTTTTTGGTTTTGGTTTTGGTTTTTTTCTTATAATTATTTTTTTCCTATATTTTTCAGCTGGTTTAGGTTTGTGATTTAACGCTTTTAGGGATAAATGATTTGAAGTGCACACGCATCTAAAGGTCTTTGGACATTTAAATGTAAAAATAGTTGATTTTAAAGAAGATATATACTTTTCTTAGATATCTAGCTATTTGTTTTGAGGTATTAGAAAGAAAATCTTCTTACATATAGGGAATAAATACCACATATATTTCTGAAGTTAAAAGAAAACATTTACCTTATCTTGAGAATTCTAAACTGTCATGTTTTTTTTTATTCAGACAGTTTTTGTTATCTTATCCTGATCAGACTATATTTTTTGAAGGTGTCCATGAAGAGGTGGAGATGATACAAACAGCTAACCTGGATAGTATTGTAGAGCCTGAGTTGAGGTGTCTGAGTTGCTCACATATCAGTGTCTGATCTGAAAATAGCATATGAACATAGCTGCTCTTTGTCTTATGCTATAGATATTACATGTACATAAAACCTTTAAGCTTCATGGAATCAGAAGGAAAGTGTACATATGTTTGTTCTAATATGCAATGAGGATGTGGGAAACTCCCAAAATCTAACCTTAATGCATTTCTGATCAAAGCCAGAAAGAAGTTCATGCTACATTATCCGTTATCTTGGTTATTCAATTATTTTTAGGAGGCAACAGAAAAACTTATTAATTTCCTTATTTGAAGCAGGTGATTTTTTTTTTTTTTTGGCTTACTGCAGTTATGCCTGTGCTTTCCAAGTGATGTATACATGTGTATTCATGTTTCATATCTCATTATTTTAGACACAGACATGCCATGAGAAGAGAAACCTCTTAATATCTTTGTGGACAGCTGTCACTGTTTGGATTTTTAAGAGTCTGTGCTCAGTACTCAGCTTGGGGTTTTTTTGGGTTTTTTTGCTTATGATTATTATTTTCAAACGAATACCACAATCCCAAGCACAATGTAGCTAGTGGGGAGATGCTTTTCCAACAGATAGTTCAAAGCAGAAATCCTCTTTAGGATGCTCTGAATTGTTCTCTGTAGTATATGTCTACCAACTACATGAGATGTCTAGTTGGCTCTACTTTCTCTCCTCTTATATGTTACTTCAGTGCACAGTACTGTCAATATTCACTAGCCAAATCTCAGTATTATACTTTTTATTGTTCTTTGCACTTGCTCAAAGTGAATGAAATGGCTTAACAAACAAGAACGGTATCTTTTATGATGATGTAGCACTGAAGTGGCTGCTCTTTTGCTTTATAATTGCTGTCTTGGAGAAAGTATTTTGACTGAGATTGTCCCAGACATTTCACCAGCACAACTGTAATTGCACCTACTTCAAGCTCTCCTCTGAAGTGTTGGTTGATGTTTCATTAGAACTTTGCTATCCATCCAATTGCACATACAAGTGGAATCAAATCCCAGAAATGCCAAGACCGACATCAAAGGAGAAAAGTATTTTATGCTGCCAAGCCCCTTACCCTGTGCAGAGTTGTCGGAGATACTATTTAAATATACAGTAGGACTTTAGCTCACGTTTCAAATCAGAGGAAAGGCTTCATACCATGAGAAAACTTCCCCCATCAGGTACTAGTCATTCTTCAGCATCATTGCAGTAGTAATGTTTTAATTGCAGAGCCCTAGAGTCTTAGAAATGGGCATTTCTTGTATACTTAAGTGAATGCAAGTGTAACCATGTGCAGTGATGTGTGGTGAATCTGTCAGAACTAACAGCAGGAACTTTGATAAGAGTTCTCCATCAGTAAACCTGTTTGGTAGCTCCAGGTCTTTGAATTGTTATTATAAGTGGCATCCAGTAGGGCCCTTGCAGTTAAGAGTCTGTCATGTTCCCCAGCACACACACAGCCCTAGGGGTTTTATATCTCAGATTTTAAAGTTATGTTGAGGCTAAGACTATAGCTAACAACTTGTCAGCACAGACATGATGTTATTTTTCTCCCCTGAATGATCTAATGACTTAGTCTGAGAATTGCAGAGTATGAGGATCAAGACAGTGTGTGTCCTTTGTGTATTGGAGGACACTGGGGTGAAAATCATTAACAGCAATTAATAAGAATTGACATTGCTTTTCCACAAGAAGGGAGCTCTTCCACTATACAAAGCAGATCAACAGAATGTGTGACTGGGGGCAGCAAAACCAAAGCATACTACATAAAGGAATTAATTTATTCAGAGAAATTACTCTTTTGGAAAGTTATTTCACTAAATTTCAATATTTGGAAGATGGAAGTAGTACTATTTTTTTATTTTCATGTCAATAAAAAAAAATCTATTATATTTAGCAACCATTTAATTGATAATAAGCAGAGACTGGAAGTAGGTACAAGAACAGACAGTTTTCATATTTGTATGGAATTTATAGGTTCAACACTGGCAAAGTTAGAGTTTTGTGTTTCTAAGACTGGTCACAGAGGGAGACAGTACAAGGGACTGATGATCAGGCAGCCAAAAGGCAGTGGAGGTTAAGTTGCTGAGCTGACACCTGACTCATCGGAAAGATGCAGATCCCTTTTACTGGTGGCAGTAATTGTAGTAAAGCCATATTTACATACTGTAGATAATCCTTGTGGATATTTATACTGTTCATGTGTTTGGCACAGCACATTTAAGTGTGTTTCTACTATAACTATAACTGCAGAATGGCTTCATAAGTACAGTTAATCAGTTGTACAGTTGTATAAAACTTAAGATAAGTATTTCATAATTCTTTTTTTTTAATCATTCTGTTTCATAGATTTGTACCAAAATGTGCTGAGTACGTTAGACTGCTGAAGTAAGTGAGTGGTCATGTAGAGATTTTTAGTCTTGTGACTCTCATAAGGCATGTGGTATGTCAATACACAGTGTATGTCAATACACAGAGCCCTGTGACGTGAGGTGGAATTCCTAGTTTTGAGTAAGTACAGAACTGGGTTACTGACTCATTAGCACAAAAATTACATTAGTACTTTCAGAACACAGACAAACAAGATGGGTTTTATTTGTTTGATATCCCTTTCGCCTGCAAATAAGTGCTGCATAGCAATTTCTGTATGTTGGAATGCGCACTCAGAAAATATAAAAAATACACACCTAAGAAACCTTAAACACATGTGTGTGTACTGTCTAAGAGCTGGGTCCCAAGTCCTGCAATGAGTTGTATGTTCTTCTTTCATGAAGACTGAATGTACAAAGGCCTTGATTCATGTCTTAGTGATACCCTTATAGTTGAGGAAGGCACTCGAGATAAAATATCCTACCTGTGTACGTCATAGAATCGGATGTTCCTTGACTAATCTTGCTTTGCTGGACAAGAACACCATTGATAGCTCTGTTAAATTCAGAGATTCTAGTATGTTTAGAGCCATTGGTTGCTTCCTATTTAAATTTGTTGCTTCTTTTTTAATTCCCATCAGTTTCATCTGTCCTACTGGAACTGCTTCAGCTACCGTACATATCCTGCATGCTTTCTTAGGAGAGGTGTATGTAGGAGTCTGCCTGTGTGGGGGCTGTCTGTATAAGAATTTGGCTTATTCCTGTTAGGGCAGTGTGGTAAAGGGGCCCTAAGCCTGAGATGGTCCCTATATCCTATTAAGCTTATATCAGGATAGAGATACAGTCCTAACAGATTAAAGGTCTGCTTTTGACCTTCTCTGCCCAAGGCAAGAACCCACCACACAAATAAATCCTAGATGAAAGTGTTTATTCAGCTGTTTAGCTCAGACTTCTATAAATCCATAGTTCCCAATCCTAAATAGTGTAAACTTTCTATCTTATTGCAAAGGAAAAACTTGTTTTTCAACATGACTATAGACAATGCAAATTGCTCAGTTTTTTGAATGGCAGTGACAGGCTGTTGTAGAAAGATGGTGATTCAGCCAGTGAGTATTCTGGTGGTCTTTGTTTTGAGTTCATTGTGTTTGTTTCTGGAATAGATCAGGGAGATCTTGTTTGATAATGTCAATAAACAAAGAGTGAACGTGAGCAAATGTGGAGAACTATCTTTAGTTTGTATGATTTCTAAAGCACCTTTTTGTTATGACATGAAATCATGACCATCTCTGTACTTTATTCCCAACATAGTGTGGCCATAAAATAGTAAATGGCATTACATCATATACAAAGCACCTTGCTGACATGGCTATGCCTTTTCCAATGTAATTTTTTTCTTTATGTTTGTCTATATTACGCTGTATTTTATGCAGCAGATGCATTCTGCAGCCAGTGAAGTTACCCTAAGAATGATTAATCCCCAATATTTCTCGTGGGACACATCAGGGCATCTTGTATGGAAAAATCCATCTTCTTCCATGGGACCCTTCAAAATCCAGACCTAATTTTAGGTGTTCAGTCTGTTGTAAGAACTTTGAGTCAAAGCACATATAGTCCAAGTTCTGTAATAATCTCTTGTATGTTTTCTCTGTATTTCTTTATTTCTGCCATTCGTTTCCTTTTCATGGGCCTTAGGCAGCAGCCCCTTGAGTTGCTTCTGTCCCCATTTTGCTGTGTGATTTTTTTTCTATATATTAGCTCTGCATATAATTGTAACTGGAAAAGCTAAAATGTCACGAAAGAGACTTTTTTTCTTTAAGTTAAAGTCAGGAAAAAATAAAGAAATTCACTGAGAGATATTCTTTTCCCATCAAAATCAATATGTCTTTGTAAAGGTGGTTTAATTTCTTTGACGTTTCCATGGAAAAGGAAAAAGTTTCAGACTGTTGCTTAATGCAGAGTGGGCACCCTGGCAGTGTCTGTTAGCTGCTGTCTAGGGTGCAAAGTTCCTAGGTTGGAGGAAACTCCATAGGCTGGCAACGGGAGTGCTTGGAAACATCTCTTATTTTCAAATGGCAGTGTTGCAGTGTATCTAAAGCAAAATATTGTAAATGTCATTGCTGAAATATTTTTAATTGCATTTTGTCCTAATTCAGTCTGAAAAATGTTTCTGAGAACAAAATACCTACTGGAACTAAAATGTACTTTTTTGAAAAGTAGAGGCATTTCTAGGGTGGCTATACCGGTAAATGTGAACTTTGTCCTTTAGTTTACAGTTACAGAAGTATGAAAGAGTTTAGAATTAGAGTTGGAGAATGTATGCTCTATTTAAAAGAATTACAAAAAATCAATTAGAGCCCTTCAGGTTATAATCTGAATTTCGACATTTATTCTTTCCAAATCAAAAAGATTTTCAGGACATCAAAACGACTATCAACAGTCTATGTTTTGGAAAATGTAAAAATTAAATTATTTATTCTCCCCTTCCTGCCATTGAGAGGGCTAGCATGGTGTTTTATAACAGTTTTATCAAATAGTTACCAGTGGCAGAGGAACAATCCATTTTATATCTTCTTAAAACTGTAGGATGGGCAATGTGCAATGACTAGAGGATCTTCAGCTTTATTTAATCACTTCACTTTGCATTTGAAAAGTAATTCATCATGGAAAGTCAGTGGGGTATAGAGAGCACTAATTGCAGCAAAATATCAAGGACAGTTTTCCTCTGTCTTAATTAAACATTAATGAGTAAAGTTATTTGCAAATGCATGCTGCAGGGATGGACTTGTCTATCCAAGTTTTGTAAATACTGACACCAGGTGTCAAAATAAAACACCTTAATTGATTTATACAGAAATAGTTTAAAAAGAGTGCACCTGGAGTGACATTTCTCTAGCTTTTTATAGAGTAGTTTCCTGATGAATTATTTATAAAGAAACTTGGCCTGACCTATCTTAATTACAGAAGTGATTGTTTCCAAACTAATCAATTTTGTAAGTGAAGTGAATTCTCTGCACTGTCAGTCCATACTACTACAAGAAAGAAACAGAATGAGAAATAAATCTTTTGATAAAGGTTCCTACTGTATCTATCAGTGCACTGCCAATACCATCTTTCAAGTTACTAGTGAGCTCAGAAAATGCTCCTTCTGATATCGAGCTATTCATGTATTAATGAGGAGTGTAAGTTAGAAAGTAATAAGAAAGGCTTTGAAAAATCCAGTATTGGTCCCTAATTTTTAGTGCCTAGCCATAGGGCTTATCAAGTAAATAAAGATTACTGAGAATGAAGAAGCCAGATTGTTTAGTATTAAGAGTTTATTGGCATTGCAATGCTCTGTAGTAAGAATTCAGTATTTCAGAAACATGCTAAGACAACAAGAAGTGGTCTGAATCAAATAGTTGTTTCTTCTTCTCTAAGGCCATATCCCTCTTCATTTCCTAACTATTTTATATACTGGTAATTAAATTTATAGTATAGTATATTTAATGTGATTAATTCTTATAACCAAAGCAAACAAAAAAAAGCCAATGACACCTGAAGCTTGTGAATCAGTAAAATAAAGGTGTAATGAATGATAACTGCTGTATTAGTGGAGGAAAGAACCTGTCAAAAAGGGAGAATTTGAATATGCTTTTGCTGTATTAGAGAAGAATGTTAAATAGAAGGGTTCCAGCTTCTACTGAATCCTGTACTCAATGACAAAACTTGAATAGAGATTGTATGTATTTCCTACATTTTCTGCATTCGTTACATGTACTTTAACTCCTAAACATTCCCATCATACTTTGAAATCTTCCCCAACTTTGGAGAAGAAAAAAAATCATCATGATTGACAAAGTGTTTGACAAAACAATTCTCAGAGTAATTTTTTAGTGGTTCACACTCAGATTAGAAAAACATATCAGATATGCTTCCAAAGAAATAGGTGGCATAATGGAACATTTTCATTAGACACAGACAATAGAATTAAGAGTGAATATATTACATTTACATGTGACAGCAGATGTATAATTTGGGACGTGTTTAGAATTCAGATTGATCTTAAGATACTTGGAGTGAACTCCCCCAAATTATTCAAAAGTCATATTTGAAATACAGTGTTCTAGACTTGAGCAGGATGAATCAGCTGCACAAATCAATTTTGCAAAGTAACAGTCAAAGGAATCAGTCTATAGTAAAAGATATGGGCCAAAAATGAGGTTAGGAGATGAAGATGACTGAAAGTCAAATTTTCCTGAAAGAAGTTAATGTCAGAGGGGAATTTGTTAACAGGAAAGTATATTTAGAAGAGAAACAAAATCACAAGGCAGTCTTTACAATCCACTTGCCAGTAAGGACTGAGGAAGAATACTATGCTTGATTTTGGGCACCACATAGTAAGACAAGTACATAGACAAGAGCAAGAGTTTAGAGAACCGCAAGGCTAAGAGAAATATTGGGAAAATTAACTGAAAATGAGACACTGGAAAAAGTGGACTTCTTTTGTTTTGGTCTGTGCTGGGTGGAGAATTCAGATGCATAATGGGCTAATGTTGAAATGAAAGGCAGTAGTCTATTCTCTGTGACTATAGTAAAACACAAAAAGAAATACCGAGCTGGAAATGCAGGAGAGACATCTGAACCCTTAGAGATACTTGAGGAGATTTCCTCTACAGTCTTTACAGTCTCTATTACTACAGCTTTGTAATCGCTGGCTAGGTATTACTTGAAGCTATTAGCAGCTAACGGCCTCATGATCTTCTAAAATGTCCCTTCCTGCCCTGGTTCCTGATGAATCTCTTGAGAAGTAAATTTGCAGATCACAGTGTCTGACAACTTAGATTCTTTTAAACATCTGCAGAAGAACCTTGAAGTCTAGTGAGTATTGCAGTTCCTATTAAATTTAGGAAATAATAAACAAACTAGAAGCTGGAATTTGCTCTTTTGGAGTAATGAAAAGTAAAGATTGACAGCTTGGGGGCATTCAGTATTTACAAGGGAGACAGCAATGTCACAAGTCCAATGGGAATTTCACTAACTTGATCTGTCGATTACAAAACTTAATCATTGAATGACTTTTACTAAAGGATATAAATGATTTTCTAAGCAACATTGGTCTGGATGAGAAAAATAGATTATGTAATGACAAATCCTAGGACTTTATCTGATAAGAGATTACAAAGAAAACAGTAATTACTGAAAGAGTCTAAATATTTGCCTTAATATATTCAAAATTAAAGAACATTGAATGTGAAGGTCAGTTATATAACCAAGAAGCTACAAATATGGCTCATGATTTGTTTCAGAAGGCAAGTAATGCATAGTTTTGAGAAGGAAATCTACCATGAGAATTCTCCTCTTGGCAATATCTTTATTTATTTGAAAGACTGAATACAAATCCATATTTGTTTTGGTGGCATGTTGATCATTTATTTTGCAATATTTTTGTTTTCCTTCTATTGTTGTCACGGTTGAACCCCATTCCCAGTGAGGTCAGCAGCTAGACACAGGCAGTTGTGGAAACAGGCCACATTTTCCACCCCCACTCTCCCCAGGGAAAGGGAAATGAGAGGAAGATACTTGTGGGTTGGAAAATCAAACAGCTTTAATTAAAAAATAATATTAAAAAGGAAAATAATAATAATAATAAAGTCATAGAATCATCATTTCTCCTTGTTCTATCACAACAGGCCTTGCTATAAAGTCTGTCCTATAGGCCCCCTTTAAATATCCGAAGGCATCTATAAGGTCTGCTTGGAGCCCTCTCTTCTTCTGGTTTAACCACCCCAGTTCTCTCTGTCTGGCCTTGTAGGAGAGGTGCTGCAGCCCTTGGATCATTTCCATGACCTTGTTGTGCTGAGGGCTCCAGAGCTGGATGCAGGAGTCCAGGTGAGGTCTTCCCAGAGCCCAGCAGAGTGGCAAATTTGCCTCCCTTGGCTTGCTGGAGACCCTTCTTTCGATGAAGCCCAGGATACAGTTGGCCTTCTGGGCTGTGAGCACAAGCTTTTGGCTCACATTGAGCTTTTTGTCCAAGAATGACCCCAAGTTTCTTACTGCTTGCCAGTGAGGACATGCCACAGTGGTTGCTGCTGTCCCTTGCTTCATCATCAGCGTTCAGTCTCAGTCTGTATTAATGTTGGCTTCCTCCCACCTTTGTGCCTCCTTGTTTTCTCAAAAAAAAAATACTATTTGTGCTGCACACGTGCAGCTGTTTTTTTCCTGCACGCGCCTGTTGTGCTGCTAATGAGTAGCTAATAGTCCATCCCATTTATTATAACTGCTGTTTTGTGTACACCTCATTCTCTGTCATGCACTGGTAGATTACTGTGACCTTAACTGCCTCATGGATATCGGAGCAGATGGATAACAGTGATCACAGGATCTTATGGTTCAATAAGTCTTGGCATTGGCAATAACTCTGAAGACTGTGATATAACTGTTGTAGATAGGAAATCACATGTGCTTAATCAGCCTGTGTCAGAATTGTACGTTTTCTGTGGAACTACCATCAAACATTGGCTAATTGCAGAAAATAGAATAATATGGCAAAATGGATGTTGTAATATAAAGGGAATAGTCAGATTGCCTTCATGTGCAACTAGCAGAAGTAATAGCTGATATTTATCATCAGAACACTGCAGCAAAGAGGGATAAAAAGAGGGCCCAAGTCTTAACATGCTACAGTTCCTTTTTCCTGTTCTTTGCAACAGCCCACACTTCTTAGAACAGAAAATAATCTAATCTACAGCTGTAATTTGCCCAGGCTGTGGTTTAGAGACTATTCTTCTTATTCACCAGTCTTCATTTATCAATTTCACATGTTAACATGTTGTCTTCTAGATTAGGCAGTCTTGAAGTGATAATTTTACCATGTTAGTGTTATTTGAAGCTTCTTCCCCCAAATATTATATTGAACAGGGGTTTTTTGTTTTTATATTTATTTTCAGACTGTCATCGCCCAAGACTTTGTTAGATGTTCCAGTATTTATCTTTGCAGTGGGATTCCTTAATCTTTTTACTTGTGTGCAAAAGTTAACAGGAATAAGAAAAATATGAAATTCTCCTCTTGAACATTTTATGCATCTGCATGTTAATGAAAAGCAAAATCTTCAGGTGCACTCTACAGTAAAACCTACAAGCTTTGTAATTGAAAAAGTTGTTTACTACTGCTACAGCATTTCTAATTGACAGTGGATGTAGTGGAATACAAGTACAGGTCTTAACTGAATAATGATTAATGCTTCTGACCATCTATGCTGCATGTCTGAATATTTAAAACAAGATGTGAATGGCAGCAAAACCCCACAGTTTCAAGAGACTTAAAATAGAGGAGTATAATTAAAAAAAAAGTTACATGAAACCGTTTGCAAGACGAAAGGCTGTGAACTACAAAGCACCATTCAAATTCAATGTCTTGCCTATTTTTTGTGCCTACAGTTCTTATTTTTTTCCTGTTACTGCATAGTGATGTCAATATAATTGGCACGTGGAGCTGAAATCCATGGGCTGTATCATTGCTTCTCGGTTCACAGGCTGGAGATGAATTTGCATGTGTCCCAGGTCAGTCATAGCTACAAACAGTTTTTTATGTGAGTTGTAGGGTAACAGCTCCAGAGAAGTGTTCAGGGCGGGTTTTTTTCAGAATTAGCCCTTTGTCTCTTTAGGTTTTTTTGTTCAAGTATCTGGATCTGTGGATTTCCCTTTGCACTTGGAAGTTATCAGGACACATGTACAGGGCTGTGTTTGAAACTGTATGTCATTCTAACACTACCAGGGTATAAAAGAAGCTGAAGAATCACTTAAAATACATCTGCAAGGTAATTTTGATGTAACCAAGTAATGCATGTTATTTAGGCATTGGCTTAATATATGTTATCTACATATCATGTTATACACACCAAAATATTGGGCATATGTGAAGAACAGTGAAAAAAGTCTGAGGAAATTTAGACCGATTCACTTGCACTTTTCCTTTTTATCCCCCCCCCAGAAATGTCTAAGTGTTGTTTCTAAGGCAGTGAAGCAAAAAGGACATAATAAATGTAAACATAATCACCTACATTGAAGTAGTTAAATTAGGTGCCAGAAAAAGAGTAGTGATGCTTGGATTGTAGAGTAAAGGTGAGAAAAGATATCGTTGTAAATTGGCAGTTGCTATAAAATAAAAAAAAAAAAAAAAAGGAGTAGACTGCTGATCGTGCAAAGCATTGAAACATATTTGGAGTTTAGAAGAACTTCGGTGTCTGAAGTTCAGAAAAAAAACCTAAGAAAAAAAAACTATCTTACACTACTTAAACAGTATAAATAAGTTCTCTGTTCTCGGGAAAGGAAGACTATTTAGTTATGTATATGTATAGGAATTAGTCTGCAGCAGGGATTCTGATCCAGTTCCTGAAATGTGATGAGGGCGCTGCAGTGCATACAGTACTTCATGAAGGTCCGGAGGGCTCAGGGGACCGAAAATGCTGTACAAAAATTATCATTATAGGTAGTATGTTGAAGCTATCCCAAATAAATCATTAGCAAGTGAGAATGGAGCAGAAAGAATTGTTGGTCTCTGATTTTGCCTGGACTATGTCTGCAGAGCTTTCCCCAGGTAGCCCTGTTGGCAGACTCACTGGGACGCACTCACCGACGAATCCGAGGGTTCCCTGTGCTTGGGGTCTGAGCTATCCTCAACCACAGCAGAGAGAAGCACCTTAAGTAAGTTCGGCTTTATTAGTGGGAAAGCCAAAATAACTGAACTTCTATGTCAGTAAAGTAATTTCTTTGACTCTCTTTACGTTTTATTATCATTCTACCCTGAAAGTATCACAGGGAACCTAGTATATGACAAATCTGTGAACCTCCAGTAAGCAGTGTTATTCTGAGTTGCTGCATGGCAGGTGTCATCCCTAGCAATATTAATGTTATTTTTCATATGGAAGACAAATAACGGGATCAGCAGCTTTTACTTCTAAAGCATTTCTATGGTTGGTTTATTGTATTTATTTTTTTAACTTATAGAATGCAAATTGTTTGGAACAGCAATCTGTAATTTAATGGAATTGAAGACAATGGTGACTGTGATTTGTTGGTACTGCAGTCTTTAATCATTGATAGAATTTATGTTTCATTTCCTGTTTAATTCCAGGTTTGTTTGTTTGTGTACGTGCTTTTTGGCGGTACCAAACCTGCTGTTAAAAATACATGAGCATGAGCTTCGTCTCGTAGACTTCAAAGGCAGGATGTCTTTATGCAAAGCTGTCCAATTTATTGTCCTTTCCTAATGCTCCCTTGAGAGACTTGTAAACACTAATCTCTTACATGACTGATGATAGCATGAGAGAGCTAGAGGTGAAGGTACGGGAATGGGACAAAGGTAGGAAAATGATCTCTTCTTCCACTATCAATATTTAAAGACTGAAGTGTGCTGATGTTATTTGTACAGTGCATTTGCCAGCTGGAGCATTTGCTGCCAAGGCTGTAATACTGCTCTGAGCTGCTCACAGTAGCTCACACACCTTTATACTCAACGTAGTTGCGTGCTACAGATGTACTCAATGCTTAGTGTCACTTATATTTTATATACATGACCATCTGGTGACAGAAAGCTATACTGCTGCTCTTGTTCCTGCTCTCATTTCCTAATTGCATTATCTTGATTTGGAGGGCTTAAAAAGATATAGCTTACTAAAAAGACTTTTTGAAGACACTGTGTTAAATGAGTTCATTCTATTCCTTGGAAAATACACACTGGGCATCCAAGAAATTGAGCTTCTTGAATGAATAAATGATAAATGAATGTCTAGAGCATGTCTTTTTTAACTTAAAAGTTTATAGGCTTCATATAGCCTCTAATTGCCACAAAATTTAAAGAATGTAATCCAACAGATAAATTGTAATGGGCTGTGGTAAGCTTGTGTGAAAATTTTGAATTGAAATCCTTGTGTTACTGATGTTAAAATTATTTTTTAAATTAAGATTACAAATCCAATTTGTAATTTGCTTAATGTCCCAATTCAGACTTCTTTTTCTTGCAGTCAATTTGAGCAGTTTCTATTATCTTCCAGTCTCAAATGGATCAATCAGCATCTGACAAAGCCTTGTGGGTCCACATTCATGTTTGCCCAAGGCAATGGGAATGAAATCAAAAGCTACCTCTATGAGTAGGGGGTTATAACTCAACACAGCAGAGTTATCTTGTATTCTGTTGAATATAATAAAATACACCATGAATAAATTAGACTAGCTCTATTTTCTGCTGGTTGTGAATTGGGATTTTTGAGCTTATGAAGGGATTTAATCTACCTAGTCCTTTAGGATTTGATTTTTAAAGATGCCTTTCATTCTGATCTGAAGGGATGTTTGTCCCTTTCACTTTTATAGCCTGGAGTTTATAGTCTTAATTGAAATTTAATAGATTCCCTCAGGTTATGATAACTCCTTATTACAGTTTCTGTACACTAGCTTTGTTCATCTCTGAGAACAGGAGTAGTAAAAATCATACTTCATTCTATTTCCTCCATTTAAAGGTAAATGTTCTATGCTACCTACAAATATTGTAGACATTACTAATAGTTTTTTGAGTGCATTGTGTTCATAATATATTTTGTAGTTCAAAATAATCAGTGACAACTGTTTCTGACCGACATACCTTGGTAGATACCTGGTTTGCTTTTGATGATTACAAGGAGTGAAAGATTTATTATGATGCGACCTTTGCTTTATTCCTGTAACGTGATAAGGTTCAGGGGTATCTAGTATTAGCGCTGAAATGTGCACTGGCTTTCCAGCAGAGAATCCTGTTAAATGCAACCCTGAGCTATCCCAGGGTTTGACCATATTTGTGTCAGGATGTCATAGGCAGGAGCAGGGAGGTCCGGTGGAAACTCTCTTGATAAACTTCCACACCATGAGTAACAAAGGTGGAAATGCTGATAGTGAGGTTATATTGATATTTCTGTCCCTTTCAAGGACTTCAATTAATAAATTGTTGCAAGCATTTTAACCACTGTTGTACTTATCCTTGTGGGAGTTTGTATGGAATAGTTAAAATGATGATGTTTTCTTTACATGTTTATCAGTGAATGTATATGAGTAGTGGGAAAACTGAAGTAGCTTCTTTAGGTATAAACAAGGCATATAAAGAATGAAAGGACTAATAATGCGTATGAAAACATTTTTACATTTATCTCAAATAACTTAGAAGGCCAACCTATGTATCATATAAGTACACACTTCTCCCCTCTTTATTAAGTAGGACATGTCCTGTGTTTAATACTGTTATTATACTAAAAACATAGATTCCTTGTGCTAAGAAATCTGTAGTTAAAACACACACTATGATTACAGCGTAATAATTTCACAAGACTTGTCTGTTTTCTGTGGTTATTGGAAAGAAAATAAAAGCCTGTGGTTTATACCTGAGGGAACTAATGTTTTCTTAATTTCAAACAGTTAATTCAAGGCATAGAGTAATGCTGAAAGACAGATGCGCTTATTTGACTTCGTTGTAGACCAGCTGTACCCTTTTGTGAAGAAACTGGAAAGAAACATTCAGGTTTAATTTACATGTTGAATTCAGAAATACTTCAAGGCTGTCCAAAGTATATTCAAAGCCAGCTACTTTGAAGGTGGGTCAAACTGTATTTTCAAGACAAAATTGATTTATTATTTTTTCCCGAATATCTGAAAATCTGAGGAATATAATGGATCTGTGGGAAAAATACTGCAGTACAGTAACAGCAGCAATGTGGTTTGCAAGTACTGTGTTTTATTGCTCTCAAGTCTGTGCTGGAAAGGGTAAGGCAACATTTGAGCCAGAAATGAAAGCTATAAGACATCCTAGTTAAAGCCTTTTTTTAAGTAATTATGGTGTTTCTACGACCAGATCTATACACATGTGGTTTGTTTTTTTCTCATACTCCTGGTGTGCTGGCTATTAAAGAGCCTTGTCCTGTGTAAGCCAACAACCAGTGCGCTGCTGGGCTGCGAGACTCTCATCAGGACCACTCTAAACTTACCTGAGGGTCTTCAAAAAGCCTGTTTTATGTGAGGGTAAATACTTTGCTTCCTATTAGTACTAAAAGTAGGGGGTATAGTATCTGTCGGTAGTCTCAATTTTCCTCGACTCTAAAAAAGACATCAGCAGGCGGGTCTGGGGGATAGTTGTGAGCCGGTGGGAAGGCAGTGCACAAGGAGCAATGCAAACTGCCTTGTGCTGCCCCTGAGTTGGGCTCAGCACAAACTCCAATAAGGTCTCACAGAGGAGAGACTGCTGGCACAGGGGCAGGACCCAGTGATGGGCACACGGAGAAATCCTGGCTTGCCCCACTCTTTGTAACAGAATAGAATACAGAATGCTTTTTGATGCTGCAGAAGAGAAGTCTTAGCATTAGACTTCTTAGAAAACATTTGCTGATGCAATTTCCCTCTGCACACTACCTCGGCCCCTGACAGCCTTTCACTTCCTTTCCTTAGAATTAAAAAGATGAGGGTGGAGGTGGAAAGGAAATGAATTTAGATTTTGAGCTGTTATGAAAATTGAAAAGTTGAATTTAAGAAATCTAAAGAAAAATAGTTTTATCAACCTTGGATGTCTGTGTTTTTTTTTTTTTCCTTTTAAATTGTTTGCATTAATTACATCTATAAAAGGGAACTAAAGGATATTTTAATTCTAAATAAAATAATTTTTTCTGAACCAGAATGAAATTGTTTTCACTTTAGATAGTAATAAGATTTATTTTGCAGTATTTGCTTTGATTCTTTATGTTGCATTATCAGAAAAGACAAGACAATTTATTTATTTCAGACAAGATCCATGTCCTGTAAAACTGCTTCAATGTAAATCGGCTCTGATTTTGTACTGTTTATTTTGTCCAATGATTACATCACTGGTTTCTGTTACTATTGCAGATTATTTCCTAGTAGAATGCACATCCAATTTAGGGAAATGCACCAATAAACATCGGGTGTAATTTTGATTTTGGAAGCCTCTGCCTATAAATTTGTCCCTTTATGATTGCTCTTCACCTTCAGCAATTCTGTAACCTCCTAATGTCACACAACTTTGTTAACTGCTTGGTTCGTCTACTTATTTGTAGAAAATTCTTTAGAAATAAATAAGTCAGAAGTTTTGATAGGTTCTGTTTGGAAATACATAGTTCTCTAATCAAAGGATAACAACATCTAAGTGATAATAAGCCATTTTAACTGAGGATATAATAGTTATTTGGGGTTTCTATATCCTATCCATATGTAGTGAGTGTGAGCTTAACAAGCCAAGGCTTTTCAAAATGTACTTAGAGCTAGCAGAGGATTTATAGTGAGACTATCCTTTACAAAAATGCTTGATCCTCCTGAATAGCAAGGATATTAACTTAACTAATGATCCTTTAAATGGGTATGTAAAATATAATTTAACCTACTTGCAACATGCAAAAGAGAGGCATCATTTATTACTGCCAGGCTCACTGGCATGTGGAGATCAGAAAATCATTAGCCTTGATAGAAATAGTTTAATACAGCAGGGAAGAGAACACATTATTTAGAGCAGTTAAATGACAATTGCTGCAACTACTGGCAAAATGCAGAAAAATGAGTGTGATTTAGCAAATGATAAATACTGTACTTGGAACTTATGCATGCAAAAAATGGAAATCTTTCCTCATTATACTATATATTTAGCCTAGGAGACAAACTTTTCTAAAATGTTGCATTTACCAACCCTAATTTTATAACTTTATTTCTTGACAAGCCTCATTCTTTCTTCTTCTATGACATGCCCTCTATTGCATAAGGACTAATGTACAGGTTGCATTTCTTGTTCTGTAATTATATTAATACTTTAAGAAAGGAGTTTTTCACATGGTTTTCACATTTGCTAGTAGCAGCATACAGTCCAGTTCTAGGTGATGTCAGCTGGCTCCAAAGTTAGTTTTACTTGTGAACAAACCAGCTCTCATTCTTAAGCATAAAAAAATATTTTAAAAATCCCCACACCACCAGCACTTCTGAGCAGAACTCACTATGTGCTTGTCAAATGTGCTTTTCTGTGTCACTGAATGTCCCCTCAAAGGCAAGTTGCAATGTCAATTCTGTTACTGCTACCTGTATCCTTTGGAACTTATAATGGACATAGTTACATGATTTTAGGGAATTCTTCCTGAAGGTCCAAAAGCTTTACCCTGGCTGCTGGTTTGGAGTGACATTTCTGCATTGCACTGGCATAAGAGGTCTCAGTCTCTGGTTTTACCTTTAATTATAGAGAGACAAACTGTTTTTTTCCATAAATAAAGGAAAATATTGAATGTTTTAAACACGCATAAATAACAAGGGCATCTACAGAGCTTTATCTGCTGTATGTACAATCTTTTCTCAGCTCTGATAGTGAGTGAAAGATGACAGCACATTTTTGACTGACTGGCAAGTTTGCACACATGAAGTCACTATACTACATAATACTGGTTTTATTGCACTAATGCATATGATAATTATCAAATCGACAGCGTGTTTGCAGTTGTTAGAGCTTTGGTTTTATGTGAAGATTGTTCATTTAAGTAGGAGGTGTTTACACTAATATTGCAAAATACTGTTCATGACTCAGAGTATCATGTCCTCTATTAAATCACTCAAATGACATTGAATGTAAGGAAAAGTGAATAAAAGCAATTAAATACATCTTTTATCAGTGCCAGATTTTACTGGTCATCTATACAAAAAATGTTCTGTTTTCCCCCTCCCCCCCATCTCTTATCACATATATTTGAGGTCTAAAAGTCCTTGGAGAAAATAGTTTCAATTTTCTTTAGACCTACTACGAGACCATGTAAGTTAAGTAATTTTTTGCTCCACACTCCTGCTTCTCTCCCACTTTTTTTTTTTTTTTTAAATATGATGAATAAATATCCCTCTACATGAAAAACCTGCTTTTAAATCTTTTACTGGAAATCAAGGAACAATTAAATCAATACAAATAATGGTTAAAGGCATGCCCCCCTTGCCTTGAAGTACTGAAGTAACTATTGTAAATTCGAAAGAAGTGCATGTAAAATATCTAATGCTCTTCACATCTGCAGAAAAGTGTATGACTCATTCTAGCTGTATAATCGTTTTAATGGATAGATTCAGAAAAGATTGAAAAAAGATTCTTGACCTATACGTATTTAATCTATACTTACTTGTCAGTACAATAGGCCATGGTTTTTAAGATGTGTCAGTAAGATTCTTGTTACTTTGTCTGCAGTTTTGTGAGTGTATTGAGGTGTGTAGCATTGTGTTTAGACAACTTGCTACTCATCACAAATTGAAAACTCTAAGAGCCCATAAATCAGATAATTCATGTTAAAGATTTTTTTCTAAGCTACATGTAAGTAGTGTAGAGCTCAAGTAATTTTAAAAGTTAATGGGCTCATAGAGCACTAGCCCTTCTTTCAAGGATCTCTCCCTCAATATCTAAACCTGTTGTTCTATCACAGTTTTTTGCGGTTTTTTAATCTGAAAGTATTACCTGCCATAATTTTTTGTAGTCATTGTGGTTTGGGTTTAACAATAACCAGAAAAATGTCACTTTGTTTGCTATAAATTATCTATCCTTTTAAATTTTTTGAAAATGGTGACCTGGAGAAGAGAGCAATGTTCTGGTTCACAATGTCTCGATCAAGTGCTCAATCTGAGCAACCAAAGCAGCACAGAAACCCAACACATCTGTCCTCAGGCACAGGTGGCAAATATCAGAGAAGTAAAGTAAGTAAGCAAAGTTTTCAGGACTTTTTAAACATTAAAATCTACAACTGTAGAAATACTTTATATTGTATTAGTACATAGTATCATTTATTTTGCAATTCTAACTTAAAAATGCCGAAGTATAAGGTGGTGTTTGTATATTCATCAGAGACAAGGCTGTGCTGTTGAATTTGTCAGGATATTGCCCGCAGCTTTTGTGTAAATTGGATCAGACCAAAATGAACTGAGAGTAGTAGTGTTTGATTGTAGTGTATCATAAAATTGCAAGTACTATTATTTGGGAACCATAATGCAGTATTTGTGTTTTCATCTCTCCTTCTACTGTAGTTGCTAGGATTGATCACAGTGTTTACAATGCAAGTATCTGCCTGACTTCTGCTTCTTTGTCTCCTAAGCCTTCCCAGGCAATTTTTAAGAGTTTTGAGTAATTTTTTCTTTTTTTTTCTTCCCCCCTCATCTTCAAAACCATTTTTCTCCCCTCTCCATAAAAGATGGGTTGGGCGTGGAAAAAATTATATTTTAATGGATTTTCTTCTGACAGTGGTAATGAATACTTGAAAACTAGATCTATTATTGGAAAATAGAGATTTTTATAACCGTTTTAAGAAACCTTTTTAATCACAAAGTAAATTTTGTTGTTTGCTTTGAATAAAGGGTAAGCTCTGCTTGGTCCTTAAGCAAGTCAATTTTTACTGCACATAGAAATATAGCAGTACAATCCTCTTTTAATACATCAGAAAGTTGTAAGAAAGAAGTGAATCAGAATAACATAGGTAGAAATTACAGGGCATATACTTTCCCTTGAATCTCTGTTCCTCAAATGCTGGATATTTTGTGATCTGAAAAAAAACCCACGAACACCTAGAACAACAGAAAAAAGACACAGTAAGAAAAAAAAAAGTACCTCGACACATTATGTTAGATGGTTAGGCACTAGTCCAGTTACAGTGACAGAGGGCCATACTGTTAGTTGTGAAAACTACCTACCCCATTTTGAGCTTAATTACTCATGAGCTCATTTACTTGATAAGTATTTACATTAAAAAGTACTCCTTTTATAGGAGAGAAAACTTAAACTATGAATGCACTGGGTTTTGCTAGACGTGTTATCTTTTCCTTTTTTTTTCAATTATTTATAAAAGTTCATTTACTGCAGCACCAACTGTGATAACTCTTGCAGTGGGAACAAACAAGAATAGTTTCAGTGTAAATATCTGTTGTAGTAGAACAATGCTTTTTTGTAGATAGTTGCCAATAATTTAAAGCTTTTTTTCCCTCTTCTTCTCACATTTAGCTGTGTAGTTAATATTTCCTTTTCATTCAATATATTGCAGAGTGATCCAGTATAGTGAATTCTCTTGTCTCTGAAGATAAATCGAATATACTTCTGCATTACTTGTAATTAAAAAGATAAGTGAAGATTTTCTGTGTGGAAAACTTTATTTAGATCACACACTGAGATGTAAATTATCTAGCAAATTAGTCTTTCATATTAGTTCTAGTACTCATGGAACTACTCTTAAGCTTAGGCAATGTGGGTTACTAAATCAAAGTGTATTAGCTAAATGTGGACGAAGTAAAATAAAGAGAATGGTGACGAAAAATTGTATGCTTAATCAAAGCAGAAAAAGTAATATTCAATGACACATGCTCTTAAAATGTTATGCGTATGATAGAGGTGCTTGAAGCTGTTATTAAGTTAGAAATTTCTGGTTTTCATTGGTAGTGCTTAAGATTTTTTTTCTACTTATGTGACTCTTGAAAGCATGTACTCACACGACAAAATTCCTCCTTCATTAGAGCTTCAAATAAGGCATAGTACACATAAAGATGAGCAGCGTTTGTTTTAGCATAGCATAGAAATTTCTCTGAAGCAACTCTTCTCAAAATGTTAAGTAGTTATCATAATAATTCTGCGATGCAAGCTGTGGAAACTAACAAAAGGGTGGTTTTAAATAACATTTCTAAATTTCAATTAGAAGCACTCCACAGTGGAAGAGGAAAGGATTTTGCTTTTTGCATAAGAGATGGGTAAAATAAACTGTGATTTCCTCTCTTTTGTTTTCTCTTGCTTCTGCTGCCCTAGAGTATTTATTTTGTGTGGTCCTCCCCTGGTGTGAATAGGATTTGCCATAGAACATGGAAAGTGAGCACAACGATCAAATGTTTGCAATAGTTCATTAACAGTGTATAATAAAATCATTGCAAAACCATTTACTATCATGATCAACTCAAATAAACTTTCGGAATGACCCTGAGTGAAATAACAGCAGAAGTGTGGTAAATTCATTTTTAGTGCCAGATCTGAAAGTCTTAATTCAATGAATAATTATAAAGAAGGTGGCAAAGAAAGCCTAGCTCAGAGTCAGAGAAAGGGTGAAAAAGAAAAGAAAACTGTTGGTAAAACTGGAGCTTCTCCTGCCTGCTGCAGTAAGCTGTTCAGCTTTTCTGCCTTCTGAGATTCCCAGTAGGATTCTGTAGACATCTGACTGCAGGTTGGAAGGTGATACAGGATGACAGAACAAGAATATAAAAAATTACTAGAGAGTTTCTCAGAACATCTTTAAACCACATAAGCCATTTAAGGGTCTTAGCTTCTTGGTTCTTTTTTTTTTTTTTTTTTTTTTTTTTCTTTTCCCCTCCATTTTCATGGGTAGGTGATTTTATATTTTTAGGAATGGTTCAGACTATACCTACCAGGTGGATCAATTTTGATGTGTCTTTCCACATGGATAGTGTGAAGTCTTAGTTTTCACAGCTGAAGAGCTCACCACGTAGCTTTTGTATAGGCAGGGAAATTAACACAAAACATATTCTTATCACTCCCTGCAAATATTTATTGTTTAGTTAAGGATTTAAAAATGGATGCTTTGAATCTGTCCCTAGAGTCTGGCTTTGGAAATCTGCAGTTGCTTTACTGTCATTTTTATTCTAATCAAAATTATCTGCTTTAGGGAAGATCAATTAAGAGTCACCTTCCTCCAAGAGTCTGGAGGCAGTTTTTGTAAATTAATCAGGTTTCTAGATACTGCTGTGAAATAGGTAGAATAATACCTCTTTTACAAATGAGGAAAGTGACACACTTCAGTCACATGCCTTGCTCAAGGTCACCCAGTTAAATTGGTGGCATAACTCATTAAAAAATTGCCACTTCCTTGTTACTGCATGCATTGGATCACAAAATCTCCAGCAATTTCCTCAGCAGCCAGTGAAAATCAGATACTCCTTTTAAAAAGTATTTTCTTTCTACAGGTGGTCAATGCTTCCATTAATGTCAATAGCTCCGGGTTTTAACCTTTTTTCTTGTTGATTCAGTTTGCCTGACTATTGTGTGTTTTTAAAGGTTTGCTTTGAGAATTTATCCAACCACCCTCAGTAACTCACATGTCAAATCTTTCAGAGATGTTTGGGTTTTTTGGTTTTTTTTGTTTGTTTGGTTGGTTGTTTTTTTCTGTAAACCAATAGAGTCAAAAGATTTTGTGGTCCTATAATGTTTCATTTTAATTTTTATGCTTGGCAAAAAAATCTGGCCGTGTAGTTGGTGAATATAGAAGAGAGAATGAGAGAAATTGGAGGCCAGGCTTCTTTTTTGCTGTTGACCATTAACACTGCCCTCACTTAGGCACTGTTTATTAACAGTGTTTTTTTGTTTTCTTTACTTTTGTCAACCTTTCATTTCTTTGCTTGGTGCTCTTTCAAAACCGTGACACTCTGTCTCTGGCTGACAGGACAGGTGAGTTTCAGTCCTTGAGGAATACTCCTTCCTGCCTCCACAGAGGAGCACGGATAGATATTCTCCTCTAGAGAGACTGAACATATCATTCCTTTGACGTTCTTAGCCTTTGCTGACCAGACACACACCCAGGAGCCAAAGTATGCATACGGGTGACAATATATTACCCTTTCAGTGCTCTCTCACCAGCTGCGATCTGTTGTCCCTTTTTTTTTTATTTTGAAGAAGCAGAGATTTACTTTCATGTATGAAGGGTCAGATATTGCATCTTAGGTCTTATTATTGAAAAGTTTAATTATTTAAAATATCTTTTCAGGCCAGTTTGAACAGGTGCTTTTGTAAACTGCACAAAATTGTTGCATCAGGATTTATGAAAATGAAGCTCAGTCCTTGCCTAAGCCTACTTTCTTTAGATTGATTGGCCATATTGTTATTTAGCATCTTACAGAGCATGGCAGAATATTAGGCATGAAACATTAATCAGGAAATTATGCATTACTTTCACAATTAATGTGCAACTGGACTTTACTTTGTAATATTGTATTAGCTCTTAACATGCAAATTATTGTAGGTAATTACCTCATTTTTCAGTGGCCATTTGATGGATTGAAGTTTCATGCACAATGTTCAGTGTAATTTAAAATCTTACAATGATTTGCTTCTTTACTTTTTCATAAGAATCAGTTTTCTTTATTCATACATCAAGCATGAAGAGCCTACAGCACTGTACAAAGTTCAGGTTTTCAATTCTTGTAACTCTAACTAGAGCTGGCAATTTGGTCAAGTGTTACAGTAAAGATGTCTCCTGCTGCAGTAGGGCTAAAAAAACCACAAGATGTGTGCTACTTATAGCACACAAATCAAGCCACCTTTGTACTGTCTGGTTAAAACAAAAGTGAAACAGCATTCTAACATATTATCCCTTCTATTCTTTAGTACAGTAATGTGTTGTATTCGGTTGTCTGTGATCCGTCTAGTAATTTGTTTCAAAAGGAATAATAGACCTATACGATGAAATGTTAAAATGCTTCAGCAGTTTTAATTTTACAGTCATGTGTGCTTTCTGTATGTGTGTCTATGATGTATACAGTTTCACATTACTACTTATTAGCTAGGTATATAAATAAACATAAAAAATATTTTAAAAAGTCTCTGGCCTATGAAAATACTTTGTTGTATGTAAATAACTCTGAAACTTTAGATAATTCTGAGTTTGCGTTTTCTGGTCTTACATGTCAGAGTCGAAAGCATTTGTTCTGATCTTGTCTATTCAAAATCCTACTCCTGTACAACAGCTGTTTCATAAAAGTCAAGCAATGTAAAATAGAGTGCCTATACTTAAATATATTTTAACAGATATTATAAAGCACTTGAGATAAAAATGGTTTCATTCACCGAGACAGTTTCCTCTGCAGTATGAAATTTGTGTCACATCATGTAAAATACAGTTCCAAAAAAAATTTAAAGTAAAATTACAACTATATTTTAAACCCCCCCAACATATATAAAAAAGTAATTACAAAAAGAATTCAGAAATGCTGTGCTTTTAGTTTTACGTCAACCAGAACGTGAAAGCAGGATATGATATCCTTTCTTTAAACATGAAATTTCTTCAGTTTGATTCATACTCTTTCCTGCCTATGTGGCTTTGACACTCTGATTTGAAGTCCTACTACCAGAATGTGCTTTCCCAACATCTAATTCTCTTTTTTTAAAAAAGGGATAGTCTAGAAGTAAACTTTGTCAAATGCAAGAGGTATTTGGTTTTGCATTTTCAGATAACAGTTTGGCATTTCAGAATATAGAATTTGCATTGCATAGCTGGTTTGTGCCATGTCTGTGGTGATAAGAGCTACTGACTGTCATTTACTCAAAACATTTTTAGATGGGTATGAAATTGTGTTTCTGAAAAACAGCTTTCTTCCGCCTCATGGCAAAGCCAAACCTCCTGTTAAATGGAATTTATTACCTTGCAAACAGTTATTTATATACAAGCTATGAGCTAGTGGACTGATCAAAACACCATTTCTTGCCCAGTGTTGAATAAGTGGTAGCAAGAAAGTAGATGAGAGTGGTGACCCCTAAATGATATACTAGTTAACAATGCATGGATAGTTCGAGTAAGTGCCTTAATCAAGAAAGATTGGTGGATTTTTTAGTAATGCTGGGTATTTTGGAAGCCTTCTTTCTAGGATTGTATTTCTGAAGGAACCAGGTGTGTGTTTGCCAATGAGAACTGTGTTTGTATTCTGAGAATGGAAGGAGCACACCCTGTGTGCACCTACTGGAAAAGTTTGAGAAGGAGCTCATTAAAGTTAAGTTTCTCTCTCTTCCTCCTTTTCCCAGCCAAAAGGTACATTGTGCACAAATAATACTAATGATATTGCACTCTTCACCTAAATAAAAATTGTATTCATTTTTAATAACAAAAGAGCAGCAATAATAAAAAAGTTCAGACTTTGAATATGAAGAGTAGTTAAAATTGGTAGGTAGCCATTCAAAACACTGTACTTTACTCTCATTAACAATCCACTGCTCTGTATGTTAGCTATAAATATTTCAGGCCTAAATGGAAAACAAGCAGAACAATCTTGGCAGCGATCTTGTTTCTCAGAACAGTAGGAATTGGTTTAAATGCCTCTACCGATTACAGTGGAAGACTGGAAATTAAGATTGGAGATGAGTTGTGCTATGCCATGCAGTGGTGCATGACATTATGTATGCTGATATCTCGGCACGCTGCTGTAAGGTGCCACCTCGAAATACTTTCTGTATCCAGAAAATGGCACTGAATTGTAGTTCCTGCTGTTTCTCATCTAGACAAGACTCTATACTGTTTGCTAGCTTAATATAAAGTACCTTAAACCACTGTCCTGTAACCAGTAAGAAATCATTTCAGTTTATGTTATTACTTTATACTTCGGGTATATGACTTGGTAATTTTGCCTGTTCATATGCTAAATTATCGGAATATGCCTTAGTAATATAGATGTGGACTGCTTCACCCAAGCCGTAATATCCTTACAGGCAGCAAACACATAATGAAACTCCCATTTTAATAGTTCACTTGAGGAAACTGCACAGAGAAAATATAAACCATGGACCTTGATGAGTGTTGTCTCTGCTCTTTTTGTATTCTTTGGGATGTTAGCAAGCGTCTGTAGCTTTAGATATGTAGCAACGACATGTTCTCTTATGAGCTATTGGAAGATAATGTTATCAGGTTGTGGAGGATCAACATGAGCTGTCTGTCATCTCCCATTTGCCAATTTTTTTCCTAGAGTAAGTTCTTTTCTCCCTAGTCTTACATTACATGGAATGTAAAGCCATTAGTAATGTCCCCATGTTGCTAAGAGAGGGAAAACAGTACTTGTTGCTAATAATTCAGGAACAAGCTCTAGGGGAAGAAAAAAATAAAGGGGGGGGAAGTCTAGTACAGAAGTAAGAGTAATCCAAATATATTTACGTAACAAGTCCAGTATTTAAGCTCTTCTTTTAACTATTCTGATCCCTGAAGTTTTTCATAATCTTTACTTTGGAATCCATAGAAGTCATCATGCTTTCTTTTCATTATAAATTCTCCTACTGCTAATAAATCTTTCATATTAATAAGTAATCTAGTAGAAATTAATTTTAAACAAGTGAGAATACAACCTAAAAGAATCAAAATTTTTAAATAAAAATGTTTAGTTCATGATGTTTTGACTTAAATCATTTAGGTTGTTCATGTTAGATGATTGCACTAGTTGCCACTATGATTTGAACTGGTAGCTATTCCATTGTATCAATATTAGAAATGCTTGTGTGTTTTTGCAACTCAAAATCTTTAAAACTAACTCAATTTATTTTCTGTTGTTTAAATCATTGTGAAGACCAAGTAGAACAAATATTGCATAGATTCTAGTGATGTAAAAAATGTTGCATAGCATAATTATCACCATAGATCCATGGAGCACTGAACCTCTAACAGAAAATGTATCTCATAAATCACCTGCACTCTAACACAGTGCTTAGGTGTGTTTCCCTAAATATTACAGAATATTGATATAATATGGATGGGAAAAAAGGCAATACAAGAATTAACTGGAACAGTTTGTCATAGAAAAATTATGACTGGCTCTAGTTTAAGTAATTGGTATCTAAGACAACATAAGTTATTATATTCAGTCACAGGATAACTTTAAGGATAATTTTTTACCTCTTGTACCAAAAGTAGTTCTAACATGTTTTGAATCATATGTAAAAATACATCACAGAATCACAGAATCACAGAATCACAGAATAACCAGGTTACAAGAGACTCACTGGATCGTCGAGTCCAACCATTCCCACCAATCCCTAAATCATGCCCCTAAGTACCTCATCCACCCTAACCTTAAACACCTCCAGGGATGGGGACTCAACCACCTCCCTTGGCAGACTGTTCCAATGCCTAACCAACCTCTCCGTGAAGAATTTTTTCCTTATCTCAAGCCTAAATCTCCCCTGGTGGAGCTTGAGGCCATTCCCTCTCGTCCTGTCCCCTGTCACTTGGGAGAAGAGCCCAGCTCCCTCCTCTCCACAACCTCCCTTCAGGTAGTTGTAGAGAGCAATGAGGTCTCCCCTCAGCCTCCTCTTCTCCAGGCTGAACACCCCCAGCTCTCTCAGCCGCTCCTCGTAAGGCCTGTTCTCCAGCCCCTTCACCAGCTTCGTTGCTCTTCTCTGGACTCGCTCCAGAGCCTCAACATCCTTCTTGTGGTGAGGGGCCCAGAAGTGAACACAGGACTCGAGGTGCAGTCTCACCTGTGCCAAGTACAGAGGGAGAATAACCTCCCTGGACCTGCTGGTAATGCCATTTCTGACACAAGCCAAGATGCCATTGGCCTTCTTGGCCACCTGGGCCGCTGCTGGATCATCATATGCTATTACATAACCATTACTGTCTCCTGTACTCTACCCATGACTTAGGAACATTTTTCCATCTCTTATAGTGTTCAGGACTGCAAAACTGTGACAGAGTTGTTGAGTCTGTTATGCTCAGTGGGAACTCTCCTCTGACAAGGCTATGTGAGATCATGTAATACTGCAAAAATATTATTGTAGCAAGGAAGACCACTTCGTATTGTGCCACATTACCAAAAGGGCAGCCAACAACTTCAAGGAAGCAATCCTCCTCCAATTTGTACTTGTGACACCACAACTAGAGCGCTGTGTCCAGTTTGGGGTCCCTAGGACAGGGAAGACATGGACATACTGTAGAGAGAGTCATGGTTGAATAATTTGGCTTTAGCATGGTTTTGATAGTAAAGTCTCTCTCATAGTAAGCTTAGTCGATTCGGAGAAATGTAGAATATTTAAGTGGATGGAAAAGATAGATGGAAGATAGGCTGAACTCAAAAGGTTGTGATGAGTAGCAGAAGGGTGAATAGTGGCCTGTTCTTAGTAGTGTCACTCAGGGATCAATCCTGTTTCATGTCTTTTTTAAGAAGCTGAAATACATGTAAGATAAGGAGAAACTGAGGGCTTAGAGACTGAGAGTGCTTAGTTTAAGGTTGTAGTCTTAAGAAGGGGAGATATTTGTGCTGCCTGTGACTCTTTAATGGGAGCGTATTGAAAAGATGAGATAATAGTCTTGGAGTCTCATAGTGAAAGGATGAGAGGTGATGATCATGAATTGCAACGTAATTCTTGTTATGTATATGAATGTTTCATCATAATCATGGTTAAAAGTGAAGACTTGTTCAATAGCATTGCAGGCTGATCTATTTGAAAAGACTTCAAGTAGGAGGTCTCTTACCAGCTATATTACTCTCTGATTCTGTAGCATTATATGCATTATCTTAATTTATAAAGACATATTCAAATGCATTATCAACAATGAAATTCTTTGTATAGTGAGTAGAGTATAAATATTTTGATATATTTTAAATGAATGATTGGATGGCCTGCTGATTTCTACATATTGTCAGTGCAGCAGAATTCAGTTCCTGCTGTTCAAAGAGAAGAGAAAATTTAAGATATGCAAGTAATGTCCTTCATTCAGAGTCTTTATTATACTTATGGTAAATGAACAAACCCAAGAAAACAAAAGCAAAAGGGAATTACCTGTATTTCTCTCCAACAGAATCCTTCACTGTGTAGTCCTCTTCTTTCCTCTGCTTGACCCTGTGTCCAAACAGCTCTCACAGATGTTTACAGGATTGTCAAAATGAGTTAGCTGTTCAAGTCTTTTAGCACGGGTTCTCTTGTCAGCAAGTGTATGAGGGAGTTTTAAATGAATATAATGTTTATTATGAATATCACTGTAAACCATCAGATGTCCAGGAGCGTTAGGGACATACAGTAGGGTCTGAATCCAACAGAAGCATCTATTCAAGTAGCAGTCTATGTTTACATGAACAAGAGAATATTCTATGTTAAATGGCTACAGAAAAATGAACTCTTCAGATAGCTCATGTTAGGAGTTAAAGCAAAAAGAATATTTTAAATAAGTAAAAGTCACAAGGGAAGAGGGATGAAGGCAAAAGAAAATAGACTAGGAAGCTTAAACTAATGATATAATCAACAAAGGATAATTATACTCTATTTAAGGATTCATGGAATGGTATTGTGGCATATTTTTGAGTTGATAAAAAGGGCTATTCTGTTTAAAGACAGCACAGAACTGGGAACCAATTTTCACAATCTCTTTCAAGATTTAATGTTGTGCGTATTTATTGTAAATTAGGAGAAAACCTTCTGAAAAATACATCGTAACATGTCAGTAGTCAACAGACAATAGCTTCCCTTCATACTGTTATTTTTCAAAATCAAAAATATTGAATATTCAAAATACTTCTGCATCCAATCAGCCTATGATGTCAGGTCCCATTTTGCACTTGCTGAGTTTTCAGCCAAATACCTTCATGCTGCATTTCATGCACAGAGGAAGGTTTTTTATAAAATAACATATATATTCCATTAGAGTAAGAGAAATAACCTCACCATTCTAAGATACAGAAATCTCGGAACATTCAAAGCCATCTTTGAATAAATCTTGTATATTTTACATGCCTAAGTAAGCTCTCTGTCTTCTGTGCTGCTGGTTCTCTGGGTCAAGGAAGAGTGCTGTGCCAGGGTTGTTCTGTTCTTCTACTCAAATGGACTGTTTGAAGTAGTATTTCACATACTTACAGCAATAGCAGGTCAAGTATAAGAGTTTAACAGTTTGAATTCTCTCTTCCTCTCTTTATCCAAACTGCCTGCAGTTATTCTGACTTCTCTTCATGATGTCAATGTTACACCTACCTTAGTCAAATCAAGTGTAACAGTTAGTTCAAGAGTTTAAGACTTGAACCATTCTTTGTAGGTTCTGTGTTCTCTGTGTGGAACATAAATTTCTGCTTTTCCAAAGTCCTAGTCAGTGTTTTTCTATGTCAGCGTGGCAGGTGTATAAATGTATTACCCTGTTGAATGCTGGATACTTACGTCAAACCCTGAGCATCACTGGGTGCTGTCCAAGAAGTTATCAAATTAAAATTCTAGTCTAGAAAAGGCAGGTTTCAGGGATCTTTTTATTCAGGATTTTTTTTTTGAGAGATCAGCTTTAATTCACTTGTCTGTAATATTCCCTTCAAAGTATTGGAAGTAAAGGTCAACATTCACCTAAATCCTAGAATTATGGTGATTTGTGTTCCCTTAGAAAAGTTAAACTAGTTTCCAATAATGTATGCAAGTCCTGTAAGTACTGATTAACGTCAAACAAGAGATTTTGCAGATGCAGACTTTGAGTTCCCAGTGTGCAGATGTGTGTTTGTGAATGTCACTCAGTTCTCTCCTGTTTCATTCCTTTTGTTTCTTACATTGCTTATCCTAAATTAGCTAGAGAGATTTTTAAGTTCAAAAGCATCTTCTGAAAACTACAGGGTTTTTTACATATCTCCCTCAAGAGCTTCAGTAGTATGAAATGTTCTGTGTAGTCTTTTCCATTAGTAATTATATTTCTGAAATAGAAAATGTTGAATATTTAATTTTTACTGCAATTTAGAAATATGAACAAAGTCACTATTACTGAAGTTAAAGTGTGTAATAAACAATATAAACAGTAATTTGGCGTTTCTTTCTGTTAAATAAAACATACACAGGACACTATTTTCTAGGTTTAAGTTTAAAAGTTTTTGAATTGATCATAGATGATTTGTAGAATTTTTTCAGAATCCCGGTATTTCTTCATTGTCTTCGAAGAAGCATCACGGTGTAGATTATCAGTTTTTATTCAGAGTGGTCCATGAAGATGCTGAGTGCAGCCATATACATGACTTAATGAATGAAATCATGATGCAAGGGTAGAGTGAATATAAAGGAGTTTTTCAAAATAGTGAAAATCTTCAATCCTTTAAAAGTTTGTGAAAGCTTTTACTAATTTAATTCTGTTCTTTGAACAAATGAATCATCAAGAACCAGTGCTATTTATTTCTAAGTAACCTACCACAGTAAGACATCAACTACAGGCATGATAACCTTCTGCAGCATTTGCATAGCTATAAAATTTCCTTTCTTCACATGCTATTTATTTGTCATGTTGTTCATTTAGTTTGTGTGTCCTGGAGTGAGAGTAGCAGCATCTCTGACATGGCTAAAACTCACAAACACCTCTGCTGCCAAATGGTGCTATGACACTTCGTTAGTACAATGTATCGATAGATATGTACTAGTACAAAATGTGATAGCAGCAAAAATGGACATAGTAGAAATGTGAGACAAATAAAATAGACGTCAATATAGCTTTGGGATTAAAAAGCTTATTGCTTAAGGAAGGCTTATCGCTCAAAGGAAGTTAAAATAGATGGGGCAGCAGTTGTTCTACAACCCAAGTGTACGCCTCTGGGCACTATTTGAGAGTGGTTGCAGAGATCAGAAGAATTAAACTCCTTGGGAGGTAATGTTGTTTTTTCTTTGCCAAGTTTCAACAGCAAAACCCTCTGTACTTTGTGCTGTATTTTATAAGATAAGCGGCCTTAAGTTCTTGTACAAAGTACCCAAAAAGGAGAAATAATTGAGAGAGCACCTAATGGATAATATCTTCAGCACTCAGGAAACTTCCCCTGAAGCCAAGCATTGGCATTATTTTGAAGCTAAAAAACTCGAGAAAATTCTTAATTGGAGACATTAAGAATTTCCTATTCCATAATAATTTTATCACTGTAATTCTTGTTTGGAAAACAATGTCCTGCATTGCTTCATTCATAATTTGGGACATTACAACTCCATTCATGGATAGTTCCCAGAAATTAAACGCCTAGGGCTGAGAATATTTATTCAGTTGGGAGTATGCATAAAGCCTTCTTCTCCACTCTGTAGAGGGGATTTTATTGTTACTAAATCAGGTTGAGATATGAAGACTTCAACCCAAATCATAATTGTTTTTCTACATCTGCTCCAATCATTCACATGGTTTATGCTTGTAAATTAGGTGTTAATGAAATCCAAGTGGGGCAACAATGTGGAACATCAGAACTGCAATTTACTGAAGAAGTAGAGAATACTCAAATATCTCTGAGGAGATCACTTCACTTGAGCAGTAACTCCAGGGTGTTATATGACATGCACAGAAACATCATTCTGTTACAGAAGTGAAAATGCACCTGCCACAAGAAATTACACTTTTTGTACTCTTCTTGAGAATGGGTTTTTTTTCTTTTGAAATTGTTTTGTTCCCCCATCCCTCTGTAGCGTTATTACCCAGCATTTACATTCCAGATAAGCAGCTGTTTTATGTATCAGACCATATGTCCCTCTCACAAGTGTTTTGTAATCTACCTGCCTGAAAGTTCCAAATAGAAGCGATCCCTCCAATACTTCCCATTTTAGGTATATTTCATATGAAGGGATTTTGTTCTATGGATACTTTTTATGAATGTTATAGGCACTAGTGTTAAGATTAGGGACTTAGAAAACTGAATTATGACAAGTAGTTGTAGAATTATAGGGAACCTTGACATTGTTTTAAATTTTGTATCCAACTACTGGATGGTATTTGCCTGAGATGTGCAGGAAAATACTACTGATTATGCCATATTGTCTAGAATACAAATATGATGCAATGCCTTAGCTCTGAAGCTATGAATTTGTGCTACTTTAAATATACCTGCCCTTTTACCATTATTTACTTGACAGTGACATTCAAATTCTTAGGAGAATATTCATCATCTTAGAGTGATGAAAGAATAAATTAAGGCTGATTTAGTATGTGGAAGATATCTTCAGTGCAGGTATCTCCTTGAGTCACACTGTCACTGTGATATTCTCTCTAGACCTCAGTGATGGTCTTTTTCTGATTAGGATTTACTAGAGGGAAATGAAGGGGCGAAAAGGTGATTTTTCAGCCCTCTCATTGAACCAGTCTGGCGAGCATTTAAAATTTGGTGTAGAGTGACAAATTGTGCTTTTCGTTGTTCTAATGTTCCTGATTTAACAGCTCTAATAAGCTTTTCAAAAGTGTCAAACTAAACTGTCTGAGATTGAGAGTTAAGAATAAATGCAAAATAAAGCGGTTTAAGGGAACTAGCTGATACAAAAGGATAGCAGCTCTGTTCTAAACTGTATAATGCTTGTGCAGATTCATCCTAAAACCTAACAGAACTGACCACCTGACACCCTTGGAGTGAGAAGGCAAATAGTGTCTTGAAGGCAATCGCTCTTTCTTCATCTTTGAGATTCTGTGTGCCTCCAGTTGTGGAAGTGTAATTAAAATGCCAAAGAGTATCTATTGATATGAGTCTCATAGGATCAGATCGTGGATTAGAACGCTAAGGTGGTAAGAGCTGAATGCTGAGGTGGTACAGGATAACCACATTGTGTACCAAAGGCTTCTATTTGTCTAATAATAAAAGTAATGCTTTTTCTTACACATTTTAATATTGCATACCGTAATTGCATAATTACAAAGTCATTAATGAACTTGGTAAGGTCCAAGCCATAGAACTTATTCAGTCTCTATGCAAAATAGTTTATAAAGATGTTTGCTGAAAAGTGGTTGTATTAGGACTACAAACTCTCTGAATTTGTGAGAGCATTTGTTACCTGAAGATATTAATTCAGATGCCAAATAATTTAGTTTTGAAGGAAATTACAAAGCAAAAAAATGAAACAAATGAACACAGAAATGTTGTGCAGTAGTTTGAGCGTCTATTGAAGTTAAGGCTATTTTAATGCATAGAATTTCCAGTTATGATCTCCAGTGGTGCTTTGGGTGGAAGATGGGGAGAGAAGCAACTGATAGCAGTACAACCCCAGAACAGCTGTAGCTCCAGCAGTGGGTGGTTTAGGGATTTGCTGAGCCAAAATTGGCCTCTTTCCTGTCTCTTATATCCATGATTTTGAGTCTTTGGCTTTAGAGCTCGTGTAAATTTTAGCATCTTGGAATAGCACCAAGCATGGTATTCAGCATGCTTGGTGTGATGTGCTTGGGAAAGCACTTAATGATACACTGACCTTTCTAATATTTTCTTTTTACTCCCTTTGGAGAGAACTCTCTCTAACTCTTTCTGTTTGGTTTTTTTTTTCCTTTGCTTTGTTGTGGATTTTTCCTTTTTTCAGTGGCCAGAACGTGTTGCTCTTTCTGTTTCCCTCAACTGGACAGCATATGAATGCTCTCTCACTTCACACAATCTCCATTTCCATGCTGTTTGGGCATGCTGATCACCTTTTGATTTGTCAAGTCAATCTGAGAGGTTGGCTGTGTTCAGTATTAAACGACAATAGTTTTGTCCGAAAGTTGATTATCTTACAAGTTGTCCTTGGTAGCTGGGTTTTTTTATTTGAATATATCCTTTGTTAATATTATTTGTATTTCTCCATGGACCATCCCAGGGGAGAGTTTTACTGTCCATTAAAGAGCAATGAGGTAAGAGTTAATGTTAGGTAAGAAGTGCAGTTTAAAGTTAATCCAATAGATTATATGAAGCTAAAGATTCACAGAGTGGTTTAAATTAAAACATAAAACATCTACTATATTATCATTACTTCATAAAATTACTGTATGTATCAAGTGACACAGCAATTTCTGCGTGCTTGAGATTATAATAGTGAAATAAATCTAGAGATGTCTCAGGTATATAATGTACTATAAATTTACAACAACAATATTTTTGTCAAGATTAACATCATTAATTTAAATAGTAGTAGACTGTTTTACCTAAAGAAAAAATATAAGGAAGGAGGGAGGAATTTAAATCCAAATATTTTGCTTGGACATGCTCAGAATAAAATACTTGGAATTTTCATGTCAGAATGATACTTTGTATTGAAATATAATTAAGTGCAATCAAAAGTAAAGTGAAAATGAAATAAATTAAATACTGTCTTGTGTGTTAATTAAAAAAAACCCCACACATTTGTGAACTGAAGTGTTTCACTTTAAATCTACTTCCCAATGTCTGGAGGAGTATTATTTTTGTTAAGTTAGCTGGGAGAACAAGCACAAAGCAATCAATTATTCACATTGCGCTACTGGGGTAGTAAAATATTCAAGTTGTTGATTTACTGTGGGTGTGTCAGTATTGTTCTCTCTTTTGAATTCAAAGCAGGTGCTCAGCTAGTACAGCTTTTTTGTACAAACTGCATCAAAAGAGAGGATGAAATGTTTTTTGCTTATCATCTTGTGTTATATGAAATTTTCCTTGATACATGCCCAGAGCGAGAGAGGCATTAAAATGTTTGATATATAGACATTTTCCACTATTATATCACAGATACATCCTTATAAATGGAAAATTAAAGCTCTGAATACAGTAAAATTGTTTTCCACAAGTTAAAAAGCAGACAAACAAAACCCCCAAAACACAAACCCACAAAACTCTCAATTTCAAGTTTTTGTGATTGAAAACTATGTTTAGTGCTTGTATTTAAGTCAGACATTTTTATCTGTAATCTTGTAAGAATTTGCAAAAGGATGTGATGCAGGGTCCTGGAACAGCAGTTGATCATTGCATCATGCTTTCTGAATAACTATGGGAAATATAGATTCAGTAAACAAGAATTAGATTTCTGTATTAACAAAGAGGTCAAGAGGTATTCAGCTACTCTACATAAACAATTCTTGCAGATTTAAAGGGCATTTTTATTTTTATGCAGAGTTACTGAAATTAAGAACACACTTTGATTAAAGTTATTCTCCCAGTTTCACAATTTATCTTAACAAAGACAGTGGCAATGAGTTTTCACAAATGATTAAGAACCATAGAGATAGTCAGCTTGAAAAATGACAAGTTCAGATTTTCAGAATATATAAGCGCATCCCCTCAAGAAGCAAGTCTCTTAATCCCTGTGCTGAAGCAACTGAAATTATCAGAGATTTCTTTGGAGTTTTGCTTCATTTTTTAAATCCTGACCTATGGAATAAGTTGGAAGAATATTATTTCATCATTATATGCTCAAAATTTAAAAAATTTCCACTCAGAAAGTGGAAGGTCATAAACTTGATTCTAACCTCTAAGAATATCATGTCATCCTGGACCATGCTGATGAATCTGAAACTTAAAGGAATATCTTCCTGATGTTTATTCTCTCTGTGCTCAATCAAATTTTTAGAAAACTTGGGAAAGGTTTATTACTTCATTTTGTAGGCAAAGGGGGAAAAACCACAAAGCATAATATTTTTGTTTTCTTTTCCTCTTCTTAAGCATTTATTTTTGAACATAAAACTGGTTTTGAAACCCTAATGAAAACAATATATCACTTAAGAAGAATTCTACCTGAGATCTTGGAAATCTTGTATCTCCGGGATTGTTTAATTTGTCAAACTGTGAAATATTCAGCTTCAGAAATTTATCTCATACATCTTCTCTCTGGACATATCAAAGCAGTGGAAGGTAGTAAGGGATGCATTGTATTCATTTTTTTTTCCTCTTTAAAGCGTATGCTATGACTGGTACATAGGTCAAACAATCTTATTTTGGTTTCTTTCTGATCATTTTCTCAGACCCGGAATATAAATCAGGTTTTGTTAGTTGATATAGATTACTTTTTTCTTATTCCTCCCTCCTCAGCAGCCTGTTTTCCTTCCTTTGTACATGTTCAAAACCAGAACAGTTGGTTTTATTTCTATCTACTGTGAATATTTAAGAGATTTATGAAGTATTTTGCATGTAATAAATAGAGCATATCTTACTATTCAAAAACGTTTTTCTAACGCTTAAATACTTCTTTGCCAGAGACTTGTTTTAAAAACTCATTAGTTTATAATTACAACTTAAATGTAATTGTTTGATTTGGGAACAATAATTGAGGTAATAATCTTGTTCCTTTTAATATGAAAAATTGTTTGATATTGGAAAATAAAAATGAGATAGAGGGAGGAAAAGGAATTCTTTGGCCAAACATTATGCATTTTACTCCTGTCCATGTTCACATACATGTTGAATTTACATGGTCTTTAGGCAGTAAATTAGGCAGCAAATACATATGGCTAAAAATTGGGTGCCTTCTTTGGAAAGGAAGTTGTCAGGCAGGTCTCTGCACTTCAAGGGACTGAGTTTAGAAAGATGCCTGTGGGCGGAGCAAGTCAACAGGTTAGGAACAGCGATGAGAAGAAAAACGGGATGTGATGGTAGATGTTAGAGATCCCCCACGAAGGAGGGCTTTTTGCGGGACAGGGCTATAAAGGCAGATTGCATAATCAATAAAACCTCCATTGACCTTCCTCTATATTAGAGTCTGCGTCTCAATGATCCTCGACGGGGAGGAGTGAGAGTCTGGTACAGGGGGGTGTTTGTTGAGATGCAAAAGAAGCCTAAGCTCTCTTAGTAGTGTTTTTAAAGAAGTAGATATTTGGGTCCAAATCAATACACTGTGACAAATGTTATTCTCACTTGTCCATTCCTCTTTACCTGCAATTTGACTTTATTGTATTTTAAACAAAGACTAGAGACAGAAGCAGCTGATGCACAGGTATTTGTTTAAAACCTTTAAACATGTCTTTGGAATTCCAGGACAGCAGCATGGTCTTAGATTACTATCAACTTGGAATACCTAGTTCTTCTTTGAACAAAGTTTAGGTTGGTCTTTTAAAGGTTAAGGTGCCTCTTGGTCATATGTAGGTTACCACAAGACATTAAGGTTCATCACACTTGCTCTTTGTAGTTATTTTTTGAAGATTTCCACAGCATGTGCCTTGCATGACTAAGAACTATCATGGGAAACTCATGTTAGTTATGGCCAACATTCTCTTCCTACTCTCAAGCAGTAAGGAAGCATTAATGCAAAAAGCTATGACTCTTTTTAGCTTTGTTTTTAATATTTTTTAGAGTGTAATGCAGAAAGTCTTGTATATATTTGTACCCTAAGAAAGTCCTTTTCTACTTAACTCTAGATATAAAACTAAATCTAGTTTAGATCTGAACAATGCATGGGTAAATTTCACTTTGAAAACCATACTAATTCTAAGTCTGCATCATGCAAGTGTAAGTGACAGGTGGAAGAGAATTTTAGATGCAGTTCATGTAATCCACTGATAGGCAATGCTGATACATAGAGTGAAAATTGTCATCCATATCTTGGTATGAGTTGTTAATCCAGGACAGTTTTGTTTTAGGAATGAAAGATACTTTCCCTTACTTTATTATGTTGCATATAAATGAAAAGTCGGCAGCAGATAAATATCTGTTGTCATGACAAAGAAAGCAGTTGTAGCATTTTCAAGGAACTCTACTAAAGTGTGTTTACTATTTTATTATTTCTTTCACATTTCAAGCAGAGTGTAATTATTCATTGTGGATTATATCATTTGTTTCTATTAGCACATGAATCAAAGTAAGTTCAGCTCAGTCAAACAAAGGGAAAAAATGGATGTCAGTGTCCATCCATGATTAATTTGAACAAGTTGTTGAGTGTCCAAAAATACATTTTAATGTCAAACATCAAAAGAGGTATTGTGTTATATTGCAATTTCCAAACAGTGACGGTAGCTCTGAGATGGATGAAAGCACCAAATGAAAACGTTGCATCTCTTTGAAAAGAGATCAGGATTTTAGCTCCCTGAGTGGAAACCAGGGAAGAAAATGATATGTGATAAGGGCACATGATGATTGATTCCAGCCATATGAAATCAGATCTCACAAGGATCCGTTAGTGTCTCCAGTAGAAAAGTTTCATGCATTGTTTTTACAAATAAATCATGGGTAAAACAAAAACTGTTTAGAGGCATGCACATTAATCAGACTGCACTTCAAATGTATTCTGGATGTAGAGAAAGCAGGGAACAGAGTCAGATTTCTTATAGAAGGGCTTATTAGCAGCATGGGAAGTACTGTGGCAATATATCTGCATAGATCCTTGAGCAAACTCACTTATTGTACATAGTGTTATTGTACTAATCTGGTCCTATATGCATGCTAATATATCTCTGTACAAATCATGATTCTGGAAATCACTGTACAGACATATCCAGGCATATACAAGGCAGTGTAGGTTAATAGCTGTGCCTGACTCCGAGATGAGCACATGGATCCATGGGAGTAAATTTATACTGTGTTGCCCTGCATGCCTTGTGTTTTATTGGACAGATTTTCATGTTACTCAAGGTATCCACACACTCCCTCTTAGTGTGTTCCTAAAGAGATATTCATAGTTCTTAAGGAACCAAAACTCTCAGTTTGATTGTTTTCTCCTCATTCCTATTACATATTCAAATACTGGGCTTTCTTTTTGGAAAAAAACTTTTTCAAGTAAGAAAAACGTCAGATTCTATCTGTTTCTGTCCATTTTCCTCAGCCATATGTATGTCTTGAGCCTGATTTAAGTCGTGGAAAAATCTGTTGACTTCAGTAAAGAAAAAAAAAAAGTAGTTGTGCAACAGGTTTTTCATGATGTGGAAGTGATTAAGTACTGCTTGCAGCTATGACTGCGCAGGAATGTCACTTGTTAAAAGCAAGTGAAAGTGCTGTGCTGCAATATGCACCTGAATTGGAAAGAGCCCTGGCCTGGGCACCAATCTTTGCAGTAGCGCCAGGAGTCTGAGGATAGTAGCATATATGTGGAGACTAACTTTTCTTCTGAGGAGGGTTCTAGTCTAACCTGCTCCAAGAGCCTCAGTTACATTGCTTATGTGTTAGCTCATTTTGATAACTCCTGTGTTTGTTTCTAGAGGGGCCATTGGATGGACAGTCAGCACAGGGTTATGATGAGGGCACTGCACTGGTTGCCACAGTGGTTTCTTCCTTCCCCTGCAGTGGCTTCTTTGTGGTGGAGGCTGGGGAAGCTGAACACACATTGCAGGCTACAGCCTGGGCTCCTGGAGGTGGGAGAAGGAACCATTTTTCTCATCCTATATTAAACCAGTGCTGATGGTGTTTTAGCTCTTCCAGGGCACCAGGCTTGTCTTCTAGTGAGAGCTCCTTTGGCCAAGGTCACCATCCCAGGACTTACTAGCTTAGTTCTTGGCAGGGAACTCTCTAAACTGAAGCAGAACTTTTAAAAATAAGTGAGGGTTCTTCAGATTTGTTATTTGACGTATTCATTATGTTCAGAGAGCAGCAAGAAGGCTATATAATAGCATGTGGATGAGTCTGTGTGGAGAATGAACCTCCAGGGAACAGCAACTGGTTAAACTGAGATGATACTCCAAACCCATCACTGTTTGATTTTATATCCTTAATCTCTAGAACTTAAAGATATTTATATATATATTTAGTAACATATAATAATATGCATTTCTATATTGCTTATTTCCTAACTGTAACTTTTTAAAGATTGAAATAATTACATCATTGTAGATATTTTTTCACCTGGAGCCACATAAACGTGAAACAATATAATAACTTATTACAGCAACGAACTAAAAAGGAGACTATATTTTAATTCAGGTCAGCTGCAGTATTTTTTAATATTTAGTGAAGTCCAACAATAAAATATATCCAAATGGCCTCTGGGTGAAACTGAACTGACATCTTGTTTCAGTGTTTGACCAGGTGAGTGAATCAAATGCAAACTCTAGGAAGGCTGTACAGATAGAGGTGCATTATCTGTTGTTGTCAGTTGTGCTGCCCTGTTTATAAAAGAATTCTGAGTCTCAGTCCTTCCTGCTCTGCATCTTGTGTGTTTGATTTTATACCAGTGACAAATAGATGTGACATGCAACTAAATCATCATAGCAGAATATTACATTGTCTTGTAGAGTATAATTTTGAAAGAGGGAACTTTAAGAAGAATTATTGCATCCTTTTATTTATTTCAGAATACAATTTACTATCAGAAATACTTTTTACAAACTTCTAAATAAACAACAAAAATGTACAGACATGTACTTTTGTAATTTCTGCTGCAACCTTAGGTATCTGGTGGCAAAATTGATGGGGGACGGTGTTTTTTGTTTTCTTCTCTTTGAATTCTGCCCTACAGAAGGAATCTTCTTTCATCAATATTTCTGTAGCCTATGGCTGTGATCTTTTCTCTCTTTCCATCCTGTGTAGTAATGTTGTCCTTGGCACTGTGATATGTGATCATAATAAAAGAAACTATTCTATTATTCTGATTCACGCTGCTATTCCCCATCATTCCTTATAGTCTATCCATGTGTATTTGTGTACTGGTCTTAAGAAATAGAAACAGATTCACGATCAGTGCCACCATCACTCTGCCTCTTTCTGTACAATATTTATGAAGGATTTTAATGAGGTGAAAATTTAGTCACCTTCTTATCTCTTTGACCTCACCACAAATGTTCAGTCTAAAAAGATGATCATTAATCTTAAAACATCTGTTGCAATAATTACATACTTACATATTCAATTCTTTTTTGATAATAAGTACTACTAATAGAAAGTACTAAGTACTCTAAATGTAGCCTAATTTTGTGTCCAGCATTTTAATAAAGTGGGTACCATCGGTTATAGCAGGGAATCCATAGACACACTGCTGCCAGCAGAATTTAACTAAGGAAGGCTGTTACGAGAGCAAAATAAAAAAAAAAAAAAAGAAGTTGTCCTCAGTTCCTTTAACATTAAGGAGACTTTTTTCCATCCTAGCACGATATGCTGTTGCAATAAAAGGAGTAGCTTGGATATTTCCCAGCATACACACTGTATTGTTAGTTGTCAGTTTTCATGGTTAATGAAACAGGTATCTCCAGAAGCTGGCAGGAGGTATGACACACAATGGATTTGGCATTTACTTACATTTTCTTTTGCTGTTTCTTTTTTTGAGACTTCATAAGTTTTTGAGTTAAATGCTTTTGCATTATATTGCTAAATAGCTAGTGAATGTTGAGGGACTAGAACAGATCTAGGTAGACAATCAGATGTTTAGGAAATTAAGTGTTCAAAAAACCAATTGTTGTTCATCATCTTTAGGAAGATCAGTTTCTTTTGACAAATGAGTAATGATCTGTTTTTCTTAAAAATAAGGTAACGTATAGTCTTTCAAAGAGATTTAAAATGTATAATATCCCACTTGTGAATTATTTTGCACCTGAATATCAGGCAGATGGTAAAATGAATTACACCTAGGTTTTAAGCATTGCCTGTAGACAAAACTGTCTCTGATGATTTGTTGTAAATGATACACAGGTGCACAACTTAGTTCTTAATATATTTCAGTGCCCTCTCACTTCTAGAAAAAACCCTTAGTGAATGGGAACTGGTTTTACACTTTCGTAAATACGTAAATTAATACCAGAAAAGGTGTGTATGCTTTGATAAATTAAGAATTCCATCTGGAGAGAGATAAGAGGTCTTAGTCTGTTCATTAGGGATTTAACTAAACATTATGCAAATATTTATCTCAGATAGTGGCTGGAAATTTTATGTATTTATTCCCACAGTTGTATTTAAACTACTGTGTTTTTTTTACAACGTGATCAAGAGAGAGCAGAGAGAAGTGCAAGGATGTTAGCTAAAGTTGTTATGCATAAAATGTAACACAGAATCATCCTTTGCAAGAGCTGGATGTAAAATTCACAAGTCCTGCCTAAGCTTGGAAAACAGTAAATGTTTTGAAATTCATGAATTTCCAGTTATGGTGTTGTCTAATTTGAAAACAAGTAGCAGTAACAGTATAGTAATTGAGATAACCTAAGCTAAACCAAATGCTCACTAGATACATGAGTGATAGGTATATCTGCTGTGGCATTTACAATGATGTTTTTGATTTTTTTGAATCAGCCCTAAAATTACTCTTGCAAATAAAGGAACTATTTCCCTAAACGTAGTTGCGTTTGAATAGCAGTCAAGCTCCAGCTCTAGAATGAGTTATTTTACCATCCTAAAATAATCCCCAATGTTGTAAAGTTTACACATACATACGTAAAGCTAAGCAATATATACTGTACAGTTGAGAACATACCATTCTTACTGATGTCATGTGCTATTGAGAGAGTGATAAACTGAGTTTAGGAGTTGCCTTTCTTAGTTTCATGGTGTGCAATCAGCTATGAAAAATGACAGTACAAAACTGTAGATTAACTTATCCAAATTTTAAACAGCTCCATGACTGTGCTTTATGTAAAAGCATACCCCTTTTTAAGATGATCATGGGATCAGTTCTATAAATATGTCAAAGGAATAATCTGTCTTGTGAAATGTTATTATTTAAAAAGAGGTAATAATGTAGTTCTCGACTTTTCATCAGTTTATTCATATTAGCTGTAGATACTTGTATTTTCACTTGTATTTCCAAAGGAAAAAATTAAGACAGGATTCCTTTTTTTTCACTTCCTACTTTTTTAATTTTTGTTTTATGTTTTCTGACTCCAAATTTACAGAAAACTGCTTTAATATGCCACAACAAATCTTATGGAATTCTGATGTGTTCCTCTGTAGTTCGTTATGTATCTTGGATCTCTCCATGATAGACTTGAAAAATATTGACCTGAAACACTGCACTCTATCAGTACAGATTCTCTCTACTATTAATATTGTATGTTAATATGCAGTGTATTCTGTTTAATACTAGACTCTAGTAGTAAACTCTAGCTGCTTCGTTCTCTTTTCTGTGCAAACTGCTGTTTGTTCCTCTCTTTTCTCTACACGTCTTTACTTTTCTTACAGTTCTTATGGCAGTGTTTACCTTCTTCACAGTACCTTATTATTTCCCAAGAGACGTAATATTGGATCTGTCTTTGCATTACAAAAAGACTGGATTCATTCTATGTCCATAATGAAAATCTGCTTATCTTATTTAAAAAAAAAAAAAAAAAAACCAAAACTTTACCAATAGAAGACTGGAAAATCCGTGTATCATTTTAATACATTTTGTACTTACTCCATACTTTTATTCTTTTTTTCTTATAAAGATTCATATATTATTGTGATGAAAAGTATGCACTTGTAAGTAGCCTGTTCCCATTTTCGTCTTTTAGTATAGATGGCAGATACATGGTAACGTCGAATGTGTACAAATTTTTTAATGACTTCTGTGTAAGGTAGCCTCAGAAGACGAAACTGTGAGCATGATGACTCCTGGGAGCAGCGCTGCCAGGTACACGCAGTATGCACTGCAGATGGCTGAACTCCAGAGGTTTGTCACAAGAAAATTCTGATGGTGCTTATTGTAGTCATGGAAGTTAATTAGTCATAAAATACCATCTCTCATTTAATAGTTTTAATACAAATATTCCTTTACAACCTTGGTATTTCCTATGTTTTTCTATTTTTTTTCTAATGTACAGCAACACTTAAACTGTTTTTTAAAATTTTTACTTTCATTTACTATGAAGAACTTTAACTATCCTTGCAAACTTTCACTTTGTGATTCTGTGTTTTCTCTAAAACTGATGAGAAACTACCCTACCTTCTCTATTAAAAAGTGAATTCTGCAGATGAAGGGCAGGTTTCACCCATCACCAGTCTCCTGAGCTATTCATTCACCATTCTTTTATCCTCTTTTTTCATTAAATTAAACCAGTAAATATGTGAGTCAAAGGATGGCTTGAACATTCTGTTCTTTTCTTGAAATCAGGGAATGTCATCCCCTGTTCTCTCTGAGACCTGGACATTTTTTCTCATTTTGTTCAATTGACCTCTTCCAGTTTGCATTATATAAGCTGAACAAGAGAATCATTTAAACTCCTTGAGCTGAAGCACTGAGAGAATTCTTTCGCTATTCTCTTTCCTAACAGTGCTGTATCAGAACATTTTAACAAAATGTGAAAAGTAGTAACAAGTCATTTTGGAGTTGAGCTTTTATCTACTGCCATCCTCCTGCATGTATGACAATGTGAATACTGTGTGCGCAGCATTTGTTGCTGAAAGCATCAGCCCCAAACCACATCCATTTGCTAATAAGGATGAGATCATTTAAACTAATAATACACTGAAAACTAGAGAAACACAAAGATGTTTTATAAACTGATTGCAGGGGAAGACAGAGTGTCAGTGCATTTTTCTTTGCTTTTAATAAAGTTAAAATGTTATTTCTACTTTGTCTGATTTGTATTTTTGGCTAGACTCTAAGTTGAGAATAAAACTTGACAGTACAAATTTTACCGATTTTACCTACTATATTCACTACATAAAATAGGATATCTATGGTTTTATGCATACAGGTTTTCATTTTTTTCCAGAATTTTTAGAGACAGAGTGAGACTACATGAATTTTCACATGTAATGTAAGCTGCAGTCTTGGTTGTACTCTTGGAGAAGAAATGCACATACAGAGATGGTTTTGCATTCTGTATTAAAACTCTACTTTTCAGTACAAAGGACTTCAGTTTTACTGGTCAAGATCAGAGTGTGTTATAGTAAGAAAGGAATAATTCAGTTCCTCATTTGATGAAGATATGGAATTGTTTTAGCTTGACACAGTCACTAGACATTTTTCTTTAAATCTTCACAAATACAATTTTCAGTGTCAATACAAGCAGTCTGTAATATTATATTGATGTTAATCTATAAAAGTACTTAGTGTGGGCTTATTTTAAATACAGTGTATCATTTCATGGCAAACCTTTTAGCAGGTCTGTAAATTGACATCTTCTGTAATCAACAGCTCCGAAACAATAGTTTTCAATCAATCAGTTAGAAAAAAAACCCTCCTGTAATACCGGTACAGTTCTCCAGAGAATCACTGTGCTTCATAACTCAAATGTGCACTTTTCCCTTGTGAGTCATAATAGAACAGCGACCATTTGGAGTCCTTTAAAATGACAAAATAAAAGGAGTTCAACACTGAATAGAAAAAATTGCCAGTTAAAAGCTGGAAACAAATTCAAAATGATGCTTTTTCCATGCAATAAATACTCAGATTTCAGGTTAGGACTTTCTATTAAGCAGATGTTGTTATTGGCATGGCATGCTACCTCTCTTTAAAAGAATCAGTGCACTTAGAATGAGATTTGTACATTTTTAACTACAATAAGTGCATTAGTGGGAAAAGGTGGCAGAATCCATCACGTCCAAAATATTGCCCTACATTTATGTAACTATTTTGAGGTATTTGTTCTGAAAGCAGCGTTTCCATTTCTTTTCTTTTGTTACTCTGTTAGTGTAATTTTTTTTTCCTTTGCCGTGTTCTTCAGCAGAATTTCCACACCTAGTGCCTATTTCATATTTTTAACATTACCTCTTGAAGATGAGTTGAATAAAAGATTAATGAGGCTATGGATAGTCAGGCAAAAAGAAACATTCTTTTTCATTATCTGATTTTTATATCTATATTTTGTCTTCACCTTTGGTAAGGGCATTCCCTCCTGGATGCCACGAAGTAGCAGTTATGCAATAGTTGAAGCAGAAATTACTCTGTTCTTTATCTCTTCTTAGCATTCAGAAGCCTGTTAGTACAAAACTCAGATTAATGCCTGTTGCTCAAGGAAGAAACATGTCCAATGCACTAGTATGTGTGTCGAACTTTGATTGCTGGAAATGGTTTCGTTTTTTAATCTGTTTTACTGGGAATTGTATATTTTTTCTCCAGCAGCAGAGTACAACAGTTAATTTCTGTGTTTTGAGCAAAGGATCATTTGCTGACAATAATTTCTTCTTACAATCATGCAAACAACTAATTTTAGTTGAAGTCTTGGATGTTGCATAAACAGTTTAAGAGCATTCAGATTTCAGTTTATTTTGCCAGGATGAGGGAATATTTTCAAGGTGCTGGATGATCACACTGTCTTTCAAGTCTGTCCCAGACCACTTATGAAGACTTTCTTCTATGGGCTTTTTTTATTCAATGAATGATCAGCTGTTAAGGGCACTAGTTGAGAGAAAGGAATATGCTTGTTAAACGCTTAGACCTTAGGCTGTTCAAGTCATTGAAAAGGCATTTATTATCCTTAGAAGCCTTCTACCAGTTACATTGTGACACTCTTTCAACCTTAGCACCGCATGATGAGTAAAGTTGCTCAGGCACAGGCAGTGAAAAGGAGCATTAAAACTTCCCTGATGGCTACACCAAAAGAATAAATATAAAGTCAATGAGGTGAGAACTAAGTATTTATATATTTGAAGTGTTGGCTTGTCTTGGTAGAATTAATGCTCAAGTATTGGTGCACAATGACCCACAAAAAGCATTAAAATTGTGTCCTTTATCAGGAACAAATTAAATTAAATCTGACACAGCAAAGGTTTGGATGAGTACTCATGAGTGTCATTCACATGTCTGGTCATTTTATCTTGTTCGTAGCAGCAACATTCTCAACGCTTCAACCCAAGGATGCGGGTGAACTGCTGACATATATTCTAAGAGAGTTTTGCTTATAATCACAGTGTTAAGAAAAGAGACCCAGGAGCTCACTGTCAACCAGAACCACCCTGAGCTTTGGGCCAGTGCCCCCAACACAACCCACGGGCATAGCTGGGCATGATTTAAACTGAATGATCCACACCAGCTGTAGGGTTAAGGCTTTCTCTTTTTACTGCTTAGGCTATAAACCAATGTATTTCCCTTTCTGATGCTGTAGTAGGTTTTATTACAGTATTTTTTAATTCTTTTTGTAATGGCTTATGCCAAAGAAAATATATAGCCTGGAATCATATATGTATTTTTGTTTCAACAAAAAAAAAATTACTTAAATTAAATATTTGTAAATATAGTTTTACTGGAAGTGATATAGATCTAGGGGAAGTGATTTAATGATACTATATTGTAAACAGGTTTGGGTTTTTTTGCTAGGAAGAAGTACTATGAGTATTTTTTCTGATTTATACCTTTGAATATGATAGTCAGATGAAATATTACTTTAGTGGAAATATTTATTCTCCTCCTAGTGAAAAGACAAAACTATGAGGAACTGTTTGCAGGTCATTTAAGATATACGTTAGAAAAATTAAGTTCAAAATGGAATAGTGAAGTGAATCTCTGAATGGCTGAATGAAACTGTAGTCAGAATTTCCAGTTGTATTGTGTGGGATCTAGAGTTGTGGTACCAACCTATACCAGGACTGCTTATTGGCTGCCAATTTTCAGCACCTTATTCAATGTCTGAGAATGCTCTGGTTATTCTTAAGAGCCCAGACCCATTGCATAGGAATCCTATGGTTTTCTCAAAGTTTCCAAGAATGACAGCTATAAAGAAAAAGAGGGAATGCAAATGCTAAAGACTCAGAAAATGTAAGGCCAACAAAAATTATTATTTTTATGTATATCACAATGTATACTGATGTGAATTTGATGTGCTGACTTTTACCTTCCAAAGTTTGCAGTGACTTGATTGATGAGATCACACAGTCAAATACCTGAGCAGGATTTTTCAGCAGTGAGAAAAAGGGATTGATAGTCTGACTTGTACTAATTTTATTTACTGCAGTACTCTCTGTAGCCACACATTCTTTTTAAAACAGGGGAATCTATGTGGCAAAATAAATCTATATGGCATTGCTTTTCAGTTTGCAAGTGCCACACTGGAGGACATTGCAAAAAAGAACTATTTAAAAATTCTGTGGAGCAACTAAGTCTGATGTGTATTTTGTAAAATCTTCATTTTGGAGCACCTAATTTTTGTGTAGTATGATAGAAGAACCCTCTTTAACAGCATCCTTTGTTTTTCTTTCACATAACTGCAGAGGAATATATAACACACATATATATATATATATAAGAATTATGTAGAGAAAAAATCAGAAAGGCAAAGACTCAACTAGAAATTTCCCCTTCAGGACGAGGGAAAGGCTGTGGATGTATCTTCCTGGACCTCAGTAAAGCCTTTGACACAGTTTCTCACAGCATTCTGCTACAGAAACTGTCAGCCTCTGGCCTGGACAGGCGCACACTCTCCTGGGTGGAAAACTGGTTGGCTGGAGGGCCCAGAGAGTGGTGGTAAATGGAGTTAAATCCAGCTGGAGGCCAGTGACAAGTGGGGTTCCCCAGGGCTCAGTCCTGGATCCAGTCCTGTTTAATGTCTTTATCAATGACCTGGATGAAGGCATCAAGTGCACCCTCAGCAAGTTTGCAGATGACACCAAGCTGAGTGGAAGTGTGGATCTGCTGGAGGGTCGGGAGGCTGCAAAGGGACCTGAACAGGCTGGACTGCTGGGCAGAGTCCAACGGCATGAGGTTTAACAAGGCCAAATGCCGGGTCCTGCACTTGGGGCACAACAACCCTGTGCAGCTACAGACTGGGAGAAGCCTGGCTGGAAAGCTGCCAGGAGGAGAAGGACCTGGGGGTGTTGGTTGACAGTAACTGAACATGAGCCAGCAATGGCCCAGGTGGCCAAGAAGGCCAATGGCATCTTGGCTTGTATCAGGAACGGCGTGACCAGCAGGTCCAGGGAGGTTCTTCTCCCTCTGTACTCGGCACTGGTGAGACCGCACCTCGAATCCTGTGTTCAGTTCTGGGCCCCTCACCACAAGAAGGATGTTGAGGCTCTGGAGCGAGTCCAGAGAAGAGAAACGAAGCTGGTGAAGGGGCTGGAGAACAGGCCTGATGAGGAGCGGCTGAGAGAGCTGGGGGTGTTTAGCCTGGAGAAGAGGAGGCTGAGGGGAGACCTCATTGCTCTCTATAACTACCTGAAGGGAGGTTGTGGAGAGGAGGGAGCTGGCCTCTTCTCCCAAGTGACAGGGGACAGGACGAGAGGGAATGGCCACAAGCTCCATCAGGGGAGATTCAGGCTTGAGATAATGAAAAAATTCTTCACTGAAAGGGTCATTGGGCAATGGAACGGTCTGCCCAGGGAGGTGGTTGACTCGCCTTCCCTGCAGGTGTTTAAGGCACGGGTGGACGAGGTGCTGAGGGACATGGTTTAGTGTTTGATAGGAATGGTTGGACTCGATGATCCGGTGGGTCTCTTCCAACCTGGTTATTCTATGATTCTATGATATGAAGGGCATGTGTTCCATAGAGTTCTCTAGAGTAGCAAAGGAGTATAGTTTGTAGAAATGTTGAGCAGCTCTGATTTTTGCTGAATGTCCTGGGGGTAGCAGTGGTGCTGACGCCCAGGATAAGGAGGCTGATACAACCACATTCTCCTTATACTGGATTGATATCGTGAGTACAGATTACATTGTATAGTATTTCTTTATTTTGGTTACTGTTTGTCGTATGACAGCATACTTTGAAGCTTATTTGGCCATTTATTTTATTATTAACCTTTAATTTTGGTGCGATTTTTTAAAGAATAATAAAGAAGGCAGATTTCTGTGTCCTCATTGCACTGATAGAATAGCGGCATTGCTAGAGGTCTGCCAGAGGAATCAATTATGATTTGGAAAATGGCAAGCCCTGGGTCCCTGCCAATCTGCAAATAGATTGGGCAGTTTGCTGTTTCTGACAACATGTGTGCAATTTTAAATGACAAAAAATATTGTTTTTTCTTGGCTTCTTTTGTAACAGCAGGTGACATGTTGACATTAGAAATAGCAGGTAATGCGATACCTTAGGATTGTGCTCTGAAGTGCTAGCCAAATTCTTGATTGTCAGTGATAAAAGACCCATTGTGTAAGATTTGTATGCTTGCACCAATACTTCCATGTTACACTATTTCTCGATAGACTCTACTGGAAGAGTGATATTTTGATATAAATATCTCGTGTCCTAATTTCTTTTTGGTGTCATTTGGAAAGCATTTATTACATGTATATAATACATGTATTTTTAATCAGTGCAACAATTTACTCAAAGCAAAATTTCTACATTTTTACAGGTGGATAAATCTGCAGTTAGATAAGAAAGATTTCAAAACTTCTGTCCTCTCCTACCCCTTTTTTAAGAAACAAGAATTTGTTTGTTTTTTTTTACCCAGTACATAAGATAAATAGTTGGTTAATAATTTGCTTTCTCTGCTTGAGATATCAACACAGCAAAAGAATCAGAGTCTGAGTAGTACATTCGGCCTAAAGACTCATTTAAACTTCTTTAATGAAGTAACTGTCACCTGTGAAGAAAGGAAATAAAAAGGCAGGCATGTATGGACTCAGTAGTTAAGATGGAGAAGGGACAGATTCCAGTCTGAAACTTTCCTATTGTAATTATTACGATTGTGCACGGTGCTGCTTTGCAAATCCTTCAGGACTGGTGAACATAGCCCAGGCTGGGGAATCGGAAGCAGTGTTAGGATTCCTGATGAGTTTCCACAGCTCATGCTAGGAGCTGAGGCTACACATTAGGGAGGCGTGGGGTGCTGGAAATCAATGATCTGTAACGTACGCTTTAGCAAGCAGCTGAATCTTCAAAGTGAGAGGGCTCTATGCTGAAAAGAATAGAGAACAGATAAAGTGAATCCCTGGACTTGAAAAGTTGAGAGTGAGTTCCCAACCCACTTTGTTACAAGTAAGTAGTGTCTATAAGTGCTGTGTTTCACTGTCATTTTTTCCAAAAGGCAGAGATATTGCTGTCTGCAATGTCACTAATACTTGACAGAAAACTGATGTACAGCACACATATTTAGAGAGCGAGTGCCCTCCTTGTGTTTCATCCTTGTAGACAGTTTGGAAATAAAATAACAGAAAGCAGCGTAATGTGGAATGCTAATCTTTTTTTTGAGACCAGTATAAGAGTTACTGAGAAAAACCAGTTACTATTTGAGTTCTGAGCAAGTGGATTTTAAAGGTACTTTTTTAATTATGAAAAGTGTGCATTGAGCAATGACATCTTAGACCTTGACAGGTTATAAGCATAACAAAGTGATCTTAAGACTCAGCAAATATTCCTTGATACTAGAGACAGCTTTCCAGTAGGCACAGTTTGAGTTTTATACCAATTATACAAATGCCAGTAATTTCGTTTAAAGAAATCAGTTGCATGAAAAGTGATTTTTTTTTAAGTTTATGGTTTACTAAGCATTTTTCAGGACTTACCACTTAACTTTAAAGGAAATAGATATACATTTACTGATGGAAAATGGTAATTAAAATACTGATAAAATGTTGAATTTACAAACTGAGAAGCACCACAGTTGAGTGGCTGGTCACATATTTCTCCAAAAGTAAACCAGAAATTTGATTTGGTCTTGCCAAAGGCTGAGTCGTCATAATTTCCCACCATCTGCAAAGTTCAGGATCAAACAAGTAATATACTGATTCAATGTGTCAGAAGGTACAATGATGGTTTTCTTGAGAGACAAAAAAATGCCAGATGGAGGCATTTGTTATGAATGAACATAGAGAATGAAGCAATATAGAAAAAAAAAAAGACAGGAAAACTATTATGACATGTAGTACAGGTAGTAATTGGAACAAAGAAAACAAATAAATATTGTCAAGAAGCCAACTATTGCTACAGAAGTTCATCTGCTCTGGCAGTAACAGTGATGATATGCATACACCAAGTTGGAGGTAAGCAACTAAACTAAAAGAGAAATCTTGATGAATGGATTTTGGCAATGTTTTTGAGGTTATTATGGAGATACTTCCTCTCCAAACTGGCTAACGGAATAACAGCTTAATCAGAGAGAGTGTACCTACACAGAGTTTTCACTGCAAGAGTCTGGATCCCTGTTAGATGCCATTTTTCTTCTGTTTCTTGGGATTTTGATAAGGACATTAGGACTAACATACTAATGATATTATTTCATTAGTATACGGGTTTTTTCATTAAAAGAATTAAAAATAGAGCATGTCTGTAGATGTAAGAGATGTAACACTTCAAACAGTCAAACTACAGTTAAGATCTCATACAGTTCTAGATGAAAATCCAGATGTTTGTTTTATTTTTTTTTTCTTTTGGATTTAATACACATCTCCCATTCCAAAATAATACAACTGTGAGAGCTACTGTTCCTCAAAACTACATTCAAGGAAATCATTACATTCCATGATTTATTGTTTTTGTAAATGTTGTTGAAGAGATGGATGTGAAAAAATCCTGAAATAGAAATTTACATGTCCTTAAAACATCTAAACAGCTTTCACTTTACAAAAATGCCTTTTTTTTCTGAATAATTTTTCCTTCTGCAGTTTTGTCAGAATCAACCTTTCCTTGGACATTTGCTTTGGACAAATAAGTATTTTCCAGAAGTTCTACTGTTGCTACACTGTATCTGTATGAGTTTAAGGGTTTTTCTTGTTTCAAAAACATTTGAATCAAGTGCTTACTGGAAGCTGGGGAGGGTTTCTTTCTTGCTCTGGCAAGTATTTTCCTCAGCAAACAGCACAGTTCAGAGTAACTGGTGCAATATTGACCTCTATGGACAGCTGGTTGTTCTAGTGACAGAGTTTGGGGCATCTGTTTTTAAAGAATGAGGGTTTCTCGGGAAGACTTAGCTTAGCTCAGTCGTGTGATGTTTGAACTAGGTATTGCATGGACTTAAGCCAAACTTAATTTGCTTTATATATTTCTACATTACAACTGTCTTCTGTAATCTATGTTAATAGTCTGATTTGTAGTAGACTGTATGGAGCCTTAATATTTTATTCCTTAGAAATCAAATCTCTACTCTTGGGTGGGAATTGATAATGATTGCATAGTAATAAGAGTATTTGCATTGTAAGGGATCATGTCAGAAAGGGTTTCATAAAGAGGAAGGTTTTGAACCATTTACAGAAGACCGGCTGTTCTTTTTAAGTAAATCATTCTCTAGCTACATCCTCTGGAAAAAAAATATCCCCTCCCATTGTTCTTAGCTGTTTTGGAGCTTCCTTTATCTCTAAATCTCTATCATGATAAAACACAACTTAAAATTTTGTTCTGATGAATCTGTGTTTGATCTGTGCGATGATTTCAGTGTTGGAGTTGAGCCTTTGACTGGTATATAATAAGTCAAGCTCTAGGGGAAGAATGTAAATATGTTCCTACTGCAGCCTAATCCAGGAGAAGAAAAAGAGATACATTCTTTATTAACAGGTGCTGCGCCTTGAGTCTGTATTGAGCAAATAACTTAAGCCTTAAGATTGGACTATTCTTGTATAAAGAAAGCAAATATAACTGAGCATAAATCTAGAATAATTTTACTTCTTATTTTTTCAATAAGTGGACGGATAGTACTTATTCAGACTTTTTCATTTATAATGCCTATTTAAAATGTGCATTTATATTCTATTTAATTTATCTCCTGCTTGCATGCATCTAATGATGTAGTACTTAGAAACAGTGTGACCTAGTAGTTGGTAGCAGGAGGTAAAAGAAAAGAAGAGCAAACAAACCATGATGTTTCAAAAGAGATTAATAAGAATCACGACTCCACAATTGATTGTAAATTAATATGGGATGAAATTGGAAAAAGTTTAGAGAAGTATGTACTCATGACTTACAAGGATATAGCTGTATCTGATTCATTCTTTAATCCTCTGAGTTTTGGTACAGTTCTGCATAAAGAGATAAATGAAGGACAATACACTTTCCAGAAACATGCTGCCGTACCCAGTAGCATTGTATACCCTGTAAGGACACTAAATGCTACTGAGAGACATGATCTTAGAAAGGATAAGGAAAGAAGTTTGTTTAATATATTAACTGGTATTTCCTTTAACTGGTGTTTCTGACACAGTATGTATCTCTAGGAGGTCCAATACAGTATTGAGAAGTATCAGAATTTCTGTTGTGTGAATCACCATGGGAATGGCAGCATTGTAGCTTTTAGGACTTGGAACAGTTTCTTGAAGAATTGATTGGAACTGATATTCTAAATGTTCCACAAGTTAGACTGTAACTTGCTCTGTTCAGTGAGGTGGCGGTTGTTGCAAATGTTAGATTTTTGATTGCCAGTGAGTTGGATGGCTCAGTATGAGTGGTCAGACATTTACTATTAGCAACATCAGTGCTCACAAGGTCTTTTGTAATTTTCCTGTTGACTAGACAGGTTTGCTGAGTGTCATTGCTACTGTCTGTTGTTGTTGCTAAACTGTTATTCACAACAAAATAACAAAATTATTATTTTATTGAGAACTAGTAAATAGGGATGCTTTTATGATTACTTATACATCTTACAGACTTGTTTTAGTATACTTGATTGTGTGGTTAACTTCAAAACAACAATAAGATGCTGCAGATGCTCCAAAATTCCCTTCATCAACTAAAATTTTTTGAATGTTAGCAATATTATCTAAGTGTGAGTCCGACCAGCTTAGTGATTTAATCATTGGAGTGCAGTGTTTCACAGATCTAACTGTTGCAATATAGACCTTATATTGTGCTCGGCTATACAAACCATGCTAATTCAATTGCAAATTCTTTTGGGCTGAGGTTGAAATAAGGGAACAAAGTAAGAGTCTCAGTATCTTCTCTTTTACACCTCATTGATCTGGAAGTAACTGCTGTAACAAGAAGGACAGGAGACTAAGCATTGTAGTAATTACTCCTCAGTTGATAATATGGATGTTCAAGGTTCTGTTCTTAGTTGTGTCATTGAATTCCTGTGCATTAATATGTCATCTCTCTGTGTTTCTGTACCTCCACCTTATCACTTTCTATAAAGAAAAAATTGGAGGTCCTTTAAAAAACAAAATGTGTAAAGTGCGAAGAGTTACTACAGCACTCAGTAAACTGGAGCTGCAGCAAACAGTATGAAAAGTGCCTTGGAGGATCCTAATTAATTTAGAACCACAGTAAACAAATGGCTTGTCACTTTCAGTTTATATAAGTATAAAAAAAAGTAGAGGTTGGGGTTAGAAACACTCACAAGAACATATGCTTAACAAACCACAGTAAGCCAAACGAACCAGAGAAAGTCTAAGCAGAAGCAAAGATAACCCTGGCACCACCAGCAGATTGTATGGCTGTGGTCCAGAACGCAAAAAGAAGATTGTTCAAACAAGTCATTCATATGTTTAATTAACTATGGCAAAGTGTTCCAATTGTGAGAGGTCATTTTAATATTGTACAAATGGCATACTAACCACATGCTCACCCCTGTTCTTCTGGGAATTAGTCCCACTGACTTAAACAGAAGCAAGACTGACCATTGAAAATCAGGGGTTATATATTAAATCTTCAGATCTGTGAAAACATTAGACTGAAGAGATCAGAATACATCTTATTTTAATAGAATCTTGCCAATTTATTATCTTTTTATACCCTGAACTCTTAAAAAAACCCATTTGGGTAAAAACTTGAAAACTCTGTGTTTTCCATACTTAGATATATGTTTGTGCATGTTTCCATACAATATAATTGCGTATGTATATACTTATGCATACACAAACACACGCTAATCGATGTATGTGCTGAGGGGAAGGTCATCATGCATTTGATCCTCATTCTGGCCATCAGGCTGTGGCTGAAGAGCCACGGCTGTAAATAGTATAGCCCTCGCAACTGTGCATAGGAACTCTGCTGCCTCTCATGCCCTTGGAGAGGGAAGAGGAGGAGGCTTTGCTTTTTTTGTTGATTTTAATGTGAAGTGGAGATGGGACCGAGAAGTTGTTGCAGTGCAAGTGTAAGTATTCCATATCATGTAGAACAGGTCTGTCAGGGAAGAACAAGAGACAACCAGCCAACTCAAGTCAGGGCTGACTTAGATGGCAGGGAGGCAACCTAAGTAGGGAGCATCATCATGCATTGGAAAAAGAAGGCATAACTGTCCAGCCATGAAGCTCTTCCAGGTACCGCTCTTAGAGGAAGACAGTGTTCACCTCTTCCAGAAATCAGGTTGTCACAACACTCTATGGGGATGTTGGATGTGAGTGTCAAAGCAGGGGAGGGAATAAAGCCTAAGTCATGTCAATAAATGTTATTTTACTGGGCAAAAAGGCATGGTCTACTTTCTTCTGCTGTTTTGGAAGGAAACAAATTATTTTGTGCTTTAGCAACAAACTTGTGCAGGGAGTATTTCTGCTTGAATTTTCATATGTATTTTGGCTTAGCCACCAAATCGAAAAAGCAATTATTTGTACAACATCAGTCCTCACCATTACTGTAATAGGTATGTTGCATTTTATAAGAAACAGATAAGTTTTTCTATCTGGCTCTTCAGAAAAGAGATGCAGAAAGAAAGCAGTTTCTTGAAGGTGGTCAGAGGTCTGGAATACTGCAACTGTTCAGGGAGTGAGTAACTTGCAGGCAGAGTGAAGGGGGACTGTCACCTTCACAAGGCTGGTTATTAGACTGACTTGAGGAGTGGGAAGCTTATGGCACCACAGCAAACTGGATGGACTTGGCTTGCTTAAAGCAAGGTAAGGGGAACTGAGATGGAGTTTGGTTTTCTATATGTAAATTTATTGTGGGAATAAACAGCGATTGGGAAAAATTTACTTAAGCAGAAGGATGATGATGGGATAGTGGTAAATAGTTATCGTCACACTTCAAGAAAAGGAGGGTAGCAACTAGATTTCTGTACTAAAGAACTGCTTTTCTGGAATAGTTTTCCACGTGGAATGGGGATAAGCAGACTAGTATACTGATGAACTTCGAAAAATTTGAGACTAATTTTATGTAATGTACATGTCTGTAATAGTCTGGGACTGGACTTTGTGCCCAAAATTCCTTTGTTTTTGTTTGAGATCTTTAAATTTATGCAAAATAAATGTGAACATAGCGAGTGGTTTATCAGCTCACCTTTTAACTTATCCTTATACTTGATAGATTCTTGTGTAAGACAGTCAATGAACCAATATTAATCAACACATTTGATGACCTCCAAATATTGATTTGTTTCATTCCAGTGGTTTAACTTTAGATACTTTCAAACTTATTGCTGCTTGCTTTGAATATGTATGTGTATATCCAGACTTTTACATTACTGTATTTTTAAGCATCATAATTCTACACTATTTTTTGTAAATCAATCACTTCACCCTAGAGCAAATATTGTCACTTAGTCATCTTTGCAGACTTTTCTAGCTGCAACTATTTCTCAGACTCCATTATTTCTCAGACTTCAGTATCTTCAACTTTATGTATCTCTTCCAAATGATTATGCTAGGAATGAATACACACTGTGATCTCCAGGCATAACAAATGATTGATGTGAGTCAGAAGGACTCATCCTGCAGAAGGCACTAGTCTGTTATCTGAAGATACAAAAATGTAGATTTTCTCAAAATTAATGTCTATATACATTTAAGGATTAATACAATAATCCAGATATCCTGAATTAGTCACAGTTTTATTAAACATTGATAAGCATAAAAGATTTTCATAGTCATTAGTAAGAGATTACTACATACACATTCTATTACAGATTCTTTATAAGTGACCGTGAATATTCTAGATACAGATAAAACAACTGATGGGTTTCTAACCTCAGGCAAAGTTTCAGGGACAAATCTAGAATATTTCCTTGGGAATTTTACACACTCATTAAACCTGTAAATCAATTAGAGATTATGACATTGGTTTTCCTCTGTTAAAGCAGAGGCTGTGCAATATTATTGGTTTTTGTGTACATTTCCTTCTGTAATTTAACATCATTGTTGATTTAGGTTGGAATTATATTTATCTGGTGCTCAGACAACATAAATAATCATAATTCTGACTATTTCCCCTTACCATTATAACTAACTAGATCTTTAGAAAGCTTTATTTCTGTGTTTGAAAAAAAATCATTAACCTTCAGTGGGCAGGCATCCTCCTTTCTATACCACTGTTGAACAATATCTTTCTGGAGAGAACAGCGGAGCACAGTATGTGAGGACACATTGTTTATATGTATTTAAAGGTTATCACATCCTATTCACTATATGAATAGCCCCAACTGACATTTTCTGTCTCTTCTCAAGTGATGCATGTCTTGTTCCTTATGCTATGCCGAGTCAGCTGTCAGGCACTGCATCAGGGGACCGAAAGCTATTTTCTTTCACTGTTTTGTTTGCACTTCAACTAAAAACCTTTGAATCTTACCATTTCTTTGCAATACAGAAACTAATATGCAATGAGGGATAGCAACTTTTAGCAGACGAAGAAATTCTGCAGCACTTTGTCATTTATTCATCTTCGCTGTGCAGACTAGTAAATATAAAAGGAAAGCTTAATTTGGGAAATGGTACTTATTTTATAAAGTGTTTTGTTAGCAAACAATATCCGAGTTATCCAACTTAATTAAAGTCATAAAGAAATTTTGAAGGAGTTGAAAGTATGTTTGGTTTTATATTTACATTGCCACTATGAGATACCTGTCCATCTCAGTCTCGCTAGAACAAATGGCAATCCATGATGTGTGCAGATTGCTTACATGGAGGTGGCAGAGGTACCTAACAGGCTGTCAGCTTAGAACCATAACATGAGCAAGGTTTCAAGACGTATGGCAACAAGAACAAGAGTGTCCTTTATTATACATTGTAAGAATTACTTTACGAAGCAAAAACTTCACTTTTTTTATTTAGAAATGTCAACCGTGAAAATGTGAGTTGTCCATTAAATCTCTGTTCAAAAGCTGATGGATGCTAATTTAATAAAAATGTTTAATATTTCTACTGTAATAAAATTAAAAGGTATTCCATTATGTAAAGCTAGTCAATAGGTGACAGAAAGCTTTAGTGAAAACAAGTTGGAAAACAATTTCATCATTTGTTGAAACTAATATTGCTTTTTATACTTATTAATAATTTTGTACTAGCTAAACACATAATACAGATATTTCCTTACTGTTTTTTCCCACGTGTATCTGTTTTAGAAAAGTGAGGTAAGCATTTTTTATTACTATGACCTAGGAACATGTGTGCACTATCAAAAATTTTCCTAGTTCAGGCTAAAACTGGACAGTAAAGGCTTTAAGGACTTTTTGCTTTACTCAAACCTGAAACTAAATGAAAAATCTATCTTTTCCCATTCTTTGCAGGGCCAGAGATGAGCTCTGCATGCGTAGTTGTGAACTCACAGAATATTCTTTTGCATGTAGAGATCCTGATATAGTGGCTGAATTCTTAATATTCCTCCTCATTTCAGTAGTTTAGTCCCAGATCTTGCAGAATTTGATCTGTCCACCAGCTTGGCACCTTTTAACTCTTTGTCTGATGAGTACGTCAAGACTAGGCACTGTATATCAGATCAGGCAGCTATAAAATAACTGCCTTGTTCAAATAGTGAATTTTATCTATCCATTTTATAGAATTTCCATTCTAAAAAAAGGGAGTGATAAATATCTCCACTTTTAATGAACAGGAAGGAGATGTAAGGTGACTTTAAAACAAAAAAAACACACTAGAAAGGGACTTTGGCAAAAGTCCCCCAAACATTTGATTGTAATAAGGCATGTTGTGATCAGTGACATTAAATAGAGTATATGAATATGAATTTTCAGCTGATTTTTTGAAGTTCTTTGTGGGAAAACATACAGTGAGCAAGCATATCAGCTGCTGAGTAAAAATCAAAGCTGTTTGCTTCAAGTTGGATAAGCCCAAACTAGAGGGTGTCTTACTAATACATAAATTATCTTCTTCATATGTAATCTGCTAAGAAGAAAAATAGCTCAATAGATATATTTTTTAATGTGTTTTTTTTCAGATCTTTCATTAAATGAACTCTCAGGAATTCTAATCAGACTGAAACTAATCACATGAGAAAGCAAGGTGACTTCACTCTGTGCTGGCTTTTCCAGGGGGTATTCTTGCAATCATTGTTTTCTTTGAGTGAGGGATGCAGAATCTCCCTAAAACACTTATGAGAACATTATTATAAGAGATTATAGAATTGCAGCATGTTGCCATTATTATGTTTGATTTTTAGAGCTCAAAAGACTCCCATCACCTGATTCAGCTTAAGTTCTGAAAAGGTGCCTGTTCATTTGTACTTCAGAAATTATTTTAGATAAAGCAAGTTCTTTAGACTGTGATATGGATGCAACATGGATGCACAGGTACCCTAAGTTATCACCTCAGAAAAGTATTAATCTTTAGATAGTCTCATTACTCCAGACATAAAGCTGAAATGCAGAATAAGGACAGTTGTTACCGAGTATGAAAGGAAGAGGCAAGTGATGGGTCTGATTAAGTAGCCTTTTGAATTCTCTTCTTCTAATGGGGGTGATGAAAGCAGATTTTGTGTAGAGTTTTGTTTTGACTCGGTCTGCCACAAAGCTGTTTGAATCTAGGATTGTGCCCACATTATTCATATTGCCAAAAACATCAAAACAGGAACAAAGGGAAAGCTAACCTTGAATTTTCAGCATGTATTTCAGTCCTTGTAAACAAGTTACCATGGAGATAGAACCCATGTGAACTGCTGCCTTCCTCATAACTGCTGTAGACTTTGGACCAGCAAGAAAATGTGACATGGCATTGGTGCCATTTGTGACCAAAAAAAATAAAAAAATAAAAAAAAAATTCAAATGCTACACTTAAGCGTTTTCCTGCAGCACTACCAAGTGAAAGCTTAGAAATTGCTTGAAAGCATTGAATTGCTTAAAAAATATGTGAGGGAAGTGAGAAGCAAAGCTTTACCTGTTTCACTTTTCCAAATTAAATAAAAATCTAGCAGAAAAGAAGATGCAAGGTCACTCTGCCTGTCTTGCTAGTGAGATGAAAGTCTGCAGAGACAGCCTGATTGCAGTTTTAAATAGTTTTCACAAGGAAATAGCTTCAAAGAAACTGAAGTTTTGACATAAAAAGAGTTCTTAAAACAAAAAGGAACAAAAATATCCTCGTCTGTGATTTTGTTGTTGTTCTTGTATATTCAATAGAGCTGCAATTGTCATGTCAGAAATAAAAATCAGCCATCATACTTTCTAGCCTACTTATCTGCCATGAACAGAAAAGGGTAAATGCAAAGGTATTCATAGCTTTTTCTCATCCTGCACAGTTCTAGGGTATCTCTTTTCTTATTCAAGACAGTCTTTTGTTTGCTGGCTTGCTAGATTTATTGGTAAAACCTTGAGTTCTGATCATCATTATCAATAATCTTATATCTTCACAGCTACTAATTGCTTAAATCACATTGCTCCTTTATATCCTCTTGATAAAAAAAGAAAAAACATATCCAGCCTCTAGAGCAATAGCTATGACACCAGAAGATTTTGAGTAAAACCATTTTGCAGGTGTCAAAAATGGGATGGTGTCTAATAATGTACTCATTAGTGCAAATAAATAGTAATAAAATAAGACCTTTGCTCTATTCTGTAGTTTTCCTTTGATTTTAACTCTAATTTGAAGTAATTATTTCCTTTCACAACATTGAAGGCTAGAAATTAAAACTTCCCGTGACATGTCTTGGGATCTTGGTGTTTAGCCTGATAATATTCATGCTCAGAGAGGGGAATTGTCTTCTGATCCGTGACTTTTTTTCTGGTAGTTTTCTTTCCTTTTGCAAGTATTTTGTAAATTATTACCCAATTTTCCTCCTTCTCTGACTTATATTCTTTTTCTGATTTAACTCTTTTAATACTTTCATTTTACGTTTAGTTCCTTTTGTTGTCTCTTTATTTTTTTCATTATGCCATCTATTTTAATTAGTTTGGTTCTTATCTCCTGCTGTAGGTCCTGATCTTAAAGTCAATGAAATCCATGGCAACATTCCCTGATTACAGTAAGAGTTGGCTCTTATATCTTTTATTGATGGCACTTTCAGAAGTCATTGGTTCTGCTTGAACAGTTAGGGCAATGTAACCAAATTGTCACTATAAGATAAATCAGTAGGAAAATATTATGCTACCAGTGCACAGATTTTATTGCTTTATAGAATTAAATAGACATATAGCAAAACAACAGTCTAGGTCAAGTAGTTTTTTATAGAATAAAAGAATATGATATTAAAATCATATGTCTTTATAAAAACAAAAAGAAAAAAACTGTGATTTAAAATCAGACATTACATTAAATACTATTAATAATTCTGGGTAATTTGCTGCTAACGCTCTGCGAATCTTGCTGCCCAAGAACCTGTTTGGCCATGTATACTGACAGCTCCCCTGTGTTATAATGCAAGCAATATTTTTCCTACCCAAAACAAAGCGGTTAAAATTATATTCTCCCAAGCTGTATGGAAATACACTAATTTGTAACTTTCTAAAGCTAACACATTTATGCTTCAGAGATACATAATTTAGTAACAAACAGCAGACTGAATTTTGATCAGCTTTAAAAAAAAATAGGTACAATAGCCTTCAGACTTCAAATGAGCTGCAAAGTCTCCCTTGGTATTTTCTTCAGTCTGAGATTTAAGGGCTAACTTTATACTTGAAGATTCCTTTAAAAGGTAATGAACAATTTAAAACAGCCTATTTGGTAATGCCGCTACCTGGATATCTTGTTATTGAAGCTTTCTATGTCAGCCCGAGCACTAACTTCTGTAACGGTTTCTTGCATAAGCAATACAGACTGTTCCACTTGTGCCACACTGCTCTTGTTAACATAATGGAGGAGCTGGGTAAATTAGAAACATCCCTCAATCAAGTATTCTATAAAATCCTGTCAACTTCATAGTTAAGAAATCACTGCAGCATTTTTAAGTGTTGGAGGAATGAGGAAGGTACAATTCAAAATACTCAAAGTTTTTCCATTAATGGATTGGAGGCTAAACAAAGAGGCAGCTGCAGAAATGGCAGCCTGATGCCTAGATTTGACTAAATATGTTTGAGATATCAAAAGCAACCAGATTATGAGGTACTTTAACATGTAAAAGCTCTGACGTGGAGAACCCCACGCTTTATTAGCTGTAACATAAGAAAAGGGAATATTATGTATTATGTGATAAGCAAGGCATGTTTTGGAACTGTTCTTCAGACAAGAAACTTTTACCTGAATGAGTCTTACTAAACTGGATGCCTGTTCGGGTCAAATCTTAATGTCAGAAGCTCTGAACCTGATTTCCTCTGGTTGGCAAAGCAGGCATTTGCTAATAAAAATCCATTTTATATCTAATACTGTCAGGAGTGCTGCAGCTGTTGCTGATGTCTCCGTATAACAACACAGAACCTATGTTCTGCTCTGGTCAGGCTATTTAAAGCTTGACCAACCTCACTAGATTCTGCTGTGGAATTCTTGTCTCTCTTCTCTCCTGTGTTGGTCAGTTATTTATCCAAATAATAATAGGTGTGTTTACATGCCTGATAACCTCAGGAGGACCAGGAATTTATTGTGTGAGTGTGTAGGCACTGCACCCTGTGCTGAAGGAAGCAGAGACATGACAGTCCATCATAAATGTTTAAATTATTGTCCTACTGTATCTCAGTTATTTCAATAGCTTTCTAGGTATTTCTCTTATAAAGAAATTTATTTTATTAAGAAGTTAATTTCTAAGTAGTTCCTCTAATTACATTTTTTTTCTTTAATTATCTAATTTTAAGACCACTGTTGACTCATCCCTCGATGTTAAGCAGCTGTCTTGGTGCAAATTATCTCTCAGTCACCGTGACAGTATTTGAGAAGAAGCTTGAATCATAGGTGATTATTTCTCAGCACGTGAGGGTCGCAAGGTTGTTCAAGGCATATGCAAAGTTAAGTGGTAGGAATTCAGGAAATATTTATTTTGGATGAAGCATGCATTCTTTTTCCAGCTTTAAACTGTTTGATATAGTTGTTCTTCTCACAGATAATACCTGTAAGCTTAAGAGGATTCAAGGAACATGCTTAGAGTTTTATGGATGGTCAGGATTTGGCCTTAAGATCCCACACAAAACACACCTTTGAATGTCTGTACAGTATCTCTCAATGACTTTTGAACCTTTAGTAATTCACACGTCTTTCTTCTTTCTAATATCACTTAATGATGGCAAGAACAAAAGAAAGGGCAAATATTTTGTAGACTGATTCCTTCAGAAAGAGTGTGTTTCTAAGGAAGAAGCCTAAAGGTGAGCCTTAATTATCAGTCTAGACACAGCCATACTGCTGAAGTCAGATGACAACTTTCTAACTACCTTGCGGTCATTGAGGAAAGTATTTCATCTGTCTTTCTGTTAGAAAGCAGCACTTTCCTTAGCTGACATCTATGACTCTTGCACCTGACACACCAACTACTGATAATGAAAGCAGAAACTACAGCTGCCTTTGAAAGCAGTTTTGCAGTAGGAAAATGGTGTTTTGAGAATACTTTCTATCAGATATGTTTTAAATAATGTTATTCAAAGCCATACAACAGAACTGAAAACTTTTAGATTATTAGAGGTGTTGAATTTGGTGTGCTGGACAGATTACCCCTCTATTTTTTTTTTTTTTTTTTTGTATTTATGTGATCAGAAGCATTGGTTTTATAATCTTATGATAGAAAGGGACAGGGAATGATCCTTTAGTTTGTTTTCATTAGGGTCTGGCACTCTTTCCTTGATTCTGTGAAAATCTGATTTATTGCCTGTGAGTGTTTATGAAGCTGATACTAGAAATATTGTTGATATCTTATTAATAACTAAAAATTGTAAGGTTTTTTTAATACTTTTTTTTTCTTAAGATGCAACTTCTCATGGCATATGGCTTAATATTTTCCTCGTAGAAGTTACATATCTAGATTAGCATTTGAAATCTGGGTAAGTAATTACACAGGCAGTGCACTTTTTCATTCTTTCTAGTCATGTTGCATGAACAAACCTGTATTTCTTAGTAATTTAGATGTTAATACAACAAATAAAAAAATAGAATTGAAAGAAAATAATTAACTTCTACAATTCCACTGACTTAGAATGGCAGTCACCCAATCCTGGTTCACATAACGAATGCAGGGTAACCATGGGATGGATTTGTTTTCATCCATTTTTCCTATGAACTGTTGCAGACAGGGGAAAACTGACGTTTTTCTAATGCACGTCCCTATGCTTGTGAGAAGAAGTATCAGTAAAGCAAGAAACCTACTTAAAAAAGAAACACATATCTCCTTAAAAGTTAATCTCTTGCAGTCTTTCTTCATCAAGTGCTTTGCCTGTCATCCAGTACTTTCACAACGCAGAAGCCCACAGTCTGAGCACTGAGGCAGTCTGACATGGGGGATACCTGTACTTTTAATTACGTTTGTTTCTAACTCAAAAGTGTAAAAAGAACAAATTTGGAGTTTACTGCATGAATGATTCCCTCTTCTACACATTTCTGAACCTCTGTCATCTAAAACCTGTCTCTTTTAAATCTGATAATGGAAATTTCAAATGCTTCCAACCTCTATCTTTTATCAGGAGGTAGATTGAAAATTCCAGGCATACGATTCCTTTATAAATAAAATCGGAATATTACAAGTCTCCTTTTTACAATTAATGAAGGTTGGAAATCTACATTTGCGACACTTTTAGAGATAGTTTAATAAGCCAAATCTCTTTATTTCTAACAGAATGTTATGGTACTTGCACACAGAAAGAAGGCTAATATCACTCCAACACCGAATGTGGAATATTGTGTGTCTTCTAGCAGTAAATACTAAAGCACGATGTGTTTTATGGTCAGATATGTGTGAACATATCTGACCATAAATCAGTGCCTCAAGCTTCCCTCAAGGAAAGTTGAAAGAGTGCATATCACAAGAGAGGAAAATACATTTAAAATTACTGTGGCTATAAAACAAACTGACATAACCCAAAGCAACAAATGTGGGGAAGAAAATCTTCTGGGACTGTATCAGTGCTCTGAGAAGATTTCCACTTTTTGGTTTTATTTCTTATCAGTGATCCAATGTGGTTTACAAATGGAATACAATCCAGTCATTTTACCCCCCTAATATTCAGACAGCTGCATCCCTTCTTTGGAGGAATTCTCTTACAGATGTAGTGTAACAGAGAGCTCAATAAAATGATATTTAATCCCTTTCTTTGAAAATCTTCTCTTTGGTAGCTAGAATTGTGTCCAATTCAGTTTGCTAAATGTGCATACTCATTTGCAGGTATTTTACCAGTTTTGGGGGTGTGAGAGAGGAAGGTAGATAGAAGAATCTTACTATAAATTCAAATGGTCTGGTGTGTCCTCATTTGAAGAACTCAGAGTTTTCATCTAGTTCCTACTAGAAATCTCTCCAGCACCATTTTATCATTTAAGGCTTCATCGTCAAAGGTTTGCCCTGCTCAGATTATGTTATGATACAGTTTATTTCATTATAACTGCATCTCATTGATGGTACTCACTTAAGATTTTATCACTTGTACTGATTCTCAGTGGCATTTGGAGAGAGGACTGTGCAATTTGGATGGAATTCAATTTTTTAATATGTTTCAAACCCATTTATCATTTATTGCTGTTATCAAGATGGTGTGTACGTAACTGAAGTAGGCTAAATCATGAGCAAAGGAGGAATGTTCTGAATTTATGCTGAAATAAAAAAAAGAAAAGATTCTAATGTCACTTGATGCTAACTCATGGCCATACTTAATAGTTTAATGTGATTTTTTAATCATCACTGAATTTTTGAACCCTGGTAATTAACTTTCTCTCCTGAAGATGCGGCTTCTTCACAGGACCAGTACTGAGCTAAGGCATTCTAGTAGAGTTAAAAAGAAAAAATATTTTGTAAAATAGTTATCCTTGAGGCCAAGGATTTAGTGCTCACGGAAGTTTTACATGTATGTACATAGTGAGAATTTACAAACAATATTTCAAATAATTAAAATCTTATCATATTACAGTGATGGTGATTATGTAAGAGTATGATGAAATTATATACCTTGCTTTGATATTGACTTTTAAAACCCTTATCTGATGCATAGGCATTTAAAACTTTAATAAATTATTGTCACCAAGGTGTACATATTTATACATGCAAAGAAGAAGGAACATTACTGAGTAAAGTAGCAGAATTATAGCACGTAGCTGAATTATAGGAGATTTCTGTTGTGTTGTTTGGTTTATTGAAAGTCATTCTGCTTATTCTGACTACTTCTGATTGACAGTTGTCTCACCTAAAATCTGAAGTTAGAATTTCTACTTTGTTTTCTAAACTGAGGTGTTCTCTCCTACTAGGCATCTTCTTGTTTCAGCGTGTTTAACTTAGTATCTCTCACATTTCTTTTTCCTAATTTGAGTAGATTGGAAGGTCAGGTTAAGTAATTCAGAACACCAGTTAATCCTAATATTTTTTATCTTTCCTCCTCATTTTAAACATGCTTTTTGAGTCCAGTAGTGAAAAAAAAACCCCTAGTTCAGGTCTATGGTCATGTGTAATGGCTACTGACATTAAAATAGGTATAAGTTATGCTCTACCACGTAGTACAACTTGTTTTAATGTCTGTAATGCACATAATTGCATTTTCTGAAAACACAGGTAAGAAACAAGCCTACACTTTCCTAGTTTTGTTTCTTCTTCTGTCAACATTGATGAGCTCAAAAGGTCTGTGTCGTGTAGTGTGTTCAGGAGAAGGCATGGAAAAGAAAAAAAAAACCAAAACCAGCATCCAAACCTGACGATTAGCATTACTCCTCTCTCTGCACCTTTCCACTTTGGACCACTACAATCTGACCCTTAGGAAATTTCAATGCAGCAGTAGGCCACAAGGTTTCTGGTATCCAGACAACTTCAGAGCTGATGAGAGACTCTATCATCCAGCATCTCCTGAAATTATAAGTGGGTTGTGTCCAGCTCAGCTTGGTCAAGGCATTAGAGCACAATAATGTGTTTTCATTTCCCTGACAGGCTAGATTCAGTTAATCTTTATCTGTTAAAATTCTGACCAAAGTGGAGAAGTACTCATTGATTTTTCTGTTCAGGCATTACTGTTGTTACTAACTTGTTTTTGTCTTAATTGTCATTTTAAAGAATTGGTCACGACTTCAGACAGTACTGAGTCTTCAGGAGTTATCTTGTTGCTACACTTAATTGCAGGTTGTAAGGAGCGTAATGGCTTTGGATTGTGAGTTGAGTTATCCAGCTAAGAATGGATATAAAATATGCAGTGAAATAGCAAGCATTGCCTGCTGCTATAAAAATTGGCAGTTTCTTTTTCCAAAATTTAATGAATCACTTTAGCACTTAGAAAAGTGAGTGAGTGACACTGACCTGCATCAGATGGAGCATAAGCACGTTACACAAACTTACTTTACTGAAAATCTACAGAAACCAGTACAGTCCTCTAAGAGCTGCATTATGCTTTCAGGTCATCAAATAAATGCCAGAATACAATATACATTTCTGTGTAGGGTTTTAAAGATCTTTAGAAATAGAAAGCAGCAGTGTTCTGATTAATTTTCATAGGCTAGCCTGAAACTGGTTTTTTTTGTGTAGCACATAAATAAATTCTTGCTACTTAAGCCTGACCCCATGAGATTTGGCTGTCCTTTTGAATACCCATTTTCCCAACAAAGATGTTTTTAAGATTGAGTTTGCTCTTATGAACATTGACTGGGAAAATATTTTGTTACTTCCACTGCAGCTTTACTCAGTCAGCACGCTCAGCTCAAAGGAGGGAACTGCCAGACAGAAAAAAAGTCCTCGGCAAAAGGAATGAAACTTGTGAATGAGATAGTATGGGATGAAAAGGACTTGCACTGAGCAGGCAGCAAAGATGAGAAGGATCATAGAATTGATTGAGGCTTCAAGAGTCAATAACTTGGGAGTTAACAGGAAAAGAAGATCTAGTTGTGAAAGATACCTGGAGGAAATGAGGTTTAAATGCACCTCAAGTGTGGAAAAGTTTTAAAGACTTAACCTGCATGATCGTGCTCCCTTAATCTAGGGAAATATCATATCAGATTTGTATTCAAGATTTCACACTGACCATAAGCTTTTGTGTTCAGTTGGAGTTATATCCCTATCGGTGAGCTGTGAAGCAGGAAAGAAATAATTTTCAAAGGCAGTTCAAGGCCTAAGAAAAGCTAACATCTTCAGGTCAAGAAATACTTAACCTGATCTGGATCGGTGTAGGAGTGGAATGAAAAATATTTATCTATTCCTTTGAAGGCTATTTCTTTTTTTTTTTTTTTTTTTTTTTTGTGGAATTGTAATTACTGAATTGTGTGAGTTCTCATAAAGACGTATTTGTTTCTCTTTCATTAAGAGAGTTATTTTAGGTCTAAAATATAATTTGTGATCAAATTTGATGATTTCTTGATGCAGCTCCATTACTGGGAGATTCCAATATGAATATCTATGTTTATGTAACTCTGTTTTGTTGGTGTTTTTAAAAGAAAGAACTTTATTAATCACTTAGTATGAAAAATCAGTCTTTTCCTTAGTACTGTTCCTAGAAGACAGATTTACTTTGTCTTTCCCCTTAATGCGAGGAGTTAAGTAGAGCAAAGAGTATATTTAGTAATATTAGCATAACTAGAACAATAGTTTTTTTATCTGCAGGTGTAACTGTGAAACAATCAGTACTAATAATGGTGAAGCTATAACCCTACCAAGTTAAGAGGTTCATGTGTAATAATGCACTATTGGTATGGCTCTATCTGGACCCTGTGCAGCTTTCTGTCTACTGAATATCTCTAAATATACACGTTCGATTTTGACCTGTCTTTGCAATATTGTCAAGATAACAGGGAATAAAATATATTTGATGATTCTCTCACTTGGGAGCTCAATCTTCATGTTCCATTTTTGCCAGCTAATTTTAAAAATAGCATAATATATTGGTATTGTAGAAAATATTTTTATAGGCAGTTACTGATGCTGTCGAATGCTTCATCTCCTTTTTCTTTCTGCTTGTGCATATTTGTATACATATCTATTAGCAGACATTTTGGGAAAGTTGTGCAAGTGCCATTTTTACTTATTTAACAACTATAATTCAAGAGCAAGCTTCTCTCTCTAGTAAAGAAGGAAGGAGATTATAAAAAAGTTATCCTAGGAAAGAAAATGAGCGCATCATGAGTTAAAAACAATAAAAAATTCACAACTGGAACCCTCACTATGTTCATTTAATGTCATCTGCTAAGCAACCATTTGAGTACCTATATGAATCTTTATGCTTAGCACAACATCTTAAATCAGTCCCTGAATACATTTGAGTCACTGTGGTAAACAGATTCCACATTTTAATAGTAAATAAGAATCTACAAAGCCTCTGAGCTACTGAATACTGTGATAAACTTACAAGCTTGAATAATGAAGAATATTTTCATTATACTTTAGAGTTTATGTTGATTTAAAACTACAATGTTAATTTAATATGGTCACATAAAAATTTGCAAAGAACCGAAACTTTCCTAGCATAAGATTACTGTGTGTTATATGAAACACAGTGTCAGATTGGTAATGAGGTGAATTCCATTGAAATGTTCCTCTAAAAGTTAATGTAATTTCAGATTTTCCAAAGAATCTAGCAGCTTGAACTATTTTATTTCTTCTATGTGTTTTTTCCTTGGAATGATGAGTTAATAATGAGTCAGAAGAAATACTGAGATAACAGTGCCAGGTGTTTGGCGAGATGAGTTTTCTGGCAGGTTTTTAGGATTGAACTAAAGCCTGTTTCAGTCAGTCTCTCAGTATGAATTCTATGGTATTGTGCAATGTAGTTGAAATATATTTTCTGCTGTTTTTACAGAATAAATACAAGAAACTCTGAATTACAGGATCCTGTCACCAGAAGTTTTTAGCAATGTTTAAAATGCTAGAGTAAATTACAAGATGTTTGTTTAGTAACCAGAACATTTCAAGGCTAGTGGAGCCCTGCAATTTACTTGATTGTACTTTTTCTTGTTTGTTCTTAGGTAAGATTTTTTAAAGTCTGTTCTTGTATAATTTTTTATGATGAGGGAGGGGGTTTTTTCACTCTTGAAGAGTCATGGTAGCATTCCATTCACTAAGACGAGAGCAGAGGAGGCTAATAATTTAAGACTCTAAACTCTTCCTTCCTATCACATTTAAATGTCTGTCTCAGTGTCATACATTGGCACACACAAATGATGGATGTTTGAAAAACTTCCAGAAATGCTGGACTTAGGGCATCCAAACAAGCTTGTGGCAGAATTAGACTTGCCTCTAAGATTATCAGTTCTTGTCTTGATTTTTGGTCTAGTTGTTAAAGTGAACATACAAACGACTCAGAAATCCCTAAGTGATTTTCTATTCTAGATAATTATAGAGCTGTTTGACTTGCTCCCAGTCTGTGAAAGGAGTGAACACAGGCCTCCTCCACCAAAGAGGTAAACTGGACCGAGAAGTACTCTGCTCTCTACACCTGTGATGCACAGTACAGACCAATATGGTCACCTCTTTCATCACAGTAGTTTAAGGAAACCCTAGTGCTGGTGGTTTGGCTTCTGTATTTGCCACAGGGGAATCACTCTGACCTGTTTGTTTTTTCAGTATCCATGGTTTTGATCAGGAACGCCAAATGGTGAGATGCAGATACAGCAAAGCAAGTGAAAAAGCATCTTCTCCATTTATGTGCTGTAAGAGTTTTCCAGCGTGTTTGCAGGACTCCTTCCACCTAGAGGGTGGAATGTATGTCTCCTGAGACAGAACATCCAGGCTCCAAATTGTGTGAACTGTTGCCTCATCTCGGCAAGAGATAAACTGTCTCTATAAAGCATTTTCTAATTCTACTTCACTAGGGAATTTTCAAACAAATCTGCACTACAGAGGCTCAGTAATACTGTGATTTAGATTTAGTCCCACTGAAGTGGGTTAGGAAGGGAAACGGAAAGAGTGTGAGTGGAGTTGGAGAGAGCAGTTATGATCCCCATCTAAGCAAGCTGAATTGTGCAAATAAAAGCTTGTAAGGTGTTAGCCTAAACTTAGGTTCAGCCCAGGGCCATTCAGGAACAGTTATTATTTCAGGAGAGGTGATTTACAGGAAGGACACAAGTGAAACAACATGATGGGTAAGACACTAAGTACGTGTCAGAGCACTGGTACTGTGGCCCTGAGGAAAGAAGTTAGAGGACTTAAAACTAAGATAAACAACAAATCTGTCTTCTGAGTGGATTACCCCTGTCTGATTACAGGACTTTGCATGTTCTTTTAAAAGAAGTTGGCTTGTGTCAAGGCATTGTTATTCTTAGAGAATTTTATCCATGCTAACAACTTTAGCATCTTGAATTTTGGCTGCTTGAGATGAAACAGGACAGCAGTATCTACAAGGGCAAAGTGAATTATCTTTGCCAGACCTGCCAATTCCCTAGATTCCCCCCGGACACCCTAAGAGCAGCATCTCCAGCACACTGACCAATTAATCAGTTTGTCCAGTAATCAGTTACATCATTGATTCCTTCTAAACAACTGTCTATCACCACAACTCTATTTTGGATTGCCTGTAAATGCTTCTCTCTCTTTCTTATCATCAGCTGAAATTGGGGGCCAATAACTGAGTGAACCAAAAGCCCAACAGCAATAAATTCAAGTTAGAAGCATTTCAGTTTTTTTGATGGGTTCATTTTGTATCAGGATACCTTTTGAGATAAAATGTCATCTGTGCACGTCACTAAGTTTATGCTGGATTAAATATTCTCCTCGGTAGGATTTGAATTACTTCCATGCTATTTTCACTTTTTGTTTTATTCCAGTGTACTAATGCCTTCAGAAAGATGTTGAAAATCCTTCTCTGAATTACTACTGAATTATTGTTCACTCATCCTACTTTCTGGTCCATTATGAATAACAAGGTTTCTGGTGTTGGTTTCAAAGAAGTGAGTATTCTAAGAAGCACTAAAAAATATATTCTTTGTTTAAATTTAAGCTTATGATCTACTTTAAAGTTTGAAAAGCAATTTCCTTTTATGATACTAATTTCAGGTTGTCATTTCTTGCTTCTTGTTCATATCTAATTTATTAGATCATTTTGTGCAGAATTTTTCTTTCAATCTAAGTCAGTACCTGTAATTAAAGCTGTCTATAACTAATAATGAGTAATTTATTGCACAAAAAATACATTTTTTTAAAAACCCTCAAATGTGTGTGGTTAAGATTTCTGAGCTTCCATACTATTTTCAAATGAATTATATGTACAAAAAAAAAAGGTGCAGTTTTTGATGGTTAATTGATTAATTTAAACAAGTGATGCTTTATAAAGAGCTGTTGATGGTATAGTGAGGTGCAGAGTTCACATCTTTCAATGATAGCAGGTTAGAAAAGTCAAATTTACTTTTGACAACATTTTTTTTTAAAATATCTCTAAGTATCTTTGTTCAGGAATGACCTTTTTACCATTTTTTTCAGTAGAAATTTATTTTAATTTTATCTACATTAATAATTTTGCCATTCCAATTGTAACAAGCACATATAAGTTAATAAAATTGAGGAAGTTTAGGATTCATTTATCAAGTACATTCCCCTGGAAAAGCACTTGTTCAACGCATATGTCAAAAATCTCTTCATTTTTATAGTATGATGGTTTGTTTCTTAATTATATCAATGGATGGGGAAGATCTTCCATCAATCTCAAAAAGCGTATGTATGTTTCGGTGTAGTACTTTAGAAACCATGCTGCCTTTCCTAGGTGCTTTACATTGGAAGGAAAGTAATCTGAAGAAAAATACCAGTACTACAAGAGGGAAGATGAAAGTTGGTGAAAGCTTAATTTTAAAAAGCAATAATTTGTAGCAAGTGCAGAAAGAGAAGTAACTAACTCAGTAAAATTAGAGATCATGAAGTGAGAGAGAATTTACAATAAGCAAAATACATCAGGAGATTTTTGTTCTCATGTCGAACTGAAGAGAGTAAATTTTTAGAAATGTAAGAAATGGCACAAGGGAAGGGAATATTGAATGTTCTGCAGAAGCTGAAGTCAACTGTTTTTCAAGGCTTTATTTTTATAAATAATTTTAAATTTTCTCTTCCCTTAAACAATTACAATTTATTCAAACCATTACTTGTTCTGTGTAAATTATATATACATTTTCTTTCTCTGGGTTTTTAAGATATTAACTTATTAGGTGATCCATTTTCTTACTGTTGACTTTCTAGCTCAACAAAATGAAATGAACAGACTTAGAAAACGGACAAAAAAGTTATTAGCTAACAACAAAATCTATCAATTTTTTTGAATTATTGTTCTTGAATACCTGTATTCAATATTTGCTTAGTTCTGGCTATTGAATCCATTTGCTTGTACAGAGGATGTGGGAGTGTGTTTTCATGTGAGACCTATGAGAAAGGTGAGTTTGATTTTTGTAGTAGTTGACTGAACAGAATAAATACGGCAACTGCTTCCGAAGGATGTAAAGCTTGTTTTGTATTTATATTTTAGCAATAGGTTCATGGAGAAAGGCCAATATTTTTCCTTCTTTGTATGGAAGTTAAGGTGTATTGTTGTTTGTAATACAGAGCCCTCCAGCTCTTGCATTGCTGTGTTACAATTTTAACTGTAAATACAAGATAGTATCCTATTTATAAATTCTAGTCTCAAAAGCTAATTTAATTGGTGTATTCCAACTACTATTGCTTATTTCACACTTCAATAGGTAAAGATGCATTAATAATCGAAGTTTCAAGCTGTAATTAACTTTAGCTTTAGGCTCCTAACAATGAAATGATTACATTTCTATGTGTCTTGATACACAAAGTTAATCTAACCTGTGAACAAATAACGAAAGGAACGCACGTTTACTCTCTAATGCAAATCACTACACATAATTATGTGTTCACTGCAGCTGTTGAGATGAGGGGGGGAAAAAAGAAAGTAAGGTACTAGTGGCAGTAAAATCTGTATGAATGTCCCTCATTCATCTGCTTCAGCTCTGTAAGTGATTACAATGAGCTGTGGATGATGTGTTTCATCTCATTTGTTTCTACACCGTTACTTCATATGCTATTCAGTTATAGAACTGTGCTCGCTTTCTTCATTTACATGGGTTTGGGTAGATGGATAGAAGGTGACAGAGTGGCTGTCTAAAGAAGAAAGGTGTGATTTTTCCATCGTGCCAGGCAAGTTTGCTACACAAAGCCCTACCACCACCCCTCCAGTGAAAGGTCTTTCAGAATCTGTTTTATTACATATCCCTTGAAGCTACAAAGTAGTCTTCCAATTACTTTTATGATTCTGAAGTAGTTAGTCATCTCTCTCTCTTTCAACACAGGCCAGGGAACATGCAGCTATAAATCACTAACAAGTATGATCTGAAAACGTGACAGTGAGGTGAAGAATCTGTTTTTCAATCACTGGATCAGCAACTCTGTTTCTTTACTGTGGTCTAATGTTGATTAAACCAAGTTAAACATTAGTAACAGCTTTAATTTCCTGTTATGGTCATTACAAGTAATAAATAAGCTAAAAGCAAAATATTATCCTAATGTACTTTGCTATACTAAGTGTCTGTATTAAAATTACAGTGGTGGTGTTTATAAGCAGGGCAGAAGTTTTCAGCCATAAACCTAAAGGAGACGAAGCTGCTACAAGGCTGGGGAGCAGGCTGCGTGCTGGTAGCGGGTCAGCAGCGCCGAGGCAGCTGGAAGCACGCCATGCATTGCCAGCATTGTCGCCTTTCCTGTGCTGCCGAGGGTGCTCTCGGAATTTTGCATTTAAGAATGAAAAGTGTGCGGAGCTGCTGAATGCATTTTTCAATGCGAAATACACATAAAATAACATAGCAAGCAACTATAACTGATAATTGTTCAGACTAATTGTTACTTGTGAAAGAGTTATTGATCTGCTTTATAATAAAGACTGGAAATCAGATTACCCTCTTTCAGCAGGAAGTGGGTAAAGAGTAGTTTGAGGAGTTCCAGATTCTGTTGAAAGGGCATGTATGTGTAGGAGGGCAGTTAATATTTATTCTTTCATGAGCAGTCTTTGTTCTTCTCAGTTCCTGCCTGTTTTCATCTATATACCCGCTGATACCTTTTGGTCTCCCTTTAACTCCTCACCCAATCTTTGTACTCCCACAGACTTTCTCCCTTAATGTATTTTCTGTAGGGAGAAGTGGACACAAATGCTTTCATTTAGAAATTCCGTCTGGGACCTTCTCAGTTCATGACAGGAAGAAAAGGGAAAAATAAAGGGGAAGTCAGCCAGGATAATAAGCTTGTAAATTAGCATATCTCCTGTGCCTCTAAATTCTCTTTACAAATCAAGTGGTACCTGCCAAGAGGTATTAAAATGCAGTTCACAAAAGGCTGAACAGATATTTAAAATAAGGTGATGCTAATATTTTGGATTTGGCTCCTTTTTAGTGAAACAACACTGGGATAGACCAGTTTGAGTCACAGATACGTTAGACATACACTTTTTATCCAGACTTTCCAAACCAAGTAATTAGTAGCTGTAATGCAGAAGTCTTTTAAAGATGATTTTGGAACTCCATAGTCACGCAGAAAAGTTTGTGAAGACAATGTGATCTGAGTGTGATGAATGAAATGATGTCTGCAGAAACTTCCAGCAGCCCTATCTGCTGGCCCACGTGGCCTTTGCCTTATTTTCCTCAGGATCTCTTTCTCTGTTACCCATTCTCAGTATCTGGCCCATTTTCTTAAATCTACATTATACATAGCATGGGTAATAAGAAGGAAGAGCTGGAAGCTGTTGTAGGGCAAGGGGCCGATGATGTCGTTGCCATCACAGAAACGTGGTGGGATGACTCGTATAACTGCAGTGCAGCTATGGTGGGGTACAAACTCTTCAGGAGGGATAGGAAGGGAAGGAGAGGAGGCGGGGTAGCCCTCTTTGTAAGGGAGGACTTGGACACCGTTGAGATGGATTGTGGCGATGAGGAGATTGAGTGCCTGTGGGTTAAAATCAGAGGAGCCCATAAGAAGGTAGATTTTGTGATGGGAGCCTGTTACAGGCCACCCAGCCAAGGAGAAGCAGCTGATGAGCTCTTCTATAAACAGGTGGGGTTAATCTATAGATCAATGACTCTTGTTCTTGTGGGGGATGTGGCAGTAGGAGGACGCCTAGGACTAAGCGATCATGAGATGATAGGGTCTTCTGTTCTAGGTGAAGTGAAGAGGGTGGTTAGCAGGACAGTAGCATTAAATTTCCAGAGGGCAGACTCTGAACTCTTCAGAAGGCTGGTTGGCAAAGTCTCATGGGAGACAGTGCTTAAGGGCAAGGGAGCCCATGAGGGCTGGGAGCTCTTCAAAAAGGAGATCCTAGCAGCTCAGGAGAAAGCCATCCCCATGTTCCAGAAAAAAAGCCGTCAGGGGAAAAAACCAGCTTGGTTGAACAGAGAGATCTTGAGTGATATCAAGAAGAAGAGGAATGTTTGTGGGCTGTGGAAGAGGGGACAGGCCTCTTGGGTGGACTACAGGAGGGAAGTGAGATTGTATAGAGAAAAAATCAGAAGGGAAAGGCTCAACTAGAAATCAGATTGGCAAAGTCTGTGAAAGATAACAAAAAAATCTTTCTATAAATGTATAAATAACAAAAGAAGGACTAGGGAGACCATACAGTCCCTATTGAATACAGAGGGAACAACAGTGACAGGAGACGAGGAAAAGGCTGAGGTACTTAATGCCTTCTTTGCCTCAGTTTTTAATTGTAAAGGAAGTTGTTCCTTCTATGTACAAACTCTGGAGCTAGAGGAACAAAATGAGGCTCCTATGGTACAAGAGGAGGTGGTCAGAGCCTTTCTAGCCCGACTAGACACCCACAAGTCCATGGGGCCGGATGGGATTCTCCCGAGGGTATTGAAGGAGCTGGTGGATGTGCTGATCAAACCCCTTTCCATCATCTTCCAACAGTCCTGGAAGACTGGGGAAGTTCCACTGGCCTGGAGGCTGATGTTGTGCCCATCTACAAGCAGGGTCGCAGGGAGGATCCAGGGAACTACAGGCCTGTCAGTCTGACCTCCGTGCCAGGGAAAGTCATGGAACAGGTGATCTTGAGTGCTACCATGAAGCACATGCAAGAGAACCGGGTGATCAGGCCCAGTCAACACGGGTTCACAAAAGGCAGGTCTTGCCAAACAAACCTGATCGCCTTCTATGACAAAGTGACTCGGCTGCTGGACGAGGGAAAGGCTGTGGATGTATCTTCCTGGACCTCAGTAAAGCCTTTGACACAGTTTCTCACAGCATTCTGCTTCGGAAACTGTCACCTCTGGCCTGGACAGGCGAACACTCTCCTGGGTGGAAAACTGGTTGATTGGTCGGGCCCAGAGAGTGATGGGAAATGGGGTTAAATCCAGCTGGAGGCCAGTGACAAGTGGGGTTCCCCAGGGCTCAGTGCTGGGTCCAGCCCTGTTTAATGTCTTCATCAATGACTCGATGATCCAGTGGGTCTCTTCCAACCTGATTATTCTATGATTTTATGACTCTTCCAAGGGCGCTGTATGTTCTTTCTGAGCATGAAGTTTGCCAAAGGATTCCCTAGTATCTTGTGTCTTGTTTGCAGTAACCAGGCTTCTTGGTGAACCCCCTGGCCTCCACAGCAGCACAGGTCTCTCTCAGCTATGTGAAATAGCCCTGGCATGAGAGCTGCAGCTGAATTTCTTGAGAGCCTTAGGAAATTCAAGACTAAGCCCTCTTGAACTGTTGTATGAACAGATCAATACCTTGACATTTGTTTAACTGGTGGGAATCCAGATAGATGGTATTTTGTAACATGCATCACTTTATCTCTCATTATTTACTTTTTCAGCTAAAACTCCATTTCATTCTGTTTTGCAGGTTTTCAATTACATCTAATTCAAAAATGTGGTACTTTAAATGGGATAAATTAACTGATGTTAGTATTAAAAAGAACCCTTTTTCTTTCTTCTGTGTGCAGGGCTAGTGGAGTACTGATTCTCTGATGGGTTGCGATGAGATGCAAATATGTTCTTCTATTACAGCCTAAGCACAGTGAGAGTAACACTGGGGAAATGCACCCGCAGCACTGAAATGGATGCCACTGACAATATATTATGTTGATCTGTAATTTCACTTTCTCCTTTTTCTCTGTGCTTCAAAAGATAAGGAAAAATGAATTAATAAAAATATTACCATATTATGCCCTACAGATTCTCAGTAGATTGCATGCACACCCAAGAAAGAGGCTGCTCTGAGCACTGTGCAAATATAAATCTGGTATCGATTTATCACTCTTTTTATTTTTATGTTAAAAGGATTTTTTTTTTTTCACAGACCTCGTAGACTAGAGACTTTTATTTTTTCCAGTGAAAGGTGAAAAGCCAAAAATAATGTATATACCAAAGGAGAGTTAAATCAGGTTTGTTGTTTCTGATATATTAGGGTACCTTTTGGTCCTCATGTAAGTATTGAGGAGCACTCTTACACCTCCTTATATTGTAGGAGGGGTGTATATATATGAATTTTAGGGTATGATATTTAAGAATATTCCAAGTGATGTTGTTATTTTGGTAGCTTGTGATATTTACTTCTTCAAAAGTAAAGATATTTCTTCATCAGTAGGAATGAAGGGAACCATATGACATGTTTTCACTATGAGGTTAGTCCCATCTACCCAAGTCTGGTAAAATTCTTCTGCCTTTGGAAGATCAACTGCGTAGAAAAGGCTGTACATTTTCCAAAGGCTGTTGTGATTTGCAAGTTGTTGATTTCTGCCTATTGTTGGAAAATGACCTATTTTGTCACCCAGTATTATGTTTCATTAAAAAATGGTGTGAGGCTGGGATGGACTAAAAGTAAATGTTTCTATCCATGTATTTCAGGAAAAATAATGGTAATTATTATTGTCATTCTGATTTTATTTATTTGAATTTCAATGAGCAAGGGAGGGTTTTTACAAATTGAATCTAGTTTTGTCAGTGTGACCTGAGCCACTTTTGATCAAAAATAGATAAATACAATTAATATGTCTCTCCTTCATCTACTGACCTGGTCATTGACTTTGATAATGTAAGGCCCATTTATAGAACTGGAGGAACTGGTTTTGATGGAAATTAAATTGATAGTGTAAAATAGTAAAATTTAATGAGAAAGAAAATAAGTGCATCTCAAAATGATGTTACTATTCTCAAATTTACTGATATTTAAAAGGAAAGAGAGAAGACTTGTAAAAACTAAGCCAAACATGATTTCCCTCAGTTTCTGCTGGTTTTTTTAACCCCCGAAGAAATTGAGTAAAAAACTCCTCGTTATTCACTGCAGATGTAATATATTTTATTTCTTCAGATTATTATATTTTCAGATCTCAGTCCAAGTCTGACAAGTGACAGCTATTCCATGTCTCATTTGTACATGGAGATCTTTTCCCTAAGCACGCCATTGTCTTAAAATACAAATATGGAAATCAATATACAGATGCTTTTAACAAAGAGAACAATGTAAAGTATCTGCTGTATTAGCTTCCATCAAATCATCTGTCACTTTACTGACAGCCCAGCTTTTAACAATGATGATATAATCTAAACTGTTCAGTCTACAGTTCTGGTAGATTTATAATGTTTTAATTGTGATCTACTTCGTTACTTTTTGAGTGAGTCAGACCAGATGGTATGAGGAATATATTAATTAAATTAGGGGATATTATTAAGATACATGAGCCCTTTCCATCTTCAGAAAAGTTGAAATTTCCTTTTTATTCTTGCATTTGTGTTTAATCGTTACAAATGTCACAAATAATTGCATTTTAATTACAACAGTAAAGAAAACACCCTATTAATTTGAACAGAATTTTGCATGAGGAGGTGCTTTTCTATTATTTTTGTTATTATTTATTGTTATTTTATGATTTTTCATTGTTTTATTTTACTTTTTTTCTTTGATCGGAGATTTTTCACTTGCTTTGTCTAATGAAGATATTTACAAAATGGACTTCAAATGTCAGATTAGCTCTTCCATATAGTCCCATGAAATGCTAATAGTAGATTCCTAGTCAAGTACTTATAGCAGTGAATATTTTGGTAGTGAGAATCTTCTATTTTTGATTTAATATGTGATGGAGGCTCATTATAACACCCTGTTGTTTCTGTGGCTCTAAAATCATCACAGCTGTTAGTATTAATTAGCACTGCCTATCTGTCCTTTACACTGAGAGGAGGTGGTAGCACAGACAGATTCTAGAAAATTACATAGCTAAATTGCTTCAGAATGTCCCTAATGTTGACATGTCGGCTCTAAAATCCTTGTAAGAGCTATGTAGATGTGTGTGTATAACCAATGTGCTTAATTTGATGCATAGCAACAGTCACATCACAGTCATCAGGATGGTTTACACCCTTGGAATATCCATAGAATCATAGAATCATAGAATCAGTAGGTCAGAAGAGACCCACCGGATCATCAAGTCCAACCATTCCCACCAATCTCTAAACCATGCCCCTAAGTACCTCACCTTAAACACCTCCAGGGAAGGCGAGTCAACCACCTCCCTGGGCAGCCTGTTCCAATGCCTAAAAACCCTTTCCGTGAAGAATTTTTTCCTTATCTCAAGCCTAAATCTCCCCTGGTGGAGCTTGAGGACATTCCCTCTCGTCCTGTCCCCTGTCACTTGGGAGAAGAGCCCAGCTCCCTCCTCTCCACAACCTCCTTTCAGGTAGTTGTAGAGAGCAATGAGGTCTCCTCTCAGCCTCCTCTTCTCCAGGCTAAACACCCCCAGCTCTCTCAGCCGCTCCTCATAAGGCCTGTTCTCCAGCCCCTTCACCAGCTTCATTGCTCTTCTCTGCACTCGCTCCAGAGCCTCAACATCCATGTTCTGTTCTTCTTAGATCCTTCTGAAAGAAAGGGACCCTGTGAGCCTCCTGCAGTATCTGTGTATCTCTAAGGTGATTGCTGGTTTTCCAGCACTGCAATTGCTGCACATTTTGCAGTTGCTTCTTTCCCGGTGATATTGTTATGGTGAAACTTCATACTGCTCCTTTGAGACAGTAGCAGGAAGCAAGGAGATAAACAAGAGAATAAGGGAAAAAGTTCCTTAGTGAGCATGAGAGAGGAAGTTAATTTTAATATTTTCCCTCTTTCTTACAGTACCATCTCCCTTTCACTGTGAGGAGAAAGTGGGGTTTTTTCTATACCCTTTCAGCATTGTTAGCAGGGACATCTCTGTTACTGTGTTGCTGCTTGTGTGTACTGGCATAAAAATGTGTTTATAAATTGCATAGTTCTGAACCAAGTTACAAAATAGAAGGTCAAGAAGGTAAAAATGGAATTGCAAAAGAGGGAATGGTGTATTTAATGTGTTTGTTTACATTTGGCTTGTGTTTATTAGACTAAATTAGCCCGTGTTTGGAGGATATATGTATATATATTTCTTTTTTTCCAAGAGTCTTACAGCTATTTTGAGACTAGTAACCCCTAATATAACATTATGTCAACATTTCTGTTCTTAATGACTGAAAACTAATCCCCTGGATTTGACATATGTCCGTGTTGAATACCCAGCCCCCCAGATGCTATATTTTTATACTAGTATATAAAGTATGTGTTTATTGCTTCACCTAATAAAAAGTAACACAATATACAGTCCAGAATAATACATTTCTGAGATGAAAAAGATTAGATAAACATCATAAATCTGTCCTCTTTTAAAAAAAAAAAAAGAAGAGAGACTAGAAAATGACACAAAAGATACTCTCATTTTCATCATGGCTTTTAGACTATAATCATCTCAGCCTATTCTAAAGCCACATTGTGGAAGATGAGCAGTTGAAATCCAATTTGAATTCATAATACTAGATTTAATTTACGCTACCACCTGTCAATAGGAAATAGACTGAGATATCCATAGGGAATGTTCATTTATAATTAACCTTCTTTTTTATTAAAAAACCCTACCTAAGTCTCTGTCATTGCATTGGTTTGTTTGTGATATTTACTTTTTTTGTAACAATACCTCACTAAAAAGTAGCTGATTTTTTTATCTAATATCTTCTATGAAATGTAACAGAAGTTTCTTGTAAGCTTTGCTGTTGGTTACAGTCCATCCCTATTTCGTTTTTGTCTATGCCCACATTAACAGCTAAACCACAGGAAAAGCCTTATCTAGTACTTGAAAAGTCTAAGTAATATTATGCATATTTAGGTCAGTAATGTAGTAGGTTTAGTAATGTAACTGGTGCAGCTCTGTTTTCTAAAAGAGGTTGTCACAAACAGATGAAATGATGATAAAAGTTGGCATTAGCACAGATTTAACCTAGTTATTATTCTCATTAGACTGAAATTTTGTGTTCATCTTTAGAAGACAGCCCACGATGATAGCCGACATCTACTTCGAATTTGTATTATCATGTTTAACATGTTCAGCTAGCATTTTCTAATAGCTCAAAGTGCAAATACCTGCCTTCCAAATTGTTCATATAAACACTGTTCACATCTTTCTGTCCACAAACGCTGTGGATAACGCAGATACCTGGTACTTAAAATACAGGAGATAAAATAACATTCCTATGAATACAAACATTTGAGATGGAGGGGAAAAACACCACACAAAATCAAACCCTTCAATGATTTTTTTTTTTTCCCATTCAGCTTTATATGTCTTAATTCCATAAGCAATAAAGTTTAGTTCAGTGTTGGCACATCTAAGAGGATTATACTGGCTTGACAAAGGTCCCAAGACTTAAAAAATCTTTCTTGAAAAGACATATTCCACTGATGTTTTGTCACTTAACATATGGTGAGGAAATAATGCATATCTATTACAGAATTTTTTCTTTTCAGAATTTTGCTGGTAACCAAAACTCTACAGGAACTGATTTGTTTTCTCTGATCTCATACAACTGTTTTCCATTCAGCATCACAAAGAGGGAAATGAAATTGTACTAGAGCAGCACAGAAATGAAGCCAAAAGTAAACCATTACCATCATCCCTGTCTCATCCTACACTCTGGAATTTCTGACACTGGTTATTATTTCAAAGTGCCTCGAAAACCATAAACCTGCTAGCACTGCAGTCTATGTAGTGTATAACTAAAGGCAGCACATCCTTACATTTTCTAGTATGGGAAATTCTTTTCCTAGCAGAAGATTATGCTGATGTTGTTTTTTAGGATTTGAAAAGTATCAACTTGAAAATCATACATTGTCTTTCTAAAATAGCCCATCTACTCACGTAGTCACTCTTCTGACATTGAACAATGGTCAGTTATCAGATATTTGTTCAAATCCAACTGGTTTTAATTTTCAAAATAATTTTCACTCAAGTATTTGTCTTCCCACTTTCTGGTGCTGACAGTGTTTTTTAATGGAGAACTACCCCACACTGACTTTGCTACCTATTGTAGGAAGAGACTTTCATCTTTGGAATTGATGAATGAAGCTATTATCCTGAAATAAACCCAGATTCATCTGTTGGAGTAGCTGAGCATATATTCTGTGTCCTACTGATCTGCCTTTCCAAAGTTCAAAAAACACTCATACCAGTGAATGACGCCACCAAGGTAACAGGAAAGATACTTGTTTATATGTTTGCTTTGAATCACAGCAGCCTGAAGCAGTGCTTGTGGTGTTAAGCTTTACAGAAAAAAAAAGCAGAAACAAGGAAATCCAGAAAAGGTAAATGATATTTTCTGTGAAAGAAAGGTCTGCTATTTTACAACACCTTGGCTAAAAATACAACATTAAAGTCTCTGTCTGTTTATTAGATGGCTAGGCATTAGACTGCTGTGTTTTATCAGCAGCTATAAGAATTTTTCCATGAAATCTGAGTAGTTATGTATACAGATGTACAGTAACAGTTCTGTTATAAGCATTTAGCTTATTTCCTACTACTGATATCTCTTAGTAATTTGATAAGCCTGAAAAACAGTAAAATGCATCTCACTTTCAATACGTGATGGGATTAGCCAATACATCTCTTAATGTAGAACTTCTCTCTTGGCTTGACCCAGGAGGAACCTGTTATCTCTATGGACCATTTCATGACTTTTGTTTACATATGATTTTTAGTTGGTGGAAGAAAGAGCGAACAACTTCACTTGCTGATCAGTAGATGTGTTTTCCTTTTGATGTTCATTATTATCGAAGAGAAAAAGGTTGCCCATCTTGTGTAGGGTTAGGTCAACAAATCTGCTATGGCCAAGAAGTTGATTTTCTTCAGGAATTGCTTTTACCCTGAAATTTCACATTTATTATTATTAAATAAGAGGTATTTCTCCCCTTGATATCACCATTATCAAAGATATAGCTTATAGTAGTAAGGACAGAGATCTCTGTGAGTATGTAATGGACCTAATGCATCAAATGTAATGGTGTGAGTGGTCTCATACAATTATTTCCAAGGGTTGTTGAGTCCACATGCTATCAGCATTAGTGTATGGATGCCACAAGAAACCTGAGACTATAATTTCCACATCCAATTCAAATAATGGATATGGAAATAGAGGTAATTTCAGATGGTAGATAGATATCCCTAGCCGATATAAAACATATATAGCTCAATTTCCTCTTCAGCACTGTAATAGAAGGTAAACAGCCATTCAGATACAGTAAAGTACTCACATTGCTCTGGATGTGTGCAGTATTATATCTTTGAAAGAGTTAGTGATTGTGCAATGTGAAAGGTATCTTCTAAAGTTTCAAAAAAAAATCTGTGTTTTATATCCAGTTATGATCTTAAATTTCACTGTATACCTGGGGAGGGGGCTACTGTATAACAAAATAGTGTATTTTGGGCTTTCACACTCAGTGATATCCTTATGCAGTTTTCAATAGATGTGAAACAGAAGCAATGTAAAGGGAGTGTCTGACCTGTACTACCAAAAAGATCTCTTTTTATTGAAGTAATCAAGTTTCCATGTGTATTTTTTACTTGACCAAAGAACGTAAAGTTTTATTTCATAAGGATATAAAATATTCCCTCTAGTTTACATGTTACTGTTGAGTGGAGTTTTGTATCCCTTCAGCATAATGTGCTTTGGAGGTTTTCTTAGGTGTGTGTGCGTATGTAGGGGAATGTTAGAGGCTGGGTGTTTTATTTATGCTGGGATACCGAGGTAATGATGAAGTCCCACAACTATGAATAAATATTTAATGAGTTAGTACAGGGAACAGGAGAGGTTTGACTTCTATGTCATCCTTAAGTCTAAAAGTGTTGAAGTCTCCTGCCTATATTTGCCTTTCTGCTACTGTTTGTCTCTCTTGGCCAAACATTTTAGGCTGTAAATGGCTCAGGGCAGGCGTGGCGCAAGGACATGAAACTTTTGATCTGTCAGTATGTACACAATAAATATATTTTATGACAGCAGTGCAAATGTTTAAAGACTTCACTATTTGTTTCAAATGAATATATATAATGAACACGAGTCATGTTCTTAGCTCTGATCTGTGTTTTTAAATTATTAATTTTTTTTTACAAAATTAAGCAGTGTTATTGTAAAACAGCTAGTGAATTCTTAGATTTGAATAGTAATTTAACATGTGATGATAGTATCCTTTGGAAAACACAGTAACTTATAATGATAGTGTTTCTTACTTTTATAATAATTGATATTGTGTTTGTAAAATTAGAACAATTTGTTCAATCTGTCTGTATTCACATGCATTTGGTATAGATAGTTACTGGTAACTTGAACATACATTTTGAAGGAAAATGCTTTGATTAGAAAACAAAAAATTTCATAGGTTTATAAAAAAATTATGACACTTTTGTTTGGTCACTGCTATCTTTGGCTCTGATCATAAATGTGGAGTAGGGTGTGTAGCATGAGTGTAAAAGACTAAAGAGCCCAAAGTAAGTTTATAACTCCATCTGAAATTCTGAAACTTGTTGCTTTCTTGTTGACTGTCTACCAGTTGGATTTTCATAAAGATGAGAAAATAATGATAACATTTTAATGAATGTTTATTTATTTGAAAAGCAGTAATCAAAACTGAAAGTTTTAATACAAATCTGTTATTTTTGATAAATCCCAAAGTCCAGGATGCAATATTTATCTAAAATGAAAGAGAGAAAAAGGAGACAAAGAAAGTAAAGCCAGATATTTTTGACACTTGTCTTGAGATTTAATGACCATGCTATTCCTCTGTAGTGATCAACTTTATGCCTCTTCCTTGCTGAGAGATATTTGATTACTTCTTGAAATTGGATCCATTCTTAAACAATAACTCAAAATTCCTGAAGGTTGTATTGCGTAGGGCATTCTCACCCTCTTCTCCATCTATGTTTGTTTGGTTGTTTTTTTTGTAATTGTTTCCAAATGAATAATTGGAAATATTGAAACACTGTCAGATTCCTTGCAAGGAAATATATCAGATTTTCCAGCCCAAAGGAAAAGATGAATGAACCATTAAGAAATTTAGCTCAGTGAAGTATTAGAACATTCTCCAATTTTAAAACTGGGTAGTTTTTAGAACCAGATTGTCAATGTATTGTTTTTCCCAAAAGTCTGTTTAAAAAAGGTACTATAATGGTATTTCAGAAATTTCTGGAAATCATAGAATCATAGAATAACCAGGTTGGAAGAGACCCACCGGATCGTCTAGTCCAACCATTCCTATCAAACACTAAACCATGCCCCTTAGCACCTCGTCCACCCGTGCCTTAAACACCTCCAGAGAAGGTAAATCAACCACCTCCCTGGGCAGCCTGTTCCAGTGCCCAATGACCCTTTCTGTGAAAATTTTTTTCATAATGTCCAGCCTGAATCTCCCCTGGCAGAGCTTGAGGCCATTCCCTCTCGTCCTGTCCCCTGTCACTTGGGAGAAGAGCCCAGCTCCCTCCTCTCCACAACCTCCCTTCAGGTAGTTGTAGAGAGCAATGAGGTCTCCCCTCAGCCTCCTCTTCTCCAGGCTAAACACCCCCAGCTCTCCCAGTCGCTCCTCGTAAGGCCTGTTCTCCAGCCCCCTCACCAGCTTCGTTGCTCTTCTCTGGACTCGCTCCAGAGCCTCAACATCCTTCTTGTGGTGAGAGGCCCACCATCAGAAATTATTAAGCCTTAATGTCTTGGAGTTCAGGTTAGTTAAAATGAAAGTTTAATATTTTTTTTTCACTGTGTGTCTTGAGCTTGTAGACTGGTGCCAAAGTTTGTGTTCTGAATGTTTACAATTTGCATTGGGAATGAGCACATTAGAAAGACATATTTTATCAGCCTGATGTGATGCTGAGAAATTTTGTTCTTCTTTATGTAATTTGCACAATTTTGAAGGGTTATTGGGCGTAAATCCCCTACATTTTTAAAATATAGTGTGGAAGTTCACATGTGTGGCTTTATTTACATCAAGTCTTTGAAATTTAGAGCCTTGCTTAAGTTATTAAATCAAGAAATAAAACAGCTTTTGTCTCATCCATCTCTGTGGACCAGTGCAATAGGGAAATATAGATTTCCATCTGATTTTCATAGCTATATATCTTAGATCAAGAAAAAGCATAGACTGCATGACAGCTACATTATAAACAATACAAGTTAATGGTAAGGCTTAATTCTCTATTATGTAAAGCTGAACTCTACCTGATCACACTAATGTAAACCAAAAAAATCTTATAACAGCTGTGTTCCATCCATAACACATGCAGCTAACTGAGTGTTGAGTGGTTTAAGTCCATTGACCACATAAAGCTATAAAAATTATTTTCATAGAGTTTAGATGTAGTAACGTTCATGTAATCTTTTTTTATTATTATTATTCATTGTATGCTATATATACTGTTAATGCTATACCAGCTATTTTACTAAAGTAAACACACATTTTCCCTTGCTTGAAAATTCACTATATTGAGGAAAGGAGCAAAAATTCATTCTTTTTTTCTGTTTTTCTCTTACTTACTTAGAGGCTAAAATACAGTAGTTTTTCCTTTGTGAAAGAAAGTCTTTCTCATTTCAGAAGTACATTACTTCATCTTATGGTGTAAGATGTATTTTATGACTTCATCTCAGCTTCTTCATTACTTATAAATCACTGACACTTCATACTTAAGCAATTAAAACAAGTAACAATTAGCTTATTACCCCCATGATCCACTGCACAATAATTGCACTAGAGAATTCATTTAACATAATAAAATGAAGAACATTAGAAATCATCTTGTGCAGAGCCAGCACTAGTTGGACAATAAGCTTTATGGTGGTTGAGTACCTTATGCTCTAATAAAAGCAAATAGATTTTCCATTATTGCAAGCCACTCACATAAATCCAGCAGAGCAAATGGTGATTCTAAGTAAAGAGTTAATAATCACACTGGCAGAATGTCTCCGTTCAAATTAAAAAAGTAAAACCAGTCACGTTTGTTTCTTTCTTTCTTTGCTATCTGATGGAGGCAGAGAATTGTTTCTTAGGTGTACTTGAAGTTATGTTAAATAAGTAAAAAGCTTTTAAAAGCAGATCTGCAAAGTCAACGTTTGTGAAATTCATTATGGGTCAGTCATGTACCCAATAATAAATTGAAGGTCATGAAAATGAGAAGCTGGCATTGTGTCAATGTCTGGTTTTGAAAAAGCCATTAAAGGCTTTTCTTATGTCTTCAGTTGAAAATATGTAGACAAAATCTTGCCATATTTCTACTGAATTGAGATCTGAATCAAAGCGATTAATATCTTTCTCGGTAACATTGGTGGGCAATGTCTTCTCCCCTCTTGAATACAATGCTTGCTCCATCTTGTGTTGTGGAAACCATTAGTCAAGTGTCTTTACAAATAATGGTAGCAACCTGTAGTGGCTGTCAGTTTTACTGAAGTCTACCATCTACATTCTCATAAGTGCTTTTTACCCTGTGGGATCTAATGCCTTTTGTTTCTTCAAGTATTACTGCAGCAGCATTTTCTATGTCTTTTTAGAAACTTCGCTTAATTAAGTTTATAATCTCCATTTCTTCTTCTCCCATTATTTTATTTACTACTTTTCCATACGAAGTGACAGTGTATTTTATGCCAGAGTTGACACTTGCAAATTACCTTTAAAAGAGGATATATTCAGAAACCTCAGGTGCTGGCAATCCATTTTTAAATCTACCATTTTACTTCCATGGGCATGGCTCAATTGCAAGCAGAATCAAAAGTAAATAAATTTGCTTGCTGATCCTCCCCTTAAATTTGTTAATCTTGGAATTGATTGCCTTGTTAAATTAATTATTTAACATTAAGGCTGCTTGGTATGGAATTTATGTTCTTGTTACCAGGTGTATGGGAGCAGTTTTTGCTGTCTCCTTCAGGGAAGTAAGACACCTTATGCCCTTTTCTACTCACATGCACTGACTTGTTTGGAACAGAGGCTGCTGCTATTTTACTTCCAAGAAAAATGCACAGACTAAGGCAGTAAGAAAAAGCAAGTGAGTGGTTGACCTAATATTGAGATGAAAATAAACTACTACAAAGGAAATAGCCAGTAGAGTTCACTGCTTTCTCTGGTGACTAGCAAGGAGTCAGAGGCTGAATTGTGATTCTCTTTCAGGAAAAGTGCAATAACTATTTAGGAAACATTCAAGGGGACTTCAATGGGACATCGTACCAGACTTCTCTTCCAATATATCCCTCCCTTCCTAAACACACAATTCTCAGAATGTCTGAGTGTGTGTTGACTGGAAAATTTGGTTAAAATCTCTTATTTCTTTCATTTCTTATGGTTTTATTGCTTCCACCGGACAACTAAGATGAGTTTGAAACAGAATCGAAATCAGTGCTTTACACAGTCCTGCTGTATGAAGTGACATTACAGGTGCAGAAGTGACAATAAAAAGAATTCTAAAAGCACAATTTGAATTTGAAGGAGTGGAGGATTTCTTGTAAAGCTGGTATTAAAGCATGTTATGGAAAGGATGTTTTGAATGGTTGCATTTTGAATGTTTTTATCTTGAAGATAACATATCAAACAATTATTCAATAAGCAAGACATTTAAATTCATTTAGTAATTATTAATGTCATCAGGACAAAAGAAAATAAGTGTGGAAGTTGAATACTTTATTCCTGTTAGAGTGATTTGTTCAGCTTATTAGAAAAAATAACATAAGTTAGTCAACAATTCTGGGAAATCAAAAACATTTAAGGTAAGTAATGCCCTTTCCTCTGCCCTTTATTGTTCTGCCTATTTGGAAGAAAGAATGTTTAACCTCTGTGTTAGCAGTGATAATAATGGTGGGTGGTAGTACATCATAATCTTTCAGAGAAAGCCTACAAAAAGCTATTTAAAAATATGACAAGTAAATAATACATAATTAGTCAAGTTTTCTGCATTCACTGACATAAAAAATTAATGAACATTTCTCTCAGTTTGAAGGAGTTAAACATTATAGTCCTTTCTATGCTGTAACAGCCTAAGAATAACTAATATCTTTTGTTAAGACTATATGGGAAAATTGTGGGTTTTCTTTTTCTTTAATTTTTTCCAAACCCTGTCTTCAAAGAATTTATTTGTAAGGGTAAATTACAAAATGTTATCGAAACAATTCCCGTTTGATGGAAGTCTGGTGGTAACACTGTCTCTTTAATGACATAACTTTTGTTGGGGTAAGCACTGATTTGATTTTTTTTCCATCTCCTGAACAGGTATTAACACATTAGCAGTAAAGCTGCAGGTTGTTTCCCTCTCACCTTTATCAGTCAGGACTCCAAGCACTACTCATCAGTAGGCTCTCAATGGAGTTGTATCACATACCTTGGATTAAATAATCGATCTTGATTTTGTTGGTGGTCAGCAGCTGCAGTTAGCAAAAAGTATAAGCACAGGGCAAGCATGTGCCTATACACATTCTCTCCTGAAGTGCTCCAAACTCCTGTCCTTCCCTTGAAGGTGCTTTGTTTTTCCGCAAAGAAAACTCAAGTAACTTCCCAAAAGAATTGACTAGTTACTGTTTGATTTACAGGAAATATCTGAAATTATTTCTTTAGATTCCATTGTGCTTTGAACTGTGACATTTCTGCCTTCCATCATACATCACATTTTAGTGAACAATTATACCTTTCCTCTGAAATACTTCTCAGTTTTGGAGTTAATAGTTGTGTACAACTGTCAGCACGTAAGTTCTATTGGCAATAATTTCACCAAGTAAACTTTCTGAAATGTTGCTTTTAATTCTTCATTGATTTGAAGTACCTTAAAGGTTTCATTGTTGTTGCTTCGTTACAGCAGTAGAGATTCCAGGAACATATTTATCGTTGTTTTCTTTAATAGTTTTGTGTATAATGTGAATGAATGAGCAGCATATATCAGGTTGTTGGATTAGGCATTTATTCTATATGTGTATATTTTTGCATTAATCGAACTCACTAATCTGCTTCTCATTTTCCTACCATATAATAGATTTTAGTAAGAAAAATTCCTATTTTTGCATTTGTCTTGCAAAAGTAATGGTTGAGCTCCTTCTGACAAAACCAGTTCTAAATATCAGCCCATCTTCTGTGTAGTAATAGATAATATTTGAATAAAGACATTGATTTCCAAGCAGAAGGTGCTCATTAGAAACATTTTACATGACCACAATAGTTTATTATTCTGTATTGAAGTACGTAAGTGGTCATATGATAAAGACAGTATAATCAGTTAGTTATTCTACAAAATATATATAGAGGGAAGATGACTGATCACATAATTTCTTCTTTTATTTGTTTTTGATAATAAGACTTCCTCAATCAGTTCTGAAAAACAAGCTCCCAAAACAGCTGGAAAGCATAATCTCCTGAGATTGCACTTCATCCCCTTGTCCTGGCTGTAAATAAGGACATTACCCTGCATTGGCACTGGCATCTGTGAGTGACACTGGCCACCAGCTGCATTTTCTGTGAGAAACCAAAAGCTGACCCTTCCAGCATGATGGTCCAGCCAGTTATCCATCTACCTTAGCAACCGTTTACCCTGTCCACATATCACCTATGTGGCTGCAAGAAGTCTCTGGGATACTTTGTCTTAAGCCCTGCTGAAGTCAAACTGCACAGCATGTGCTGTCCTCTCATTGACCACAGTGTCAGTCAGCCTGGCTGAGTCCAATTACCCCTTGGGTTAACTATCCAGCCCCTCTCATCTCTCTGTTCCCTTTCATCTTCATTCCTACCCCTGCTTCCCACTGCAATGGACTGGCAAGAGTTTGCAGTTTCCTTTGCCTGTCTAAATAAAAGTGCAGTAGGGAGTTTCCAGATGTTTTGAGGCTTCCTAGGCTACCCAAGGAACTCTGCTTAGATCTGCGGAGGCAAAAGTACCAGACAAAAAGGATCATTCTGCATGAAGATTCAGAGCTCTAGATGAAGTCTGAATACCTTTCTCTCAGGGCATTACGTGCTGTAAGTACAAGAAACCTTAAGAAAAACCATGCAGGATTTTAAAAACCTGTTCAAATGCATGCACTGCTGTTAACAGAGCAGGGATTTTTCAGTTTCCTAAGTAATCTGCCATTTTACTCTGAAGCATCAGATTTATCTAGAAATGTTATATTTTCAGAAAAGAACATAAAGAGTACCTAAATCACCTCATGTTCTTATTCAAACCAGTTTTGAAGTTTGAAAGTTAGAATAGTTTTTTCTCTTCTTTTTAAATCTGCCACTGCACTTCTTGCAACCTTGCACTCTTTTTTTCCAAATTACATCATTATGAGTATTTAAAAAAATAATAGCAGTGCTTTAAACTTTTCAGACCGCATAGTACTGTAGATGGTAAGGTTGTTTTTACTGTGAGCTCTCTACTTCATGCTTCATGTAGTTTAGCAAAAATCTAGTAGTGTATAACAATGTTATACAAAATTAATGTACTAAAACCTTGGAGTAAATTGTCCTGCCTATGTACAATTAAGAAGCAGCAGCAGCCTTCAGAATTTTAATGCTGTTGGAGAAAAGGGATTTGTAAATGGGTTGTTAGCTTTACCTTAAGTTGCCTATAAGCATTTTGATTCAAAATATATATGTTTAAAAAAACCCAGAACAACAACTACATGATTCTATTTTACACATTTAAGCAGAATATAGCAGGAATAGCTAATCTCATAAAGGGTGATACTAGCAATTATGGACGCTGTGATAATTTCTTTCTTAAACGGCTAGCTTGTTTATTTTTTTCAGTTGCTGGGTTTGTTGTCTGTGTAGATTTTTTGCTAAGGATGCTCAATGTTCTGTCCTGCTAGTACTTACCATGAAGATTCAGGACTGTTAATGTTATCCAAAAGAAATCACAAGTGTTCATGGAGGGGGGCAAATGTTTTGGCCTTTTAATGTTAGAAAAAAAAACAACCTTAATTTGATGGGAATGGCCACTTCAGAAAGCAGAATGAGAAAATTTATCTTAATCCCTTGTTTATATTTCTACTACAGTAACTCTTGCAGGTTCTAATGTGAAAATCCGATGGTATTGTTCATACTGGGAATAATAACAAGATGATTTGTGTGACAATTTGTTAAATATTCTAAGGTTTTAAATGATGAATCTCAGATGACTTTGCAATTTACTATTTCGGAGTCCATCGGTTACAAAATTCAGGAATGACTCATACTCAAAGCCTGTAATGAAATCTCCAAAGCAGAACTTCGTCCCAGAAAAAAACCTCAGTAGCAAGCGACTATGCCCATGTCAACACATAGCTTTTAAGATAAGAAAACTTTCTTTTACTTTATTTTTGTTCTTAAAGCAAAAATGTGCAAGTAAAAAATATATACTGACTGCATAAATAGCTGAAAATATTGTGTTCTGTTAAATATTACAATTGAACACTCCAGTATAACAAATTTTCATGAATGCACTTCATCTGGAAATAGAATCATAGAATAGTTAGGGTTAAAAGGGACCTTAAAGATCACCTAGCTCCAACCCCCCTGCCATGGGGCTGGGACATCCCAGTAGATCACACTGTTCAAGGCCCCATCCAACCTGGTCTTGGACACCTTCAGGGATGGGGCAGCCACAACCTCCCTGGGCAACCTGTGCCAGTGCTTCACCACTCTCATGGCGAAGGAATTCCTCCTTACATCAAGCCTAAATCTGCCCCTCTCCAGTTTATATCTGTTCCCCCTCATCCAGTCACCACAAGCTTTTATGAATAGTCCTTCTCCAGCTTTCCTGTAGGCTCCTTGAAAGGAGCTGCTACCTGAAGGTACTGGAAGGTCACTATAAGATCTCCTCAGAGCCTTCTCTGCTCCAGCCTGAACAAGCCCAACTCTCTCAGCCTGTCCTTGTAAGGAAGGTGCTCCAGCCCTTGGAACATCTTTGTAGCCCTTCTCTGGACCTGTTCCAACAGTTCCATCTCCTTCTTATGTTGACGATTCCAGAATTAAATAATAATACTAATTTAATAATAATCTAATAATAATAATATTATATATGAATATATAGTATTCATATAAATAATAACCTATTGATAAGTAATAAGCTAAATAATAAATAGTAAGCTGCCTCAGCATCTTTCTCTAGTTTCAAAAATGCTGTGTTCATTGTGGAATCTTAGGAAATTAATAAAAAAACATTAGAAATGTTACTTTGAGGCTAGTAAGTTGGTATTTCCATTAGATATGATTTTTGCTTTTCTTAAAAAAAACCAAATACACAAAAAACCAAGTACTAAATGACTCCCTCAGGAACAAAGACCAGTTGTGCTTCTTTTCATTTAATGAAGTTTTAGTGACAGGCCTTAAAAAACCCATGTTCTTCCAGTTTAGAACAACACTGAACTGCCCTTAGGCCTTTGTGGTGCATAGTAGCTTCATTTGGCCAGTATGGAGTTTTTAGTATTTAATTCAGGGGACAGAGGAAAAGGCTATGAAAGAGCAGTGTTTGTTTTACTTTGATTTTTCTCTTCCTCTCCATCATGTGTACATAGTGTGATAAAGAGATTCTTCTCCTCAAGACTCATGTAGAGGTTAATTTCCCTGACCACATAGCATGACAAGTAGTTTTAACACTACAGACAGTGACAGTGTTATGTCAGTGGCATAAACCGAGATTTTTCTGTATCAAGATAGCTGGAGTAAAGCCATATGTATGGATACAGACACAAGGAATCACTATTATAATTCCAGACTACTAAAATCTACCTACTCATATAAATCCTGAGGTAGATCATTTTGAGAAAAGATATGGTACAATTTTAAAAGAGTGTGATTTCTTATGAAAACATGTGATAAACCATGAGGCATGGGATGCAGCCAAGAAGCTGCAATAAACAAAATTCCTATATTGATCAAGTAATTGAATTTCTAAAAGATTCGTTAGACATTTCTAAGGATCTGTAGTGTTTCAGGATAAAAAAATACGAATAAGAGATTTTTCACTCACCCTAATTCTAACAACACTGTGAAACAAGAAGACACTGCAGAATTCTGTTATAATATAAATTTTAGTCATGTAAAAAAGCACATTACAACAGTTTAATTTAATAATGTGTATGTGGGCTTGCTCTTGCTTTTATTAATAGCATACTGTTTTGATAATTTCCCAGACACAACTGTGTAATAATTGCATGTCTGGAATGGTTGAAAGCATGAGGCAAATATAATCTAAGTAAGTTTTTCTAGAATAATTGTATACTGTCATGTGTGAATGGCTGAGTGTTATGCAAAGTATACAAAACATAAACAAGCAGACATCTTTAATTAAATAAAAACACCACTGTGCTGACATTCCTCCTTTTCCATGAACTTCAGCAGTGTATTTTTACGATTCAATCCATTGTGAAGCTTGCGAATACTTTTTCCCTCTCAAGGTTAGCCTTCGAATTACAATCAGTCGAATCGTGCTGTGCAGATACTTAACCTGACTCAAGTTCATTTCCCCAACACATTGTGCCTGTGCTTTGTGTGACTGTTATCTACGCTGTCCCTAGATTAGAGCTACGTCTCATAATGTCCTGTACCTCGGCTTATTAGTCCAGAAAACTGTGTGCTGCGTAGCATCTCTGTGTGTCACCCATGCATGCCAGGGCTCAGTGAGAGAGCTGCATGGTGTCCATCTCCATTCCCTGTGCCCGTCTGTGAAGAGGAGAATATGCTGAATGAAAACTCATGTACCCTCACATTGTTTCAGGAGGGTCAAAATCATAATTTGTCAATAAACGGAAACCCGCGACAAGTTAAAATTGGTTTAGAAGAGTCATGCAGACTTCTGGTTATACTTCTGTACAGTACACTTTTGTTTCATGAACTTTATATGTTGTGAGTGGTTTGCAACTTGTTAGTCTATAATATTGTACATAGGCCTGAACCCATGCTTACACTGAACTTCTGACTGTCCCTACTTCATGAAGGCAAGCCTGTATTCATATTCTTGATTTTGGGACAAAGTAGAATGAAAAATCTGACTGAACTTTAGCACGAGTCTAAACACATGCCTTTCTGTAACACAGGTGTCCCTCCAAGTACCCCGCCCCATCTTCCTTGCAGAAGACAAAACATGCATATCAAGTGGTGGCATGGGAAGTTTCAGTTCCCAGCTGGCACAAGAACACTTTGGATAGATTGATTTCTTTTTTTCTTCCATGGTAAAATGAAAATTGTTACATTTATCCTCTAAGAGAGCTGTGAAATTTGTATTAACTAAAGGTTTTAGATGTTCGGAAAATGTAATGGAGGAGGTTGTATAAATACCCAGGAAAAAATCAGTGAAACCAATGTATTAGGACATACTTAACAGTAGCTTACAATGGATAATTATCCATTGCTTCACTGCTACTGGGCAATTACATTGCCAGTAAACTAAATTAGTCCATCTGTGGGTTGTGTGTCTCTAGGATATTCAGTTAATTACATTACAGTATATTTTTACTCATGTGAAGCAGAAACGTCTAGTGATTAAAGGACTGAATAGTGAATTTGGAGGTGTGATATAGATGCAGCTCATTGCATAACATCCTCATTCATTACTCTGTCTCGACTCCCTCAGCTGAGGCTCTGAATGAGTAAACCTCATTGCATACTTTGTTGACATTGCCTTTTTGCAGATGAATGTTTTGGAATATTTTGGATGTGTCTGTAATGTGGTTGTATAATTAGCGTATGATACAGAGCTTTACGTAGCAAGAAGAACTGGGTCATATCAGCATTCTCAAGAAGAAAACCTGAAATTCTTCTAATTTGTCTTAAAATTTTCAGGAGTGGGTACTTTACAATGTAACTGCGTAACCCAAAGCTGAGACTTCTAAAATGTTTATTGTGGCTTAAATGTACATCAGAATAGAAGTAATTAAAACAGTCAGAAGAAAATTTCTGACAAGCTGACATTTTCAAAACAAATAAAGATTCTCAAGATATTTATAACTTTGTGTCAAGGACAATTTATACTCCATGTCATATTACAATATTTAATTTGTTTTTGTTGTCATAGCATATTAGTTTTAAAAGACTTCTAATATTTCAGCAGCTGCTGCATTGCCCTAGTCAGTACTGAAGACATTCAGTACTGTGTATACATGGTATGTCAAGCATATTCTTTACATTACTCACCTATGGGTTCATGGCTCACCTGGAGGTGAGTATAGTTCTTGTGCACAAAGCTAGTTTCTGAAAGTAATAGAACCTGTATGGCTGAAATTTGGAGGAACAAAGCAGGAAAACAGCAGCCTTTATTGCTGCTAGTGATCACATCTAGTTATGAACTTATACCCATAGCCACACTGACATATATTGGAGTACCTTTCGTTAGATGTATCTTGCTATTCTGTCTGAGTAAAAGGGCAGAACTTGTCCCTGTCAGAAAACAAGTAAATTGTTCCCTAAATTGTCATGAATCAACCCTAAATCATGGTCTTGAAGCAGCAGATCAGAGAGATCATTTTGGTTTTTATCTATTAGACTTCTACGTGCCTAATCAAACAATTTTATTTGAAATTCCTACTAGTATCAAGAATCTGAAGAAAGTAGTATTGCTGTCTCCATCTTGCTTCTAATATGTATTTGTGTGACAGGTACTTATTAAAGCAGGTGTTTCAGGTTCAGGTCTTTTTAATTATATCTGTCCTTTCCATTACAGATTTCTTAATTATTTAGAGACCTCAATTAGAAGATATCTAAGTTCTGTTCAAAATTAGATCTCCTTGAGATAGTTATGTAATATTCTATTTTATTGAACATTAGAAAAGTTCAGCATTCCAGGATATGAATAGGATAGTAAATGTTATAGGAGAGGTCTGATTATGATAGCCTTCAGGTTTTTTCAGTCTTCTAATTATCAAAACTCTGCAGCAGCACTGAAAATATGACACCACTACTTGGACTGATAAATCGGAAATGACACAATTCAGAACGGTGCTTTGAACCTGTACCAGAGGTTAAAACTATTAACGGTGAAGTAGCTTACTGAAATTAGACTCCACTTGAAACAAATTGATGTCATTGATTTGTATGACAGGCTGTAATACTCAGCCTTTAGTGAATGTGAGTGTATCTGTGTTAAGCAGAGGGTACTGTCACCTTCATATTTTTAAAGACTATCCCTGACCATTCCTACTGTTAAATTTCAATTAAACAAATTTGGTTGGAAAAGATATTCTATATGTCTTTTATCTATCCTGAGCTGCTGGCAAAACAAACTGGCTTTTCCATATTTGGCATTTATTAATAATATTTTGAATACCACTGCGCTTTTTAAGCTGAGTGTGGTGGAAATCTCATGTGGGATTATTAAATGAGTCGATTTGCATTCTAATGAGAACAAATGTTTGGGATTGCATTGTTAAAATGCTAAAACGGTGTGTGTATAATTATTTTGCAGCTTAGATTCGCAGAACTCATTTCCCCGAACTCTTTTTTTTAAATAACTAAAGAGACAGAGCATACTGACGGCTGGAGGGGAGGTGATTAGGGTAATTTAAACAGTTCACAAATGACTTTGCTACTGAATGAAAGCATTTCTTTGGCTTTGCTGTGCTCCTTTCATTATCTTTAAGCGGCTGTAGTGTTGAGTCCCATAAGAAGTCTCACCAAGCTCTCTTTCCTTGTACAATTTCTCATTTGTATTGATTAATCATTTTGTAATTCCATTCTAGGTTGCCTTGCTCATCTTTAAGGCATGTGCTGCTTTTTCTTTGCTTGTCTATCCTGTAACAGTTATGTTGTCTCTTCTAATACCTTAGCTTTATCGCTGCAAGTCAAGCTTTAAAACATTAATCCCTTCATGCTTTAATTTCATATTCTATTACCAGAATGAATGCAAATACTGTTTCTTTTCACTCCTTTTTAATCATCTTCACTACAGCTTTTGCAAATGGTCCAAGAGCAAAGTAAGCTTTTTATTACAAAGTCAACAATTTGTTCGGCTACTCTTTTCATATATTTTTCCACAACTATTGCCAAACAAGAATTGCTTACTGCAGGCTTCTGAGATGTTCTGCTGCCTTTCTGTTCCCCATCTTGTACACTCCAAAGCTGTGTGCTCAGGGCAAATTACTGTGAAATACAGCAGGGAGTTTTTAACAAAAACTTGTCTTCCCATCCCAAGCCCCCACTGTATGGTCTTGTCGTAAGCAGTTGTGGTTGTGAGGTGTGGCTAGGGGCTACTCGTTAACTTGTTGTGTGAACCACCAGGCATTACTCTGGAACTGTAACCCTATGTAAAATTTATATAAAGAGACCGTAGCAGCTCTGTAGTTAAGCTCAAGTTATACTCTTCAAGCAGGTTTTAAATCCCTGATATTGACACAAAGGTTTTTTTTCAAATATCCCATCAGAAAACTTGTACCATTTTCAGTAGGTAGAATACATGTGGAAATCCCTAGCTATAAAAAATACAGTCTGGCTACAGATCAGAATTTTAGGTAGTTCATAGTTTTCTATACACTTTTTCTGGTTTTCAGGTCCTGACATTTGATAATTGTGATTAATTGCAGTAGTCTGATTTCCTTTAGAGCATAATTCCATTGTTATCTGAATGAATATGCCTGTTTCTCATTAGCAGTAGCATCTTTTGCAAAAGAACCCAAAAGTCTCATTTTCTCCAGTTTTCCAAGGTGAGAAGCAAGAAGTTACATCATGAGAGACAATTCTGAGTGTCATATCTGAGGGCAGAGAGGTGCATATCAATCCCTGCTAACACCCATGAAGAACAAAAGCATGACTTACTGACTTACTTCTGTAAAAGCAGGAGTCTTCACTACCTCTTTTTCCTGGAGACTTGAGAACATATCCTACATACTGTCTTTCACAGTGCATGATTTATTTTTCTATGCAATCAAAAACAGAGAAAAGATTAAGATATTCTATTCCTCCTTTCTAAGAGTATTTCTACCAAAACAGAACTTTGTTGTTGCAGAACTCTAGTTTCTTTCAGAACAAATAGTAAACTTTAGAAGAGAATTAAAGCAAAATAACATGTGTGCCATCTCAATGCAACTTCATGGTCATTGTTGCCCTCAAATATTTTGGTTTTCCCTTCTATTACTCGCTGACCATTTTCAGCTGCTCATGGTGTATGTGATCCATGCCAAACCTCATGTTCAAGATCACAGCTTTGATGTTTACAGAAACTAAATATGCATTTCTATGAAATTAGTGAGAAAAAATATGAATGCTAAATTATGGGAGATGTAAGTCCATTCTGTCTGGTTTTATGGTAACATGATAAAGCCATTAATCATTATTAAATCACAATTCACATCAACATGTACTTACAGCTTAATTAAGAACTGTGCTCTCTAAACCTGCCAATTAATTATCATACGCACAAACACCTCTCCACCCACAATCTGTTAAATCATTGGTTACCATGACCTTTTATTCTTTCTGTATCTTCACAACATCTTCTAAGATATCATACGCTTCAGGCTTTCCTTTGAGGCCTTTGAGTTTAGTTCAAACGAGAAAAAAAAAAATGCAGTGAAAGAGTTATTGAACTCTAGAAGCTTGTGGTTTGTGATGTTGTTAGCAGTTAGGTTGACTTTAGACGCCGCTGTTTTGGGCTGGGGTAATGCTATAGCCTCACAGAGGATAAAACTCATCGTTCACAGCAGAGTGTTTCACCCCATTTATTCCAGCAGTCTCTGGTTTAATTATGGCTATTCAGAAATGAGAGTTCTCTTATCTGTTCTTCCATTTTGTACTCAGTAAGGAAGGAACTGACAGTTGCAGTGCTAAATTTTATCATTTTTTTAACTAGGTGTAATTTACAAAGATTCTGCTGTTGTCAGTCAGCTCACTCAGTACCCACAGTGAATTTGCCCACCCAAGTGCACACTTAAACCTTCTGCCTCGGACAGCGCGTACGGCTCAAGGGTGATGTGTAATGTGGACAAGTAGAAAAGCATTCATATCTAAATTTTCGCCAATGTTATACCTGGCACTAAATTGGATTTTTGGAATATTTCAGAGTTTAATATGCTCACTGGCAGCCATGGAAAGTCTTCTTCTAGAATGTTCCTTCTGGAACTGGAGCAGCTTGAATTCCACTGGCTGGCTGAGGGAAACTGGAGAACTACAGAATTACATTTAGGTTGTAAAAGACCTTTAAAAACTTCAAGTCCCACTTATTAATTGTATTTAATGTTGCATCTAATGTTAGCTTGCAGCAATCACTAATATTGTACCACCAAAGGGAGCTTGTCTGGAGGTGTCCTGGATGGGGCAGCCCTGAGCTAAAATAGCTGTGTGGGAGAACTTTTGCTGCCTCTGCGGGCTTGTTCTGCCCCTGAGGAGGTGACCTCACGGTGTGCCTGGGGAGTGCTGCAGGGGGACGTGATGGGTGCTGGGTGCTGGCATTTACTGGGTGCTGGCATTTACTGGGTGCCATTTTACCAGTAGGGTGGCTTCTGGAAGAGCTGAGGGAGCACAGTGGGATTTAGTGGCTTCTGGAAAGGTCAGTCTTAATGTGAATGTTTTAAAATGCTGGTTTCAGTTATGTTCTTACTGCTTGGGCTAATGGCCCGCTTGGTACAGAACTGCTAAAACTGGAAACAACCGCTGATAAACACTAACTCAGTTTTACAGGCTACTCATAACAGGTCTATGTATCTTGTTTGCACATTTGTATGTAGATGGGCTGTTTAGATGCAGTTGTATGTCTGTACTTGTTCTTACCAAAACTCATATGACTGATATTCACAGAATCACAGAATCACAGAATAACCAGGTTGGAAGAGACCCACCGGATCGTTGAGTCCAACCATTCCCACCAATCCCTAAATCATGCCCCTAAGTACCTCATCCACCCTCACCTTAAACACCTCCAGGGACGGTGACTCAACCACCTCCCTGGGCAGACTGTAATAATAATGCAGATGGGGCTGTCATGTCATTATTTCATATCTAAGCTGCATGAGAGTTATCTAGTTCTGTGTATTTCTGTTACACGTGTGTTTTATTTCTCTAAGTGGTCCTCAATACTGACGACAACAAGAGTATCACTTGTGTGAAGTTGGCATGATTGTAGTGGCTAAGCAGAAATGCTTTGGGATATGACCAGTATATAGGTTAATACCTCTGGAGCCCACTGTATTTGTGGGCTTGTTTCAGGATATCATGGCTTAAACATTGGTAGTATTACTGACACTTGTGTTTTTCAGGAAAACAAGCAGGCTCACATCATTGCGTTTTCACATTTTTGAAACAACAGTAATTCTGTCACGAGTACATTTAGAAAGGAGAACAAACAGAAAAAAAAACCAAAACAACAAACTAAAAAAGCTTGCCTTGAAAACCAAACATATGAATTGCTGAAAGGGAGATGTTCATAAGTAGTATGTTCAAAATGGATTCTTTTGTGCCTTGATTTTCCAGAAATACTACAAACTTTGCGTTGCACCTAGGTGCTTCCATTTATCAAATAGCATTTCAAAGACTAAAAAAACCTTAATTCCATACGTCCATAATTTCTGAGGGGAATTTTTTTAATTTATACTTATATTTTAGTTTCATGTTTTAAAAATAATTTCTTATGTAAAATTATGGCACAAAACTGAAGATAGACCTGTCTCTTATCAACAGAAAAAATATTTCTATCAACAGAAAAACTATTGATTTTTTACCTATATCTTACTATTATTGGTATGCTACCCACACATCAGTGATAAAATATGGAGGATGGCCAAAAGGTCTTAAAAATCATGAAGCTTCTAATGAACATTTGTTTTGTTATAGTGAATTTACAGAATGATGTTTCGTTTTAAGTCTAAATTTTTCAGTAACGGAAAAATCTTTTGAACAAAAAAAAGGGGGGTTTCCTCTTGCTCTCTCTCTTCACTTCTAACTTCTGCTAGAATAGTAATTGAATGAGGAAAGACTGAAATGTATATTTTTACTTACTTGTACTTTTTATCTGACAAGATAACAATAGCTTATCCATCCCATCTTAATGTCCACAGGGTAAGGTTTACAGGTCTGTGAGCCTGAGAAGGAATGCAGATACCTAGAAGATCATGCATGTGATGTACCTAGTTTCTAAATATAAGCTAGGTAGAGTGATACATTTAAATGCAATATATTTGAGAAAAGGCAGGAAATTACTGAAGTAATGCAGTAGTATACTTACGTAGTGGAGAACATTAAGGGATTCAAAACTCTAAAATTTTATTTTCCCACTAGATGTGTGATTTCTACAAGGATAAAGATGGACATCTGGTTCTAATTTTGATCTTGCTAACGCGCTGGAAAAACACTGTAGGAACCTGCTCAGCATGTTAACTAATTGCAGATGCATCTATTTGCATGTTTCCATGTAGATGCATTTCAATTTCTTGATGCGCAGACCAGGATGCACACATTCTTTTTTCTCTCACACAAGAGTAGGAAGCATATCCTGTTTAAATAAAATGAAATAAATAAGTTCACTAGCTGTTGTAGTTGACATTATTCAATAAAAGAAGTTAATGAGCTTCTCTGTCTATTTAGTCCTGTTATGGTCACGTAGATGCCTAGCAAAAAGTTAAAAAGACTTCTGAGACCCTAGAGCTAAGTATATCAAATGGGCTTCAGTCATCTGTGAACGATTTTCACCTTTGTGTGCTTCTAGTCATACTATGTGCCAGGGCAATAACTATAATTGCAATCGTACTGCATTTGTGTACTCTCTAGTATTGAGTCTGACTTAGACACAACTTTCCCGCGTGATATTTGTGAATCTGAATGTCATTTGACAGTTCTCTAATCTACCTTGTGTTTTGGCATATTAGATCTCTTTGCATGTAGTTGACTTGTGCCCCTTCTGAAGGGTTATACTTTAGCAATAAAAATAAAGATGATGATCTGTTCCCATGCACAGCAAATAGTAATTCTATTAATAGCTTTAAAGTGTACTTTATGAAGAACAGTTCAAGATTATCTTCTCTGTTATGATTAAATTGTATACAATGTGAGCTGAATATTGAAGTTAAATTAGAAAACGTGCTCTGACAATATCCAGATCCCTAGAATTATGATATTTCATGGCCAATTTGAAGTCAGTGATACAAGGATTACTTCATAAAATATATTAAGTAATTCTCCAGCATCCTAGCTGAAAGGGCATTTTGCCAATATTAAATAAGGATTTATGCACAACAGTGAGTGACTGATATATTGATGTGTTGTTTGTTTTTTCACAAATGCAATGCTTAAAATGTAGTGAAGGAAACAAAACATTTTTTTTATTTTCATGCAAAGACTACACCAGTAATGCTTTCCTAACACAACACTCAGGACCTCTTAAAACCCTTTTTTAAGAGTAGACTGTGCTTCTTCAATTAGAACTCTGTAATGGAATAAACATAATGGTCTGTAAATCCAATTTAGAGTTTTAGTTTTGGTGCTTTAAAAAAACTCAAAACCAGTCCTTACAGGTCATGACAACACTCAATGACAAAGTTCATTTTAGGAGCTAGTGCAGGCTGATACGTGAATGTGCAAAGTGCAAAAGATTGTGTCTTAGATGTGATATTTACACTAACAGATGTTTTGCCAAGATTATACTCTACACTAGTTGTAGACTACTTTTCTAAGTAGAACACTCCTTCAGGATGGGATGGATTTATGTGTAATGCCAGAGCACAACTTCTAACTTCCTTTCAAATGAAAGGCATCATGTTTGTGTACTCTGTCCCCTTATTATGCTTTGGTTCATATAACACAGCAACTAATTGTGAAATTTACATTAAAAACAAACATAAAAATAATGCTCCTGACCCAAAATAGAATCTTAATGTAGGCACACCCAGAGGTGATTATGCAACACCGGTATTTAAAGTCTCAATGTTGCCCATACTAATTGCCTTTCATTATAAGGGATGTGGCTCATTACATTTAGGCTCGTAAGTAAGAACAGGTTTGTCTGGAGTGGGAGGAGGTCACTTTTGTTATTAAAAATTAATTTGATTAGGTATGTGGAATCATAACACTTAGGTTATAGGGCAAGCAGTCTGTGTTACATTAAATGGGAATAAATCCCAGTATAATTTTCAAGCTACCTGAGGAGACTGTGTGCCCTGTATTTGAACACTGCCTGGCTGAGAGGTATGTTGTTCAGCAGAAGCCAAACCTATCAGAGTAGACTGAGTGCCCCAGATCTACCAGAGATTTAATGAGACAAGCTTGTCTAGAATTCAGATCCATCAACAGGTATATAGGTATATACAAAACCTTATTCACCATGTGGAAATGTAGAATAGATATTGTTAATTAAAACTCAGATAAACATAAGCAATAGTAAACTAAATATTAATGATATTTGTTATATTGATAAACTGTGAGTTACAAGTAGCCAATAAGAAATGCTGAAGAGCAGAAGTTGTAATGCAGATATGTTGTTAAGAGAAACCAGAAAAAAAGATGAAGAAAATATTGTAGTACCTTTGACGTTATGTTTCAACCTGTAGCTAGTATAACTATTTCAACATCTTCTCTTATGTGGAAGTATGTTGATAACCCCATGAGCACTCATCAAAAATGGAATCATTCCTGTCATTTTAATTCCTCAGATTTGGCCGGAAAAATATGGAGGTATCTCCTGGCTTGTGATGATCATTTCTTTTTTTTCCACTTGTTTGAAGGAAGAGTGTCACTTCCTTAGCTCAGAATGCCCTGATTGTTGGCATGAAATGTCTGCTCCTCTGAATGACTGAGATTTCCGCATCCTGCTCTTGACTCTTGAGCTTTGTGCTATTAAAGCAGTCATAAATCTCAATCTCTTGAAAGGAATAACAGGATCTTAAATTAAAAGTTATGTGATATGATTCTGTATTAAAGACAAAGTTTGTCCTGTGTTATAGAGACTGCAGTAGAATGCTTATTTTTAAAACTATAAAAAGAAGGAGGGTGTATGGGAAGTTAGAAGGCATTCTGTGATAAGTATCAGAGCATAAAGCAATATGAGTTTTGTGGCAGAGTGCGTCTTTTAAGAGCGCTGCTAGGATGCATGACGTTGATAACATGTATCACTATTTCATTCTTGCATGCTTTCCTGAATACACGATCAGCATGGTAATTGTGGGGTGTTTATCGTTAATATAGTATATTAAATGAAAATATTACCCTTCTTTTTCCTTAAGGTCTTTCCATTTTAGTTTAGTGTATGGAAAAGAAATTGATAACTGAGTTAGGTTGCAGGTAGCACAACATGATTCTATACTCCAGATCTTGTTAGAGGCAAAAAGGAAGCATATCTTATGTAAAGACAAGAATATATTGTTAGTATATTCAAAGAATAACAGTCCAAGAGTTGTTATTACTAGTGTGGATTTATTTGTTACAGAAAACATAAAAAAATAGTACAGCTACACAGAAGGAGTCTTTGCAGTATAGTTCATATTGTTATGTGCCACGTATGTCCTGTCATCTATCCCTTTTCCTGCTGATGTGCTCCCCCTTTCCCTTCTCACGTGGGTCCTTAGGCTGATGGTTCTGTATGGGGTGCTTGTGGCAGGGAATGGGTTGGCAAGTTGTCAGCATTTTGAGTCCCCTATTGAGCGGAAAATGATCGTAACTTCTGTCTTCCTCATTTTATCATTTACAAGTGTTCCCGCTTGGAAATTTGCTAATGTGGTTTTACACCTTGCTTCTGATTCATCTGCAGGTTCATGTTACATACTATTTATAGCATTTTTATTAAGCCTGTCTTTCACAGAATCATAGAATCACCAGGTTGGAAGAGACTCACCAGATCATCGAGTCCAACCATTCCTATCAAACACTAAACCATGTCCCTCAGCATCTCATCCACCCGTGCCTTAAACACCTCCAGGGAATGTGACTCAACCACCCCCCTGGGCAGCCTCTGCCAGTGCCCAATAACCCTTTCTGTAAAAACTTTTTTTCCTAACATTCCTAATGTTTCCTAATTGTTACCCCTAAAACCATTTCTATCCATCTCCCCTTTGGCATTTGACTGTCCACTCGTGAATTTGTAGCCTCGGGGTCTCCAGTGCAAAGCCTGGGCCCTATCTCTTTATTTTATGCCTACAGTCCTCAGTATCCTGTGTCTCTGTTTTTCACAGCTTCCACTGTTGTTCCAGCTAGATATTTCTCTGCATTGCATCAATGTGCTCATTGTAACTATTCCATTCTACACAAAGTACCACAAAAAGGTAACTAAAGCCATTTGATAGTTAGAAATAATGTTGTTATAGCTAAGGCAAATTAAAAATAATAATAAAACCCAAAAATCATTAAGTTGGATCAAGAAGGGTGTGTCCTAAGGCTTTGGAAACTCAATGCAATACCTGTGGCCTGTGACTAACAACGGCAATAAAATTGGAAGCACTTGGTAAAAGAGCCCAGCTCCCTCCTCTCTACAACCTCCTTTCAGGTAGTTGTAGAGAGCAATCAGGTCTCACCTCAGCCTCCTCTCCTCAAGGTTAAACAACCCCAGCTCCCTCAGCTGCTCCTCATAAGATTTGTCTAATCCACAAGTCATTAGCATGTGCCCCAGTAACTACAGAGACTTACTAGGGACAAATGTGTAAACATAGCTGCCTAAAAAGATATTAGGTGTGCTTGACCCCAGGTGATGATGCTCTTTATGCTTTTTTTATGTCTATCTGACTGAAACTCCAAGGTTATTTCACCATTTGCCCTGTCAGAAAGAAGTGGAATCTTAGCTTGCACTTAAATAGAAAGGGACAATAATCCAAACTTCTGTTTGTTAAAAAAGAAATTATAAAATATTCACCTTTAATATTATTTCCCCTTGGTAGTAGGAAGAAGTATGTAGGGGAAGAATGAAACAAATTGGAGGCTTTGTGTTTGTAGTTTTTTTCATAAAGCCTAAATATGATTATTGTTGTTTGTGAAAATCATATTTTTTTCAGAATATACATCACATTCATTTTGGATTATTGAATTTAACTTCTTTCCAGATAAACTAGCTTTATTAAATACTTGCCATGGATGAGCAAACAAAGTTTGCGCAGACTATAAATACCTATGATTAGTGTTATGCAGTATTTTGTAATCTCAAGTTTAACAATTATGTGTAATGTTTTTATCCAAGCATAGTAAGCCTCTGAGGGGAGGTTAGTGGACTGGGGTGGGGGAAGGGACAGTTAAAAATCCATCTTAAAACAGTTAGACCACTAGTTACACAAAAAAACAACAAACAAAAAACCAAAAGAAGAAAAAAAAGTTAGACTCTGACACGGATATATGCCACACCTAAGGGAAGAAATCCCAGCCAGCTGTTAACACAGGAACTCCATCCAACTATTGGTGCTAGCAGTTGAAGTTTTTAATAGCTTCATTGATTGATAGAATGGTAGATACACTTTAAAGTGACTGCAATTGGGGCAGCGGATGTGAGTTGGTCCCCAGAGTTGCTGGCCAGCCCATGTTAGTTTACCTGAGGTAGTAGAGAAGCAAACCTCATTGAAACCAGCTTGATAAAGTTTGAGGAGAATTCATGTGGCTGCACTTGTGTGGTCATGTTCACTGAAGCTTTGGGAGCTATTGCAGCTTCAGACCTTTTCACAGCAAAATCTATATTTGATTTTGTTCTCTTTATTTTTTTTTAAAAAAATTACTTGACTTATTCTTGGGTTTTTTGGAAATTCATTTTTAGTTGTCTTGCTGTTTTAAAGCAATGACTGTGTAGTAATTTTTCTTGAATATGTCTTGCACTCTAAGAATGAGCCAGGGTGCAGGTGTGTTTTGTGTCTCAATGCATTTGTGTGATGTCTGAACAGTCAGAAAAATGTTGCATTGTCAGTTATATAAAGTGATCAAGCTAAATTTACCCTAAGGACAATATTGACTCTGCACACACATAAGAGTCAGTTCCTGGAAAATGTTAATCAGAGCAGGAACAAAGCACATAATTTTTGTTTTAAGTCTCTGGGATACCCGCTAGAGCCCTCTAACTGCTGTGAGGGACTTCTTGTATTACTTAATGTTCTCATGGTTTGGGAAGTTATGTAAGTGTTAGTAATTCATGAAATTGGAACAAACCCTTCATATAATGACACAACGTATTTCATGGAATGGAGTAAGCAAAACTGTAATTTATATGTAGAAGCCTTACCACTGGTTGGGAAGAGGGAAAAAGGAGATTTCCTTTAGAGTTAGTCTCAATTTTAACATCACATACGCATCTAACAAGTTTATTCACAGCACTTTGGCTTCTTATGTAACTTGAAGGAGTACCTAGATTAAAAGGTTTAAAGATTAAAACATTTACACAGGCAAAATTTCAAGAATTGAAATTGATGTTGATGCTGTATATGAATGGAACTAAACTCTGCTAAAAGTCATTTAGAGATTGTAACTATACCTTAATGAATATAAAAATTGGAAAACGTTTGGCATGGTTTTGTCAAAGAGAAAGTTAGTGCTATGAATGGGTGACTTTAAGGTTCCCATTTTGTGACTGACATTTCTGAAGCAGTGCGTTTCTCAGAAGATTTGAATGGTAGGACATTCCTTAATGATGGTTTACTTTATTTCCATGTATTCTGATCATGAATGAATTGTTTATATTGTGTGATTGTTTATTTTATGGTGGTCCTAGGGACATTTGTTTAAATTCTTTAGCAAATGTGCATATGTAGGTTAAGCTAACCCTGCCTTGATTTGCTTCATTTCTAAGAAAAAATACAGATTTCACAATGCTAATTAGTCACAGGTAACCAAATGAAAATACAGAGTAAGGTATTTACTTTTCTGAAGGTGTGGGCAAGAATAAAATAGTATGAAGTGCTATCCTCATCTTTCAAAGAGGCATGATATTATATTGGAAGTACAAATAGAAGGTCTATATCTACTTGTTAGACCACGCTAGAATTGTCTCTTCAGTTTTGAGGCCCATCAGGACAAGAAGGACATTGAGGTGCTGGAGTGTATCCAGGGAAGGGCAATAAAACTGAGGAGGAGTCTGGAGAATAAGTGTTATGAGAGGCAGCTGAAGGAGGAACTGGGGCTGTTCTGCCTTGAAGGGGAGGCTGAGGGGAGACCTTAGTGCCATCTGCAACTACCTGAAAGGAGGTTTTAGCAAGGTTTGTGTCTTCTCCTAAGTAACAAGTGATGGGACAGGAGGGGAATGGTCTCAGGCTGTGCCAGGAGAGGTTTAGATTGGATATTAAGGAAAATATCTTTAAGGTAATGACCAAAATTCTACAGACCTTATTCCAAGGATTTAAAATTTATGTAATACTGTCTTGGTTTTTTGTTGAAATAACAAGTTACTAAGTGAAACGCTAACCAACAGTCTGGGGTGTTTTTTGTGCAACTAAATAGTATGCTTGAAGTTCCTGCTTAATTAGTTGTAGTCATGAGTCTTACACAATCTAAAAGCTTCTCGATTTGATTTAAATGATTGATGTTGATTATTTAATTTTGAGATGTTTTTATCTGGAATTCTTACCTAGATATTGAAATGAATGCTACAAATGTTATAGCTGCTGTATTGATTACTTGTTTGGATTTATGTATCATGTGTTTCTATATGAGACTGAAACATGCATTTTAAAGCTGTAATTAACATTTGTGTTTTGACAAACTGGAACTGGCTTTTCTATTAAGGGGATGTAATTTCAAATGTGCTATGAGAAGACTTGCAAGCTGAGTATGATGCATGGCTTAGGATTCTTAAAAGAAAGTTTGAGATTTAATTACAATAAATGTTCCCTGAAGAAAACTCAAGATTAATGTTTGACTGCATATGTATCATCTCTGGTTTTTTTAATACACTTCAAGTGTATAACTGAAACACAAGCCACTTCTGTTTTTAATTACATAAATTAGGAGACTCTCTAAAAAAACAGAGTATAAAACTAAGTACATCCTCTGCCCAACACTGTATGAAATCGCTGTCACTTATTACCTAGCTAAACAAAGCTGTCTTTTCTTTCAAAACAAAATCCCCAAGAGCAATAGCACTGTCCTTCCAGGAAAAGTGTGGTGGGAATAGTGAAATGACATCTATGTCATCGTCTGAGACAGAGTAATCCATTATCGGGCATCTTGGGGAATTTTGTCTAAGAATAAAGGTGAGGGTTTTCTGTCTTTTTGTAGTCTCTTAATTTTGTGTTTTAAACCAACTGACTTAAAGTAGTAATTGCTTTCACTTCTGTCTTTTGACTCTTCTACTACAGTTTAGTCCCTATGCACATTTCAGACTGGCACTAGTCATGTGAGCTCTGAATAATCATAGCCCCTGAATCCTATAGTCCATACACATTTGTTAATTTGTATGGATACAGTTCTTGACACAGGCAGGCTTCAGGTGGCAGCTGTCTTTACTCAAGCCAGGGTTAAATTGTATTGGTTTTTTTCCCCAAAGCTCTGTCGTATGTTATTGGGTTTCATAATTTTTTTTTTTCCATGGATCATCATGAATCTTATGCAAACAGTCCCTTCAGTTCTTACACATCTGAACTGGTCTGTTCAGGCTTGTTTAGAAGGGTAATGGCCCATTTCACCTTTTGACATAGATGTTACTTATTTGCAGACTGAGTGCTGATCATCTTATTCCTTCAAATTCTTGCAGAATGGGTACTGTTATTGTAATGTTAGTTCTTTTTATTCAACAGTTCCAAATAAAAAACCCACACTTTTTGTTTGTTTGTTTGTTTTTTGAGCTGTATACCAGTCTTATATGCCTGGGTGCAAAGCAAACAGGGTATGTTTTGTTCCTCTTTTAAGTCGCACGGTGTTGTTGTAATAGATCTATATGCAGAGCAAATGGAGCAGTTGCAAATAGTCATTTTATCTGCTAGAAGAGTGTGAGGGAGAGGCTTCAAATAGGACTTATGAAGTCAGTTAACTTCATTATAGGCAACAGTTGTCATATTGAATTGCTGTATGAAGCTCTGTGTTTAGAGGAATTGCTATGAAGAAGGAATTGAAGGACAATCCAAATCTGGTGTTATTACAGCTAGTGAGAAATACAATAGCTGCATAAAGAAGCTGTTGTGTAGCATGTGTATTCTGAACCTGCTTAGAACTATTTTCTTATTTTATAACAAAATAAGTATTAATCGGCAAAATGTGGTGGGAGACAAAACTGTGACCTGGCTAAAGGGCGTTCTTTTGACTTCTTTGCTCCAAGGATCAAGAGCAGTACCACCACTGTACTGTGTTTTGAATGCTAATGAAAATAAGTTTTACCTTGTTTCTGGACATGTTCTTCATGTGTTTTTGCAGCCAAGCAAAACGGGGCACAAAAACCCCTGCTAAATCTCCTGGAACTCTTTCAGACAATGAAAATGATCTTAAAGAATTGTAGTAAACTTTATTATAGTGAAAACACTTAGGTGGGATAAAAATATGTAGTATGTGTTCCTAAATGAACTGAGAGATCCATATACTTACAGGAAATTTAGTAGCCAAACTCTTGTTGGGCACAGTGTGGTGCCCCTCTGCATAGACTGCAGCAGTTCATTTTGGACTGTTGGACCATTTTATATTTGGAAAACGATAGCTCATGTCAAAAGGGTGATGGGGATAAACAAGAATGAGTCAATGTCAAATTTATTTCTGCAATGGCAGTAATGGAAAAGGGGAATCCATGGCATGTAGCTCAGAATAGTATGTCACTGCAGTACTGCACTAGGTAACTATCTATCTGGAAGTTCCAGTATTTTTTACCAGGTACCAAAACCTAGGGTGTTCTGATACTTTAGATTAGAAGCTGTTTTTTCACCCCTTCGTAAATATAGCCCTCATTTGCATTATCATCTAGTTCTCTAAATGTCATTTTTTAAATATGAATTTATTAAATGTCATTTGAGCAGGGTAATTTGAATAGTTATTTTCTCCTACTATTATTCTGTTGCCACTATCCTATTATTAAGGACATTTTAACTGTTGATTGCTTATATTCCTGATTGGAACCTTTGTTTGTCAATGTTAAAAACAAGCCTTTGTTTATGTGGCCTGATTTTTCTTTCCCTCCATTAGAAGCCAAAGCAGACAATGGCATATAATTGCAAAATCATAGTGCAAATTCTGCTTTGCTGAGAGGCATTTTGTCTTATGCTGAAGATAATTCTTATCTTCTTTCCACCTCAAGCCAGATCTTGGCATCCTTGTGATTCCTTTTCATTTTGCCTCATCAGAATATTTCCAGAAAAGACTCAATTAATTGCAGCTACCATTGTTACTATCAAATTATCAATCTTCCACAAAATCTGGTTCCCTAATTAATGTTGTAGCATATGTGCATTAATCTGTCTGCTACTTATCCTCTCTGATGAGACAGATACTTACAACGCTTTTTTAAGAAATAATGATAAACTAACTGGCTATGCATGACATCAGCTAATAAATAAGATAGTAGTAGCTTTTGTGATCATTCTCATCCTTCTACTCTTCTGTTGTCAATATTTTTACTCCACATAGTGTTAGATCCAAATACTCGGGATGCAATGTGTATTTGAAATTTGGCAATTGCACATATTCAACCAAATGAGCAAGTTGATACGACTTGAAAAACCAACAAGTTTTCTTTAATTGTTATTTTTTAAAAAGATAGTAATAAAGCAAGATACTCTTGTCAGTTCAGTATCAGGAATGTGCAATTTGCAATTTTCTGTTTATAGGGACATCTAGTGGTGTAGTGTTCTTCTAACTAGATGATAGAACCCAATACAAACTTGTTGGAACATGATAAGAATAAAATGTTGTATGAAAAGTAATGAATTAACTCTCTGATAACAGCGAATTGTGCTGACCTTAGATCTACTAATTTAGCTTGAGTTTTGAATGGGGGAGATCTGATGAGACACACTCGAAGTGCCATACTTTCAAGAGTTTTCTCCTGATTTTTCCAGATGAACAGCCAACTGCATTGTTGAAAATAAGCTTTCCTTTGTTCTTTTGAAACACCATATTGTCCCTTTCCCTCTCTGCCCCCACCTTCTGTTTTGGCTTTTTTTTGGGGTTTGGGTTTTTTTTTTTTTTTAGTGTGCTGAAACCTGGTGTATGTTTCTCTATGCAGATGAAAGTAGTAAGAAACCACATTACTAATAACGAGTTCTGTTGCCACAAAACCCCTAAAATGCCTCTCCAGAAAATTCATTATGTGCTTGGATATCTTTCCCAATATTAATGAATATTGATTGTGTTTGCTTGTCCGAAATCTTGGTTTTTTCCAACATGAAATCCAAGTAGATGAAGAGGTAATGTTCTTGCAACCAGTTTTGTTGGTTATCCAAGGGAACTTTTTCAGATATCCAGAATGCCTGGAGTAATCTAGGATTCATTTTACTTGTCACTGAATTTTGTTATAATCACTTCTGTGTCTATCTAGTCACTGAAATATTGTTGTTTAGTGAAACAGTGTTAGTGAAAGACAGGATGTGGGACTTTATGTAGATACTTTAAATTAAAAGAAGCCTAAACTAAATGTATGTTCCATCTTTATTGTACAGAAAGATGTAGGGAAGTTGGGAGCACAGGAAAGAGCATTTCACTTGAAATGAGGAAAACCTCAATGCCGTGTTTTTGAGATGCTGTGCTTTCTTGCCCTCATTTCTATTCCATGTGCTTAATTCTGTGTTCCTCCTGATACAGCCTTGACTATTTTGAAGGATTTGTCTGAGCAAAACTGTTGTTTGGCTCAAACGAACGTAACTCATTGTGGCAGCTTGTGGTTTTGCTGTCATGGTGGGAAGAGCAAGGAAAGACTTGTGGATTAAATGTGAATTTGTAACATTTATACTGAGATAAGTATTGATACTCTTAATTCTGCTGTATGAGGAGTCTGAAACTTGGTCTGTTGATGAAAACATAACTTTAATCTTTTACAAGAAGTGCCTGGATAATTTCTATTAAAAAGTAAATATATATGTATTTGAGACACTCAAGTTTGAGAATATTTTTTCCTATTTTCTAAACAGATGTAGTTCTTTTTCAAAATTAACCATTTGCTCCTGCTATGTATGCTTGAAAGTGATACTCACTTTGAACTTTATGCTGTGTGCTGCTGAGCTTCATTAATAACTGAGTTCACAATTAGCCTTTCAGTATAATGAGGAAGTGGAAATATTTTTTTCTTATAATCAGGGAAATGAAGCAGAACTTGTAAACATAAAAAATATTTTAAAGTGGTTATGCATTATATGATAATTTTCAGTGCTTAAATAGAAACCTTTCCACAAACAGAAGTTGAGGAGAATGTGTTAGCTACTCCCCAACCTTGCAAAAATCAGGTAGTCGTCAAGTTTCATTAATGTGCGTTGTTAAGGCTTATTTCTCTGAAGCTGTGCACTGATGAACAAGCTTGCAACAGATTTTCCAAGATGCTTGAGAAGAAATAGTAAGAATCTTAAAAATCCTAGTTTGCTGTGCTTGGACTTATCTTTTAAATCCACATTAATAACTGGACTCCAGTAGATACGAAAGTGTCCCAGCTGCTGTGTAGAGCCACTAAACGCCATCTCTTCATATAGGGCTTGGGGCTTATTCCCTCCCTTGTCTTTTCTTATGTCCTAGCTTAACATGTCAGAAATGTAAACAAAAAGAAGTGGAGAATAAGCAATGCAGGTCTGGTAACTGAAATATTTTGATATATTTGATTCCAAAAGCTCAGCTGTGCTTTAGAAGTCTTGATTGCGAATGACTTATTAAAGGAATATAGAAATTGACTCCATTTGAGAGCAACAGCTTTCAAGTCACAGTTAAATATTTGTAAAAAGTATATTTGTGGTCTAAGGCTTACACAATTCATGTCATCAAGAAAGGCTTTTTAATGAAAAGACTATTTTTGATGCTTTTGATATTTAAACACCTTGGTATATATTTAATTAATCTCATTTAGAAGAAATAGCGCTTACAGGAGTACCTTTGGAAAGATTAAAGGCATGGGACAGGAAATTGTCAGTTGTAAGTGCACATCTATTTCAGCTATTGATTACAAGGAATTATAATCAATAGCTGAACTGGAAGTGTTAGGACAGGTCTGCACTGCCATGCAAGGTAAGTACAACTTGATCAGGCGCCCTGAATAACCCAGAACTTAGTGTCAGCTATGAAACTGCCTAGGGCATTGAAAAGCTGCCAGAGTAGAATCATAAAATCACCAGTTTGGAAAAGACCTCTTGGATTATCAAGTCTAACCATTAGTGTCTGCTCTTAAACCTAGTCCCCAAGCTCCTGGTTTACTCATCTTTTAAACACCTCCAGGGATGAGGACTCAACCAGCTCCCTGGGCAGCGTGTTCCAGTGCCCAATGACCCTTTCTGTGAAAAATTTCTTTCTGATATCTAGTCTGAACCTCCCCTGGTGCAGCTTGAGGCCATTGCCCCTTGTCCTGTTCCCTGTCACTTAGGAGAAGAGGCCAGGTTCTTCCTCTCCACAACCTCCTTTCAGGTAGTTGTAGAGAGCAATGAGGTCTCCCCTCAGCTGCCTCCTCGTCTCAAGACTAAACACCCCCAGCTCTCTCAGCTGTTCCTCGTAAGTTCTCCAGCCCCTTCACCAGCTTCGTTGCTCTTCTCTGAACTCGCTCCAGAGCCTCAACATCCTTCTTGTGGTGAGGGGCCCAGAACTGAACACAGGACTCGAGGTGCAGTCTCACCAGTGCTGAGTAACCTCCCTGGACCTGGTCACACCGTTTCTGATACAAGCCAAGATGCCATTGGCCTTCTTGGCCACCTGGGCCACTGCTGGCTCATGTCCAGTCGCTGTCAACCAACACCCCCAGGTCCTTCTCCTCCGGGCAGTTTTCTAGCCACTCTTCTCCTAGTCTGTAGTACTGCATAGGGTTGTCGTGCCCCAAGTGCAGTAGCCTGATTGAACTGCAAATTATACTGCTGTGATTATGCTGCTGTCAATACTGAAGCTAGACAAGAGCCAACTGAGAAATATTTACACTGCTTTGGTTTAAATCAGTCATATTTTTCCTGTTTTCTTTAATTAACTTTCTATAAGATAGGAGATAGTAGTTCACTTAGTTTATAAGGTTTTTACATTTTCTGAGATTCTTTCCTTGTTCAAGGATATCCTGATAGAACTCCAGTATAAAAATTAATGATCAGAAATGTTTTCTCATTTTTCAAACAGTAGGGAATTCACTTCTATAGTGTAGAAATCCCTAATGCTACTGATACTGGATCATGTCTGTACCAGGTGCACCTATGGTTGTTCAAATTTCAATTAAATGCTTTATTTCCAGATAGGCAGTGTTAAGGCTGATTTACTTTGTTCCATGTTTTTCAGCTGCTTTACCTCTAAGTGCTTGTTCTGTGTTTCATTGTCTAAGTGTTTACTTACCTTAGAAAAGTGTTAAGTACTTGCATGTCTTTCTATTGTACCCTCAGCAGAACACCAGCAGGAAAATCAATAGGGAGACATTCTGTCCGGTTCTTCAAGAAGCGATATTGAACAATTTGTCTACTTCCTTTGTTCGTTGATTTAGAAATAAGTGGTATCAAAAATAAAATATATCTGCTCATTCAGGAATTTGCTGAATTTTTTTTTATTGTAATTTTGTGATGTACTTGGAACAAACTCTGCTTTGCTAACACTTGTGCAAATCTACCAAGATTAACTAATTACATTATGTTGTTTTCTTTCACATATGTTTTGCGTCTTGACAACAGCTGATACTGTTGTAACAAATATAAGTTTTACCTTTGAACTGTGAAGCGATTAGCACAGTGAATGTGTTTATTTCTTTCTCTATCATTTGCTAAATACATAAGCTTACAGTTAAAACTTTTGGGGTTAAAATAACTGAGATCATGTGTAGCTTAGTTGTGTATTATATTTTCTTAGTGTCATATTCTTCTACCGTCACACAAACTGAATTGTATCTCTGCATGAAGTAAGTCTCTTCTGATTCACACTTTTCATTTGACTATGAAGTGAAAAATAGAATTGATGTAGATAAAAGACCTTTGTTGTAATATTGTTAATTTATTTTAAAGTTGTAAACAGCTGTTGTTAAAGCTATTATATGATAATCTTTCTCTCCCATCTCTAAATAATTACTGATAAGATCACAGCAGGAATTAGTAGTTTAGGATTCTAAGATGTTCCTAATGTGGTGCTCCCTAGAAAGGTAATATGCTAATCTTGGTAACTTTTAATTAGTATTATACAAGCATTAGAACTATACTGTTAGTAGTTAACACATTTTGAAATAGTGTTCTAGATAGATGGCTGTGAGAAGACAGGATGAGTGTTATGAAGGATTATTTGGGTTGTTCCATTTTTCGTGAAACAAATAAGCAATAAAATGCCCCTAAAGCCAAAGGCACCGGATTCCTGATCATCAAGTTAGCCTGCATTACATTTTTTCACTATTATAAAAATAAGTTTACATTTTAAAATAGATAATTGAGCATGAAATTAAGATCTTTTAAAATAGAAATTCTCAAGGAAAGATCTTATTAATTATACATGCATCAATAGGTAAGTACAAATCAAGGTTAGAATGAAAGATTTCTATTGTTTCTAGTGCATAGCTACATATTACTATTCAAACTGTTATGTTTTGGAATGTTTTCCTTTGGCTTCTGAAAGTAATTGACAATGCATACTGCCCTAACTATTCTATATGGACACTGATGCCTCTGTCTTTTTCATGTTATTTTTCTTTGTTCATAAGAAGTGTGAAGCTAGGTATGTTCAACTTGAGTAAACAGTTATGGTGTATCAACAAGTGCAAATGAATGTGCATCTTGAGACAAGCCTGGAATTTTATTGTTATTTCCACTTGCCTTGATGTACTTTTTTTTATTTTCATGTCTTTAGCATGGGTCATGTCCCATATCTTTTCTTTGCGTTTTTATAACGTAGTCACAAATTTTCCCTTAAAGAAAAAGGGAAAGCATTATGAAAACACATGTAAACTACTTCCAAGGCACTCTAAAACATGATTGTCTATAAGTGTTCTTTGAGCAAGATTGTGATCTGAAGCATTTAACATTTTTGCTTTAGTTTTATCTGATGGTCTCCTAGTGATCTGAGAATCACAGAATCACAGAATGACCAGGTTGGAAGAGACCCACTGGATCGTCGAGTCCAACCATTCCCACCATTCCCTAAATCATGCTCCTAAGCACCTCATCTACCCTAACCTTAAACACCTCCAGGGATGGCGACTCAACCACCTCCCTGGGCAGACTGTTCCAATGCCTAACCACCCCCTCTGTGAAGAATTTCTTCCTAATCTCAAGCCTAAATCTCCCCTGGCAGAGCTTGAGGCCATTCCCTCTCATCCTGTCCCCTGTCACTTGGGAGAAGAGGCCAGCTCCCTCCTGTCCACAACCTCCTTTCAGGTAGTTATAGAGAGTAATAAGGTCTCCCCTCAGCCTCCTCTTCTCCAGGCTAAACACCCCCAGCTCTCTCAGCCGCTCCTCGTAAGGCCTGTTCTCCAGCCCCTTCACCAGCTTCGTTGCTCTTCTCTGGACTCGCTCCAGAGCCTCAACATCCTTCTTGTGGTGAGGGGCCCAGAACTGAACACAGTACTCGAGGAGCGGTCTCACCAGTGCCGAGTACAGGGGGAGAATAACCTCCCTGGACCTGCTGGTCACGCCATTTCTGATACAAGCCAAGATGCCATTGGCCTTTTTGGCCACCTGGGCCACTGCTGGCTCATGTTCAGTCGGTTGTCAACCAACACCCCCAGGTCCTTCTCCTCCTGGCAGCTTTCCAGCCAGGCTTCTCCCAGTCTGTAGCTGCACAGGGTTGTTGTGCCCCAAGTGCAGGACCCGGCATTTGGCCTTGTTAAACCTCATGCCGTTGGTCTCTGCCCAGCAGTCCAGCCTGTTCAGGTCCCTTTACAGAGCCTCCCGACCCTCCAGCAGATCCACACTTCCACCCAGCTTGGTGTCATCTGCAAACTTGCTAAGGGAGGACTCGATGCCTTCATCCAGGTCGTTGATAAAGACATTGAACAGGACTGGACCCAGGACTGAGCCCTGGGGAACCCCATATGTATCATAGACTAATAAATGTATCATAGACTAATAAAACCTTAAAGTCAAGAGTGAAGAATGATGCATAAATAACATGATCCTTTCAGAACAGACAAAAGTGATAAACTGTTATTTTTATTTTTGGAGTAGGTCTCTCCTTGGTTTTGCAATGCAAAGGCAGGGAAAGGCACTTCCATAGTCTAGCTATCATCTGGATTCCTCTGTGTGTCTTCTACTTCCCTTATTCCCTGATTTTGCCTTTTTACTTTCATATCTAGGCAGTAATGATGAATGTGTAAAATAAAAAAAAAAAGAATACACAGGAGTTTAGCTACTTACCTGTGTATTTTCTTGGACAATTTTCCAAAACACTAAGTTTACTGTGTTTTCTAAAGTAATAGTTCTTTATATGAATGGTCCATGGGACTGCATCCGTGTTTTCTCAGTTAATATCGGGGTACTGTGGCATTCATGAAAATAAATCTTCCTCGAGTATATAGTGATATAAAACCAGCAGTGTTTTACTTACCATATCCCCTGTGCTTAGTTAGAAGCTCAAATATTTTCTAAAGCTCTCCAGTATAAATTAGACTGTCTCCAGATGTTTTGGTATAGTGGATGCTGAAGTTCAAATTCACTTTTAATGAACCGTACTTTAACGTCAGTCTCTCCTGTCTACTTAAATGACAAAGAGCTCATCTGACTTTGTAATGAATCCCACAACTGTATCATTTATTGAGCCTCTGTCTCAGCGTTGTGCTGGTCCATGTTAACGTAGGTTCGCAGTCTAACTGCATTGAAGACTTATTACCAAAGCTACAGAATTTGAAGGAATGACCTCCAACACAGCAGGAGGTACTGGAGTTTTTACTGAGGAGAACTGTTATGATAGGTAGGAGATGGGTTAAAAGCACTTAAAAATGACACAGTAGGCTACGGTAATACACGAGCAAATCTGCAGAAGAAAAACTAATTCTAAACTGTGCAGTGCCTAATTCAGGCAGTAATCAGGTCTGAATAGACTATATATGTGCTTCTTGGTAGCATGTAAAGACCAGTATAGGTTATGAAGAAGGTGTATAAATCAATTGGCCTTAAAGAAAGAAAGACGGTACTAGTAGTTTTACTACATAAAAAAATCTAGAGAATATTTATATATACACACAAGGAATGAGAACATAGTAGTAGAGAGTGCAGGGTGTACTGAGGCACACATAAAAAATTAAATGTTGTCAGTACATTGTCTTCATAGCAATATATCCTCTATAAGAGAAAGACAGCTTGGAAGTAAGTTGTAGATAGATGGATGTGTAGAGTGAAGGCTGACAAATCGGAAAATGAGGCAGAAACTACCTAGGACTTTAAAAGGAAGTGCCAACCTGAAAATAATTACCATTGTATGTTTTGTGGAAATGAAAAGGCATTGGAGCAGGCTAATCCATGGTCAATATTTATGGAGGATTTGAAAAGTACAAAACTCTGCCTCCACCCTTGCACTCAGTAGTGAAGCAGATATTGGAAGTAAATGCCAATTGAGGAACACTTCTGGAATTAATAAGTAGTGAGATGTACCTTTTCATCTGTCTATTTTGTTTTATTTATTAAAAAAAAACCAAAACCAAACAAAACCCAAAAGAGTCTTTCCATTTTCTGACTTATTTAGTGATCATGAATCCATTTGATTTAGATGGTGCAAGTAATCACAGTCCTGACTGAAAGAGTCCCCTCTTACAATGTTAGAAATCAAGTTTTGGGGTTTGCTTTTGTTTCTTTGAGGTGAAAAGTTATTCTTACTCTATCTGGATATAGGCTCTGATTTCTACCTGTAGTGCTCTCCGTTCAAAATAATTTAAATTTCTCGTGGAGATTTATTATTTTTAAATCTATGCACTGACAGGTCTTTACAATGATGTACTTATTGAAATGTCTTTTCTTTTATTCCTCAATTAAAATATCCAATAGTGGTAAGCAGGAAAGGAGGTGAAGTGCTTGTCCTATTTTGCTTTTCTGTTGAAATCTGCATTAATTAAAATGTTCTGAGTGAGCATTTGCTCCAGTCTTTTCACTCCTATGTACCACCAGATATTGCTTTTAGTCCCTCATCTTCCTATATAATAGTTATTGTTGTTAAGACTCTGCACAGGTAGCATATTCCGAAGGAGTCTTCCGTTGCCAGTAGGTTTACCTGTACAGCCTGCAAGTGGGGACGGTTTTTGAGGGCTGGAAGCTGACATAGACAGACATTCAGTGCTGTGGGCAGAGCTGATGTGGGATCATGGTTTCTAAAATCATAGCTGCTGGAAATTATGATACTTGTTATTAAGCTGTGTTCCACGTGAGATTTGGATGCTGTGTAGAGGATTTTTGTTTTAGCTCAAGAAGTTGTATAGAGGCATTAAGTGTCTTCCTGGGGAGGGGTGGCTTATCATAAAGCGTTCTTTTAATTTGCTCAGCAGGAAAGGATCCTATGCATCAGATTAACAAGTATTTTGGACTTACTAGATATACATGCCAACAACTATCTAGAGTACAGAAGGAAGCATGGCTACTCAAGGACGTCTTTCAAGGTTGTTCTTGTTCAGCTAAGAGTTTTGTAATTTTAGCTGCAAAATAGAACATTTAGCTGTAGAACAGTAGAAATGTCATTCATGGAACTTTGATGCCCACCAAGGAGGGAACTGGGGAGGAGAGAGAAAGGCAGAAAGGCATGCCAGGTAAAGGATGTCTACACTAGTAAGAGTAATTTCTTAAATGGTAGTCTGATCACATCCATAAGTGTTTGCTGTCTGTAGACAAGATCGGCACATCTACTGAAGCTGACTTGCCCATACCTACTGTGGTACTGCCATCTTTAAATGCAGTGGATTTGAAAAAGATTAATGTTGCAAAAACTTTTATTTTGAGGCCTTTTAGTTAGAATTAGGAATCCAAATTTCCAAACCCTGCATGCCTTTGCTTAGTAGCTTCTGCCTACTTATGTCAGTCATTTTCTAGCTTGTTATATCTGCATGTATTTGCCTTATGCTTGTAAATATTCTGAGGAAAATAATAATATATGTGAGCCACTTTGAATAGTAACAGCCAAAAGAACACATAAATGTAACACCATTTAGAAATCTATCTGTTGGTTGCAGAAGCCTAGAGGAAATAGAAATATCTTTTGTTTACCCTGAATTTATTATGTGTCTTGTGTTACATTTATTAAATTTGTATCTAAAATTCAGTTGTCTATTCGGCAAATGTTAGTGTTAGTCAGATTTCTTAGATTATAAATATATTTATTTTTATAATTATGGAGATTAGAAACAGATTCTCCAGCATATGTGAAAATACTCAATTGAAGATTTTATTTTGTAAGGTTTTCCTTTTGTGCTGAGTATGTCTGTGCCTTTGAGAGGTGTTGTACATGGTGAGTGAACTAGAGATGCTTAAGCAGTGAAAGCTGTTACTTTATTTCAATGCTTAATATCTTGGAGAGTGTCCTGTGTGTACCAGCATCAGTAAATATGTCATGCTGAATGCACAGTCCCTGGCTATATTCAGTTGAATAAATAGAAGTTGAGTAAATAAGTCTATGAAAAACAGTAGTCTGTTTTGTTCTTGGAATGTCCTGTTGTACCCATTAGCTGCAAAGAGAAGCTAAAATTGTCATTTCTATTGTCGCAGGGGAAAAACAAAACTACAGAAAGGTAGTGTTTTTTATTGTATGCCGTTTACATTCCAATTAACCTTGGGGATTGTTTTGAGAGCTATATTCTTTGACCTATGTAGCCACATAAATTAAAGGAAGTGAATAAGAACTACTATGTAGCTACATTTCTTTTGTCATGCTGTACTTCAATGTCAGGTCATCTCACGCGATGGAGGACGGCATTTGCTGCAGCAGCAAGGAAAGTTTTATTCTTACTCAGGTAAGATGCCTTGTGAAGAGATACCATGCTGGTACTTCTAGTGGGTTCTAAACCTATTCCAGAGTTGTGGAAATCAGATAGTGAGTGACGGCTCCTTGACTTAGAATTGAAGACTTTACTGCTTACTTTACTGCTCAATCAAAATAGATGAAGCACTTAGTGGCATCAGTACTTTGCTGCAATCTCACAGCTAGGTGAAAGTCTGGGTCTTTAATTTTGAGTTGGTTTTAGTTGTTTTAGGTTTTGGAGAGCCAGAGTATTGTTAAGAGGCGCATTTTGGCAGGACTGTGTGTTAAGTGATGAGAACACAGAAGCTGCTGACTTCAAGGAACTTGTTTCTTAAGGTAACAAGGCTTGGGACAGAACAGTGTGTCTGAATACTTCTCAGTGTACTCTATCCCTTTTCAGCAGCTTATCTATGAGTGACTTGATCTCAACCAAATTTTGTGGAAGAGTAAGTATTAAGGTAAGGTGCATCTGGGAATTTTGGAAACTTAGACCTAGCTACTTAGAGGAACAGACTTTGCTGGTACACAAACTGCATATGCAGAACCCACAGATGCCTTAACTGTGGAATAAATCTGTGAGATTTTGCACTTCCAACTGAATACAATGTCCAACCAGGACAGACAGAAAAAATGGTAGAACAGACTGCATTACTTCTCTTGCTATGGAAATATTACTTCGTAACTCAAAATCTAATGGGAATAACCTTTGGATTATTTAGCTGCCCAGATAAATTACTGTTACTTACATTTACCCTTATATATTTAATGGCTTGGTTCAGCCCAAAGGGACTTTATTTGGCAGTTGTACCTTCCTTTACATGGTGAGATAGATGAACAATGAATAACACCTAATTTGTGTTAAGCACTAAGTGACCTTTCTGTAGCAGCAGACCAGCCTTACTCCTTCTTCTGCTATAACATGTTTCTTTAAGGAACATTTTGTTTCACCAGGAGCACTGCAAACAAAATGTCATAGCTGTGCTTTACATCCCTTGCCTATAAATGAGATAAAAAGGTAAAAATTGTTGTTTTGTGTTTTACCTATTTAGTTAATATTTCTTCTTGTTTGTGAATCCTTAACAATGTAGACGTGTTATTTTCCTTGTACACAAAGTAGACCTCTTTTACCAGCCTTGTTCTATACTATGGCCATGCATACTGCCTCCAGATGTGTTTGTACTAACCCTGTTTGTAACACAGGGTTATTAATTAAGTAATTAAGTTTTTGGTGATAATGACAATTTTCCTTTCTAGTTTGTCTTAACAACAAGATTATGGAGTTGGCAAATTAGAGATCACAACCTTATGTAGCTGGCCTAAATAGACTGCTTTGCTGCAAGGCTGTGTTGTCTTTTATGAGCCCTTTGTAGAACTACAGTTGAAATTTAAATTGGACCTGTTAGTTATCATCAGGATCAGTAGTTTTCCCAGCTGTGTCAGATGGCTAAATCTCTTCTTTTTGGTTTACTATATAGATAAGACTAAATCAGGATCTCCCAGGCAGGAGTAACTAATCTTTGTGGCTATTCAGCTTTTAATGTGACAGAACCTTTTATATAAATATTAATACGGTTGTTAAATATCATTAAGTAATGACTTTTTCTTCTGAATGTTTTAAGACCATTGAACTTATTGTAATCCTCTGTCCATCCTCCCTTCTCATGAGATAATAATGGGCTCAGTGTAGCAGCTTCAGTGTTCTGTTTTGAAATATCATCCCTGTGTGCACACACACAGTTTGGGGAGAGGTGAGTGCTGAAGCTTTTGACTACTTGATCCTCTGATTAATTTTTTTTACTGATTTAATTCTTTTTCATACTTTGCCCAATTATCCATGTTATGTGTCACAGGTTAACTCTCAATTTGTGATTATGTGTTCTTTAATCAAATCTCCTGTCCTTCATGTCTGATACTTTATATTTGCCTGTGTTAGGTTTTACCTTGGATTTTCTTTTTTTTTTAACCTGTTTAACAGATTGTATCCAGGTTTGCTGTTATTTTTATGTGCTGTTTGATCTCCAGTTACTTCCAATTTAGTTTGCTAACAAATACAGCTTAGTTTGTCAGGGCTGTTTTTTTCTCTGTTGTACTTGTTATGTGTATTGACTTTGACCTGTAAGTGTAAGCATGAGCTTGACTCCAGCTCGGTGTCTACAGAAAAGGAAGTGTTGTTGAATTCATGGCTAAAGGTACTTATGGTTATGTTCTTGTTGCTTATAGTTCCCTCCCCTTAGTTTTGTTAGGTTCCTGTAGAATATTTCTAAGGTCTTCAGGTAGAACACATTTTAAAAACTGTAACATGCCAGACAGACTTTATTTTAAACACCCGAAAGGTTTAGTTTCTCCAATGCTTCTCCGATTTTCCGTGTTTAGTCAAATTAGTATTTCTATGTAGGTCTTATCTGCCAGCTTATAGAATAACATGGCAAAAGCATGGTATCATGAAAACGTACAGTATAAGATGCAATTTTAATAGTGTTAATAAGTATATTTAAGGAAATGCAATAGTCTTTATTTGCTTCTTTTTTAAATAATTACTTAAAACTATTGAGAACACGTTCTGCGCTTTCAATGCAGTAAATGGCATACAGTCAATGAAAAAGTATGTTGCTCGATGTTTTTATATACATATAGAGCAGGAAGCTCATATGTCAATGGATTTATTTTGCACAGCTTGTGAAAGCAAAATTATGTAGTAAAAAAATGGGAAATGTCTTATCTAGCAAGATAATTCCTCAGAGGGATTGCGTTTTTAAAAGGGAAATATGAGACAGAAGACTTCAAAGATACTGCAGTTATGCATTCGTACTTCCAAAAAGACTTTTTGTAGTCTAAAATATACACACCTGTTTAAGGAGAACTGGTTTAAAATTAACCCTGTGTTATGAACTAATTAAGTTCTGAGCAAGTAGGGAAATACTACCTGTTCAAATTCAGGAATTGGTGTGTGGTATGTCAAGTTTACAGCTTTCAAATTGGAAGCCAGATCTGAAATGTTTTTTGTTACATACCTATTACTAGACCTCAAGTGGATGTGTCCCCATGTGCATATGTGTGCCTACTACAATGTGTTGTCAAGTGTATATTTGTTAGAATAGTCAAAAGATTGACTAGATAACTTGCAATTCAATGCAGCTATATTGCCTTGCTCATATCTCATACCTGCTACAAATTGCTTGGTCTATATAAATTAATAGAACTATTTTATTGCTGAATAGGATACAAAATTTGTGGGTCTGTGGCCTGAAGAAGCTTTGATAATTGTTTTCATGAAAAAAAATTGAACATTGTTTATTTGTCTGTGCTTGCTTCTTACTCCTGTTTCTTTGCTTTACTACTTCAGCGAAAAAACACACACGGTGTCAATGATATCTAATGGAATTTAACCAGGAAGTGATCAATAATCTTAACTTCATGGCCTTCACAGTTTATCATGACAAGTGAAGTTCTATTTACAGTTTTTCTGAGAAGCTTAGCTGTCACTTGGTGAAACTATGTTCAATGGAGGTTTAAGCTATCCAGTTAAGGCACATGTTTACATTTTTTTTTGCCTACCAGGGAGCTTTTCCTGCTATTGAAACCTTCACGATTATTTCTGTGGTTTTGGGGTTGTGCGGTTCTTGGCTTCAATGCTTTCTCACTTTAAAAATATATATTTTATTTATATGTATACACACATACAAATGACTTGTCAAATTGTCTGTGTAAAATGAGGATAACACGATAGGTAGCCCACTCCTGATATTTTGAACAACAGATCTAATTCTTACTGGTTTAGTTATCTAACTATTATTGTCCCTCTCCTTTCTTTTACTTTCCAATAAGTAAAGGGTAAATGGCTTTCAGGATGTTCTTGTATGTTAGAGAAACTGTGATGTTTGTAGGAGTAGTACATTTGTTGTTACAGCAGGAATAGCTATGAAAAAACTCTTCTTCTAGACTAATATACAAGAATTTCTGCAGGCACCAGAAAACGTATAATGTACCAAAATATGGAGAAGAATACAAACACTATGGAAAAGGTTATTTTTGTTTGTAATTTTTGTGGTATGAAAGATGATTTTCTGAAGGTTCCCTATAATGCAGCTAAGGTGCTTATAGTGTTTTCTCTCTTTTGGTAGTGCTGGAGGCTGCATGCTGCTATAATTTGGGAGCTTTTTTAAATTTGAGACTGTGCTTCTCATGGATAATTGTTCTTTACAGGGAGTCTTGTTCTTTGAATGTGATGTACGGCTGCACGCGCCTCTCTTGCAGCTGCTTTTTTTCTTTTAAACTTAATGTCTTTTCTTCAGTCAATATGGAAAACACGATTTCTTTGCAATACCTTATGATAATTGCCTTATGATACCTAATGAAATTGTAGAGTTTTTAATTTTGTGGCTACAATCAAATCTCAATGTTTTAGTTTGTGAAATTCATGACTTCATGGTTTCTTGTTGCTGTTGTCTGTAAATGCTTCATAAAAAATTAAGGCTCACAAGTCTCAGTGAATGAGCATGCACAGAATCTCTTTTTATTTAAGTGATTGACTATGTGACTTAAAACTGTAGAAGATAGGTTTCTTAATATGTAACTACAGTTACAGAAAAATGAGAACTCCAGAGTATTTATTACACCTATTTGTTTTATGGGCTCTGTCAGCATTTCTAAGGAAAGCTTCATGCTGGGGGTAAAACTTATCTGAAGATATATTGGCTTTTAAATGATTCAAAATACCACTGAGAGAGAAAAAATAAATACAAAGTGTTACATTATCTGTGTCTTAACATGGGAACTTTGTGTGAGGATTTCCCTTTAGCAGGATGATTTAAGTTTATTCCAAATAAATTGATCATGTGGGAATTTTTGTTCATTACAACTATTTTTGTATGGTAGCTTTCATTGCTAGATCAAATAATCAGAAGTGGCCAGGATAACATTAGTTTCAGTACTTATTTTCCCTAAAGTTACTTAGGTGTTTTTCATGTACAATATGATGAATATTCTAGAAGCTTAGTGCTACTGCACACTTACTCAGCAAAACAGTGACATGGGAGAGTGGTCTAGGTAGAAGTCAGGTGGAGTGCTTACACGTTGAGAGTTAGTGCCTATCTTGAATTGATTTCTGGACTGATGTAGCACGTGTTATAGGTAACACTGGGGAGAGGAAGTGATGTTCAGTAAAACTATGATCTTTGCATGTTCCTACATTTGTGGTGGAATAATTGCAACCTATAAGGATTTTGGGGTTTATTTCAACTGCTGCTAAAAAAATTCAAAGAACCTGTGTAGTGTTTTCTCTGCGTCTTAAGAATGGAGAATATAGCAGAAGGCAAATTGGAAAGGACTCCTGAGGAGTGATATCAACAGCAGTCTGACTATGCATCCTTTCACTTGTACTAATGGTGCATAGAATACCTACAACTTGGAACTGAGAAAGAACTACAGGGTTCTGTAACTTGACTGCTATCAGCCAAGTTCAAGACTAATTCCTAAAGCAAATTATAATCTTCTCTCTTGAAAGGGGGATATTGAGCTTTTTTTTGTTTCACAGAGAAAGAAGTTGATGCCTTTATGTTAAAATTCAGAAATGCGTTACAATTGGACGCTGCAACTTTAAGGAGAAAAATTTTCAAACTGAGGGAGTTAATTAAGCTTCATAATTAATCTCAAGTATTGAAAATATTTAGAAATTATTTTAAAAAATATAACGTGGTCAATTAATAGTGATGTTTATGCATTCAGTCTGTTTAAAGTATAAATCGTATTTGAAGTGCTGAACTACTTATATAATCGTTTCAATTGTAGAGCTGGTGGGCTTTGGGGTGGCATAACTGTTTTAATGTTTTATTGTAACATCTATTGCTTAGTCATTTATTGGACCACCTTTCAAACAGGAAAAGAGAATAGTGGAGTCTAATAACAAACCTGAATAGAAGCAAATAGAAATTTACTAACATAGATGTTTTATATAGATACTGTGAAAACATGGAAAAATATAAGTAGAAGTATCTCACTTCATCTTGTTAGTACTTCCTTGCTTTTTCCTAGGTTTTGTTTGCTTGCTGGTTCTAGTTCTAATTTATTGATCCATTTTGCAATATGATCTCACAAAATAAGTTCCATAAACAGGCACTGAGCCATAATGTGGAAGAGTTACCTCTCTCAGCCAGTTTTCTCTGAATGGAAATGTGTTAAACTTTGACTTTATTTATTTTATATGTATTGTAACAACGACAGCTGCCCTTAAACTCTGAGATGAACCAATGTGCAAGTACGATTGTTGTTCTGCTTCCTCAGGGTGCTGGTGGTGTATCAGGCTACATCATTCCTCCTTCTGAGCAACCAATAAACTGTGACCCTTGTAATCCTCAGTTTAGGAAGATATAAATCAGTCTTCGGTGGTTTCCTAATTGATTTACTTGTGACCAGTGTTGAACATCTCACTTCCACCTGCTTATCACTTATTAGCTGTCACGTGGCTTATACAAACTGTTATTAACTTTCCTTCATAGCTCAGCTTTGAGTTGCTTATCGCTTTCTGTATGTCCAGGTTTGGCTCAAACCTAGTGTGATACTTGAAGTTACTTGTTCAACTTTCTTGCTTTCTTCTGTCTCAAGAGCTTCACCTTCCAAAGAGGTTTAAACAGTTGTGCACTTTCATGTATTTTCCTTTACTCACTTTCTTTCCATTCGGAGATGGTTTTCAGTGTTTGGTTAGAGTTTATGAAGTTTGCAAGGACTTGGCTTAGTAATAGAAGAATCAGTAGTTCATAACAAGAGCTTTGCAGCTGTTGAGTTTTGCTATATATACCATGCAAACAGCTTTGCATGGTGTATTTAATAAGGTTCATTATTTAAATAGCTATTTCTCAATTTTTATTTTTTTTTCTGTGACAAAAGCTGCAAAAACCAAACATGTTCCATGTCTCTCTATGAGCTGTGTTGAGCTTATTTATGTGACCCATGTCAAGGCCATCTCGTAGCCTGTTTTGACTGTGAGAGGTCTACGTGGAACAGAGATCTCTTTAGGTTCTATCTGTATTTTAACTCTGGGTGATTATTTCTTGTAAGACTGGAAAAGATGGCAGTCACTGAGCTGTGAGATTCTATATGCACATAGCTATTGTTTCATAAATAAAAATTCCTTACCAGGGGAGTTTCATTATAGTAAAGGGGTGACTTGTACTAACTATGAAGAAAGTTTGGTGTTTGCAAATTAGTCCTCCCTGAGAATACTAATTTTCAACTCCTCTGATGTTATTCATGTTATTTCACAGAAAATACTTCTGAATCCAAGCTGATAGTTTTCTTTCCCTGAACATGTAGCTGAAGGACTAGTATTTTAAGATAGATATATATGTATGTAAGTTTTTCTTTAAGTGGAAAGATTTCAATTCAGCTGTTAATGAACACATCTTTTATAAAAATCTTAAATAAAAAAGGAAGGTGAATATAAATGCTAAAAATTGAGGGCTAAGAAAAGAATTATAGAAAACTGACTTTATAGAATGACAGTGATATAAAAAGAAAGGTTTCAAGAGCAAAAGAAAAATTCTCTTTCTATCATGAGGCCTGATGTGAAGTGAGAGGGATTAAATTGAATATTGATTTTAGGAAAGGTATGACTATGGTCTTAAAATGATAAAGATAAAAAAAATACAAAAAATAAACTCCCCACAACCAAAAAACCCTATACAAGAAAAGAATGAGAGAATTGATCACCAAGCAGAGTTGCAATTGAGGGCCATGTTCTGGTTGCCACAATCTCAAGGGAGTCATGGTTTCTGTAACTGGCAGAAACACTTCAGACTGATGATGATGATCAATGAAAAAATATCAGTCATTCATAGTGAGGGGGAGAATGAGAGAGTAATGATGAAGAATTTCTACCTAAAAACATTTAAGCAGTAATAAAGAACTGATGTCCAGTGTGATGAAGGATGAAGCTCAAGGTAGTAAAGAGTGTGGAGAGACTAGGACATTCTTTAACCTGGCAAAAAATAAGGTAGATGGAAGAATTACTCATTTGTAACTCAAGATGTGCAATTTAATTCACTAGACTGAAGTTTTCTGATAAAAAACATATTTTAGTTTTCAAATGATTGTAGGGAATTAACTGGCTAATGAGAGTCAAACTAACTGTGTCACAGAAGCCTCAAAAATGTTCCAGGCTGGAAGACATGGTTTCTTTAATAGGGGTCTCAAATGTATGTAGAAATGGTTTGATGTCATCATTCCAAATGAGTATTTCATGTAGGTATACATTAGAATAGGTCTATCTAATGTTGCTCTATCACCTCTAGGAATGAGGAATCCTCTTGATAAAAAAAGAAGGGGAGGTGGGATTTTAGTGGTAGGAGGTGGGACTTGAAAAGACCAAACAGCTTGGATCTTGCCTATGCCACGCTCAAAATACAAATCATCAGCTACCATTTTCTTTTTCTCAGCATAAGAAGGGATTGTGATCCCTTCCTGAACAACAGCTTAAACACAGCTTTTGTATTTGTTCTTTACTGAAAGAGTGGTGAAGCATTGGAACAGGCTGCCCAGGGAAGTGGTGGAGCTGCCACCCCTGGAGGTGTTCAGAAAGCATGTAGACTTGGCACTTGCAGGACATGGTTCAGTAGGCACAGTAGTACTGGGCTGATGGATGCTCTGCATGATCTTGGACACTCTTTTCTTTAATTTTCTTAGGATTCCATAAGGTCAAATAAATTATGTGTCTTTATACATGCTAAGAAACACCTTTGAGGGATATTTACAGCTAATGATGTGAGCTATTCATTGTCTTTTAACAGACCAGTGTGCGGGATGAAAAATGTAGAGAGATGCAGATGGAAAAAAATATACGCTTGCATATCATTGTTTCTGTGATGCTAAGGATAAGAAAAGTGAGTGTAACACAAGATCAGTCTTGTGAAGGTGTAACCAGAAAGAATACTGTCTAGTTACCATGTGGGAATCCTATAGAAATATAAATATTTGCAGTGATTTAAGGAATGATAGCTAATGCTTAAGCCATTTTACAGCTATTGCAAGTTATATTCTCTACAAGGCAGGAAAGTGTTTATTTTTCTTTCTTTTTTTTTTTTTGGTTAGTTTTGAGTGATGCTATGTTAGTATTGCCTTCACATTCAGGAGGAGAATTCAATCAGACTGGATAACATAAATTTTAGTATGAGATCACTCTTGATATTCTGTTGATATTACCAAATGATATGCAAACAGTCTGTGAAAACTTTGCTTTAGATGCTCTGAATATCTGAAGAAATTTATTCCTTACTTCCCCACCCGCCTTCTGTTAATGATATTTGAGCAATCCTGCCAACTGACTGGAAAAGCAAATTTGCTTTGTCCTTTATGTGCTTCATGAATATCCACAAAATTCAGCAGGGATTTGGCCAAGAAAGTTGGTTCATTCCTCCCAGAGAAGAAATATGTAAATTTGAGAAGGTGGTGTTGTTTGTAGAAGATCTAAAACCAGCTTTTGGAATTTGCTGGGGAGGCTTGTGTAGCTTTAAGTAAGGAGATTATGTAAAATGCTGACTAAAGCTGAGAGCTTCCACAGCCTTTGCCTAGCAGCTGAGCAGAGTTCTCCCAAGGCAAGAACTTCTCACTAAAATATAGTTTGGTTTCCTTGTTTAGCCATTACTTACCCCAGCTTTCCTCATTACTTCTATGTCAATCTTGTGTTAATCTTTAATACATTAATATGAGCTTTCTTCTGGCTAGGGTATACTTTTACAGCTGTTTATTTTATTTTCTGAACACTGGAGAGGAAAATCCTTACCCCTTATATCCATCTCACTTAATGAAAAATAAAAACATGAGTATTTGAATTTGTATTTAGATTTGGATTCAAAAATTCACATGAAAGAAACCACTAGTGATAGGTTGGCTTTATTCGGGTTTATTCTGGGGTGCCTTAACTAATTGAAAAATGGATTGTATTTCTTTTGCAGTACAAAGAGATAATAATAAGGAAAGTACCTTGAGTTGGAATAAAATGCTCCTGTTAAACCCTGAATAAAACTTTACCTGGATATTTAGGTAAACTCAACTATTTCGGTAAAAGTTTCAGTAAAACTTTTACATATGGATATGTAAATAACAGATACAAAGCTGCACTACCAAGACCTTCACAACTCTTTTCTTTTTCCATGCTTGTTTTTGGATGAAATTGTAGTTATTGACCTGCTTTAATCCTTTGGATATTTTATGTTTTGCATATCATAGTGCCCAGTTTGACTTTTCAGTGGACGATTTCTATGGTCATTTATATTCCCATTAAAACATTATGTGAGGCAATAGAACCAGTGGATGGAAAGGATGTGCTCATGCATAACCCATTTGATGCTTTGTAACAGTATTAGAGAGAAGAAAGCTTTGTATCAGGAATAAACTGCCCTGTTTAGTGGCAGCTACTAGCTTGCGTACCCCAAGAGATCTCCCTCATGGGCTGCAATGGTGCACAGCAGAGATGGTGCAAGCAGGATTTGGGCACTGCATGCTTTGAAAACCTCTTGCTGCTCCAGAAAAGAAGCCCTGGCTGTTGCTGTGTGGGTGAGCAGAACGTGACTACAGTCAGTCATGAATTTATTTGCCGTAAGGAGGATAAAGGGAAGAATTCTTCTAAACAGGCATGAAAAGCGGAGATCCTGTTCTATTTACTTGATTTACAAGATGATTAGGGACTTTAGGAACATAACTTGAATAAGGAACTGCATGCAACTGCTTAGAATTTTGTCCCATAAGTCAATAAATAGAGTTTAGTTGGATCACTGAAAAAGGGGTTACCTGGCATATCTCAGCTTATATCTGACTTGCATTGTGAAGATCAGGTTCTCACATATTACTATATTTGAGATATTTTGCTAATAACCTATAGTACAAACTTTCGTCTTGTTGAATTCAGTCACTTGACAAATATACTAGCCATAAAAATTGAATGGAGCCCAATTCTGTGTTCAATAAGGCTTTGAAGAAAAGAATTACTATTGAAGCAAATGCACATCATAAGCATTCTCAATTCATTATTGAATAGAGTATATTAGAGAAGTATTAATATAAGAACTACCTTTTGATCATACTTCTTGGATAACAACTTAGTTGGAGTATACGGTTCCTTTTTTATGAGCTTTCATGACAAACATCAAAGAAATGAATGTTGCTATAAACTTCTATTTGTAGAAAGTATATAGAAAGTATCCCTCATTAATTCAGAACCACTGAATTGGTTGTCAAAGACAGCTGCTGTGAGTTCTAATAATTGCCTAATTAATGATACATTTTTGGTATCGTGATCAAACAAATACATTTCTGCAATGGTGTTGGATTCTGCTGATGAGTTGTCTTGATTCTAGCTTCAGATAGTGACTTTTAATATTGAGATATGCTTAGGTGTATTAATAAAGCTGAGCAAGTAAGAGTAATTTTCCAGTAACTCAATTATTCTTGTTAGATGTTTGGAAATATATGATCTCAAGGATGTGAGCTGTTATTAAGTTGCAGTTGGCAGGATTGTTATTAACTAGCAGAATTCTGTTAATTGCTGTTTCTCTTTTTCATTGTTGTCCTACCTAAGCACAGAGTGTACTGGAGTATTGAAATGGGAGGTGGCGATCTTAGGCTATGAAGCATTCTTCTGGCTCTAAGAGTGGCCAAACTATGTACTGATACTTTGGGATTATTAGCCTACTTCATATAGTTATTCTAATATCTCTTTCTTAAACTGAAGATTGTTTTGATTGCTTAGTTTATAGATAGCTCTGTAGTTCTGTGAATTAAAAACAGAGCCTAAAATATATCTCCCAAAAAAGATCGGAGCAAATTGATTTGCCAAGCATAGATGTGTGGATAATCTGTTCAATTAATATGGGCTTGTTTTAAAACAATGCAAATTATTAAACATTTATAACTTAATTCACACACTGTTGCTAAAATACAGACCGAAGGGAAGTAGTACAGTTAGAAATACACTATTAATAGCTATTCACTCTAATTCTGTAGACTTAACTTGATATCAATTTTATCATAGTTTCTGTGAATAGTAGAAAATTTCAGAGAGTAAATGAGAACTGGAAAATAAAGGCATCTAGCTGAGATTTTGATTTTATTGCAAACTTCTTTTCCCCTGCACTTTCTGAAAGCCCTTGAGCAGGACCAAACGGTGAACTGTAAGATCTCTGTGTTTCAAGGGAGATGGTGGGGGTCGAGGGAAGGGCCAGAAAACTTTGAGTTTCTCCTATATCCCGAGAACAGACAAACAAAAATTATTATGGACATTAAGCAGAGTCTACTGTCACTTGAAGGTACCCTCCACCACCCATAGTACCTATGTTATAAAATTTGTTTCAATTGACCCTAAGCAGAGTCCTTCTGAGCAGAAATGTAGCTTTTAGATCTATAATTCAGTACACCATTTGGATCTTTTCACCCTATCTGCTGTTTAACAGCCTCTACTGAGAAATTCTGTGACTTATGCCACGTATGAATTGGAAAACTGTATTACATACACAACAAACAGTAAAACTATGTATGATATGTGGCTGTAAGGATTCTTTTGGTGATAAGCTGGTGCTGCTGTGAAATCTTCTTTGCAAAGTTACTTTTCCTGTACCACCTGATACTGTATTTTGGATATCTTAGCAGAACTTTAGTGGAATTTTTTCTACTTCCTTATGAAAGGAAAGTTTCACATGAGGTATAACCTTATCCTCATCTATTAGAACAGAGGACACCTGTACAAGAAAAAGGATATATGGAGATAGGGGATATGTCACTAATGTGTTTGTGATGTTGTCCAGTTACTGCCTGTGCTTTCATGTGCTTAGAAGTTACGCAGATGTGCTATATAATATCTATGGTTTCAACTTGTACTGCAATTTTTTTTAGCTTGTGTTAAAAGCAAATGAAATGTAAACAGAAGTAATCTTAGTCTGTAAAATTATGTCTGAAAAATTGAAGATTATATCTCTCAACCTGATAATAAAAATGTTGGGGACATGAGATAATCCTCAGTGACACTGCGCTGTTAAGAATAGACTCATTTTAATGACTAGAGGCAATTTAAAAAAAGCCACATATAACTCACTCCTATTTCTGAAGTGAACGGAATTGTTTCAATGACAAGAGGAAATGCTGATACAACTTTTATTTTTAAAGATGAGTGTGTCACTTCTTTCATAAAATATTTTCCATGCTAAATTAACATTCATACTCTATAGTGTTCTCTTTGATAGCTACGATACAAGTGTGTTAAAATGATTTCCCATTGTTGAACGGATGGAAGTCGTTAAGGTGTAATGACAAGATTTCTTCGAGCAACAGGTAATTCAGTGAAATGAGCATTTTGGAGTACTGAAGTCTGCAATCAAAATTAAATGATTTTCTTTCTTTCTCACTGAAGACATGATGTGTGTTAGGTTTCAAGGATTTCATTTGCTTCTATTTAATTTGCCTAATCATAACTAGAACAGTGGTTCAGTTTTCATGCAGTTTTTCTGAAGGGAAGTGATATGTATTTGTAACTTAAATGTAACTATAAAGCTGTACTGTATTTTCACAGTTGTCTTCCTTTAAAAAATTACATTTTAACATATAGCAGAGGTTGAGAGACACCCCTTTTGGTAGCTTTTGGTATTACCTTTGTAACGTTGTTCTACTGACTGAAATTTCAAAATATGAAGTGGAGTTCTATCCCTTAACTCCCAGGCTTGTTTATTTGGAATATATGCTGAAAGGATCAGAGTGTATTTTCCTTCCTGTGTCTTCTGAAAAGTTGTCGTACAGTCATGTCCTGAACTTGCTGGTGTCGTGAAATATTTGGGGAAGTAGTTCTACTGAAGCTTCAGAGTTGTTTTTTATCCAAACCTACATTGCTAGGAACACTTATTGAGTTCATGTCTAGAAATGCAGTAGAGATGAAGAGCCATACTCTATCAGTTGTTTTCAGATATTTTAAGAAAAATGGTGCTTTAAGAAAAATGCTATATAGCACGAAAGTCAGCAAAACTAAATTGGAAACTAGCTAATCACTTCTGATTCTTCTTTGTCAAGTAAAACATGGCATTGGGGTTAATTTTAAACTTATGTGGCTGAAGAATCAGTTTTTAGTCATGTTTTGGAGCTGTGAGCACAACTATACCGAAAGCAATATAAATGGAGCTGTTTAGAGGATAATCTGCTCTCTGCAGGAACAAAGACATGCAGGGAATTGTCCAAGAAGGAACTACTGATTAAAGTTTTGGCTGATAATCACTTTGTGTACGCTTGAATTATGCTATTAAAACCCCTTTCTCTTCAAAGACATCTGCAGGGATTGCATATTTATAAACAAAAGCAGATTAAGATAATTTATTAATTCTTTGTCTGCCATCCACTCATTATTTCTGCTAGAAGTATCCACTTCTAAGCTCCCAACTACGTTAACCTTTGAGCACAGATATAACGTTTTAATTGGCTTACAAGTAGGAATCAGCTTTTATCCTTATACATAGAACAGGAACGTTTCTAAATCTAATTCATGCCAGGAAGTGTAGTTACCGGCATGCTTTCAGGATTAAGTAGGATGTGTTAACTTCACCGAGTGCAGATGTGTGGGGAGTCTTGTAAATTAGGCACGCCCCTTGTTCTAGGCCGTGTGGACACAAACTGAACGGGACAAGAAACTGCTGTGAAATGTTATTTAAGTTATCTCTGCCAGTTTGTTCAGCAGGGTAGGTACCTAATGCTCCCAAATGAATGACCGGGTTTTAGAATTGCGGAGTGAGCAAGTACTCTAGCTTAGCAATTAGCCACGGGTAAAGTAAAGCTGTATTATATGTGGAGGGACAGCTGGAAGGTTGGTTAACTGCACTTCTAACTGCCAAACCTTGAGCAGCACAGAGGCATCCTGTCAATACATCCTTAACACTATAGGACAAAGAAGAAAGTCCTTTCTACCACTTACTTATAAAGTTGCAATGGAGCAACACATCTACCAAATGTGCCTGGGCTTGTGGATTATAAGATTGCAGCTGAATAGTTTTCTTAGATGTATGTCTACAGGTGAAAAGTTTAGGTATTAGGTTTACATATGGACTGGAAAAAAATGTTTGCAGCAAAAAAAAAAAAATCACAATAAGACTGTTATGTCTTTGCTTTACTGTCTTGAAAGGAATCAGTTTCTTTCCTTTCTCTTTCATCCAGTCTATGCTCATATGCTTTTGTTTCCTAATCCTCAATATTACCAGAAGACTTTTTAATATATCTACTAAATTTACTTGTACATCTAACTCAAGTTTATAATAAAACCTGACCTCATCTAAATGGGTAAGTATCCAACTCCTTTTTGTGCGATAAAAAAACAGTCTTTCTAATATATCATGAGCAGAGCCAGCAAACTTTATGTATATACTGTATGCATTAGTATTGTGCATGTGCTTGTGCACACATATGTGCATAGTCTGGATAATGCTGGTAGTCAGGCAATCTTAAGCTATAAAAGGGGTCTATACTGTTGTATGAAGTCAATCCAGGTAGCATTCTTACTCCACCTGAGCTTGCACCTATTCCTCACATCAGCAGGAACCACAAAACTCTGCATTTGAGAGGTAAGGACAGTTACTGAAAATGAGCTACTGGAGATGGGGAAAGCCCCTTCAAGAGTCTCCGTTTTAAGAGCTTTGCTGTTACAGTTCACAGAGCTTGAAAAGTCGTTTCTAGTGATGTTTTCTCAGGGATGATAAAATCAGCCTCTCCCAAGGTGTGCTGGGATGAAGGGCATTGAGATGAGATGGCAGTGGATGGGAATGCTTTGACTTTCTGGTGTTCCCACAACTGAAAATGGCAGAACTTGACAAGGAAGAGCCTGTGTCTTATTGAATTACGAGTGTATCTGTAAAGAAGCAAGTGATAAAGGAGATATGATGTTATTTGCCTGCAGGCTTTGAACACCAGAAATTCTGTTTCTTCCCTTCTTGGACTTTCTGGAATAAATGAAAGCCAAATTCATTACAAGTTGCTGCTCCCAATATTTGTATGACATTCAGAGCTAGTTGTGGTAGTAGCTCTATGGAAAAATATTCAGAAATTTATGATTACCAGTACATGAAGTTAGGTAATCTGTCATTACATGTGAAAAGAGGACTACTCTCAGAAACATGGTGTGAGGATTGCATTATATTTTTACATTCTCATTCTAACCTTTTATTTCATGCTTCCTATTATTTTTTATATTTGAAATTCTGACTTTTTATATTTCTTGTCCATATTTTCCACAGTACATATTATAGTAAGCAAATTCAGATAATATTTTCAAAATTCTCTAAGTGTGAGGATTTAGTTATGTGAATCTGCAAAACTAGTCTGTTTTCAGCAAGAAACAGCACAACAGTCATTCTTAAGATCCCAAGGTCTATATAGCTTGATTATATGGACTGATAGTGCTAAAAAGGTCAACTCCCTCCCCGTTACATGTAAAAAAATTGTGCAAGATAAAAGAGAACAGGTACAGGATGTTCTACAAAGTGTATTTTGGCATTGCCAATATTTTTCAGTCTTTCATCCTACTGTTTTTTTTTAAATAAATATAAATAAATATACGAGTTTTCTCCGTCTGTAAGGCAGATATGACTACTAGCTTTCTGCAGTAGGGACATCAGATACAGAGTGTGCAGAGTCTAAGGAGTGACTTTTTGGCTATCAGGAATCAGGTTTCAGATGCTCTGTCATATCTTCCATGTGATTTGTATTTTACCTGAGGAGCACTATTGAATGTATGTATAATCTAAGAAGAAAAGCAAAATGTAACCTCTGAAATTGGGCATATGAACTGCACGAGCAATATTTGTGCTAGGGGATGAGCAGTCGATTGCTAGGTTACGTGTGCATTACCTATGATGGTGGCACCTGTGTTTTGCATGTAGGAATTGCAAACCTGTACACCTGTAATGATTAATGAGCTCTTCAGGACTCCTGGTGGATTTGTTTGTCTCTGAATTTGCCATCTCATTCACTTTCAGTGCTTCCCACAAATTTAATAAAGTCAGTATTTCCATCATCCAAGATGTTTGGGGACTACAATTAGTATATTCTTCCTTTCTGATAGATAAACAGTCTTTAATTATTTTTCAGTGTTTGCACCCCTTTTTCCATAAGGGCATGTCTTTCACAACAGGATCCCCAGCGTGCACACATGGTGAAATTCATTCTGTAATCTTTGCTTGAAAAAAAAACATCTCCTAAGATGAGTTCACTTAGAAAGTCCTTTTCCCAAGTCAACAGGTTTGGTTTGTTTTTTTTTTCTGAAGGTGCAGGTGGTTCAAGGGCATTACTTAGAAAGTGCAAAGTTCATATTCTGTCACGTCTTTATTAGTGGTAGTAAAATATCTTTGTTTCTCCTGTTTGTTATCAAGTGTATTTCCCAAGACCTCTTTTAATGCAGTGGATACTCATTGTGCTTCAACAGACTTAAATATCTCCTGAAAGCTAGAGTGAAGACCACATCACATAATGAGTAATGTTAGGTTTTTCAGTCACCCACTCTACTTTCAAGAGAGTGAAACAGCAATGGTGCGCTGGGTGATGGTGGAACTATTGCCAGAGCAGGTTGTTTTGTTCAGGATGGTATTTTATTCTATGGTCTTTGTGGGTAAGAACGGAGGTCTGCAGCAGAATCATACAACACAATTTCCCTTTACCAGTAACAAATCATATGCAGTACAAAAAGTACTGAATATCAAACAGGAGGGTTATATTTCATGATTTGTAATAGTGGCATTGAATGGCGTGAAAGTTAACTTCAGATCTTCTCTCTGCTTTTTCCTTTGTGCAAGATGAGTTTCTTTCAAATCAAGCAAAAGGACTAGGTAGCAACTGCACCTATTTTACAGCATCTTATATAATTAGGCTTTCTACTTATCAGTGTGAAGATCCCCAGCCACAGAATGAGTTTGGCGGTGTGCTTTAGTTGAGTGGAGTGGAGGGAAATGAGGTGGAATTTTGTGAAGAACATACTCCCATTTCAGTTTAACTTTAATTACAGATAATGTTGAACAACAAGTGGTTTTGTAATAGGTTTGATTTAGTTGGTTTGTTCATTATCACAGAAGTGTTACTCTCTGTTCTGGCCTTAGGAAGGAGGTGCAGAGGGGATTGAAGTAATTTCCTGCATACAGACTCCTTGCCTTTCCTATCACTGTTTTCTCCATTGTGTATAGCAGGCACTGATTTAACATCAAAAGTATCCTGCTTACTGTTATGTGTAGTTATAATATATAGACTATTCCAATATGTGATTTTTTTCTACATTGGTTGATGGCAAATGGTTTTAGCTGAGAGGAGCTCCAGTTCCAGTCTATGCAAAAATAGGTACTTAGATAAATGTTCAAAGACCAAAGTGGGAAGGTTTTATATCAACCATAATTTTATGTCAGTATTGCTTTCAAATCTGTGTTGAGATTACCTAATAAGGTTACTTAAAATGTATTTTGAAATGTATTGGGTTTTTTTTCTGCTCTTTAGGGTCAAGAGTCTGAATGTTCTCTTCCCTTAAAGATATAGGTACGAATGCAACTAGTCCTGACTTCTTGTATGTGAAGCTTTAGTTGAGGATATGTACTTATGAAGAAGTGGTGGGTGACTTGTTTATACCTTTTGTTTATTCTGACGGGGATGCTTATAACTTAGTTACTCATCAGCTGTATAGTAAAATGTACTTGTGGGTCTGAAGTTTGTTGGTTCAAGACACTTGTGAAATGTATCTTTCTTGGTTTCCTGTTTTAGTATGAGAAAAAACTACATCTTGAAATATTCCTCTGGCATCTGTGTGTTTGTTTCGTAGCTGTTGCTTTTGCTAGGTAAAGTAAATAAATGTTCTTTTGGAGTTAGAGACTAATGGTGAGGAATCATGTGACAGCACAGCATGTGCCTCGAGGGAACAGATCAAGAGAAGTGTCAGCAAGCCACCTGCACTTAGTCAGGTTGCTAATTAATTAAATCATGAACTGTGAGCTGAGTTGTAGATTTAACTGGTGTTTGGTAGAATGGTCCTATCTGGTAAATACTGTCTTGATTTTACGAGGCTTTAATAAGATTAAAAGGTTTTAACGTTATTCTTTATTATTACTAGTTGTGGTTTTAAATATAAAATTACAGGGATTTTACTAGGAGGACTTGAGAGAGGCTGGTAAATACAAAAGGCAATAGTAGTATATATGAGCTTGTAGGAGTGCACTCTTACAGGAACATGCAGTGAGTGTCCATATATAATAGCAGACTATTAGTGAGCAAACAAGTGAGTTGTGTTATGGTTTGCTATTTTTTCCCTAAGGGAGAAAACGCTTCTTAAGTGGATGCTTCCCCCCCATTATGAAACTATCAGATTATTATGCAGACATTGTTTCATAAAGAGTGAAAATTGGAAAGGTTCCCCTTTATGGCCAGCTAATGGAAAAGATTGGAGTGGAAAAAACCCTGTTCTAAGATCTGCAGATACCATCCCTGAGGTGACAAGTTGTTAGCAGTGTAATAAACAGAGTGGAATTACAATAGTCTTAACTCAGTGTAATTGGAATTTCAGGCAGGCAAGAATCTAAAAGGCCCTTTTTTTTTCCCCAATCCACTGTCATTCTTTGGAAGCAGATTGACAAACAGGGGTTCCATAAAGTTAATGAGCTCTAATGTTTCCTTATCCTAAGTTTCCTTTATCTGAGGTATGACAGTTTGGATGGAACCAGCGTTTTTAAAAAAATGGGCACATTTTGAACAGTCACAATAATTGTAAATACAAATTCAGTTTATGGCAATAAAGGGCAGACATATCCATGGTCCTCCAAGTGTCTGCCTTGTGGCATTGTATAGACTTCCACATGTAATAGCTTTGGTCAGCCCTTGTGCTGTCTGCATATGTTTTTGCTGTCCTTGGTGAGGAATGAAAATAGTTTATCTGGTACTGTGGCTCTGGCCGCTGTGACGATTGTAACTGCAATTCAGTCGGTTGCACAAATCTAACCTGAAAAAAACTACTGACTCAATAAATGTTTCTAGGAAAAGCCATTAATCTCTTCAGGTTTATTACCAAGTCAAAACAGCCCAGTAGCAGAAAAAATGATGAGATTTTTAGTAGCTGAAAAGCGGGTGTCTTCCTTTGAAGACTACCTTGTCTTTACATTTGAAATATCCCCATGTAACCATAAGTGCGTGTTTTGTGGCAACTACCTTCTCTCTCACTGCTGAGGGCAGGGGAGATCTGTGATGGAATGCTCTCAGATCGCTGTTCAAGAATCTGTCTTACAGCTAACTTAGCTGCGTTACCCTGTTCTAACCCATGACAAAGCTCTTGCCAGCTCCCCCGAGAGCCGTTCTTCCCTACAGCAATTGCCATGGATATTAAATAGCTGGCCTATAATAAACTCTGATTCTGTATGTCAAGCTATTCAAACACTATATAATCACCAATTTGGGGATAACAAACTTTCTTTAGTAAGTACTGGTCATGACATGTTAATTCGAAAGTAATAATACCCACAGGGTGAGAGTGTAAATCATCACTTTACAGATGCAGTTTTTACTTTACAAAAATTGGTCCAAGCAAAAATAACTGATGAATTAGCAGATACGTAAGCCTTCAGTTAAATACTTCATGGTTCTACTTTTAATTCAAGGAAATATGCTTTTATTGCTTGTAGCTCCAGAGAATATTAGCTATATATTGTGGTTTTTAATCTTACTAATAAAGGAGTTTGGGTTGTTTAACATATTCTCAGGAGTCTATGCTCCAAACTTTGCCCTCCAGTTTGTATTACGGTATCAGTAATTGCTGCCTCATGTTAACATTTATTTAAAGCTGCTGATTTAACATTTAAAAATTCTGGGGTTAATGGATCTGTATTCACAGATCCATTAACCTCAATAAAAACAAATGGGACCTTTAGTGAACTAAAATAAGTGCAGATCAAGGATACACTTTCACTAATACTTACTGATAGCATTTAGATTGTACTGTTAAAATGTCAGGTCATAAAAAGGGCTAGTAATGTAGTAATATTCAAGGTGAATTTCAGTGTTTCACTCAGTTCTGTGACCCAAGATAGGATAGTATAAGATCAAGCAAGTCCAGTGTTCTAATTGGAAGATATTCTGGGTGGATTGCTATGTAAATGGTGTGTTATTGGGGCAGAGCTTGGTTTACTTAGAATGAAATTGGTTTGAATACCCATTCGTCTAATGAGAAAATTATGTTAGCGTAGTTAAATGGAAACATTTATCTTATTTTAGATGGAAATCAGCTTTTAGCTTATAACACAGTAGAAAGCTGTAATACCTAAAAAAATTATAAATAAATAAGGCAATGTATTTTCTTCCAACTTCTTTCCTTTTAGTCCTTTTATTTAACCTTTCCAAAAAGTGAAAAATATACAGAATCATCATTTTGAAATAAACTTCTTTTCCCCAGTTCCTCTCCCTGTCATAATACAGGAAATTTTATTATATAATAGGCATATACACAAATATGATGTGTAAATCCTGACTTGAATTCACTGACATGTATAGCTTTGCTTTTGTGGGAATGAATTAATTCCACTATCAAACTTTGATTACATCTCTGCTCATCATTAGATCTTGTTTATTGAAATGATGTTGCCTTTCAATGTCTTAAATAGGTATCAGGCTACACTAATATGCAGTTCGGAACTTTATATATACCTCATTGCTACAGCACACGTGGACTTGAAGAGCAAGATTATGAAATACCAACAATGTACATTTGTGCTTTAAGTACCATATTGTCTCGGTGTCTAGTGAAAAACTGCTTATGCCTGTTAATAAAGTAGTTTAAATACTAAAAATATATGATTTTCAGTATGCAGAATGGCTAGATGGGAAATAACTCAGCAAATAACTCTGAGGAGCATTATACAGGCAGTTTTGAGCTTTATAATGCTGAACTTAGGAGTAGATGGGTCAATGTAAAGGTAATTTAAATTTATAGGCATAGTATTTTCTAAGTGGCAAAAAATTAAAGGAAGAATGTTCAAAGAGATCTATGCATTTAGAACCTAAAGTCCAATGGAAAACACACATTACCATCATTCTTCAAGAGTTTTATTGGCTTCATTTCCTGCATCAAATAAAGCTGTGATATACTCTTGCATAGTACAACAGAAATATAAATTAATTTGAATATCTTTTTTCAGAAAATCAACTGTAAAAAGACGAGAAGCATTTAAGAGTTTAGATTGAGATCAGCTGAAAAATGTGCCTCTTGTAATTCAGGTTTCCACTGTTTCTACTAAAAACTTCACAGAATTACGGAGGCAGAACTATAATCTATATCGGGCTTCACTTTCAGCTTGTTGCAGTTCAAAGTAACCCACTTTATTTTTGTTTGTGTTTTTTCATCTGAGTATTAATTAGCCTGCATGCATCACAACAAACAGGTATGTATTAAAGCCTCATAAGAAACACAACTAAAAAAAATCTCGATGACAAGTCCACAGATGTCACAGAGAAATAGCTTTCTGACATGTAAGTGTAGAACAAGCTAAACTATAGTTGTCAAATAAGGGAGATACAGCTGAATATTGGTATTTCTTTTGAATAGTTAGATGTACTGTCATAATACGTGTTTTGATAAATAAAGCACAGCGGTGTTTAAGAACAGAGAAATGCCATTTTTAAAGAGCTTCTCTATTTAGCAGAATAGACAATGTCAGTTTTCTGCTGCTGTGATTTTGTTTCAACTCTACTAAACATCAAGCAGATTGGATTCTCATGTTGGAAACCAGAATGCATCACTGTGTGAATAGAAATGCATTACTTGGTGAAAAGGAATGAATTAGGCACACTCTGTTGCCCTGTTGTCCTGTCATATTTCTGCTTTTCTAAAAATGGTTCTTGTGAAAATAGACTATTCAGTGTAGGAGAGCATTTTAAACCAAATTTACTGGAGTGTTTCATCTGTTAAAATTCATTACAAGTAATATTAGTTCTTCATAATAGTAGAAATATATTTGTTAGCTCCAGAATTTACACTTAAAGCATTCACAAGTTTGGCTGATATGACTGAACCTTAGAAATGTTTTGTTTTAAGCAGTATTAGGTGGCATTAAACTTTTCAGCTGTGGTCTTAACCCTTTTGGATTGATAGGCTTTTTTTTTTTAAAAGCACAATGATATTACTAGGGTATTCCATTCCTTTTTTTTTCAATTATATACCTAGATTTGAGGTCCATTTTAAAATCCCATTGTAAATTCTTAATTCAGAACCTATCATCACAATTTTCAAAGTTATTGTTGGAACTATAGAGACATCAACTAAATCTTTTTTCACTACCTTGGAACCAAATCTCATAATTATTTTGCACTTAAAAACAGGTCTTGTTACATATACCTCTTAATTATGTGTTTATAACAAGAATGTTTTGAAGTAATACTGCCATGCCATGGAATTTTGGCCAGAATGGCAAAATGTTTAAGAAGTAATACTTTGTCAGCTATGGTGTTTTCTTCTCTGATCAGTATCTGTGCTATAGGTGTATATTCTGTTTCATTGTCCAAGAGTCTTTCCTATGACCCAAGTCTGCTAATAATGCACAGCAACAAGCTAATATACTTACCATTCTACTTGAGTACTCTTTTATTAATGGACTGTACTGATAACAAGATCTGTTATTGATTATTATATATTGGCCCCAGTTCAGCTAAGTGCTTCAGCACATTTATGACCTTAAGTGGAAAATCGTATCAAGTACCGTTAAGAGTACTGACACAGTCGGATTGAGGTACAGTGTAAAAATCATACCGGGATGCTTTTTCTGTAAATTGAACAGTGAAAGTAGAAGGCCGACACATCATACCACATCAAAATGCAACCATTACTCTTTTATATTGCAATATGTGTCTTACTAATAGGAGATCTCTCCAGATTTTTCTGGTACATGCACTTATTCTAATGTAAGAAATAATGAAATAACTTAATTTTGATACTGTATTTCCATACGTTGTTATATACAAACTCTCTGTTGTGTTTTCTTAGCTACAGATAAAAGCTGGACCAGAGTGGAGCAGCCATCCAGGAGTATATTTTGTTAGCTTTTACACTGGCTTGGCCCTAACAATCTCAATAGTTGATACAGTGTTTATTTTGTATCATCCATTCCTATATTTTGATTCATGAGGTTTAGTTGTTGTTATTTCTCACCAATAAGCAAACATCCATCTTCCATGTCTCCTGTTTCCCAGAACATTATTTAATATTCATTGCCAGACTGAAAGATTTTCTTCTTGTACTTGATTAAATGCCAACTATGGAACTAATAATCCTGGTTTGGCAGGCAATTTTGAACCAACACGAGAGAAACAAGTACTGCGTTTATCAGGAACATAATAATAATTTATCTTTTAACTTTTAAAATAATATATAGTATGCACTTGATGTAGGGTGTTTTGGATAGATCTCATTTTGTAGAAGTGTAAGTAGCGGCTAAGTTCCAAGCTTACCTGAAAATTTAGTTTCAGATGTTAAGCCCTGGCATCAGGAATGCCATTCTCCTGGTGTTTTTTTGTTGGAAGCCAGAGTGCATGTAGTAAGGACACAAATCCTGTGGCCGATTATCTGGATTTGTGTTTACAAAATCCCAGAATAAAGTGAAATAAAACCCAAACCCAGTAACCACAACCCCTTCCTTCAATCCAGAATGTGAACTGTGTTTGTTTACTTACTTAGATTTATCAATGAGCTGTATGATATACATGAATTTTTTTTCTACAGTGCTGGTAAGAAAAGGACATTATGACGTTCAGTCACTGATCATCTCTGTTAATTGTAAGATTTCTTACATTTTCTGTATTGTCTGAATTTTAAGGTTTAGTCTGTTATCAGCAGTATGGTAGCAGAATGCAGCATAGATTTACAAGGTGTCTGTTCCTTTCATTGACCACTCTGTGTATAAAAAGTGTTTTGAAATTTATTACTCTTACAATTTTCAGATTGTCTGATTTTTGGGGTGCTCTATTAAAGACACAAAAATCCTTGAATACTTTGCAAAGTTGGAATGTTACTTGTGGAATTGCTTTTCCTTTGTGATACGGAGTTGTGGAGTAACCTACAGGTAGCCTGTTTGTAGAGGTGTCCTGAGGCATATTTAAATTTTTGTGGTTTGAGTTTTTTTTCAGAAGATATTCCTTCCTTGTGTTCATTAGATTGAAAAACAACCCTAATCCAACACTTATCTAACCACCACTTGTTTTTTTAAATTTAAGTGCAGTTTCTTGTATTTCAGTTTGTCTCTTCTGGATTCACTTGTACATTCATTTACTTTCTATCTATCAAAATTGCATTAATTAGGTAATTATAGTGATATATAGTTGATCTCTATTTCAAGAATGCTATTGAACAATATATATTCTACTGCAGAGTAGGGGCAGGATAATAATTTGGTTTCAGGGAGAGTTTCCTTGTACCTGTGATAAGTGCATAACATGTTACTCTAGTCACGCTTCTCTGTTTTTTTTGCCATGGTTTTCTAACATAATAAAGAGCAGCAGAGAAACATAAGAGGTATAGATTGTGGTATATATGTTTGTCTTTAATCAAAATTATCCAATCAGTGATGGGATATTAATAAGAAGCCTTTTTCTTCCCTTTTCCTCAAGTGTAATTAAAGAAAAAAATGACTTTTCATTTGCTGAAATATCTTGTATTCTTTGGAGACACTGAAAGACAAGACATCAAACTCAAACTAGATAGATTGAAAATAACCAGATATTCAGTATCTGGAATACATTAGAAGTTTGATGACCTGAGGCACTTAGGATGGCTACTGCTACCCATTATTCCTTTAACATGATTTACTGAAACACAGTTCAGTTAGTGAGTTGAGTATTCTGTGCAAATTGTTTCACTAAGCTGAAAGCAGACTAGTGTGAAATATATTGTAATGACTTTTGATACTTCCTACCTTCATTCTTCATTTATTTCATGTTAAACTAGTGGTAAGATTGGAATATGTCCAACTAAATATTAGTTTAAAAAAAAAATCTGAAATCTCTATTGCCAATTATATACAGCAAAGCATAATACAAAATAAAAAACAATATCTTCTTCCATGTATCTTTCAATATATGAAATTTTTAAGTGTAATTTCTCAAAATGCAAATAGTTTCTAAGAAGCTGATACTCAATTTATCTTCCATAATACAGATGAGAGATTAGAGATAAGACTATCTGCCCTAAGTAGTGCTTTAAAATCTCCAGTATTTTCTGGATCATTTTACATGCAAGAGGAAAGTCTCTCTGCTTGTTTTTGACTGACAATCCAGAGACAGAAATTCTATATTGTAAATGTGCAAGTTATCTGAAAATACCACTTTCCATTTTTCAAGTTCATTCAATTCAAATAGTTCATATTCAAATAAATGGAAAGCAATCCTTACTTTGTTGATTAGTGAATGAAGACTATGTCATCATATTTTTCTGGAGCTGGACCCGGCTTCCAAAATAGTGTCTGATTCCCATCCAAACAGTGTTGATGATTGTTTGTCATACATTATGCAACCATATAGCTAAGGTACAAGCACCACAGTACTCATTTACATAGTTTTTTTGGATTATAACATATGACAGGTTAAAGAAGTTCAATGGAAGGCTTTGAGTACTTATTTACACACTTAGCAGTGATATAGTCAACGTGGAAACACAATTATTGTGAGTTATTACAGGGACCACCATCTTTTCAGCTATTTCATGGAGTGCTCTTGCTGGCACTTGGTTTAGGACTCCTGTATGTTATTTAGACTTTTAGTTACCTGTTGTTTTAAATTGTAGTAACTGCAATTGAAGCGCCTAATTCCAAAGGAGGTTATTAAGTAAATAAATTAATCAAATTGCATTTCATGGTAATATAATCAAGATCATATTTTCCTAGTAAAGTATTATCATTTTATAAATAGTTCATGAAATCTTACTGTTTACACATATATTCATGAATATATTAACATTCAGGAAAAGTACTTCAACAGACTATTTAAGCAGTCTATTTTCCATCTTTTTTTTCTATTTTTTTTTTTTTTTAAAGATGTGTAACTTAACAAGACACTCTGTCTTGTATACGTTTATTTGTCTTCCAGGTCAGATGAGTGCACTATAAGCAGTTATGGAAAAGAGAAACTATGTTCTTAAAAAGTCTTTTGACATATCTGCTGCTGTTAATATTTCACAAATTGCTGAACATCCTGGGCTTCACTATCCTATATAAAGAGAATAACGGATTATGAGCTTGCTTATTATCTTTTCATTTTTTATTATCCCACGATCAAGATCAGTAGCCTTCCTTCTCACCCTCCCCAAGCTGTGGTCACTAAATAAAGCTGATCTTGTAATTCATCTCCTTGTATTTAACATGCTTTAGAAAAGATATCTGTATTAGCCTTCTCTCTCCCATACAGCGCAAGCAGAACAGAAGGTTGGGTGTTTGTAAACTACATACTAATCATTAAAAAAAAAACAAACAAACAAGAAAAGCTGAGATTCAGAGGTGGTGCCTCACCTCCATAATAGCAGCAATTTGTAACAAAATTGAACAATGTCTAGTTGATAGTAATTAAGCAGCGAAAGCACTTGGTTATGGTAGATATCATATGAGAAACCATTTCAAACATAACTAGATATGTGTGTATTTGTATAGAGCAATAGTGCTATTCTTATTCTGTCTTGATTGAAATAATCTGCTGAGTATATGAAGCTTCAGGTGATATAAATCTGTACAGCTCCTCTTGAATCATCAGATGAGTTTTGCTGTAAACAATGAAGAAAAGCATATACATCCACTGATGATTGTTCTCTAATATCACTTTTCCATAAACAAGAAAACAGTGCTGAGAAATGAAAACAGCACTTGTCTTTGCCAATTTAGAGCTTATATTTTAAAGAATAGTTTTCAGAGTTTCCAGTATAAACCTTCTGCATTATTTGAGCTTTGTACCAACCTATGAACTCTATTTTAGAAGCTTGAGGAATCTATCTGAGCACCCTTCTGTCTCTGGCACTTCACAGAGTATTGATTTCTTTTGCTGCTAATTCAGTTCTCTGCAGATCCCACACTGTTACTGGTGCTTAAGGAAAGAAAAGGTGATGTGGAACTTGCTTTTCATAAGATCCCTGCTACTGTCTGTGGCCCAGAAAGAGGTGAAAATGGAAGGAAGGAATGGCTCTAATTTGATATTTGAAGCCATTTAGGGAGCTATTTGTGCGCTTTCATAAGCTATAATGTAATGGTAGAATCACTTTGTTGAAATAAGACAGTGATTAAAACAGATGGATTGTATCCAAACTGGTGTTGCTGAAGAATCAGAGGCAGATAGGCTTTTATGGGAAATAGCTCTTTTTCAGAATTTAAGAATATTGGCCAAACATGAGGAACTTTAAGGCTTGCACAACCTCATAGGGGACTTGTAGGTTCTGCTGGTGAGGGACTTCAAGCACTAAGTAAGCTTTGTAAGTTTACAAAACCCTGTATTAAAACATACATGTTATGGGAAATCTATATGAGAGTGCTGAGCTCTTTCAGTCTTCTTGATGTGGAAGATTACAGAATTTCACACGAACAGTAGTTAATTTCTATTTCAATTGCAATTAGTTTTTCCTAAGCAGCAGAGTGAGTAACGTGATTACAAAGGCCCAGCTGTCCTGAAATCTGAGTCCTGCTGAAGAGATCATATAAAATTAGGGCTTATTTCCTGAATGATAGAATAAATCAAGAATGTTATAGCTAGACTTTTTTCCTCTTTGACTAATTAAGAAAAGGAAAAAGGAGAAACACATCACCACTCAGTGTGTGGATTTCACCAAAGATAATTGACAGTGAATTATCTTGGTTTGAGTATTTAAAATTATGTAGATATTTAAATTCACCTCAAAATACTTTTTATTAAGTTTTCAAAGTACACAGTGGCCTAAGTCCATGGAAATCTGTGGAAATGAATAGCTAGAAGTTTTGAAAATATTACGTGGTTCTCATGTGGTATTTGCCTAATATCTTAGAAATCTGAACCTATCATAACAGTGCTAGAAGAAAAGTCTATTAAGTAATTACTGATAGAGTAAATTTTACATGAAAGCCATTTGGTTTGAAATATTTTTTTTATTTTCGTGGATTTTTTTCATATTATGTAGGGTGTTGTCTTTGTAGATGTCAAATAGCAGAAAATAAAAAATGCAGCCCATACCAGATAGGCCAATACCTTTACAGAGAAATCTGGAATTCAGATTTCTTTTATTTGAGAGATTTCAGTTATTCAAGCAATAGAAAAAAGTCATTTCTAACTTGACGCAGGAGCTAAAAAACAGAAGGCTGAGACCACACAAGAAAAAAAAAATATTTGAGATGTTTCTGTTGTAATTGGCAATCTGCATAGCCCAAGCATCCTCCTTACCCCTGCTCCTTCTGATCCTATATCATGTGTGCTGTATCCCTGACATACTTTTAGTCCTTTAAAAGCAGCTGATGTAGAGTGAACATTCAATCCATTTTGCTATTACCTGTATGAAAGCTACAGTGCACCTTGAGAAGAGCATGGCTGACCCAATTTGATCTTTCATTTCTAACACCATAGCTTGCTGGCTTTCTAAAGGGTACTCAAGAAAGGCTTATTAGCAGATGTTATCACTGGAATCACCTTTTCTGAAATAAGGAATGACAGGACCATCTGTTCATTTGTTGCTTGATAACCTAAGCTTCTGTGTTGTCCTGAATATCCTGCTGATAGATATATCTCCATGTGGTCACATAGCACTGATCTGTTTGGAGTGGTTTTTTTGTGGAGCAAAGAGAAAAAAATTGAAAAAGGAAATGCTGTTTTAAAAAGCAAATAGCAAAGGCTCCTGTAGAGTGTGGGTAGAATTTTCAGCAGAACCTAAGTGGAATAGTACCATGGATCCCATTGACTTGAGATACAGGGCATTCAAACAGTGAACCTGTACTTGAGCTTATTGAAATTATATCTCATATTGGTTTCTGTAGCTGCAGTATGAGTATAGTACTGATTAGTGAAGAACTTAAATGCTGCTGTTAAGTGTATAGAAAAACAAGCAGTGAGACTTACAAGTTCTCCCAAAATACAAAACAAATGATGAAATCTCTTTAGGGAAGTAATTGACCTTTTTAAGTTTTAAGCTGAAGAGTAGAAAGGTTTAAGAGTACTAATTTGCAATGAAGCAGGTGTGACAGCTTAAGTGATAAGTCTTTACAGATATAGTGTGTGAAGTCTAAGCAGTCTATAATGGTTAATAATGAATATATAATAGAGTTGTTAATAATCCAGAACATCTAGAAAGATTTAAGTGCAATTTAAATTTACTTTAATAGTATTTGTAGTTATTGAAATCTTCAGTGACTCCCATAGTCATTGGTTATAATTTATACAGTTTTGATCAAAAATCTTTGATCAATTACTTCTACTTGATGCTCTTTGCAAGTTTATGTTAATTTATTTTGTAAAGTATAAATGCATATGTAAATGACTTGTGAACGGGGATGCTTTGTTGGATGTTATAAACTGAGGGAGAATAAATATTGCCAGTGAGGGAGTTGAGTATAGGCTTTACCCTTTATTGAGTCAAGGAACTGTAGATTAATCAGTTAAGAGCAAGCAATAATACCTAGTCTAGCAACGCTTCAGTTGCTTTTTCAAGGAAGCGGAAAGAGAAAAGAGAAATACATGAGATCAGTAGAGGAATCCCAGATAACATGGGCCGGAGAAGTGAGTTGAGCAACTCGGCTGGAATCAGAAAGAGAATTGGTTTTTTTTTAATTTCATTTTCTATTATACTCTATTGTTTCGTTATTATAAACAAAATAGAAGCTTGTTTACATTCTAATTTAGCTTTCTTAATGATGACTTAAAGGAGGAAAAGAATAAGAGACTAAGAAAACCCTATTGTGTGATAAATTTATTAAATGACGTAGGGGAACTTATACCTGCACATAAACATATACATCTGTACAGACCTGTCAGCACATTTTCCAGGTTGCACCAAAAGTAACAGAATTGCATCCAAGTGAAGCTGCACAGTGCTCCTATTTTAAGTAAGAAAGCTGGAGGGGAGAATGCATGAACCTTTGTTGTCCATGCATGAGATTCCACCAAAACAAATGAATAAAATTCATTTTGGGGCTATACAACCTGTTTTGGATTTCTTAAGTATATGGTACATACTACAAGTTAATAGTTTGGAATGCTACTTGCAGCAGGACAAAAAAGGACTCTCTTAAGATGTTTTATTCCTCTGTTTGCACCAGACAGATCCTTAAATGACTGTGAGTGTAAGTAACTGAAGCTATACAGATATAGAGTAGCTGTGGGTTTGGCCATGTGCACAGATAACATGTAAAATGCTTCCATAATGTGAGGCTTATGTTTTCAATGAATGGTTTTACAGACTGATTTCTGTAACGTGTGACCAAAAGAATGCCTGTTTGGCCTGCTTATGAGTCACCAGAAGAACTGACTCTTTTATAAAAATGTTATCTGAAAACACAGGACAGTATGCATAAACACATGTGAAATGGCTAGAAGAAAACCTAATTCAGTTGTTAGTCTCAAATTCTTCTCCGTAATCAGGAGGATTTTTTTGCCTGGGCTTTAAAATTGCACTCTAAATGCAGCATTTGTTCTTGTGTTTGTTGTAGGCTTTCTAAATGATCAGATATAAGGACAGAACTAGCCAATAAATATAAATAACAATATTCAAGTTAACTTACTGCAGTATATGCAGAGCTAATGAGCATCGCGCCCCCTTTTACAGGGCACTGTAGCAATGCCAAGAATCATCATGACATATACAGTGGTGAAACAGTTTGTATAAATGTATTGCCTGCTGTCTTTCTTCAGTTAACACCAGATTTCTAAAAGCAAATACACTAAATTGTTGTTATTAATTTCAGAAAATGCTGTATAACTATCCAGGTTGTCAGGTTTTACTTGTATGTTTTTATTTAATATATTTAAGGATGTTTTCTGCCCACTTTAAAAATTGGTATCAGCAAAGTACCCCTTTCCTGGTTTTGGGCTAGGACACATTTGGCAACTTTTTTTGAATTTTTTGGTTTGTTTTCTTTTATTCTTTCATTTCCTAATTTAAAAACCTTGTATGGAGGGAAGTGCTTTTAAAAAAAGTACAAGTTTCCTGCGCTATGGCAGTTTAGACACTTAGTTTTGCACTTCTTTTGTGTGATAGATTATATTTTATAGTTATGAAAAAGTGCTGAATGCAAGGAAAAAGCTTTTAATGAAGTGATTTATTGTGTATGAATTTTCATAGCTTGTTTGGAATCTTTATACGCTTTCACTTTTCATTGGCCAAGACTAGGGAAATGATCTTAAAACAAAGTATACTGTCATTTTGTGAGTACCACTTTGCATTAACACCAAGGAAAAAAGAATTTTTATTTGGTACACTGTTAGATACATTTGCTTGTGTAAAAATTTTCTACATCTATCTTTTATGATGGAAGATTTGAGTTGCTGAGGTTTTGTTTTGTTTTTCCACCCCCCCTTGTTCAGTTCAGACTGCGCTCTCTTTTGACTTGGCTGTGTATCCTTGAGCTTAATGTACCTATTCCATCTTAAATTCTTGGGGCAATGTCAGCTAATAGTAGTAGCTAAAAGCACAAGCAAATCAATATTGGATTTATTTTATGTCCTCCTTTAGAACAGAGGAACAACATCTCAAAGATGCAACAGTTTACATGAACAACATTTGCTTCTCTGTAAACTTCTGACAACTAACCCCATAGTTTGGAGCTAGATTTCCTAGCAGTGGAGCAGGTAGGAAATGAAAAATGTAGGAAAGGATAAGCTTTCATTAGGTTTCTACTTCAGAAATAACATTTGAAACATATGAGAATATCCCATTTGAATATTTGTAATTAAAATGTTTCTCAATTCATGCTGAAACAGCTTTGTGTGAAATTATGGTAATCTACAGTATTACAAGTAACTGAGTTCAAAACAAAAATGAAGTCTTCTGAGTAACTCAGATGGTTTCTAATTTTTTTACCTTTTTTGAGTTTTCTGATTTTTTGTTTCTGCATTCAGGATGAAAATATATTTGATATGTCAAAAATGTTCAGAGGTAGAAAAACTATTTCTTGATAACCTTTACTTAACAGCATTGTTAATAATCATACTAATTTCCAATGCTGAGCATAACATATAATGTGACTGCAAAGTGTGGTGAATAACATCAAAGACAGCTTGGTAACACAGCAATTACTTTCATTTCAAATGATCCCTGCATATCTACTTTTTTAGTTAAAACTCTGTTATGCAGATTGTCAACATGTAAACAGTTTCTCTAAACTGACCTGGATTTTTTGTAAGATATAAAGAACATGAGGATAACTCCCTCCATTCCATCTCATGCTAAGGATGATTGATTGCTAGAAGTGGTAGGGTAAAAGTGTACGTACTGTAACTGGAAGGCCAGGGCTGAGCCTCTACAGAAATTTGTCTTGATGTGTGTCCGTGAGTGTTGTGTATTTCTGCTGTAACAGAGGGTACAGATAGATAATGGCATCCAGTCAAATCCCCATGGCATGCTTATTTACTGCTTGTTAGTGGGTAACAGATCACACATGTGTTCCTAGACCACTGGAGCCGCAAAGCAGAAATTCTTCATCTATTTTGTCTTCAGCATAAATTCAAGTCCTTCCATTTTGCTTTAACCCTGTGAATGTGGTTTAATGGACTCCAAGTTGTGTGTCCAAATTACATTTTTCCATCACTTCTATGTGTGCACAGACAGCTTCTTGTCTTGTGCCCTGAGCTTCCCTGATGGTTAGATGTTGTAAGACTTACGTGGGCCAAAATACATATAATTCAAATAAACAAGCAGGGGATGATATTTAAGAGTAAAAATTCAGGAGTTTTATATTCTGTTTGTGTTCTGACAAACAAAACCTGTCATGACTTACGTTAGAGGACAACGGTTCTCTTTTTTAATAGATTGATAGTAGGAGAATGCCTTTCACTCAAATCTAGTATATTTTCCTTTTTGTCCATTGACTTTATCCATGCCATATGACTTTTTCCTGTCATTGTTCTGGACAACTTTGCTCATTTTTATACCAGTTTTTTTTTCCTGTTTTGCTGTTGGTCAACTCATTTTTGCTTTTGTTTTTCCTGTTGTATCTAGTTTCATTTTATGGAATCATACAAACCAGTTTTGGCTATGATATTTGTCCATACTTTTCAGAAGCACAAATTAATTCAAATTTTAAAGCCTGTAAATTGTGCTGTTAATTCACTGAATACAAGAAGAGAAGTTAATGATTTTTTGTTTTTTAAGCAAGTGGAATGTCTGTGTCTACTTTTTTTTCCTTTTTTATAAATAGGATGCATGGTAAATTCAGTGTTTGGCTCTAGAGCTGTGCCTATTGAGTACTGCATGCAACAAAGGTGAAGAAGACTTCAGAATAATTTTTTTTCTTTTCGCATTTAATTTTTCAGTTGGTGCTTTAAAAGGCATCTCAGACAGCAGGTATTCTCAAGGGTTTGTTGAGTTCCTCTGCTGGTTTAATAGTGATAGTGACACTTCTAGAAGTGCAGCACTGAGAGAATTAGTGAAATCATCAGAAGGAAGGAAGGAATGATCAATTATTCACCACACGCCATCAACTACAAGAAGCATGACTCCTGCTTGTCTTTCTCTTTTTCTTTCCTCTGCACACGCACTTAGCTTATGCTATTTGTGCAATTACAGTATTTTCATTCAAACAATCTCCAAAGAAACCTGTTTACTTGACTATGCTGGAACATTCATAATTAGAAGGGTATTGCATCAAGCATCCTTGACATTCACTGCTCACTGCCTCCAGCATCTTCCTTTTGAGTTATCTTAATACTTGGGATAAATAAAAGAAACAAAGATCTGGATGATTTACCTAGCAAGAACTGATTGTGTGGAGATAGTTATTTCATAATTCCATCACTCTTGGACTTTCTTTTGGACTATGTTTCTTCCTTTCTCCCAAAACTTTTGTACTTGAACCTGATTTTCAAGAGGATGAGTCTAAACTTTTCAGGTTTTTACATATAAACAAGACTTAGATTTTTTATCTGCAACGAGTTATAATGCACACAACAAACACTCACTACTTTATTCACTCTGAATTGTTATTAAAAATATTTTTTAAAAACTCTGAAATGTTAACAAAATTGTTGAACGTTAGTTTACATGCTAGAGTGATATTAGAGTTAAAATAACACATGCTCTTTTCAGGTAAATATTAAAGATCACAGCATCTTTGTAATCATATCACTTTTCATAAGTTCAGCCATCATAAAATTGCACTAGCATATTTAAAAAGTGCCTGGGTCTGAAAATCAATAAATCAATGGTGGTTACAAAAAGCTCATAGATTCTGCCAAAGTGATGCCTTTCATGAGTATCTTATAAATGACAAGAACCATTTCTAGAACTTAGAGCTAAAAAGACCCTGAAACCACAGTCAAAAGGATGAAATTTATGCTACTTTTCTTGGTCTTGTACGTGAAAGGATATTTTAAGTCTTAATCATTTAGTGAGTTCTTCATAGGCTCTGAGTCGATTTGGCAGTATATTTCAGCTGTTGATGAGAAAATCATGGAGCTGTGGCCCTGTTGAAAGAGAAGTGCAAGAGAGGCTATCATGATGAGCTTAACAAAATAATTTGAAAAGCAAAACTGTAAGTTTGCTCCTTGCCTTTCTGTGAAATCTCTTATTTTTTGTATTCTTTAGCCTTAAGATCTTATTGTCCAGTTTGCTTTTACAGAATTGCATTGTATTCATGTTCTTGTGACAGATGTCCAGAAAATTAACCTGAGAGTAGCCTTTCAGAACGTCATCTCTGCTATCCCTTAACCTGCTATAGGTATGTGTCTGCAGGTAGGAGAGAACCAAGGATGACCATGGAATGGTTACAAGCCTAATGCCACAAAGCTACTAATCTTCATAAAATTCAAACCCTCTCAGTAACTGAGGGAAGCCTGCAGTGCAGTATCTCAGTTAGAGATTGTATTCTGTACTTGTATTGAGTGTGGTCGTCAGACACAAGATAGGCATGTGTAGGACCTTCCCCAAAACAAAACTTTTGAAGACCTCTTAGATGTAAAGACTCAATGCAAAGAGAAGTGCTTAAAATGAGCTCTTTCAGAGCCTGGTACTTGTCCTGGTACTTAATGAATACTGAGTTGGTAACTGCTAGCTTTTCTGAAGTGTTGTGAGGGGGACGTGCAGTGGCTCTCATTTGCTTGTCTTGATCACAGGGAGTAAAATGCATGATTTGTTGGTGTGTTTGGGGGCGGAAGGGGTAGGTTTTTTTTCGTTTCTCATTGACAATTGGAAGGAATGTCTTAGTTTACCCACCCTTTTATAAGGCAGCATTCTTTTGTAGAGAGTCTTGCATCCTTATAATTATTTAAATATTATAGCTGAAATCAGGATACTAAAACCCAAATTGGTTTGGAATTAACCATTTATATAAAAACATAAAAATAATTACTTGCAGTATTAATAGTTGCATATTGCTTGTGCATATATTTCACTCATTTTACTTTAAGGTTCTATTTACATACCAAAGCTATCCCAGTTGCATGTTCTGCCACAACTGTGAATTAGAGCAGTAGCCACATTTGGCCAAACAACTTTCAAACAACTGCAAGATTCCAAAATGGAAAGAGAGTGATCTTAATTCAATAAATACATCACATCATCTACTTTGAAGTAATTATTCAGACTTAGTTGTAAAAATAGTAATAAAATGTTGAACTGATATTTTGAAGAAATTTCAGAAGCTCTGTAATTGAGAGTACAGCTGTTAAAAGTCTGGTTATAAAGAGGTTCAAAAGCAGTGTTTTCTGTGGGTACCAAGTATGCTGTGACTAACATCTGCAGAGAGTATAATTTATTTCCATTTTGCACATTAAGACAGGGAAAAATAAAGCAAGTGTCTTAATGGGAAATCTGTTGTGAACCTAGAGAATAAAATACCTTCCTGCTTACTCTTGATCCTAAGCCTTCAGTCGTAAAGCAGTAGTCTGCTGTTGATGTCAGGGACAATTCTTGAAATGAGATAAAAATATGTCACAGTTGCTTTAGCATGTGTTTAAAGGCTGGCTGGAAATGAGGTGAGAGGAGTAAATATCTGTCATCTCATCTCTCAGCAGCATATTGCTGTTAGATTTTGTCTCTAGTTCTATGTAAGATGAATTTGTAGCATTTCATGACAGCTTGATGGTTTCCACAATTGAGTCAAGTGTAGATATTAACATAAAATCTTCGTTGTGTGCTAATGTTCTTGGGACTCGTGACAGTTTTTACAGGTTATGATTATTAATAATATTAGTTTTAAAAGTAGAGGTGACAGTGTTTGTCTTCTGCAGTGTATGCTGTACTTAGTGAGGCATGTCAGGGATGAATTGATTGCTGATTCTTGTGTGGATCCATAATTCTTGCTGTTAAGTGTCTCAGGTATTATTTAGAACAGAGAGTACTTAAAAGTGTGAGATGCTACCACATATGAAATGCAGAATTTCCCTGGCAAAGATTACTTCACGGGTCACAACATTAGGCTGTATTCTGTAAACTATCATAGCTATCAGGAGGTTATACTCTGCACCTCTGCAGTGCTGAAACAAGAACTTCTCATGTAATGATAACATTGAGTGTGTTAAAACTAGTCTAATTATTTTTTTTTCTGAAAGAAAAGTATGTTTTGAAAGCTGTTCTACAGGTCTATACTACCCCGTAGAGATAAATGAGAAGGTGCTGAACAGCTTAACAAAAACATTTTCTGATGTAATCTTCCTCTTAAAAATGCAGAAGATTTTCCTCTTTTTCTCTGTCTTCTCTACTGATGTCAGGGGAATTTGAATATTCAGTGATGCTAATTTGTATTGGAATTATTGACTGCTTTACAAATGCTGTAAGCTGTGTTTTAAAAACGAAAATGTCAGCCAGAAAAATGTTAACCATTTCAGGATTTGATGAAAAAAAACAGGATAGCAAAATCTATGTATTTTTCAGAAATTAAGCTGGCAAGAGCCAGAAGGCTTTGTACTACAGCAGCACATCTTCTAGTGAGAGCAATTCTCTCATTACTGCAGGCTAGGCAGGACCCAGCACCATATACACTTTGTCATGGTGGAGAAAGGGTTTAAAATAACCAGGGATGTTTAACTGGAGATAAATTCTTTAGATGTAGAAATGTTTTAGAAATGTTAAAAATGGAACTATAATGCTATGAATCCTTTTTTTACTCTCATAGTAGCCAGGAAAACCTAACTGAAAATATGTTTGGTCTGCTTCTGTAGTTAACCCCAATTACCCTTTCCAGGGGAATTCTTTTTAACATTCAATCCCTCATCTTAATTTTTAGTTTCTGTAGGCCTTATTTTCCCCTACTACATAAATTGCAGCAGGTGCACAGAATTGGAGATATTACAATTAAATATAATCAAATGTTTTAGGCACTAATGAACAGCTCCAGGAAAACAAGTCAAAAGGAGAAAAAAAAAAAAGGAGGGGGGTGTGAAGCGCCTTTAAGTGAGTGGATTTTCAAACACCCAAGGCACCACATGGCCAATTAAGAGAGTCAGACACCAGGACACATACTGGCATTAATTATCTTTGAGTTCAGGGAAATAAAAAATAAAAGCAACAATTATCATAATAAATTTCCACACACTGCTTGTAAGTTGTGCTAATCTACAACACACCTGGGTTTCGGAGATTTAAGGCATGAAAGGGAATACTCAATCAGTTGGTAACGACCCCACATAGATGCTCATGTGCTGCTTTACTGTGATGCGCCAGTCAGGCAGAGGCTAAAACCCATGCCCAGCCACCATGGCAATTTTACTCTGCACAGCTTAGAAGAACAGTGCTACAGACCATATTCAAACTGGAAAGTTACAAAGGCCGTGCCGTTAAGCATGTAATTTCTCGTTCCCTCCTTTCTCTCTCACTCTCATTTTATTACACACGTAATGAAAATTTTCACAATGGGAACATCAGTCTCAATCTACTCTAAATACCTGTGGGTGTTTCCAATTCTCCTTTCTCTAAACTAAAAAGGAATCAAATTGAAAGAACAAATATTTTATGTATGTCATAAGAATTTCTTGGAATGTGTAGATGGAAGAAAAAGCAGGATATGCACTGAGCTCAAGGAACCAAAGGAAATTTTGTTTTAAAAGGTATTAAAAATATGATCTTGCTTGGACTGATGCTTAAACCAGTTGAAAGCTATTCCCATTGAGAATACAGTAAAGGAGGTAATGTGTTTTGGGCTGTTGGTTTTATTTCAGCATTAGGTAAAATTAGTGTTTGTTATGGGTGTTTTTGAGGCATTGTCTGGCTGTTTTTTGGCATCTGGAGGTTGTCAATCACTCTTACCTCCACACAACACAAAGTAAAAAAAAAAGTCCTAGATGACCAAGATTTAAATTTGTCAGTCATGATTTTTCTTAATACTTACTAGTCTTGATTAGTCCAGATGGAGGTAGGGGAACAAAATGTGATTTCTTTATCCTGTATTTCTGTTCCCTCTGTATCTGCTAATTACATTTTCATGCTTATAATAGAAGTACTTTGGGACTTTTTTGTGTTCAGAGGTATTTTGCACAGCACAGACACTACTGAGAGTGATAACTTAAATAGGAACGGGTCAGTGAAAAGGAGCTACAGCCTTTTTAGCAGTGTGCTACAACACAGGCTAGACAAATTGTGTGTGGTATATAAGATTCAAGTAGGTATTTCTAACAGGTGGTCTGAAAGATTACGTAGTTTTTCAAAGGGGGGTGTGTTCACAGAAGGAAATAGGGCCTAATTCCAGTGTACTATTTAGTTTCTAGACACTCAAAGCAAAAACCACGGTGGGACTGTGTCTGGCAGCTCAGAACAGTCTGTCAACATCCTTGTTGATTTATTGGCAAAGCAATTCAAGGGTACAGATAATAATGTAGTCTGTGGAGTTCAGAAAGGTTTTGGACAAATTTGGCAACTGGTTAGTGAAGTACCAGATGGAACTTAATGTTCAGGTCATTGTAGAATTTGTTTCATCGTGATCTAAAACTTTTTTCTTCAGGAAACATTTTGCTTCCATATTTTCAAGAATAGGCATGTTGAGTTCTGACTTTCTAAAGGTATTTTTTATAGTTAAAAATTTGGAGAATCAAGATGGTAAATGTGTGAAAATAGAACAAGTTTTGGTCTGAAATATGTTGTTTGGAGAAGCATGGTTCTTCATTTAGTTTAACAAACTGAAAAATACAAAATTGATATGGCTTTAGTAATCTATTCAAGATACTTTTTGAAACCATTTGAACAAGCTTTTGATCGTTTTGCATTATGAAACAAATTTGCAGTTCGGTCTTGGATTAAATTGTTGTTGAGAAATGGTTATCATGCTATAATTATGTAACTTCAAGACAAAAATCATTATTTTCAGTTCTGTTAGCATAGCATTTCTTATGGAAACTTAGTGTGTTACCTAGAAAGTTAATACACCTAGAGTCAAGCAGAAAATTAAAAAAAAAAGGGAAGTTGTAAAATTCAAGAGAAGAAATGAAACAAAACTGTTCTGTACTCAGATAAGAAATGTAGAGACCAAGAGAAATTGTTGTCTTCTATCTTTTCTGTTAGGGACTGTTTTATATACTTATGTGGATAACTACAAATACATTCAGGTATGTTTTAAGTATATCAGACCTTGTAATAATCACCTGTTATTGCCTTCTCTTTTTTTTTTATGGTAATTTTTTCTGATGAGTTAGTCAGCCTTACATGTATATATTTCTTACCATAGGTAAGCAGTATGAATTCATTACAAGTACTGCAAAGAATATTGTTTATGGCACGAGTGATACCCACCCACTCTCTGCCTTTTGTGTGGTAGTGTAGGTATCATAGAGATTTTGGTTCCTAATAACACAGTGAGGGTTTTTTGATATCATGATGTAGCTGTTTTAGGAAACTCTTTCATAAACTGAATACAATCTGAAAAGATTGTGAAATTTTTTGGGTTTTTTTGTTTTTTTTTTTAACTTCCTATTCCTTTTCTTTGGCTTAAAAAAATAAAATGTAGGGTTTATGCTGGTTTATGGATGATGCCTAGTTCTAGTCCTCATCTCCTTGTTGTAAGAAGTTAGTGTAGTAAACAATGTGGAACTTGGCAAGGTATTCTGAAATTAAGAGAGCAGCTATTAAAATTCCTGTCTTAGATCTTGTCCACTTCCTATCATGATTCAGAATGAATATTTAAGTAGAATTTATACTTATCTGTGTGGGTTTGGTTTTTTTTTTCCTTCCCGTGCACTTTGAGCAAAAATAAGAACCACCACCTCTCCTACCTCGGTTATGATTATAGGTATGTCCATTGTGTTAATTCTTACCTTGTCTCCTGGAGATACATTTTTAGCAATTTTCCCACATCTCTGTAGCTCATTATCAAAAGAAAGCCCATAAGCTCTTTATATGCAGGTATAAGATTATGATCACTGTTTTATTGTTGATAGCATTAATGTTTGAGTGCTGGTATTGACAGATATGATGTTGTGGAGGGTTTTCTGTAGAGAAATCTTTATTAATGGTGGATCCAAACATAACGAAAAATCATAAACTCGGCTTCTCATGCTGTTTGCTTTCATCTCAATCTCTGCAAAGCTTAAGAGAAGTTTTTATGCCTGAGCAAGCAGAATATTTCAGATGAGACTTGGTCCATGAGTGAAGCTGCTGCTCAGGAAGGGGATCTTTTCTGCCTAATGGCAAACTGTGACGTGTGCCCATGCTCTCCCTCACTCCTTCCCAAAGCTCTTCAACATAAGTTTTTTACTAAAAAAATTCTGCCATATCTTGACTGGTGATTTCACTGTAGATATTTGCTCTAACAAGAACCTGTTTGACAATGTGAGTCTCATTCTTCCCATTAAAAATTATCAGCAGTAGACCTGAAGGCTGACATTTCAAGAAAGCTCGAATAATGAAATGAATTACAGGATTTTCCCCTAGGACGTTTCAGTGCATGCATGTGTAAATTACAAACACAGGGTTTGTTTGGGTTAAATGTCTTATAAGCTCTCTCTGCTCAGAACCTTCTTAGTAGTCAAGTTTCATGAAGTTAAATTTTCTTTTTGAAACTAGCTGCGGTCTTTAAAAGCAAAGATGTGACCAGTTAACCCTTGTACCTGTGTTTTGTGTGTGTGTGTGACTCGAGTTCATATATTGAAAAATTATTGTGTCTTCTGGGGATCGAAATAAGATGAAGTGCATCCTTGTATGAAGGCGACCAGAGGCTTTCACAAAATTGAAGCAATGAAGGTTGAAGGGAAAGGACGGTGTACTATGCAACACAGTATTATTTTCTATACTAACGTTTTAAGATATCTGTGTAAAGAAAAAGAAAAGAATATGCTTGTTGATATCATGCTGTACATCTATTTCTCTGATAATAGGGCGTTTATTTTTTTTTTTTTTTTTTTAGTTTTCCACAGTACTGAGAATGCTTTTGATTATTGTTTTAATGTACGCTGCTTAGGGTTTAATGGGGACTTTGAATCAAGGACACTGTGAAATGTGATGCACTTAATAAATTAGAAATTCTATCCAAAAATATCTAATCCAGTAAAATACTGGCTTGAAACTTGTGCAAGCCTGAACTTTGTATCCATAGAATTGCATATGTAATAAAACATATGCAAAACTCATTCCTACACTCAGTATAACATTCCAACCTTTAGACTAAAGAGAATTTTCAAGCAACAATGAAATAGGTAGGTGGAAATGTCTTTTTCCTTCTAAAACTTGTATTTCCACTCAAAGGAATTTTCACAATTATTTGCGGGTTGGTCTGCAGCACTCTGACTAGCACTTTTCAGATATATTCAAGTTATTTTAAAATAGAGTGTCCAAGGGGTAGAAAGAACTATTGAAATACATGATAAAAAAAACCCCATTCTAATAAAATGAGAAATCAGCTTTTAGAAAAGGGCAGAGGGGAACAGAAAGGTCTGGCAAATAACAGAATAAAAGCAATCTTAATTTTTTTATGAAACTGTGCAGCTTATTCATTTCACCTAAGTGTCTCAAAGTGTCCTTTTAAAATATCACCAACTGCTACAATTGAATACTGTCATTTTATTGTCGTACCAGTAGGTTTGCTTATTTCATAATTGGCTAGGGTAGGGAGCTCACCTGTAGGGATTTTACCCATAGCTATTCTTATCAATTTTTTAATAAATCCACAGATTGAGAACAGTAAATAATGAATGACATTGTGCTTGGTAAGTCAATATTTAATTTAATATAGATTCTTGGAAACTAACATTTTACATTCAGATTTTGCTATAGTTCTTGTTTAAATGAGAAAAAAAGTGAGTTTTTTGTACAAAAAGGGAAAGGAGTAGAACTTATAAGGTATCTGTAGTATAACTTAGTTCATATTAGTATTTCATAATTTCAGGTTAATAGAGTGTGTGATGGGGGTGTGCTGACTTCAGAAAATCTTTATTTTTTTGATTGTTCTTATCTGTACTATTGGTCCTAGGGATTTACAGGTCCACTTGGCAAGTGTGCAAGGTTATATTTAGTCACAATATAACTTCAGCATTAATTAGAAAATACTTTGCAATTGTTATGCTAAATTTTCTTCAAATTTAAATATTCTCAAGTGGTTTGTTGATGGGCATATGAAAATACTGTCAAGGGGAAAAAATTACTCTTTAACCAATAAGTGAAAACATTTTAAATAAAATTTTTGTCCTGAAGAATAAGATCTTTGAATAACATCTTCCAAATAATTTTCCTAAACTAGCTATTGATGTGAAAAGTTGACTGTACAGGTCTTATAAACTGGTGTATCATCGCAATTGGCGTCTTGTCATCTGAGTACTTTGAGAGAGAGACAGAAAAAGACAGCAGACACCTAAGAAAAACTATACAAAGGATGCAGGCACAAGACCTGATGTCTTATACTAGCGAGATTTATGAGGTCTATAGAAAAAAAATTAGCTTTCATAAACAGCTATTCATCAGTCATGTCTGATCCTAATGTTTTCGCACAACACCATTGACTCAAGAAGCTCATCCAGATGAAAAAGGCTTAATTTGCACTGGTTTTAAAATTAATATCCATGAAGAGATAATTTTGACAAGGGTTTTTTTTGGAAAAGTATTAATGACAATAATCAGACAGGTGGCTTTTTCAGAAAATTGAATTTCTTAATCTTTTATTTGACAGTTTTTGATCTCCACATCCTGCTAAAATGAGTGGTACTCCATATAAAGAAGTTAGATCATGCTATGCATTTAACTCGGAGATTTTTCCAGTATTTCAGGAAATCTGGCAAAAGATGCCTGTTGACTTCAGGAGGGTCCAGGGGGAAGCAAATTCACCTTTCAGTCTCCATTGAATTTTTTTTTCCTCAAGATAACATCAAGGGTTTTAAATAGTTCTAATTTCATGAGTAGTTGTAATTTCTGAAGTGGTCTGATTGGCATTTTCTGAAAATTCTTACTTTGATCATTATTATAACCAGTAATCTTTGCCAGTTACGCAGCATACTAAATTTTTACCTGTACAAACTTGAATATAGAAGTTAGTATAAAAATTATTTGCTTATAGGATACAGAATCAGGAAAAACACTTAAGTTCTTTCTTGTCTTGACAAAAATTGTATGTGATTTTTTTCCTTTTATTATATTTGCTCATACCCAGAATTAATGTATTTCTACTCGTTTCAACATTGAAACAATCGCAACGTGACATGATGCCTACTGCTTACAAAGGACCCAACTAATTAGGATTTAGATAGGTAGAGAACTTTAAAGGCTGGAAAACTGAAGAACCCTATGCTTATAATAACCTAAGGCACTTCAGGAATCTCTAGGGAGAGCTAATCATCCTTGGATAGAATACACAGCAGCAACCCTGCTGAGCAGAGAGCTTTCTGGAATATGTAATCGGATATGCTGAACAGTGTTATAAATATTTCCTTCTTTAGGACATTATCCATTTCAAATGAGAAGGAAAGAGGTTTTAGTCCATGCCTCAAGAAGCCTAAATTTGTAGTGGAAGGACAGCAGTTTTTACAAAATCTAAATTCCCTCATTGCTTAGGTTCCGTTCTTCAGATGTTTAATTTGACTGGTGCTCCCATTTCAAGAGGGTGGTAAAACATCCCTCACTAAAGCTCATCACCCAGGAATTTAGGATGCTTTTGGGGATCTGAGATAGGGATCCCACTACTTCCAGATGGATAGAATTTAACTGAACGCCTGCACATTCTCAACAAAATACTGTAATGCAGCGGGTGTGCCTGCTCTTCCCAGCTTCTTAAAGAAGACAGGAGCACAGCTACTTTGTGAATATTCTTGAAGTAGACAAGTGAGATAGGCACCAAGGATTGATTGCATTATTAACAGATGATGACTTCAATATTGCTTGAATGAGGTGTAAATATCCACTTAAGTAAATACCTCAAAGATGTACTGCTTAGGTGCCATTGCTCAACCTCTACATGTTTCGGGTATCCAAATTTGTATATTGACTTGGCCTTAAGTGTATGCTCAAAAATTTGGTGTTGCAAATGAAGACTAAGGTGAAGCACATTGCAGAATAAATAAAAAGGAAACCAAGGTTGTTTTCATATACATAAGGCTTGACAAAATAGTTTTGAGAACTGAGACACAGAAAAATGGTCCAATTAATGACTTGAAATGATTAGAATTGAAAGTGTGAAATGAGTTATGCATAGTCCTTTTGACACTCCATATGTTAAGGTATGGAGAAGCATTTTTGTCCATTTTTAAATGACATCACAAATTCAATGAGTTTACAATGTAACGTGATAATTAAAATGATAATCTGTAAAATATGATTCTAAAATTATTTTTAATATCCCCTTTTTCCAATAAATATTAAATCACCAGAATTATTAATGCTAATGGTCACCTACATGGGATTCTTGTCAGAAGGCTTAGAAGATGAATTACTTAAAAGATCATTCTTTTTGCACAAATTTTTATGCCAGATGCATGACTGAAACATTGTATAATACCAGAAAGCTTCAGTACCCAGGAAAATTTATGATGCTGTACTTAATTTTTAGGTTTGGGGTTTTTTTATCTTTTAGTCCACGTTCAAACTTGATGAAAATCAGTAACAATTCTATTTTAGCTTCTTTGTTATTTTAGCATCTTTTTTATTCAAAGGGGAAGTTTCTTCATTTCACTTCTACCTTCTACAGGAAAAGAAGCTGTACACCGTGATAGTTTTATGATTGGCCTGGAGGCAGCAGAGTTTATGCCAGCCAAATAAAATAACAATTACTGTTAGAGATACTAATAGGAACACCCTTTTACTAGTTAGTTCCACAATCCAGATGGAATAATTAGAACATCTCAGCTTCAAATTATTTTATTGTACTGATTGTTCCTTCTCTACAAGAACTTTTATAATATAACAGCATAAAACTCAATCCATTCGCATGTTGGTTTTCAGGGTTTGCTTGCCTAAAATGAGTATGTTAGTAAATTCACTACTGGAAGCTATAATATTTGATGTAAAATAAGCTCAAGTCAACTGATTTATTTGAGTCAGAGATTATTATATCTGTTTTACTATTATGTGCAAAACTGTTGCCCTGTCTTAGTGTGCCTGCAAATTAAGCGTTGAATGTGAATAGCAATACATTTGCTAGATATGATGGTTTAAATTTTGTCGAAAATTGTGTTGGATCATCTTTGCAGTACTACTTTTTCTTTTTAGTGAATGCTTTGTTTGAGCTATTGGAATGATAATTTCATTGGGACCATTATAACAGCTTTTGTTTGCCTGTCATCCTTAAATTTCTTCAGCATGATCAAGCCAGTTAGAATATTTTCAACCATTTCCATGTTTTCAAGAGATTTAAGAGTATTTTTTAGGGTTCAGCTTTATTGTTAAGAACAGCTGATTAAGAAAAGAAATGTAACTGTTTATTCTTACTTGTAATCCTTAAGTTCCAAAGGATTAGAATGATTTAAAACTATGTCTGTACTGTTCTTCATTATTGTGGCTGTATTCAACCACTATATCATCTGAGTGTCCGTGAGGGAATGAAGTATAAAGAAATCTGAATATCTTATTGTTATTTTGCCAACTTCTATAGCTTAGTGATTTCTCCTACAAAAAAAAAAGTATATCTCCAGATTATTATTTCTTGATGCCGTTTGAATTTTTAGCTTTTAATTACATTTTCTTTCAAGACATTAAAAAAAAAAATTGTCTTATTTTCATAATATAGGTTTATTTCAGGCCCAGTCTCATAATTAGTAACAAATACTGTTTCAACCCTTCTTTTTAAAAAATCAATAACTGAGATCTTTTTAATGTGCCACATGAGATTTCTGTCTTACAATGAAGTCTTATTAGAATCTTGTTGTTCTGATGCCCAGTTTTTTTCTTCAGGTTTACTGATGTTGTCTTGACATATGGCCAGTGGAATTGTGGATCCCCAGAAATCCAGAAGGGATTTGTTTCTCAAGAGATACCTCAGGTCTGGGTCTCTACTTGTCTTCCACTCCATAAATAGATTGAGAAGCTTTCTACAAATAACCTTTGGCCCCTTAATGTTAGGTCTAACATTTTTCCTCAAATCTTTAAACAACTATTGCATTCATGCAAGGCTTCATGTAGAAAGTTACTTGATTCTAGTAGATCAGAAATTCCTTACCACAGAAACTCAGCTTATAGTTGTTTATGTTCATCTGACATACCACAGCAGGAAAAAATCCATGAATTATTAATTTTACTGTGTTCTTTGTGTATAAATGTAGTCATTAAAGTAATATCAGTGTATTTAATCTAAGTTTGCATCTAGGTAACTAAGAAGAAGCTTAAGTCTTTGCAACAGAACGTTGTTTCAATTAAAAAACACACTCCATAAATTTTCTTAAATTTATTCAGCTCAAATTCCCTCCTGCTTTCAGTGAACATATTCTAATTTATAGCCATTTCTCACCAACATGTTACCCAAAAAAAAGTAAAAAAAAATTCTTTAAAATGAGGCCATAGCACTGCATGGCTCACCATGGCTCAGCACAAGAGTGACTGTAGTAAATGACTATGATGTTTGTCCTCATTTATGTTATGCTACTATAGTGTTGATGGCAGTTTTTTGAGCAAGACGTGTTTGGATTATCTTAAATATAAAGATTTTGCACAAAGAATTGCCATTACTTTCCTGGATGTGGCTTTAGAAAAGCAACAAAATAAGCCATCTCGCTTTCTTTAGTTATCTATTTTCAAGTAGGAAATTATTGGGTGGTCTCAGGGTTTATATTTACTGTATTTCTGCATTAGACATGAAGTTATTACTCATGTATATAATAACATTCTTTATTTTGCAAATAGAAACCTAGTTACTCATTCATGTAGGCAGACTCAAATTATTTTATAGTTTGGTTTGTTGTTTGGGTTTTTTTTAAAAAAAGATGACTTTGGCTGTTTGGGCTGTTAGTATGAATTTGACTTGTATTCCAGGACAAAATGGTTTTCCTGTGCTCTGATACAGGCTTGTAACCTTGCGGATGCCCATTACATTATCCGTTCCAATGTAAATATCTTGTGGTTTGCAGGCACAGAATCTTCACAACTAATGCCAAGTGGATGAAGCAATAAGGGCAGGGAAGCAAAGCCTGATCCTAGATTAATGAGTGTGTATTCTAACAGTTGTCAGATAGTTCCTGCTAAAAACAGAGGGTGATATAGTTAAGCATGTCTTCAATAGTACAAGGTCAGAATAAACCTATGGTTCCTCAGGCTTGCTGATCATTTACCTTAAAGTGTGTAATAGCCCCAGGGGGGAGCAAATCTTAAGTTGGCTCTCCATGGACATCTATGCCTAAAAGCTTTCTGATTTTCCCTGTGGAGACATGAGTAAAATTATGAGCTCACAAACGGCTTATGTACCTAGAGTTCTAATGGGATAAACTTAGCTGTCTATAATGTATGGCCTCCAATGTTGTCTCATCTGTTTGTGTGTTTTCAATTTAGGTAGCAGTTGATGCAAAGGTAGTCGTCAATCCACCCAACATTTATGGTGTTTTTACAGATGCATTTAACATCAAGAGCTGAGAATATAGCAAAAAAGCAGTTTCCCTGACAGCGACTCAGAAGTGTGGCATACCTTCCAATTGGGAAACATTGCCTCCTGGCATCCTGGTCAGCTGAAATCTCTTCCTTATTCTGTAGGAGCTCTGCATACTATGCTGCAGAAGAGCATTGTAGGGTATAAGATGATTATTAGAGAGAAAATTGAGAGGCTGGATACACTCTATGGGAGAGAGGAAGGAATGACATGGAAATTAAAGCCAAGAAGAGAAGGGGCAGGCATAATGCTCTAATTAGCCTTGTCCTGCTTTTACCAAGCTGTTCTTACATCTGAGCCATCTGCTGAATAATTTGAATCACCTCCTTGTTACTGGACAGAGTTGAGAAAAAATACACAGTTTCTTAGGAGTTTTCATTTCTATTGGTTTGTCTTATTTGCAGCTTATCATTTCAGGGGATGCTGAAGCTCACTGGACAACTATGTTTAAGCAGATTTTGTACAGTGATGTTAGTTTGGTTTTGGTTTTTTTTTTACTTTTTTTTTTTTTAACTAGTCTGCACAGATGTATTGACTCTGCTGTGTTCAAAATAGTCTTTCATATAGATCTGCTTTGAATTCATATAATAAAAATTCCTGAAGTATCAATAAGTTCATCCTTCAGCAGTCATCATCTTTCATACCACAGCCGTGGTACTTCCTTTTCTATCTGGAGCTGTTTTGATCAAAATCCAATTCTGACTTTTGAGTTCGAGTGTACTATAGCATCCAATAAGCTGCTGGAGAGGTTAATCCCTTGTAATATTAAAAGTGTACATTTCTAAGCTGAATTTGTTATACATGTCTGGAAGTTGTTTCATCTGTGATAGCTAGACCAAGAAATCTCTATTCTTAAATTTTTATTTTCCATACATGAATTAAAACTAACTCATCTAAATTAAGGGCTGAGACATTGCGGAAGTTATCTTTCTGCTATATCTTTAATGTCTGGACTTAGAATATCTTTCGTGTTGTTAGGGGAACTTCTTAAAGCTCAGTAACAGCTCTTAATCCCCTCAGTAGACCTGGACTTTGTTTTCTACTCTGCTCCATGGTGAACCACAGAGGTCTGCTTTCAGACTGCAGTGATGCATCACCTTTCCTTTGGGATACAGGGCTCTGAATTATCCTAGATGTAATAACCATTTTTTGTTAGAAGGCAGGGGGTTTCTCTCTTTTCTACATCTACATTGAATATCCAAACCTTGACTGTGCCTCTCAGGCTTCCCAAGTGAAGGCCCTGTAGACTGAAAAAGGTCGGTTTGCACTCCGTCCCCTTCTCTCTTTAACTCCCAGTAAATTGTCATAAATTTTCAGTGTATTGTGAAAGTTTCAAGAGATCCTACTCCTGTGAAACCTATAATCTGGTAGTGAAGGGAATTATTATTTAAATAGAATCTGATCATTTATGTCTCTACCCTGCCCTTTTTCTTTTTATATCTTCTTTTCTTTTCCATCTTTTTTAAAAATAAGGAAATTTCTGTATTTTGTGCCTTTGGAATTCAGAAGTTCACTGTGTCAGCCTGATGCCTGAATCTGGCAACCTAGAAGTCTTGCTACACCTGTAAATTCTTGCTGTAGATAAACTGCTTGCCTTTTCTTTTATCAACAACAACAAAGAAAAGCAAGAGCAGAAAAAAACACAGATAGGAAGTGTGTTTGAAATAGTTCAGGTTTACAATTTTAACAGAGGAAATTACCAAGCTTTCTAGCTTATCTCAGGAATTCAGTTATTTTTCAGTCTTTCAGTAAAAATAGCTCTAAGCCTGGGCAAGGTAAATATGTTTATTACGAAGCATGGATTCGAGTTATTTCTTGTACATATTTGTTATCATCAGGCATTGTCAGTCTTGATTTCTAGTATTGTCTTGTATACTATGGATTTGTGTTTTGTGTCATGAAAGGCACCAGCAGGCATTTTTCCCCTATAACTTTCATCAGAAATATTTGAATTTATTAATATTGGTAACATTGAAAAATTAATAACATTAAGCTTTCTCTGTCTCTGCAGCTACTGGTTATATCTGATTTTGTATAGATAGAACTCTTGCTTTCATAGAAAGGAGGCTTAACAATTCTTAGTAAGCTGTTGTGTGGTATTTTTCTACCTAAAACTCACCATGTTGTATGTCTCTGTGCTTTCTTTACGGGTGAGCGTGGCTGTATATTGTCTCCATAATTGACAGTTTGTGTTGTTCACCCATACAGTTACGATACCATTGTGATGGGTACCATTTTAAGGCAAAGAATCTTTTTTGTGTCGTCCATTTCTTGAGGCTGCATTCTCCTCCCTTGAAATGGAGAGGAGAATGATACAGTGCACATTACTCAGTACTAGGGATTATCCTTCTATTTGAATTTGCTCTGTAAAACACCAAGACCAGGAAGAGTCCCTGGTGGTATTAGACTAAACTTTCCTTTTCTGTGCATGCGGAGAAAAAATGTGCAAATTTATAAGGTATTTTTTTATGCAAAGATATGATCATTCATCAGTTTGAATAATTCAAGTTGCACAGTAAATACTATATTTTTTTAGCATTAGAATAAAGCATTTTCCCTCATATTGGCAGTTCAGAAAATTCTGTGACAAGCTAAGCACCTTTACATAAATATAATTCCTTAACAAATATATGTTTCTTGGTCACTGTCAGAAGATACAAGTGGCCAGATATGCTATTAATTTGAACTGTTGCGGAAAAATCTGCGTTCATCTGGTGTGTTGTAACTCAAGTACACTGTAATTGCAATTATAATTTCAACTGTGTAACCTGTCAGTGTAATTGTTATGGAATAAAAATTAAATAATAATAATGCTAAAAAACCATAGTGAAAAGACATTACCATAACATCCATATAAATGGAATCATTTAGTTCCATAAAGCTGTTCTTACTCCATGAGTTTTGATGATCTCAGTAGTTGATGCTCTTCTTTTGGAATAATGTCTGCAGTAATGTGCTAATATGAAGATGGATATTGATCATGCATGTCTCTAAAAATTATGATGTATTTTTCTGAAGCAAGGAACTTAGCCTCAACATATTGGCCAGATTTCAATTGAAGTCATTAAATATTTGGCAAGTAGGTATCATATTTCTATAGTTAACATCACAATTTGCACTACCATGTTTACTGTTTTAAGATTTTTAAACATAAAATGTTTGTTAGGAATCTACCTTAAGATATTGTTGATTTGGTTCACATTTTTTGTTATCTAAATAAAGAATTTTTTAAGTACTTCTATGACAGTGGACATACCTTCGTTAAAGTCATTATGCCATATGAGTTTATAGTATGTCTGGAAAGCTGTTTTCAGTCATATGTCTTTGCCTTGGAAAGTACTGGGGAAGGACAGCAATTTTTTTTTTTTTTTTAATTCCTTGTTTCAAAACCTGAAGTTGCATGAACAGTGCCAATACAAGACTAAATTCTGGCACTTTACATTAGATTATGTATGTATCAAGTTTTAAATTTAATTCAATGCATTATCAAGAGTAGGCATGTATGAATGTTTGAATGAATGCAGAAAAAAAAAAACCTAGCAAACCTCCACATTTAAAATATTTAAATCGACTTGTATAAAAGGCTGTAGGCTTCTTAAATTCCCAAATAAATAATATAAAGCAGTCTTAGCCATGTATCTACGTGATCATGCTGGTTTCTAATTACAAAACACATTTGTTAGAAACTGAGCCTAGCATCTCTGTTTTTATGGGTTTTTTAAATAAAGTATTTGATTATTTTTTTCCACCATTTTTATGTTCCACAGTGCAGTTTGGATGCTACATTGCAGTAAAATTTGTACTTATTAGGTGGTGATGTATATTATTATAATGTAATGTATATACTAGCATATGAATTTTTCAAATAAACATTTATTTATTGCTTCAGATCATAGTGTCACAGAAAATTTAATTTCTATTTAGCTATTTAGCTCTGAGGAGCTTTCTGTGACATTACAGTAGCTATTAAAAAAAAAAGCCTTTTATTTATGAGTTTATAAATCACAGTATATTGGAAGTAAGATATGGGGCACCTGTCTCAGAACACCAGGTGTGCACTGGTCTCAGAAAGACCATACATTCAAACAATTAGATAGGATTCTTGTGCATGCTATCTTCAGAAATTGTACAGAACACTTAATTTTTCTTACAATTTTTTCTGTGACACTAATTTTCTAATTGTTCAAGAATAAAAGTCAAATTGAAAATTTAAATCTAGTGATTTTTTTTTCTTTTTGGTGTCTCTTTGTCTTTTCATTTAGATGTAATCACTGTAACGACAGACTGAGGGCAAAAGAAATTAAACCAGTTGGGTGAATTAGCTCAGCAAGTGACAGTTCACAGGAGAGTCTTTATCTACTGTTTCCACAGTCTGTGTGCGCGTAATTGCAGGTAAGTGCACTGGCTACATTTTCTTCAATAGAACAACTATAATAGAAATTATAATTAAAGGTCTGATATTACACTCATGACTAGATATTTGGGTCAAAATTGTACATGCACTAGCTTGAAGCTTGTTCTAAAAATGTATTTGATTAAATTTATATTTTAATGCATCCCTTCAGGGGTATGAGTATTCAGCCAAAATTACTCAGTTAATTTCAAAATGATGCTTAGGAAAAAAATGGCCATCTTTATTAAGTATTTCACATTTTAGGTGCACTGCGTTTTATATTGAGATATTGTTAAAAGGAAATTTCATATATCATAACTCTACGTATTACAGTATTATGCTTGTAAAATTTTCCAAAAAATGAATGTATTTGTATGTTTTAGAACTTACATTCGAGGTATCTAAGACCTAGTGAAAGGCCATGGCAGAATCAAGCACTTAATTACCATCTGTGACAACAACAATCTCTTTTAAATGTTCCAAGGCTGTTATTCACAGTGGGAATAAAGACATCTGTTATTCTGCACAAAATACTCTATCAGGTTTTGTGACAGCTAATAACATAAAATTATATTTCTCCCTGCTGAAAATACAAGTCAGGAGGAAGGACTAACTTTAGCAAAATACCTTAAATCAGACTGTGTCCGCTGAATATAGCACAGAATGTGAAAATTAGTCTGTGGGTTCTATGAAGATGAACTGTATGATAATGGTTGGACTCAATGATCCAGTGGGTCTTTTCCAACCTAGCGATTCTATGATTCCATAACATAGCGCCCCAAAGGGCAGATTTTGAGTAGCGTTTTGCTTACAGAGATATGTACAAGGAATAAGTTGACAATGTGGCCAGCTAGTTGGCTAATGTTTTGCTAAAACCTCTAAGTGAGGCTTTTCAACACAAGAAGAAATTCTTCTAGAGTAAGAATATATAAGGTGACATTTTCAGCGTGAGCTTTCAGCTTACATTTTCAGTGCACAATTCTAAACTTGTGACTGTATAGCAAGCACTTAAGTAGGTTTTGGAGCTACTGGATATGTCCCCTAATTTTTCTTGTGTATAAATATATTTCTTCTACAAAGAAATCACTGATAGAATTTAGACTACATGGCAATGAATTGGAAAGTTTCCAAAACTGAGTGACAGTAGGTGTCATGTTTGAGATGTTTGGTGTTTGAAAGCAGTAAACCGTTTTTATATATCTAAAATTCAGCACAATAAAATTATTACTTTCGTCCTAAAATCGTGGTTTGTCTAGGTCTTGACTTGATCTGACATTGGATCAGCTGAAGAGTGATCTGCACCTTTGCATATTCTAAATATTTTTGTTGAAACCTGCTACCTGTTCAAAAATCTGTTATATCCACTTATTGCTAACGCAGGATATGCTAACACAGAAGTTTCTGTGTGGTTCACATGTTCTTGTTTTCATAGCTTTTTCTGTGCAGGAATTTAACAGAGTCTTGGCTTTTGTGTATCTCTTAAGCATTGTCAGCATGAATTATCTACAGAACATGTTATAAAATAATTTGATGCTTTTCCTAAAAACTAGAACTTGTAGTATTTGAAGCAACATAAAAGTTAAAAATCAGTAGGATTGCAGCCTGGAATTAAGGACTCTGTTCTGCACCAGCCTGATTATTCCGAAGCCTGGTAGATTGCTTTACTATTTTCAGTTATTTCTGTGCATGTATGTGTGTATGAGAAACTGAGTCGGATCCCAGCTGAAAAATAAATGCATCTTATTTTTTTCTTAAACTGAATCTTAGCATTGCACTTGCATTATGAGTTTCTGTTTTCCATTGTAGCACTAGCTGCTTTTTTCTTACACTCTCTTTGTGAATATCTAACAAGTGTAGATAATCTTGAGATTTTTTTCCTTAGGGATCAGTGAAGACAAAAAAAAGGAATTTAGCAAGATAATAAGAAATGACTTTAAGTAGAAGAGAAGTTTTTCCAAGCCTTTTGTTTATCATCAGAAGGATTTTAAGTGACCTTTTGAAGTGAGATGCTTAAAGTATTTGAAAAACACAGATTTTTTCTTCCTGAGGTTCTCATTGTACAGACCTAACAAGTGTTTTACTTGATACACTTCCTCAAAGATTAGAGGGGCAGATAAAAACTGGTACATTATAGACACGGAAGTCTTGGTATTAATTATCTTTTTAACTGTGAGTGAGATTTGCAAGAACAAAATAACAGTGTCTGTGTTGGTAAATAGTACTTTAATTTTAACCCTTCTAAAGAGGGTAAATTTAAATTTAGAAAGCAATCAGGAGAATTCACCATGCATGAAAGCATTTCTAATTGAACAATATATGCAAAATTCCTAAAGAAAAGCATGGCATTATATAAAACCAACTTTAAGAAGTGAGATATTATCTTTTTTATATCCATGACTTCTTATATTTTCTCAGTGTAAGTGGATTTACATTCACAGCACTAGCCAACACCATTGACTGATTATCCAGTGAGTAGATGTCTCTCCAAAAATACACATTTGTCTCTTTACCTCCTCAGAGCTTATACCAACAGCATTTGATAGCTACTTTTTTATTAGTTCACAGTCTCACAAACATTATAGTAACTCAATAAACAAGGGAGATTGGAAACTACTGGTAAAGAATGACTAGCAAGAAAATAAGATTTCTGATAACCTAGATTGTTGAGTTAATTATGCAGGCCAACTCCTGTTGTTACAGATGGAAGACTAAACCATCTAGATTCAGAGATGTTTAGGTGCTTAACTCTCATTGAATTCAAATGAGAATTAGCTCCTAACTACCTTTCTGAATGCGGGATAAAGTGATTTCAGCAGCATTCTGTGTCATTACTGTGGAATTTCTCTCTGCTTCAGTGCAATTATTTTGCATTTACTCTGTCTTAGTAACAATAAAGCTGTGGCCATGGAGTTAATTTGTTGTCTATAAATGGTCTGTGATGCTACACTTTTGAAAGAGCTATCTCACTAAAGAAAACCCATTGAGAAAGTGCATTTGTGATTTGAAGAAAAAAATGTTCTTCTCCAAGATGCATCCCCATGCCTTGCTTAGATTCCTTGCAGCAATTTCATCTACTGCAGAGCCTGGTTTGGAATGCAGAGGGAGCATCATGTCTATGTATTAGTAAGGCCTTTCATTAAATCTTTACTTTTAAAAATAATTGGTTCTTTTAATCTATAATGGAACATGGACTTACAGGCTGCCTGTGATTAAAATTAAACCTTATTTGTCTTTTAATATGGTGCTGTGTTCATCTGTAATTGAGTAGGGATCGATGCCAGCCCTGTGATGGGCAGTAAGCTTATCCAACATGACGGAGATAGATTTCAGGGAAGACAGACTTTGCTGTTTCTATGTACAAGTGGGATGAGTAGACCATATCAGCAACATTTAATTATTTTGTAGGTAATTATTCATTTGAGGGACACAAGTTTCAGAGCAGCATTGGAATAGAAGGAAGACCAATACAATTACTGTTTGGTTAAGTACACTGTTTGCACTGGTAGCTGGAAAGTCATAATGAGCTTTTCATTACGTTTGACTAAAGGAACATTTTATTTTATAGCAGAAGACTTAGGCAAATGTTTAGTATAACAACAGTGACATGCAGGAAAAAATTAAAAAAAAACAACCAAACAGAAAAAATCAGCAATACAAACCAAATGATCAATCAGTAATATCGATTTTTTCACTCTATATTTTTTCCTCTGTTTTGATAAGACTGTTTGCTCCTGTAGAATCGTACCACAACGTAGTTTGAGAAGGTCTTTGGAAAGATGTGTAATCTAACCCCCTGGTCACAGTGGGTTTATTTAGATGAGGATGTTTGTGGCTTGAGCATTGACCACTGATAGATCCTAAGCTTAAGGTTCTGTAATCTTTCTGATCCTGTGTTTGACTTCTTTCATGGTAAAACTAATAAATTTTCTCTTAATATCTAATCAGGATTTCCAATGTTCCAACAAGTTTTCATTGTTAATTAAGCACTTTCTATGCACTCCTAGGAGCAGCATGTCTGTGTTTTCACTGTAGTCTCTGAGCAGGGAGTTTCAGATTGCAATATGTTGTCCCCTTGGCCCTCTCTTTTCAAGGCAGAACAAACCTACCTTATGAAGCCTTTTCATATTTGCCATATTCTCCTGTCCCAGTCCATTTGGTGATTTCCTCTGGTTTCATTCCCATGTCTGTGTATCTTCTATTGGGAAGCCCTGAACTGGACAGAGAACAGAATTCTTTTTAGGTTTATTTAGATATAGACAGGCCACAAAAATTTAGCAGTGTAAATAGCTTCCGTCAGAACTGTTTTCAGCTAAGTTTTGTTGTTTCAACAACTTATCTTGTAAAGTCTAGTGCTTGAAACATACAGATAATTTCTTACAGAAAATTCCATTTATTATATTCTCCTTTTTTGTTCTCACTACGGACTGAGAAATTAAGGCCATACTTTTTACATTAACTATACTTTTATGTAATATTCTGCATGTTCTGTGTTTAATGAGTGTTAAATCAGTTTAAACCTGAGTTTGATGCTCCTTTGTGTACTTGTCTTTAGAAAACATTGTCAATACCTGCTTTACCTACTTAAGAACCAGTCCTTATTTTGTTCTATTCATTATGATAAATATAATCAAAATAGCAGCTTAATCTAGCCAAAGTCTTAGTGCAACAGCAGTCTTAGTTTTCACCTAATTTTTAGCAGTTGTTGATAACCCAAAGGAGCTGCCACTAGCTTCAAGGATGTTTCTGAAACATCTTTTGAACTATTGATACAATGGAATTGCCAGGTCATCTGCCAGATATGCCACCACTGATACAGTAAATCCTGTTGAATACATGGATGTGATTGTCTACTTAATACAGTAATTCCTATTTTATAATAACAACAGAACAGTAAACAATGCAGTTTTGAGGATTGTTTTACTTAAGTGATTCAACTCGTACAACTTTTGGGGTCTTCTTTCCCACTGTTCTTCAGACATGCAGTAAAAACTTGCTCAGAATGAAGCATCTATCCTTTAATATTCATTGATTTTAGTCATGTAATTTTACTTATTCATGTAGTTTCTATAAGATCCAAGTGATAAGTTGCTCATAATTTACACAGATGAATTACACACAGCTGTGGCTTTTAGAGACTTGTAGTTCTGGTCAGTACTTCTAAGCTGTAGCTTGCAAGTTTCAGCTATACAGATTCTAAATATTTTTCTCATATTTTCTTTTATCTCTTACATAGAAGAAGGACAGTTGAACAAAAATATAATGTAGAAAAATGTTAAAAATTCAGGAGCAAGAGTCCTTTAACCAAGCCATATTCTTCCAGAGCACTGAGTAATATTTCTTTGGACAACTAGCAAAAAGCATAGTGAATTACTTATGAAGTATCAAACTTAATCTATGTTTTGCGTTAAGACATTGAGATGTTCCTAAATGTCACATGTAAAAGGTATTGTAAGGAGAGACTATTGTTTCACTATTCAGATTCTTTTGACAACCATCAAGTATATATTTTAAAATGTAAAAGAGAAGTACTATTGCACATTCCTATCTTGAATTCATGGTAGAGGTCTGTAAAACTCTCAATTAGATTTTTTTTTTTTTAAAAAAAACGAAACAGAAATCTTATACCAAAGAATGAGTGCCTACTGTTCACCATAGCTAAGACTGAAGAAAACTAAGTTCATACAACAGAATAGAGCAACTTCAGAACCTTTATCCTCTTTAATTTACTAACTAGCATTAATAGACCACTTAAATTCTACCACATGAAAATTATTCATCAAAGAAGGCAGAAGAAATACTTAAAATATCTATAAGTAATTGTTTCCTTTAGAAATATGTGTGGTGGTCCTAAATAATGATTATATTTCAGCTATTTTATATTTTATTTTATAGCTACAAAAACTGGAATGATGCACTCACACATGAGTAATGCTGTCAAACTGTACTATATTCAACTTATATTTGTAAGTAATTTCAAACATTTTGGTAAACCCTTAACTTAGAGCTGCACTCAGCAATGACAACTATTTCGTTCAGAAATACCAAGCAATCCACATTTGCAAAAGAAACTTGGCAGTTTAACCTTGGGCAAGGAATCCTAATAACTATTTTCATGAGAAAAAAAATGCTCCAATTTTGTCTTACAGGAGTTACGGTTAATGAGCGAGTAAGCCAATATACAGCCTAATATTCCAGAAATATTTGACGATTTTAGAGTTGTTGTTAACAAGTTCTATCATTGCTTCTTGTTTGTGTCCTTTTTAAAGCTCATAAAAGCTTTATACTTTTAAATGATAGGTTGTCTCCCTCAAAAATTATCTTAGCAGAAATTAAAATAATGAAATAGAACCATAATTATTTGTCATGATTTTGAAATGAAGTATGGAGTTTTTTAACTTCCAAACAGCTGCAGTGCCTTTAGCAGTGCCAGTGGGTGTGTTATTTATTTAATAGCTGGGATCTAGCAGTGGGAAGTTTGGATAAACCTTGAGCAATGGAAGAGTATAGGATGCTTGAAAATTCCCCAACACTGTAATACAAAATAAAGGTGATGGTTTTGAATTAGACTGTTTGGGAGGAGTCAAGGGTAGGTCACCTAATGTTTCCTTATTCTTTTTCTTTCCTCATTCAGTTTCTAGGGAGCAGGCGTAGGCTTCTCAATGCAATAAATCAATTGGAAGAATTGTAGACTGAATCATATAATCATATACTCATATAATCATACAGTTTGCCTTTTTGTGATACGTGCTTACAAAAGAAAGGTTTGTTCTTATAAAGATAAATACATTTCATGAGGCTTCCTTTAATACTAAATATCTTTAGTTGATCTTTAACAACACTGTAGAGAAAGCACTGCATTGCTGTTTTGTTGGGTTTTTTTCTTTTTCATTTTATTCCTTCACTTGAAAGTGAGGCAAGATAGCGCAACTGTCCACCCACCATGGAAACTGGCTTCTGCTGATCTGTCTTTTGGTTAGTGTTCAATGTGATATGGCAGGGCTTGTTCCAGAAATGATACAAAATCATGATGTCAGATTAAAAGAGTTTCTATATCTATTTTTTTGCACTATCATATTTCAGCTAGATCTATCTTCACAACTGGTGCACATAAAAATTTATGTTAACAAAGTACTGCTGCTTCAGTTCTTTAATTTCAAACTTGTGTTCTTGAAACTTTTCCCCTGCTATTGTGCAAGTGCTAAGATATAGAACTCCCCAGTATAGAAGTTCTTTATACAACTGAATTCTTAGCAGTTGATAGTCACAAAAACTGCTTAAGGTCTGAAAGTACCAAATGTGGATTTTTCTTGCCATACATACTCTTGAAGATACTTTTATCTCTGAGATAAATAGGATTTAATATTCCAAAGACTGCCAGAAATTGTCTGTCATCAGGAATGGAGTTTCACCTTGACCTGTAATATTTATTTAAAAAATATCAAGTATTCTGTATTAAATCTCAGTAAGTTAAGGAGTGACAGTATGTGTGTGTCTTAAATTTTGCTTTCATTCTAGCCCACTTAAATGTAGTGTTTGTCCATGGGAATATCAAAGCTTGCTTACATGCTGAGACACTGAATCATTCCATGTACTTCCCTCACTCACCTTATTCTCCTTCTAGCCTAATATCAAGTAAGGGGAGACGTGATTGCTTTAATTATGTACAGGAAACAGTTGTGGAGTTGTGGATCTTGTATTCATAACTCAAAAGACCAGGAATTTAGAACAGAATTTGTGACTCCCTAAAAGTTATTTTGCAGGTTGAGAACTAGGTTTGGGGGTTTTGCCATAACTTCCTTGCACAACTGCAAAGTCTGCAGCAAAGAATTGGAGAGGATTTTGTAAAGGAAAAGCATGGATCACACAAAACAGATGCTTAATTAAATAGAGAGGCATAGTATCTGTCACTTGAACACGTAAGAGAGAATGAACAGTTATATGTTAACAGTTAATGTACATCTGAATAATAAAATTCAGGTACAAAATCATAGTTTTATTTTGCTCTAGTAAACTTCTAATATTCATGTGGTTTAACAAATGTTAAAACTTCTTCACTGCAAAGCATCTCTTTTGAATTGATGTGACAATACAAAATATTCTGCTAGTAAAGTATTCTCCTCAAGAATTAAGAGAATGACATTGCAGAATGGCATCACTTGGTTGTAATCACAGAAAATATGTGCTTGAAATGCTTTAGTACTGGAGGGATCTATGCTTGACAACAGTCCTTTATTTCTTGTAGAAGCAAGTTATATGGCTGCATATAGTGATACTGATTTACCACAGGATGAGCAACTGAAAAAAATTAATTTACCCGTTGTTCAGTATACTTCAAATATTTTTTTAAAGATGACAACTCCAAAAAAAACATTGAAGTTACTTCAGTATTACAATAATAGCGATTTATTGATGCCTAACATCAGTCAACTTGCTACGTTTTCATAAGTTATTATGTAAAGTCTGTTAACAGCTGGAAATTCAGTTTCACGATTGTCTTGAGACTACTATAACAAGAAGAAAATCTGGGTATTTTTTTAACCGCTTTCAACAGGTAAGCCACCTCTGAAAAGCCAAAAAACCACCCAAAAACCACAAAACCCCAGAACTCTTACTCATTAATTTTAGAGTTTAATACAATTTGGCTACATAAACTTGTTTGGGAAAGATCTAATCATTTAAGAAAATAATCGATGAAACATTTTAGCTACTGCACTGTGTCCACCAAGGACAGGGTATTTACTTTAGAAAACTCATTAGTGAAACCATCTGTTCCTCTTTCCTTATGAGCTCTGCAACTTTGTGTAACTTCTCAATTTCCAAAATGTCTATTGTTCTCATTGCAAAGAGCTTTATCACTAACAGGCTGGAGAAGTCTGTCCAAGGATCATAGATGATGGACATTTCCATATGGTTCATTTTTGCACAGGAGTTTTTGTAAAATACTTCAAATGCTAGATAGTCTCTCTGAAATCTATGAACTTAGCACCTGAGTTCATTTAAATTTCAAGGAGTTATTATTCAGTGAGGTAGAAATTCTTTGGGATTTAACCACTTCTAAGTGCCTTTGTGTATTATAGTCCCAAGAAAATACATATGATGTTGCACCAATTTTTGGGGTTTTTTTGTTTGAGTTGGTATTTTAGGTGATGTTCATTTCCTGATTTCTGGCGGGTTGTTTTAGGGTGGTCTTTGCTATTTTTGAGGATGATCTACTAGCTGTCTTTTTAAAGTGGGACATTCTTGCCCAGAACTAGATAGTCCATAACGACACCATGCATAATATTCACGTCTTCCTGATTAATATCCCTAAATACTTAAGTAATATTTCTTAGCAATTTTCTTACTGACTGCCTGCTTGATGCATCTTATGGTTCAAATCTGAGTTTACTGTTATCAATGAGTAATTAAAGGCACTGTATCAGGACTCCCATAGTTTATAATGTCAGTGCTTTTTGTGAACTAAAGTCAAAGTATTTATTAAAAAAATGTTTCAGCTTTGCTTCCCTTTTAAAATGATGGTTTTTTTCTTAGCAACACCTTTCCTTCTTAATCTGTGTTATTTTCTTTACTGCCCTGATTTTCCTGTTTCAGTGTTGTTTCTAAGTATGTATACATAGTTCTGGGGTATTTTTAGCAGAAGACACATGGTATTGTGCTTTTTTTATATATTCAGAGGAAAAATAAAGAGGATATGTAAACAGGAGGCAATAAGGAAGATACACTTGTTTCTCTTAGCTTACTCTACCCAGTTTCAAAGGCTTTTCTTGTTATAAACAGTGTGCTAGGTGGGAAAAAGCAATGTTCTTTTCCAGGTTACGAATTTTTAAATAATTATATTCGCGAGAACTTGCATTTGGCTTCTGATCATCCAGTACCTAAATATATCCAATAAAATAGTGTCACAAGTCAAAGCTTAAACTTAAATTAATAAATAAATAAATTAGAAGTTGGCTAAATATTCAAAAGTCTTCCACAGAATACTGTGAATTCAGCTCGGGTGAGATGTGGTTAGAGACTTGCTTGCCCAGCTAGACGCCCACAAGTCTATGGGGCCAGATGGAGTCCACCCAAGAGTTTTGAGGGAACTGGCAGATGTGCTGGCCAAACCCCTTTCCATCATCTTCCAGCAGTCCTGGATGACTGGGGAGGTTCCGCTGGACTGGAGGCTGCTGATGTCGTGCCCATCTCTAAGAAGGGGCGCAGGGAGGATCCGGGGAGCTACAGGCCTGTCAGCCTGACCTCGGTACCGGGGAAAGTCATGGAACAGGTGATCTTGAGTGCGATCATGAAGCACTTGCAAGAGAACCGGGTGTTCAGGCCCAGTCAACATGGGTTCATGAAAGGCAGATCTTGCCAGAGTAATCTGATCACCTTCTATGACCAAGCGACTAAACTCTTGGACAAGGGAAAGGCTGTGGATGTATCTTCCTGGACTTCAGTAAAGCCTTTGACACACTTTCTCACAGCATTCTGTTTCGGAAACTGTCACCTCTGGCCTGGACGGGCGCACACTCTCCTGGGTGGAAAACTGGTTGATTGGTCGGGCCCAGAGAGTGATGGGAAATGGAGTTAGATCCAGCTGGAGGCCAGTGACAAGTGGGGTTCCCCAGTCAGTCAGTCCTGGGTCCAGTCCTGTTTAATGTCTTTACCAACGAGCGGGATGAAGGCATCGAGTCCTCCCTTAGCAAGTTTGCAGATGACACTAAGCTGGGTGGAAGTGTGGATCTGCTGGAGGGTCGGGAGGCTGCAAAGGGATCTGAACAGGCTGGACTGCTGGGCTGAGACCAACGGCAGGAGGTTTAACAAGGCCAAATGCCGGGTCCTGCACTTGGGGCACAACAACCCTTTGCAGCTACAGACTAGGAGAAACCTGTCTGGAAAGCTGCCAGGAGGAGAAGGACCTGGGGGTGTTGGTTGACAACCGACTGAACATGAGCCAGCAGTGTGCCCAGGTGGCCAAAAAGGCCAATGGCATCTTGGCTTGTATCAGGAATGGTGTGACCAGCAGGTCCAGGGAGGTTATTCTCCCCCTGTACTCGGCACTGGTGAGACCGCTCCTCAAATCCTGTGTTCAGTTCTGGGCCTCTCACCACAAGAAGGATGTTGAGGCTCTGGAGCGAGTCCAGAGAAGAGCAACGAAGCTGGTGAAGGGGCTGGAGTGCAAATCTTATGAGGAGCGGCTGAGAGAGCTGGGGTTGTTCAGCCTGGAGAAGAGGAGGCTGAGGGGAGACCTTATTACTCTCTACAACTACCTGAAAGGAGGTTGTGGAGAGGAGGGAGCTGGGCTCTTCTCCCAAGTGACAGGGGACAGGATGAGAGGGAATGGCCTCAAGCTCCGCCAGGGGAGATTTAGGCTTGAGATTAGGAAGAAATTCTTCACAGAGAGGGTGGTTAGGCATTGGAACAGTCTGCCCAGGGAGGTGGTTGAGTCACCGTCCCTGGAGGTGTTTAAGGTTAGGGTAGACGAGGTGCTTAGGAGCATGATTTAGGGATTGGTGGGAATGGTTGGACTCGAGGATCCAGTGGGTCTCTTCCAACCTGGTTATTCTGTGATTCTGTGTGATTCTCACAGACACTGTGTGTCACACCTCAACAGACACCCCCCTGTACCAGACTCTCGCTCCTCCTCAGCGAGTACCATTGAGACGCAGACTCTAATACAGAGGAAGCTCAAATGGCAGCTTTATTGATTGTGCAGTTTGCCTTTATAGCCCTGTCCCGCAAGAGGCCCTTCTTCGTGGGCAGTCCCTAACCTCTACCGTCACATCTCGTGTTCTTCCGCATCGCCGTCCCTAACTTGTTGACCTACTCCTTCCAGACTGTGTAAGCAGAATTAGAGGAAAAATTATTGAGAAAATATGATTTGCTAATTTTGTATGCTAGGATTATCATAGTGTATTTAGAATTAAATCATATCAGAACAAAGTAATTTGATTAATCTATACATTTTCCTATGATTATATTCCAGTATCAGTCTGGTGGGTCAAACCCTGCACACTGTTATTTGCCCTAGATTAGGAAAATCAAGTCTCCTATTCCAAATTTTATAGTTCTTGTGGCTTTTTTGAATTTTAAAAATGAATCTTAAAGATATCTGTACCATTATTTTTTATATGTTATTAGATGATAGCACTACCCATATGTGCACAAACTCTTTTTTTAACTGAGTTTGAGTATATTTACACAGCAGATACAAATGTAATGAATGCATATTTAGCTATCTTTAGTTATCTGCCTTGGGCAAGACAAAAAATATAAATATAAAGTGCTGCATGGACTAATGCTCTCAGCTGTTTGTTGCCATGGCTAGATATCTTTCAGAATCAGTATTTAAAGCTAGACAAGGTCTCATACTGTATTTTCATAAGCTGTAGTCACAATAATTTTCCCTACATTCATGGCACACTAACGATTTTCAGAACAAGAAAACCCAATTATATTCACCTAGAAAGTAAGACATAGCATCAGTTTATTTTTTCCTCTTTTAGTCAAACTTCCTGAAACATGATTTTTCTAGTTTTTATGTGAATTATTTGGGGACTGCTATTTGTACTGAAAAAGTGGATATCAGTGTAGATGACTAGAAAAGTGTTGTAGTTATTTTGAGTTCTACTCATCTAATTTTCATGATGTCATTCATGAAGCTAAGAGAAACATCAAGTTTTGGTATGAAAGATTATATTAGTAATTGTTAAGTTAATAATTAAAGGTTATAATATAGAGGCTAGTAACACAGACATTTTGAAAGAGGTGTTTGGACTTTTTGCACCGTATCAGACTAAATATGACCAACTGCCTAGAAATATCTGCCAAAAGAAAGTTTTCTTTTAAGGAATGAGCTGGAATACCAGAATTCTCCCAGGAGTGACTTTTTGGCTACACTGTAAACCTTTGAAAAATGCATCTGATAACACAGTTGCTGACAAATCCCTTAGACACGTACACATTGGCAAGGGCTACCATAATAAAATAAGCATTCACAGTGTTTAAAAATCATACATTACCACAGAGATTCTTGTAGCAGACCAAGAACATGTTTGCCCCAAACAGCAACTTGCTACAATGATTTTTTTGGCTAGGAGATATTTATGCTTTCACTTTATTACGAATTCAGTGCTAATTCTGATGGAATTCTTCATGAAATCCAAGTAGATAGCAATTTTTCCTTTGTTTGTTTATTTTTAAATCAGTTCTACATTAAATTTTATGTTTCCATCTACCATTTCCTATTACCTAAACCATCCACTGGGAAATTTTGAAATACCTTTTTTTGATCTTTCCAGGAGTTTACTGGTGCTCATCAAGCATGGAGGTCCTTTCAAAATATAGTGATCCCTTTGCACAGTTTGACAGAAAAATGTCACTCAAGATGGAATAGATGAAAGTTTGCATGCAAGGGGGACTCAAACATTTGGAAGAGAAGCACTATGATTGACATGTCTGAAAGGAAAGTGAACAGGGAAAGACTGAAAAGATTATCGTGAGCAAGCAGAACCTGTTCCTATACAAAATTTCTGTTGTGTTTGGAAATAGTGTTTCCCCCTTGTGTGCACAGGTTGCAGTGTCGTTTCGGGTGTTTGAGGATCATTACTGTTTGGAAGCAAAATATGAACATCAAAGAATGAGGGGTAAATGATGACAGAGATTTCTTATACTTATTTTTTATGTACTCTTTTAAAAGCAAGATATGTTAGACTTTTGAATGATCAAACTAGTTGAGATTTCATGTTATGCAGCCATTTCAAGGCCCTTGGGTACCTGTTCTCTGCTTTGTACAGGAAGCCTCCAAGGACACGTACAAGTTTGCAAAAAGCCTGAGTGTTTCTGAAGCAGAATTTAAGGTGGAGCCAGACACTTAGCTGCGTCCATTGTTCTTTGGTCTCAGTAACTTTTTCCTCTAGCAATTCCTCTAATTTCCTTATTAGCCAGGACTGTATTTTTTGGTCTTCATTGCTCATAGTTTTTAGCTGTTGTTTTACATGAATTAAACTCAGCATTTTAACTCCGAGATACACATTACAGCATCCTATAACTGTAAAGACCAAGACGGGGAGCTGGCTTGCTTTGAATGCAAGATTTTTTAAAGAACTATGTACACAAAACCTCTTAACAGCTTTTCAAGTCTAAGATAATATAATGAAGAAGAGGCAAAACTACAGAAGAATAAATATTTCTGAGTAAATAATCTAATCCTTTACACAGTCTGAACTTGTACATATACCAAGAGAATGTCACAGAGAGATTACGTGTTTGCAAATTTGCTAGTTACAAATGTTCACATGTACAGTTAGACCAGCTCCTGAAATGAGAGCTTGAGCTACTGGTATTAAAATAACCGTGTGACAAATTAAGTGTTGGTGATCTTGGTGGGGCTCGGATGAGGATTGAATGATACCTACAATAGGTGTAGTACTGACCCCACTTGCTAAATTTAAGAGGTCTGAGAGTGCAGTTTAGAACTGACCTTTTCCAGATTAATTACCAACTTCTGAACCTGATTATGTTTTGTATGGTGTTTTCCACTATTAATTCCCTGTACAACATCACTGAAATGTCAGTCTTTTTTTTAAGAATTAATTAACAGGAGATGTATGTATGAATTAAAATATTTTTGCCATTGTTTCCCATCTTGGTTTTACTTTTTATTAAGCAATCCTTGCTTAGAATAACCTTCCACATATGGATAACTATGTAATGGTGCATTTCCTGTCTATGTGAACCAAACCTACTCTGTGTGTGTGTGTGTATATATATATATACACACATACATATGGAAAGAAAAGAAAAAATTAAAACAACACTTATTAGAAAGGCACACAAGAGGGTTTTTTAAATTATTTTTCTTCATAAGTTGAGTTCAAATTAAATGCCAAATATAATTTGGTGTAGGAAGTTTGAAATATATGACAGTCATCAGAGAAAATCTAAACACTAGGATCTCCTAGAAAAATTGTTATTAGTGTAATAGTGAGCTATAATGTTATATATCATTATATGGCACAATTCCATACTGTAATTTACACAGTAAAGCTACTGAAAACTTCTATCTGAAAAGCATTCATTATAGAAAGGAGTTTGCATCTTCTGTAAAATATGAAGCCTGTTGACTTTTTTCTTCCTCCCCCTCAACTCCCCATCCCCCCTTGAGCAAACAGAACACTACAATCTATTTCCAGCATTCTTCTAGTTTAGCTGTGGTAGACATAAATGTAAAATGAATGGTGACATATTTGTTTAACATCCCTGAACAGATTTAACTGCTTTAGAACTTCTTCAGTAATCAGCCTTGAAAAATATAAACTAACATTTGCATCCCTAGATAGATGAAATTGTTTAAAGAGTTCTTCATTAATCAGACAAGGGAAATGTGTTAAGAAAAATAACAGCATGTTCTTTGCAGATGTGCTGAGTTCGTGTTCTGATAATATTAACCAATTTCACCATATAGTGTCATTCTTCTCATACATATGTAGTTAAGACACTGTATTTCATGTTATTGATATAAAGGGTGTTTTTAATTTATGATGAGATGAAGAAGAGCCTATAAATGTATCTATTCAGAAATAGCTAATATCTGTGATTGTTAGAGGGTTTTTTCTTTTTTTTTTTTTTTTCCTGTGGACACATTAACTGCACTAGGCACAGGTGATCACAGGTGAAAGAATTATTTATGATTTGTATTTTATATTATATCAACAGTCTTGAGTCACCTTCCCTGAAGGTGTTTAAGGCACGGGTAAATGAGGTGCTGAGGGGCATGGTTTAGTGTTTGATAGGAATGTTTGGACTCGATGATCCGGTGGGTCTCTTCCAACCTGGTTATTCTATGATTCTATTCTATATGATTTGGGTTTGGCAAGCAACTGAGCATTTAGCTTATTGTAAGAAATTTGGAATCCTAATCTATCTTAAAATACCCAAACTGAGCTGTATTAATTTCAGTGCATCCTATTCTTTTATTGTATTGATAAATTATGGATATATGCTGATATATTTGCACTATCAAATAACTGCTTAGCTTTAGCTTCTTTTTATGAAAACTGTAAGAGGAGGCCCATTTTTTCTGAAATGTAACCGTATCATTGTATAAGTTTTTGAACACATGTGCGTGTTTCCGTTATCTCCTGATAGTTTATGTTGTTACACCGCTAGCTATTGCAAATATTTTCCAATAACTATGGTCTTTCTTGCTGATTAGTAGCCTCAAAACCAAGGTAATGGGCTAGCTGGGCCTCTATCCTGCTTACTCAGTCTCTTATCTGACTGAATTTCTGCTCTATGGTCTTATTGACTGTTGCCATGTAGCATAAGAGGTTTTAATAGAATAAAAATATCTTTGGTTTTTAGAGGGCTCTTAGTTTACTACAGGTTACCAATTACCAATCTGAAATTGAGTAATAGTAACTCTCATTCGATATTGCCATACTGGAAAACCCAATAGGTTCTTGAGTTTCAGGAACCGCAGTGAATGGTTTAATATCTCACACTTTCTAGACACTAAGAATTCTTCAGGGGTCGTAGTAGGAATTGACCTTTAGACACGTAATTATTTTCACATAATATAGTATTCCCAGTCCAGCCCAACTGTCTTGATTCATGCAATTAAAACACCCTGTGGGCAGAAATAAAACATTTGTAAGGAGGGGTGATTCTAGCAGTCGTGATTGTTTCTGTGTGAAGTGTTTTGAACTTATTTTGACCATTGAACATGCTGATATGTACCATTAACATGGAGACATATATACATAGTAAATATGCAATATGCATTGGACTCAACTGTCTTTATAACAATTCAACATAATGTTACCTTATAAAGTCAGAATTTCCTCTTCTTACCCTAAAAAACCCAACAAACTGAAATATAACAAGAAATGTTCCAGGTACTATGAATTAATGTAAGTAAGAACAAAGGTAAAGCAGCAGGTATCTAAACTTAGCAAGTCACTGTTGCCAGGAGTTACTGGTAGTTTTCCAAACTGAGATTACTTGTTATTTGAACTGTAGTAAACTGATACAACACCTAGAGATGTCCAAAGGGAATTTGAACCCTTACCGAGCAACAATACCACTCAGGTGTATAAACCAAGCAGCAACTTTAAATCAATTTGTTAAGCATGTATGTCAAAACCTTCTAGGATCAAGTACATTATGGCTGGAAATCTTTCTTTAGAGGTCATTTAGATAATTTTTATTAATGATAATTTATGTGAAGATTTATGCATTTTTAGGATTTGCAGTGCTTTTAAAATGAGTAAGACTTTTTTCAGCATAAACCTTATAACAGCCAGTTTTTAAAGAGATTCTAAGATAGTCAAGCTTGTAAAAATGCAAAAAAAAAAAAGTCCCCCAAACAAAACCAAGAAACTATCTAAAAATAATAGAAACCAAATATGCATATTTACATTGAGGAGACACCATAGTAGGTTACTAGAATTAACTCAGTGCAGTTATTTGTTTATTATTACTGCCTTGAACTCAACTTTCAGGATTTTGTAGTGATATATGCTATCTATAAGCACTGTTTTTATTTTTTTATTGTATTCACTTTAAATGTTACTACCAAAAATTTAAATAAAAATCATTAAAGCCAGATTTTGATTAGGAAATAGAAAAATTAAAAGTAAAGAGTGAAGATCTTTTCCAGGTAGAATTTGCATAAGCTCTGAATGCTTCTAAATATTACAGAAGCTCTTCAAATGTGGAATAAATTCAAGCACGTCTTCTACAGAACTGGGACCCTGTTATTGTAAAGCAAGACTCTCAATTCTTCCAAGGAAATATTATTGTTTATTAACTAAAAGCAACAAAATTACTGTCTCCACTGCCAGGGCAATAATTTCTAGTACTGACATTAAAAAACATTATCATATTCTATAATATTGTACTACTTATGTCAGACTCCGAGGTCCAAAATTGGTTTATAACTTTTATAAATGTATTTTATAAATAACCCTTAAATATGTTAAGGCAGCGACTTTTGAATGGCTATAGAATCCAATGAATTACATTATGAAGGAGAAATAACACATTAATAAGCTAAGTGAGTGTGTGTAGGAAATAACTTAATGAGAGAATATATCTCAAACTGAACTTTCAGAAGGTAACTTGAACTGAACTTTTAAACTTCAGAAGTCAATTAGATCTAGAAAAGTCTATTTACTGTTGCCTACAAAATGATGTTCTTAGTGGTAATACCCACACCAAACGTGCACAAGATACACAGACCTCCACACATTCTGGTTCTGGTCAAAATAGAAGCAGCAATCTGCAGAGGGCCTGTTCTGAAGTAGCTTTAGGAGAAAAAGTACATTCTATTCAAGCAGTACTTTTCAGATCAGTTGTTCTAAGCAAGCAGAACTGTATAGATTGCTAGAAGCTTTGTCTTGCACAAAGTCAAGTTCCTGGTTGCTTCTGATGGGATGTTCCTATTTTTCTGTGTGTGGAAAAAAAAAAAAAGAACAAAATGTTTTTACTTACATCTGTACTATAAGCCTTGGACATCTTATGTAGTTTAATGGCTTCTGTAAACTTCACTCTAATTTCATTCTTTTCCTCATAAAGCATTATGCATGCCAGTTTCCTACAATTTCCTCAAAGGGATCTAGTTCCCTCTTTGTTCAACAAGCCAACTATGAATGCATTTTAAATGTGTATTTAACCTCTGTAATGTAAGTATTCCTATACTATACGTACATATATCCTTTTGCAATAAGCAGCTGATGCATTGTCAAATTGAAACCACTGCTTTGAACATTCTTCTAGTTATTCAGAGGCCAAAAATAAACAACTTTAATCGCTGCAGCTTAAAGTTTAGGTATGGAGCTAAGCTGTGAGTATACGGTCAGTACTAGAGTGCAAAATATCCCTAGACAAAAGCATTATTCAGTAAATATATCCTCCTGGCTGGAAAGCTGCCAGGAGGAGAAGGACCTGGGGGTGTTGGTTGACAACCGACTGAACATGAGCCAGCAGTGGCCCAGGTGGCCAAAAAGGCCAATGGCATCTTGGCTTGTATCAGAAACGGTGTGACCAGCAGGTCCAGGGAGGTTCTTCTCCCCCTGTACTCAGCTCTGGTGAGACCACACCTCGAGTCCTGTGTTCAGTTCTGGGCCCCTCACCACAAGAAGGATGTTGAGGCTCTGGAGCGAGTCCAGAGAAGAGCAACGAAGCTGGTGAAGGGGCTGGAGAACAGGCCTTATGAGGAGCGGCTGAGAGAGCTGGGGGTGTTTAGCCTGGAGAAGAGGAGGCTGAGAGTAGACCTCATTGCTTTCTACAACTACCTGAAGGGAGGTTGTGGAGAGGAGGGTGCTGGCCTCTTCTCCCAAGTGACAGGAGACAGGACGAGAGGGAATGGGCCTCAAGCTCTGCCAGGGGAGATTAAGGCTTGAGATTAGGAAGAAATTCTTCACAGAGAGGGTGGTTAGGGATTGGAACAGTCTGCCCAGGGAGGTGGTTGAGTCACTGTCCCTGGGGGTGTTTAAGGTTAGGGTGGATGAGGTACTTAGGAGCATGATTTAGGGATTGGTGGGAATGGCTGGACTCGATGATCCAGTGGGTCTCTTCCAACCTGGTCATTCTGTGATTCTGTGAAATAAAACCAGATATCCAAACACTCAAACCTGCCGGATTCCTAAGTGTCCTTTGCCCCCAAGAGAACATGAATGTTCTCCCATGCTTTGCAATACTGGTCTAGCTTTTCTTGGCAAACAAAGTGTCACGATACTGCCCTTAGACAAGAAAATATTACTGTTGCTGGTCATACCACAAGAGGTGTGTGTGCCTGACAGGCCTTGTACGTTCTGGGTCACCCAGAGATCTATTTAAGCCTGTGTGACCAGCACGGTGTGCTACGTTGCCATCTCTCTTCCTGGGATCTCTCTCTAATGTCTGCCGATAACAAGAACAGTCCGGTCACCAAGAAGTGTCTTGTATGTACGAGAGGAACATATGAACTCCAACCTGGGATAGCTGCTGTGCCTTCAGGGAAAGAGCAGCTACATGGCAGCCATGGTTTCAGGGCCTCTTTATGTGTGTTTGGTTTTGTGAACCCTAAAAGTCCTTCTTACCGTGCACATAGTCAGAAGCATGAGCAAACTGTGTGGGATTGATGACTTTGGTTCATCTGCGTAAGACTCCCTGGAAGCATTCCGGTGAAGCAGAAAATGTTTTAACATTTATTATGGCAATAATTATATTTCTGGATTGAAGAAAATTAATTTAAGTACAGCTTTTGTAGTTAAAACAGTGTTAAATACAAAACAGCTAACTATTAGAGGATGCTTCTTGGCTATTACTTACATAGTAGATGAATGTCAGATTTCATTATACAACTGTTAAATTTCAGTAAACGTTCTTTCAATAATCAGTTCTAATCCTGCAGGTTTGGAATGTCTGTCCTATTAGATATGAATTAAGTGCACCTCTGTGAACTTGTATTAGAAGCTTTCATTTAACTTTCCCCCTGGCTTGAGATGTGATAGCACCAGTAACTTCATACTGCTGCTGTAGGCACAAGGTCTCATTTAACCTGTCCTTCTAATTGCAGTTGTTTTAAAAGAAAAACATCTACTACAGAAAACAGTAATCAAGCCCAAATCCCAACATTTCTAATATATGCTGCCCCAGTAGGAGTTTTTTTTCTTTGAATTTCTAATTAAAAACCTTTTAACAAAAGACAGCTTGAGTCTGAAGCAGTCAGGTCTCCCCTTGTCCTTGATGCATACCAGAGGGGGGAAAAAATTTAAAAAGCAAGAGAGGGAGGATTTTACTTTTAAAGAAGCTCCAGTTTCTTGAGACATTTGTATTCAGACAGAATTCTCTCTTTCTCATGGGAGCATAGCTTTACTTTTGAAATGAAAAAGAAATAATAAAACACATCAGGAACGGTAGACCTCAGACCTACTCTTTCTCTCCTTGTCTTGGAATGTTATTTCCATATAGAAAGATACTCTAATGGGACACTTGTAAATGGCAGGGAATTTAGCCCTTGTGGAGTCTTCTCCAGAAATTGGATTTTTGCTTAAGCAAACAGCAAACCATGCAGCAGGGAAAAAGCTATTTATTTAGCAGCCCGTAAAGAGCCTTACAAAAATACCATTCAGTCTGCTGCGAAAAGTGAAGTCAGTCTAGTATGCACTAAAAAAAGAATCGTTTTATCTCAGGTGAATGTTGAAGCAATCTTTTAAGTGTGGTGAAAGTTTAAATGAAATAAGTCCAAATTTTAAAAGTTCTTTGTAACAGGGATCAAGCAATCTAGCAGTTGTCATTAAACACAGGTTTCACTAATGGCTATCAAAAGCTCATTTTCTCATAGTGCTTCTGAGTTTGTCTACTTTATGGAGAAACTAAGGATCTAGATAAATGAAAAGAAAATCAAGACCTAGTCTTCTTTAGACTTTTTTTTTTTTTTTTTTTTTTAATCTCTCAGAGCCCCTCAGTTGAAAGATGCCATCGATGTGAACTCCTGTCTCTCTGATTTGGAAACTTCTTGCTCTTTTGATCTGTGCCAGTTGATCAATTTATTAATAGGAACAGATTGTTATAACTTCTTTCTGAAATTAGTTCGCCACAGACTTGAATCAGTTCTGCCACCTGAACACAAGTAAATGTTAACAGATGTCAGGAGTTTTTGTCTGGGGTACTCTGGATGCTTATCAGTTCTCTACACTATGTTACTTCCTGCATATCTGAATCTGGTTAAATTGATGGAATTTTCTTGTGGGTATGTGGAACCTGTGTGTCACTCTCGGAAGAGTTTTCCAAAGGTGTAGAGCAGTTCAGTTACCAAGAAAGGTCAGTTGTGAAATGGTGACTTGTAAATGATGGGATGGAACATCAACTGTAATGTGTTAGAAGCAAGATTAACTAAAATAGCCTTAACAACCCTTACCCTTTGTCACCCAGAATCGTTGAGATTGACCACTTAGATATGGCCACACCTTAGCGACTCTGAGCCGACCTAATTTCATTCCCCCTGGATATGCAAGAAAGTTCCTGGAAAAAAGTACAGATGTCATTTCGAAGAAATAGTATGAATTTGTAAACAATCCTGTACATAAATTTTCCGTGAAATCACTGCTCAGCAGAAGCACTCTGAGGACAAATCCCGAGTCTTCCCCAGCACTGAATAAAGTGTACCTGCCTTAATGGTTAAATTAAACTGTTAAGTCTAAATTTCTTTGTTTCAGTTGCGAAAATATATCTATTCTTGTATAGTGAGACTTAAAACTGTAGTAAGAATGTCTTTTGGTGTTTTGTTAGGACTGGTTGTGGAAAAGCTTTCTTTCCAAAGAGTGTGATTCAAAAAGTAGTTAATAAATATTAGATGTTTTGCTATTTTTTTAGCAATAATTACTCTCAAAAAAAAAATCCTTAAGATGTAAAAGAAGACAGAAAAAGCACACATTTAAGTTAGAATATAAATCTAAACTTATTTTGGCATTTGCATTATATTACAATAATATATTTAGTTACCTGTGTTAAGTTTTCTGGAGGGCTGTATTCTCCCTACATACACAACTTGCATGTACAAAAATCCTTTTTTAATGTCCTATCCATGATCATATTGCTTTAACTCTTTTTGTGAGACAGGAATTTCCTTTCTTTGCTTACTTCTCTATTTCACTCATCCTTTTATATCTGGACAATTAATATGGGTTAATTACTATTTATGGGATCTTTATGAAATAATAAGTTCACTTTTATTAATGTAAAAGTTAGAAGTTCCATTTCACATGTTGTTTTTCATTTGCTTAGTATAGTGTAAAGCTGAAAAGAGTAATTTATTGCCTTAAATTGTGGGATTTTCCTAAATTAGATTGTAGGTTTTTTAGTTCTGTACAAACATATGATGCACACAATTGACGATGAAATTAATTGTAGTGCAGCCTACAGTTGTTGTTCCATGCATAATTCTAGATTCAGAAAGATTATGAAAAAAATATTTAGTTTTTTTTTCATATTAATAATACATATGGGGTTTTTTTTCTGAAGGAGATTACTAGAGTGGCAAAAACCTCATTTTGTTTCATCACTTACATTCCACCCATGAGTATTCCTACAGGAATAAAAATCCACTATGGTTTTTTGAACCTGAAGAAGAAAATGTGTTAATGGGGAGAGAAGGAGGCACGAGGATGGAAATGGGGGAGAATTCTCAAAGTGAATTGTTCTATTGTGATGTTTAAGTGCTGCTTCAGTTAGTGCTAAGTGGATACTCACAATGAGGGAGACTGGCCTTTATGGTTTTAACTGCAAGGCAGTTGATGATTAATTTTTGGCATCTTTCTGTTCAAGCAGATACGGAATCAACTCAAGTGCATTATAGATGAAATATCTCAGTGAATTGTACTTCCTCTCCATTACCAAGTGAAAAAAAAACCGGCATTAACAAAACTCTGGACTGAAAGTCATGATATTTGAGAGTTCTCTAAACTCTCAGTTCATGATCATTCGCAGATTGTTCACAGGCTAGGGGTGAATGTGTCCATTAACTTGTGGTCTTGAATCTTCTAAGCAGTGTTTGATTTCTTGATGATATTTTTGGATTACATATAACAGGATAGATGTGAACTCCCATATTTCTTCAGCCTTGTAGTATTTATAGACATGCTTCCTATAAATTAAACTATTCACAATTAAATTCAACAATTTATTTTGCTACCTCTTATTAAATGCTTTTCTGTACTTATTAATGTATTTCCTTGATCCTGATTATAATTACTGGATTGACTTTAGGAATCCCTGTTTTATGCTTAGGCCGGCATACTTAGGCTGTGTATAAATTTAATGGAGTAACAGTGGCGCCTTACTGCTGCAGTAGTCTGTGTATTTTCAATGATGAGAATGTGTATGATATCTTTATAAGTTTTTGTATTGCCGTAATTAACACATGAAAGTATGGAAGAACCTGTCGGTGGGAAATTCTTTGTAGAGCAGTGACTGCAAAATCACAGTTATTCGGTAGACTTCAAGTCAGTACTTTGGACTACACAGTTGTATATTTGTGTTTTAAAGTGGTGAACTGCATTACTATCAGCTGGCTTGGGAAGAGTCAGAGTATTTTACGATGATGGTGATGTATCTAAGAAGCCCAGGTGACACAAAGCCCATGGAAAGAAGGGGATACTAGTTTCTCTGAGTTTCAGTTGAGTAGGGCAGGAGAGAGGTGCTCCTCACCTTGACCAGTAGCAGCCCCTTGGTTTGTGGTGCTGGTTTCTTGGGCAGCAGCACGTGCTGCATGGTAGCAGGTGGCTGCAGTAACTGGAGACTTTGCCTGGCAGCTTGTCCAGAGAACTTGAGCTTGTGCCCAGCCCAGTATCCTTGCTTGCTGTCACTGGACATGATGGGGTTTTCGGTGGCTGGTACTGTCTGCAGGAGAGCAGAAAGAGCAGCAGGGGCAATGAAGTGCTGGAAGCAAAGCTTTTCCAGCACACACAATAAACAGGGAAATTATTTGATGATGTGGGGAGCCAGGAGCTCCTATAGAGATGCTGGGAGGCTGTAGCTGGGACTGACAGACAGTAGAGAATCTATGAAGGGCCTTGGGGACTGTAGAGGATTTACTACATAAAGTCACTGTGTTAATTGACTATAAGTATGGAATAATGATCTGCCTGTGAGGGTACTGTGGGCAGTGGAAAGATCTGTATGTAATCTTATTAATTTCTGTTGGATCTTACATAATAATTTTATGTTTCTGCTTTAGAAATGCCCAATTCCTTCTCTCTCTTTTAAGTTTAAAAGACTTTTATCCTTCCCTGGTGAATGAATTAGGGAGATAATATATCCACCTCAGAACTCTGGCAGATTTGGGTTTCCATCGCTGCTATATCACCTTTTCCAAGCAATGGGCGTGTGCCATGTTCAGGTAAAACTTGTCCAAAGAAACTACTAAAAGCCCCTCAAGGTTAAGTCAGTTTGTCTCAACAAGGTGCTGTTACTTTGCTGTTGAAAAGACTAGTTAAACTACTTTTTTTTTTTTTAAAGCGTTTGTAGTTTGAGGGTGACAACAAATAAAAACAAATTTGATTAGGAGATTACAATTGTAAATTCACACAATGATTTGCAATGGAAGATCATCCAGCTCCAACCCCTGTATGGTGGGCAGGGACACCTCCCGCTGGATCAGGTTGCTCAAAGCGTATTCCAAGGTGGCCTTGAATGCCTCCAGGGATTGGGCAGCCATGACTTCTCTGTGGGCAACCTGTGCTAATGCATAACCACCATCACAGCAAAATAATTCTTCTTAATATCTCATCTAAATCTCTCCTTTTTCTGTTGAAAACTGGTTCCCTTGTTTTATCCTCGCACTCCCTCCTAAAGGAGCCACTCCTCACCTTTCCTGTAGACCTTCTTTACTTACTGGAAGGCTGCCATAAGCTCACCTTAGAGACCTCTGCAGGCTGAACAACCATAAACTCTCTCAGCCTGTCTTTATGTGCTCCTGTCCCATGATCATCTTTGTGGTTCTCCTCTGGATTTGCTTGAGCAGGTCCATGTCTTTTTTTATGCTGGGGGCCCACAGCTGGATACATATTCCAGATGGGATTCACAAGAGGGGGAGAATCACCTCCCTTGACCAGCTGGTCAGGAATTCTTGATCCATGAAATTCTTTTATGGATTAAAAACCCAATAATTTATAAAACCTTCAAAACAAAATTCATCTGTGGATGCTTAATGAACAAAGCATGTAACAGTAGAGGGTTTTTATGCATAGACATATAACTGAATATCTAATATTCATATACATATAGGAATGTTTAATACTAGATCACTTGGGGTTTTTCCCCATTATTGATAGTGCATTCACCTCAGTAACAACTTTTCCATTGGTTTCACATGCAGTAGGACCAAGATGCCAAAAATTAGCTAGGTTCTGAGTGTGATGCTACCACTCTTTTCCCATATTAGAAGTTCTGGTTATTAAGTGCAGTCTTTTTTTTTTTTTTTCATAGTAAGACTTTTCCTGATTTTGTGAAACTGTATTCATAATATAGTGTCAGTTTTAGCTATTTTCTGTGGTTCTTATCATAATATTAAAAAAATGCTTTGAAAATGAAACCATGGAATACTAAATACCGGTGGAATTGTAAAGGTATTAGCTTTGGCTGAACAGCAGGCTGAATTCTGTTGAATTAAATTGGATGTTAGCAAGATAAGAAAGTTGTAAGAACCAGTTTTTTAGAACACAATAGAATGCTGTAAAGTTAAAGCAAAAAAGATCCTCTTTTATTAAGCAGAAGAAACTTTTAAACGCTCTTTTTCTGTTTGTAGAGAGAACTCAATGCTGACTTTGTTGTATGTCTTTATTATGACATATAAGCTATATATAAAAACATTACATAATGAAAAAAGCATTATTGTTTTGGGGTGGTTTTAATTAACATTTGTAGATACTTGAAACATTTTTTGTGTCTATGCCAGATACCTTTTTTTGTTAATGCCACAAGATTTTATTCTCATAACACTAACTATAACGGTGAGTAAATGCATATGAATTCTCAGTTGTGCTGGGGTGGAAAATGCACCAAAGGTGCAGTAAATATATGTATTTTGTGTTTTAGGGGAACAGCAGTGCAATTACTGTATAACCCTCACTTACCAAACATTTTAACCTCAATTTAATGTGTGTGGCACTTCTCCCAGAATGACCTTGATGCCGGACTGAATGTTTTGCATTTTTTAACAAGCTCAACAAGATACAAAGAAATGTAATCCCAGTTAATGGGGTATTATATCCAAACCTTATTTAACATTTTATAAATTTTATTTGTAGGAAACTTCCATCTATTTACAGTGTATTAAGTAAAATCCATTTTATCAGACCAGAGCCCTTTTTGTATGGCGCTGAGTATCTGATCAGTTATTAGTTTGTACATGGCGAGATGCTATTTAAAGACTTACAAACTCCCTTGAAGTAAATTGTACCCTCCAGCTAAAACCTGACACAGAGCAAATAATACATACAGTATTCTGTGTAGTCTTCAGTGGCAGACTGCTGTTTTTGAGATCCCTCAGAGGCATCTCCATTCTCAGTTGTACGAGCCAAACTTTTGTGGACTGGTACCTTTGAAAACTTCAAATGCTGTACAATGCTATCAGGGCAATGGAAGAGCTGATCTCCAAGTCCACTATTAAAACTTTCCCTCAAGGACATTTTCATTAGAACTTTGTACGTGGACACTTCAAAAGACTTGTCTATTGATTTTTACTCAGAAGTCCTCTCTCTTCTCTAGTATTGTTCAACATTTTGACAGAATTTCAAAACCCACAAACTGTGGCAGCAGAAGATTCCAGCTAGGATTTTATGCTGTTGGTTTTATTTCTTCAGGCCCCATCCTTCCTGTGTCCTTGTCAACACTACAAGGAGAGGAGCTGTCTTAGAAGATTTGCTAAAAAGGCAGAAGCAATTTCACAGCAATCTAAAAAAATCTGACCTTTCCACATACAGAATATCTCTCTTAAGTAAATAACCTTTTTAGCTGTAAAATTTTGTTGAGACATTCATTTATCAAAAACACAGATAAAAATCTCTGCGTTTATCTCTTCACCGTTTAAAAACTCTATTGAAAGGTATCTACCACCAACGCACATAGATTGTAGTCAAATGCCTCTAGCAAATGCAGTCATTTTATTTTAAAATAGAACTGTTGATTTAAAATTTGTGATGGTGGAAGATGAGCAATTAATTATTAACATGTGCACTTCCTATCCTTACTTTTCCTATCATTTAATGGACACAGAGTAACGAGATTCATTTAGCATCAACTGTGTTTCCAGGATATATAGAAGTTAAAAATTGATGGGATTTATGAACAAGTTAATGAAGGAGCAGTGTAATTATTTCTGTTTAAGGAAAAGCATGATCTACTTGATCTTTATGGAAGATATTACAGGTCTTTCAATTGCTGTGTGCTTACGTACTACATTGATGGTTGACTAGGCTGACATTCTTTCACCTTTTACTTGATTTCACTGAACACATTTTGAAATTAAAAGAAAAATCAGGATAAATATGTTTCCTAAGGTGGGAGTAACCACGCATGCTGTTGATTTGTTAAGGCCTTTTGTAAACATTTTTTTGTCTTTACATATATTCTAGTCAATTCCTGTTTTTTAATCATGGTCTGTATCACCCTTCTTTACATGGCTTTTGAATTCCTAAGCTCTCAGACATCAGAAGAATGTTTAAATAGGCACTTATAATTTTTTTAAAAAAGGTAAGGCCATCTCTCATTCAGCAAGACATATAAGCACAGTTATTTTCTTGAAAGTGCTTAAATCTTTATTTCTAAGACAGAAATATTTCCACATGTTGATGTGTTGGCCAGAATAGAAACGTAATATACTACCAAGTATGTTCAGTATATTAATAATAATATTTTAGTTAGCCTGTTGGTACAGGTGTTTTAAGAACTCTTTCCTCTTAATATGACTTCAAGGAAGGAAGAGGAGCTTGTCTGTGACTATCAGGTTTCAGTGTTTCAGAATTTTCTAATTTTCATTATTACAGTATTTCTCAATACAGTTCCAGTTTTAACTGTGGTTCAAAAGTGAGAGATCGTTTTAAAAATGAAAAATGATTACTCCTCACAGTGTCAGTAGTAGGTTCATAGATGCCCAACTTCATCACTGCTTGTACTGAGGAGATTGCTCTTTCAGCATGTGGTTGGATATCTATCAGATGATGAGGAAAAAAATAAAGAAAATACACAAGACAAGCATTTGCTATTTCAGGCAGGTAAAATAGAGTTTCTTATACCTAAACTCACTAAACAGCAAAAATCCCTTGCTTTCTTCTGATTTCTTTGTCCCTTGAGCTCCCTGAAGAGCTGCTGTTGCTTCTCCTCTGGGGACGAGCTGTTTCAGGACTTGTTCAGTTTCATGGCAGTTATTATTTATGGGCTTTGTCTTCTCTCAACGTCTGTCTAAGAACCATGCATTTTTCTGTCTCACCTTTTCACATCATTCCTATGAGGGTTTTCTTTTACTTGCGCTGCCATTATTTGTTGTGGAAAACACAGGCAATCAAGTTTTTCAAAGGCATTCAGTTCTTTTGTGATTAGATGCCACAGAGTGATTTGTCAAGTGAACTTTTTTATTTTATTAGATTTTTTTTTTAATTGTGGAGCTTATGTGGAAGATTTGGGTTGCATTATTCCAATTTTTAATGGCAGGATCATTTTTAATAACAGAATTTTGAGTTATTCCAAAATGTTTGACTGCCTAAAATCAATGTTTCTAATACAGGTTTGTGTAACCATCTTGCGATATCGTTGAAAAAAATATAGTCACACTTATTTCAAACTGAAAAGATTAAAGTTTAATTTGGGAAAGTCAGGCTTTCATTTTTTTCATAGTAAGAGAGTACAAAAAATGGTTTAAAAAATGGTTTACAAAATTTAACTCTAATTTTTCAGTTCCACTAAATGTGGTGTTAATCAGGAAAAAAAAATGCTTATCTCTCTATATAGCCACGGATGTGTATTTTCAATTTTTCAGATTTTAATTTTTAAATTTTCTCTCAAATGTGTGAGTGCGTGGCAAAGGGAGAATTATGTACTAAACCTCCACCGTGAGTCACTGTACCCATTTCATTGATATTGTTGTTAAAAGAAAATCAAACTAACAGAGACAGACGCAGACACAGCCCACCTCAAATAAAAACCAGTTTGAGTTACCGCCTGCAGAAAGCTACCGTTCCCAAATGGCCACCAGGCTGTAGTCTCTCAAACACAGCTGGAAAACAGTGTATAAAAAGAGGAATCTTCAGCCCCAGTGAAGATACTGAGGTTATTTTGCCAAGAGTAAAAGAGGAGATCAGAAGACACTGATCTATTAAAAGGCAAGCCCTAAAAAAATTGATGCATTTGTATAATGACAAGAGGGAGCTTACAATATGTTACTGAAAAAGCCAGCAAGCCAGCAAATCTGATTCAGAGGAAGATACAGCATGAGAATTTTCCGAAAACCTTAGCAGCACATCCACACTGAACAAAATTGAGGTCAGCCACTCACATTTTGTGATCTGGGCCAGTTGAATCTAAAATACAAAATGGTGAAATCCTCTTCTTGCTCCTGTTTTCAGAAATAAACTCAAATATTTCCTCCTTGTCTTTGGCTTTGTACCGGTGTTTCAGTGGCTCCTTACACAGTTCTCGCCTTCATTTTCAGGCAGAGTGTCTCTCTGGACTTGGTTAAAAGAGAGGTCAGTGAGGAAGACCTGTTCTCCAGTCATCCTTTTGGATAATAGCTGATGAGATGGCTATTTTTTCTATCCCTCTTCTTATTTAATGGATCCTTTCTAGCTAGCATTTTATCTCAATTGGTTGCATAAATTACCCCAATGCTAATTTGTAAAGCAGTACTTGAATCCAACCTGTATTTTCTGTAAATAATCATATCTGTGAAGCTTGGTATGCAACAACTAATCATACTTTTATAAGTTTATTTCTGTGGTAAGGTAGTACTCAAGAAATTGAGTTAAGTGAGAGACTTAGCTCAGACTTTTTCTTCTCTTTTTAATAAAAACATTTTTCTAGCAGCAGGATGCAGTAAGGAGGGCATTTCATTCAGACTAACATCCATGTCAGCTTATTAGCTGCAATGAGCTATATTTGGTTCTGCCTATTCATGGAATTTTTACCTATTCATGCAAAAAGCAACCAACCAAAAACCAACTTTATTGCCAGAATTTTATGATTTTATCATTAACGTACAGAAATTACGTCTTTTCCCTATACAACTCACTATTCTACCTGAGATTCTGAGACTGAAATATCTATATACTCTTAGCAACTTCATAAAAGTGAAAAATAGCATTAGTTTGGGGGTTTTGTTTCATTTTTTTTTGTTTTCTGTTTTGAAGTGGTGTAGGATAGATAAAAATAGCTGTCCAAAATTCTAGTTCCTTTCCAAGCAATTCTTCAGAAACACTGAGTGGTATCTTCAAATGATTGTTAGTAGTTATTACTGAAGATGAATATCTAAATTTCACACTTGTTTGTGTATTTCTAATGAAATGGGAATTCTTGTTTTCTGTGTTAAATAAAGTGAAGAAACACATTCTAGTAATCCAAGGAAGTGATACATTTGTCACTATGGCACCCTGATTTACTAGAAAGCCGTGTTCGAAACTATAAAATACTCTGTAATATTCTTTCTTAATCTTACTTGTGTTGTTCTCTTGGTAAACAGGGAGATAGTTTTACAGAAAAGTATTTATCTTACTTCTTATGCTTATAAATATTTTTAAAAGTGTATTGGAATAGGCTTTCTGTGGCGGCTGTAGAATAAGCAGACTAATAGGATAGCGGTTGATGGATCTCTTGACACTCAGTGAGCACAAGCTGTGCCTCAAGCAGATTCATGCTCATATAATCTTTCTAATATACCTTGCCATTGCACAGATACAGAATGTCACTGAAACAATTTTCCTGTGTGGAAGGAGGTTGGAATGAAGATGCTTTGGTGAATTTAATCATCTTAAATTCATGCTGAACTTTTGTCCTTACAAATATTTTGAGGAGTATTCCCTTAGTTTCTGATCTAGTAATTCTATAAAGCTTTCACAGAATATTGTACTTCAATGTACACAGTAACATGGCTTTGACAAAATACACGATAGGCACATGCACTTCTCTATTGATATTAAAGATGAGGAAAGCGGAGAAAAAAACAAACCGCAAGAAAATTCCACACATCAAGTGACAGCTTATGCAAAGAGCTGTGAAGTCATCATCATAGCAGTAACAAATGGGTGTAAAAATACCATATGACTCCTCTTTCTGCCTCCTTGGTAGGAACAAAATCGAGGCAGAAGGACTGGGCTGCAAACCAAGGGAGTGAATAAACAAATCCTGTTAACATTTGGAACTTGACTTTGAGAAAATGCTATTGGGAAGAATGAAGTCTAAGAGAATGGAACAGAATTGTTTAGAAAGGAAAAAAAGGACAATCTACAAAGAAAACCAAGATATAAACAGGGAAAATAAGGATGCAAAAATTGAGAGTTTCAAGTGATGCGATTCACCACTTTATTGATACACTTTCTTACCAGTGTAACTCAACTTAATTCAGTGAAGTTGAACTGATGAAAACACTAGCCACTTTAACGAAGTTGCAGTAGAATTAAACTACTCAAGCAACTCGAAGAAATGAGTTCACAGCTTACTGACGATAGGGATGTCCTAAAGGGAACAAAATTGATCTCTACAGGGAAGAAGTGTCAAATCATTTTTATTTAGATTAATATTACCTTTTTTTTAACATTCCAGACAGTGAAAAGACTAGAAGCTATTTTGTCTGCTTGTTTCAAAAGATTTTATTTTGTTTTAGAAGACAATAAAAATAATTCCGTTCACTGCAACAGGCATTAGCTCTGTCCAGTTGACAGAAGGTTTAGTTCTCAAACCATACTTTTATCTTGAAAAAAAAAGAAAAGAAAAGTATGGTAGCTAGTCTTTGTGAGTAAGGCTCTCAGTAGTCCTGGTGGGCATCAATTTGAACATGAGCCAACAATATATGCTTGTGGCAACAGAAGGTTAACAGCATCCTGGGCTGCACCTTGAGGAGTGTTGCCTTCAGTCAAGCGAGGTGATCTTTCCCCTCTCCTCAGCACTGGTGAGGCCACATGTGGAGTACTGTGTCCATTCTGGGCTCCCCAGTAGAAGAGAGATCTAGCCATGCTGGAGAGAGTCCAGTGAGGGACTACCAGGATGATTAAGGGACTGGAGTATGTTTCCTGTGAGGAAAAGCTGAAAGACCTGGGGTTGTTCTGCCTGGAGAAGAGAAGACTTGGGCAGGGAGAGGTGTAGCACGTGGATCTCATCACTGTGTAAAACAGGAGAAGGGAAGGTGCAAAAAAGATGGAGCTGAGCTCTTTTTGGTGGTGCCCTGTGACAAGACAAGAGGCACTGGGCAAAAGAGAAAACATAATACATTCCTGCTGAACAGAAGGAAAAGCTTTTTTACTCTGAGGATGAGTGGTTGCCTAGAGAGATTGTGGTGTCTCCATCCTTGGAGAAATGCAAGAGCTGTCTGGGCACGACCCTGGTCAGCCTTCTATAGGTGACTATATTGATCAGGCGTGTGAACAAAGACGAGCTCCAGAGGTCTCTGACAGCCTTGACCATTTTGTGATTTTGTAGATAATAATATTCATGTTTGTATGACACTAATGTTTATATTATGCAACTTATAAATAAGCTTGGTGATTCTTTAATGTAGAACGTTCTCTGTAAATGTAGTCAATGGCAATTCCTGCTTTCCATTTACAGAAAAGAAAACCATTCAGGAAGATAATTTTTGACTTTGCGACAATTTATTAAGATTCTTAAGCAGTGTTGTATAGATGAGGACATTCAGACATAAAGTATGATTTGCCCAATTATACTGTGAGCTCCAGACAATGCTAGGAAAACCACCAGGATATCACTGGTCACCTGGCTTCAGTGGAATGTGATGATTTCAGTGGTTTCTCTTTGCACATTTTCCACGAGGTGGAATGGTTTGAAACAGATTTGCAACCTGCACCGAGTCTCTTGTTTCTTACAGCTTTAGGTAGACTTTTAACCTTGGATTGATGCAATAGTTTGTCTATGTATGTTCTTATCACCTTACCCTTAGAACTTCCTTGCCAGTTCCTGAGTTACTAATGTTTTGTTTAAGCGGTTGACTTTGTAGCTTTTGATCTCTTAATCTTTGATCTATTAATTTTATCATGTCTACTGTTTCTGCTTTACCCTTTTGAATTCATTTTCTTGCTTCTCTCAGTCGATGCTGTAATGTCCTTTCTGCAGTCATCTTCCCTTCAGTCCTTTTCCCTGAACTCTTTGGCCCAGTTTACTTTACTCCTGTTTAATCCACTGTATTCAGTTCCTTCCATTTTGTGCTGTGTGACAAATAGTTCATAGCAGTCACTTTTTGTATCACACACTATTTAGGTGTCTGTGCAGATAACCCTTTCTATCAGTAAAAATTTGACATGCTACACTCAAAGCTGATTGAGTCAAATCAAGTCACATGACTATTAGCAAACTGACTCTCTCATCTTCTGAAATGAAAGCTTTTTTTTCTCCTAACAGAAACACTGGCCAGCAGTAAGAGAAGTACTTTTCAGAGGTACTGCTAAAGCCTGAAAACAGCCTGAAAGTTTTTCTAAATGATATCACATTAAAACAATGATTTGCTTGTAACTTAACAATATGAATTTATCTGTATTTGTGGAGGGAGGTAGGTGATACAATTTCTATTCTGCAGTGGTAAGATAGAAACATAGAGGAGGATATTCATAAAAGCTTGATTTAACCTATCTTGTTAGTCTTAGTAAGCTTTCTTGGTAGTTGAATGAAAACTCAATATTCTCCATTAGAGAAGTTCCTTTCAAACAGGTATGTGATTTAGCCACTTCCAGTTTTCCCTCAAGTATTATATTTTTCTCGTCTACTACAGAGGCTGTGTAGAAAGATGAGATGTATTACACAGACTTGCCCTGAGAGGAGGTAGACTTCTTGTCTAATGTCATAGAAAGAGTGAGTTGTAGAAAATGGTCTTGACCCTCAATTTCATTCTTGTACCCTTTCCATGCCTTTGTTCACAAGCAAGATCTCCTTCAGTATACAATAAATCTGTTCATATAATGGAAGAGGTTTTTTGGAGTCTTCAGCATGAGTTTACTTTTCATTATTTTTTTTTTTATGTTATATATCTCTGTCACATTAATTTACATGTACAACCAGCTTCAGGCATTTTCTTTTCAATGATTCAGAAGATGGCCAAAATAAGATGTCATTTTATTCACTGATCATTTCTTGAGGTTGACATGTTTTAACCAACATATGAATTCCTGGTTTTAAGTTGTTGGGTTTTTTTGTGTCACTTCTGAATATTCAGACTGTTGACATAGCAGTTCCCTGTGAAATCACATAGAATTTCAATTAATAGTTTTAATTAAATGCTGTTTTAACCTCCAGTATTCTCTTCCACTTTTACTGTTCAGTTGTCAATGATCGGTTGTTCTTGAGCTCTTTTTGTGATTGTCCTCTCTCCATCATATAAATTTTTGTATTTACTATTAATACAGTTTTCATCTATCTTTATTTTAATTTTGTTGTTTTACTTGAGTTCTGGTTTTGATTTCAGATTTTTTCATCTTGGCTGTTTAGTTTCTACTGTTTTTTTATTTTGAAAATTGCTCTGAAGGCATGCATTTGTTTCAGGGATATTCACAATTATTTATTGTGTAAAAAACACACCAAAAAATCAGAAACATCTTTTTTTTAATACTATAAAAATACAATTTTAGCCTAAGACACTTTTCTAATGTTGTATGTAAAAAAAAAAAAAAAAAGATACATGTGGTTGATCGATACTCTTGATGTCACTGTGTACCTGTGATAACTTCTGAATCGCTGAACAATTCAATCACATTTGAAGGATTGAAAGATAAATCAAAGATAATAACTTTAAGCAACATTTGTGAAAATTATCTAAGTAGAAATATCGTGTTACTTCCCCCGTGGTGGGAAAGACGGTGGTACCATTTTATCCCTTGCTTCTCAAGAACGAATTCTTCGTGCTGAGTTTGGAAATCGTGCTTCATTAGTTCTGGTGCATTTGAGCAGCACGTAAACCCGCGTGTGTAGTTCTCATTGTGAACAGCCCAGAGAGAAAGTTCGTACTCCTAGGAATGCAGATGTTTGTTGTGCACGGCTGTGTGCACACGCTATAGTGAGTACAGATAAACTCAACATTCAACAGTAGCAAACAAATACTTGTCCCTTGCTGCTTCTTTAATAGCTTTTATTGGTGGTCAGAGATGGTACTTACATTCTTTTCTCGTCAGAAGAAATTGTTCTTATCTTCTCAATAGGGACTGTGTATGTACAGTTCATTTGGCACAAACTATCAAGCTGTACAACAGAACAGTTTTTTTTTCCTTCTAGTGGTGTCATTCTCCTCACAGTACATTCAGCCTTTATCCTCCAAAACATAAAATTAAGGAATATTTCTGTGTTTTTTTTCTTTAGAGGAGAGTAGTTTGATTTTGTTGGAAGCAGGTATTTCACTTTGTTGGGTTTTTTTTTTCACAGTAATTCACACTGACTTTCAGGCTTTTTTCACGGTTTCAAAACTCAGAGACAGTTTCTGCGCAAATGTGAATTGACACTATTGGAGATAAAAGCTGGATGTTTAATTTAGCAAGAAACTCATGTTAAGTTCTTATAATGAATTCTAGGACAGATATTTTACAGCATTACCGGCTTTCTAGATCATATCAGGTGTTTTCACTTAATTGCATGTCATGTAAGATCTTCCACGATACTGAAAATACAGTTCTCCATGTATTTTACCTTTCATTTCTTCACCTGCGTTTCAAAGGCAATTTGTTATCTGGTCCTCACTTCTATAAAATCTTTAATACTCTTATCCTTATAACCACCTTCACAGTTAATGAAATCACAATAGTCCCATTTTACATATTATAGAAATGTAGAAAGCAGAACTGCAAAGTATGTCAAGAAGTTGTCTCCTCGATCTCCCTGTGTTAAGACAAGATTAACTATGTCTGTAATAATCTTGACAAATATTTTTCATAATGGGCCTTTTAAGTCTCCAGTAATAGGTATTCCACAGTCTCCAAAATAATTCTTGTTCCATTTCATATCTACCCTTAGCATAGGAATAATTTCTCTTAATATAAAACTGAACTTCCCTTGTTGCATTTTAAGCTCAGTGCCACTTGCCAAAGCTACTACAGTCATTGAAGATGGGTTAGTCGTATTCTCTGCTCTAAGTTTCACATCTGAAGGTGGGAATCTTCTCTCTCTTTACTCATCTCACCTTTATTCTAAACAATCCACACTATTTCAATCTTTTTGTTTTATATATGATATATTCTAGGAGCATGATCCTTGGTTTTGCCTAGACCCCCTTCAATTTGTCTTTCAAAACAGCATGTGTGATGCAGCAGGCAAGGTTTTAAAAATTCCTGGTGTTGTCAAAGCATTTGGAGGTTGTTCTCCCACATGATATTGCAAGAGCATAATGCTGTGGGTATCTCACAGAAGTTCAGATTGTGAACCGCTGTAACTCCTGTCTCATTCTTATTTTTATATACTGTCACAGCTGTCTAGGTTCTCCAGTGTGCATTTGTTTAGTTAATTGTTTCTCCTAAACTGTTGGATCTTAGACTTTCTTAACTAGATGTTATATTTCATATAATTTATGTAATTTTTCATAGTCATCTCTATGACAAGCTGCTCTTCCAATACATTTATATTTCCACTCTGCTGAAATTTTTAAAGAAATATTCTTTCTGTTCCATCAATCAGGTAACAAAAAATATCTATACTGATCTGGTGAATTCTACTCCATGCACATCTCTTACAACTATGCTCTAAGAATAGTTTTTCAACCAGTCCTACACTTAACTTTCCACCATTTCCTGAATCTGCAGCTTACTTCTGATCATGGAGTGTGAGATAATGTTGCAGGACCTAATAAAAGACGATATATGACATTTACCATGTGTCTCCTGTGCAAACAGCTTTATCAAGGAGGGTAATTTTCTCTCACCATTTGCTCAAGCAGGTTCTTTCTTTCTCATCTGCTGATGAACTTACAGCTTTCTTTTTTCCCCCCCCAAGTCATGTTTCTGGATTCACAGCCCTCTCTGTACTGTAACAACCACGGGAAAGCTGTGAGGACTTTTAGAAGGGCACAGAAATAAGAAGGCATAAAATTCAAAGTTGTATACTTTCTGCGAAAACTTTTTACGTAAGTACTTCAAGCTGCTTAAGCCTCTGTAGACTCAAGAAAGATATATGGTATCTGTGCAGAGGCTGTGATATTGCCAAACTGATTCCATTTAGGAAAGATTTGTGTCCTTTAAATACATAGTTCAGTTTTGCTTTGGTATTATAATACTACTCTAGCTTTTCTAGTGACAATATTAAAGCTACTTGCTGCCTTTTTGCAACTACCCCACTGCTGCTGACTGGCAAATGTGTTGTGTAAATTGGAGTAGAAATGTGGGCTCAATATTGTACTCTTCTTCTTTTGCTGTGTATGTCATTTGATGGCACCATATTTTATTTTCTGGTAAGCTTATCATCACAGGTTTTTTAAAGCAAAAGCAGTAAGTCATCTGGCTTGACATCCTTTACCATCTTTTATAATTTTTTATTCCAGTCTCACAATCAACAGCACTTCAGATAGAATACGTTGTCAGACTATAGCTAGATTGTGCCTAGACAGATGAGGTTAGAGATTATAAGAATTACTTCTAACAGAAGTGCAGTATATTTTCTACCTCTTTGCATTTGGGATTAATACAGTGATGAATTCATTTTCCATTTGATGACTAAGAAGATTAATTCATAAGCAGTTTATCTCTGGAATCCTTTTTCTACATAATATAAGCAAGACTGGTAACGTGCTCAGTTAGCATTACTCACTGGTGACAATATGAGCTAATTTCAATTTGGGCTATAATTTTTCACTAAATTTGTTAGCTGACAACCTATGTGATAATTAAATATTATCACTATTTTAATGAGGTATGAAACACGTGATGGTTAGACACATGATGCACACAAACTTGGAAACCTTTAAAAATATACCAAAGGATGTCATTGTTAAGGTCAGTCAATAAAAACCTATTAATTTAAACAACACTGCACTAATTCCTTTTTCTGGACAATGTTAATAATGCATTAGAACATAACTACACTTTAGAAAATAACTAACAATGAAACTGCAAGTGACATGTTTCACAGCAGTTTTCATAGGTATTTCATAGAATCACAGAATCACTAGGTGGGAAAAGACCTCTTAGATCATCGAGTCCAACCATTCCTATCATTATTTGCTTCACTGAACTAAAATTTAGAATGTGGTTTGAAATCTTTCCAAGTAAAACTGGCAGAACAACTTTTTCTTCTAAAAATAACTTTAAACCGAATAAAGCTTGTTACCTTTTTCAAACTAGCATTGGAAATCATGTTAGGTGTGATTGTTGGTCATCTGTGAATTCCATTTGTGTCTTTATTTCACCTGAAAAGGTTTTAAGACTGGACATAGAAAAAGAAAATTTCACATCTCGATTTAATCATATCCATTATTTTCCGTAGAAAATTTGTGTAGCTTTTTACAGATGTCAGATTTACTTTAGACTACAAAATTTCTATTTAGTCTACTTTTGGCTAACCTAAATACTGAATTTTCATTTAATGATAACTGTTTCTCCTTGCAAGTATCACTTAATAACTTAAAAAAGACGCTTAAAGAGAAATGTGATTATATTTCTTGTCCCACAAGAGAACAAAAATCATATATGCATCAGATACATGTGGACATATAAACAAATTTCAAGGTTTCCATTTCAGAGAGGTGTAATTTCACTTTGAAATTGTTGTATGTCTTGAGAAATGAAACACCATAGGAAAAGACAGCTTATACAGCTTATATACACTTTTTTTTCAACAGCAATAAAGAAAGATATGGCAGCTCTTCCTCTTGGAACATCTCTAGTCAAGTCTTCAGTTTTCTTATCGCTATTCAAATTAGAAATATGCTCTTACTTGCAGCTTGTGAAGACGTGGAAATGTTGAGCCCTCTGTCAGTGTGATAGGGCCATAGACTTTGTCTTTAGGGGCTAGAATACTTCCAACAACTTCAGGTGGAACTGAAGGAGGATGTTTGGGGAAGATATGTGCTTTGGCATGTTGAATAAAAGTGACAGCCATTGTTAACAGCACCTTTTGTAATAGACCAGACCAAAATTAGAGTGGGCAAATGTAATTCCTGGAAGAATATTTGCAGGATATGCGCTTGCTATCACAATAACTTCTTATTGGTCATTAGCAGTTATGCAAAATGATAATATAAACCCATATTGATAATTTTCATATAGAACCACTCGAATGCTGGTCTTTTTCTTGGGATAAAATGCTAAAACATTTGATAACCACAGTCAGTTTTACTGATTTTTGTCTTCTGTATCCTCCTGATTAATGTGCTCTTGATGTCTATTTAGAAAACAGTTAACTGTCTTCTTTAGAAGCTTGAATAGTACAGTGTAATAATCAGAATAAAGGAAATCCTATACTGGAATCCATACTATGTCGACATAAAAAAATATCCTACAATCCCCCTTAAGAAATTGATGCAGCCAAAGCAATGTCCAGACCCTCTTCTTATTTTGAAATAGAATTCTGAATGACAATCTAAATCTAGCTGAAACAAAAACTACTATTAATGAAAATTTACCTAATTCTCAAAGTTTTTCTTTTTGAAGTAAAATATGAATACATTTGTGACTGGAGATTTGTAAGTTTAGCATAAGTATACGTTACAAGTATTATTAGATTTTTTTCATCTTTTAAGTCTATTTAATTAGTAAATTATGGGAAAAGATTGTAGTCCATCCAGATGTAGTTTAGATTTAAATTTACTAGATATTAGAGATGCACTGTGCATGATCTGCAAAAGGTGCAATATTTATTATAATCTTATATATATTTATATTTTTTCTTGCTTTGAGACAAATACTTCTCTTGCCCTGCGACACCTGTGAAGGACTCAGAAGTCAAATGCGCCTTCCTCTGTTGTAATAAAACAAATGAACTAAAGAAGAAGAAATCTCCAAAACATTTTACATAATTCTTAGCAACTTCTAAGTTTGGGGAATGCTGAATGAAAGTGCATTGTGCAGAACTGCATGAGCACTGAGGGTAATTTACACTAGGTAAATATAGTGGTGGTTAAAACGTGAAAGTTGTTTGCTGTACCTTATGTCCTCATTCCATGCCAAATCAGTTCTCCTGATGAACAGACCTAAGAAGTTATTTGTGCTAGTATTCACAATTTCTATAATGCAAACTAGGTGCCAGTTCTTGAATATGACAAGAAATAATTCATAATGCCTTGGTCAGATTATTGGAAGGCATATATATGTATTAAAGCAGGAAGTGTATTTGCAAAAAATGAAGAATTGTCTTAAGTACCAAGAGAATCATAAATGTCAGAGAAAAAAAAAATCCGTTGTCTCCAGCATTTCAGACTTGATAAAAACCCACAGCAAATTTGCCATCATGACTAGAGATCAAAGGGCATTCTTGTTATTTTCAGAATTAATCACAGGAGCTTGACACACTGCTAAGATAATGCTATGAAAAGAGAGAAACTTTGCCAGAAGTAAATTTATTTTTATGTTTAAGCATTATAAGCTTGAATTTAAACTTTAACTGTCATTACAGAAAAGTTGAATAGAATTTATTTATGCCAGTAGATTAATAATGATTGACTAATTGGCTTGTTAGTGCATTGCCAGTATTATGATAACAAACAGTCCCCGTCCCAACTAACTTTGAATGGAAAAGAGAGAAGAAGAGTAGGAGACAAAGGTAGAATAAATGCTGTAACTAGGGTAAATATAATTGTGTTTCCAGAGAGGTCTTTTAGGGGTTTCTTAGTGCATTCTTTTGTGTAATAATGATAGTGGCTATACTGCAGGAAAAAAACTTGAGGGAGGGGAACTCTGTTGAAAAAATATATGAGGTGAACAATGCTGGGAAAAGGGAATGTATGACATGAGGTTGATAGTCAATCAAGGGAGAAGAAAAAAAAGCAATCAGGAGCATGATCATTTAGGACCAGAGAAATTTCTTTTCACAGCCACAGATTCATAAATTGTACTAATAGTCATTGACCAGTTACAATAATTTTTTTTTTCTAATACCACAAATATTACTATATTATATAAGGCTACAGTATATCAACAGCATGTAACCATTAACGTTCTTTTATCATTAAATTAATATTGTTTCCTTAAGTAATTAATTGATTAATTTTGAAGTATGATGCAGTCCTACAAATTCAAGTCATTTATGGATAGCTTGTGATCACAACTACAAGTAAAATACAGTGATTTTGCAGCTTACTGGGTTATTGTTTGAGCTCTTGTCTCAGCAAAACACATTAATTCATTCTCTATTTGGAATCTGGGGGTGTGTTTTGGGTTTTTCTGATTTATTTCATTTTTGAGAGAGAGACAGAGAGAAAGAGTGCATATCTTTCCTTTGTTGTCCGTGACCTGGTAAATCAAATGAGCAGGACACAAAACAGCTCCATGCTATTTGCATTCTGAATCTGAAAAAGCACTATGCATTGGTTTTGGTAACAAAAATAGCAGTTCGGGGGAAAAAAAATCACAATTATTGTTAGAAAAGGTCTACTGAATATCTTATGTTTCTCATCTTTTTCTCTGCATTTCAGAGCTGCAGGCTGCGTGATTTTTTTCCCTTGTGATTTTAAGACTACAATGCAGTAATACTAACTACAGCAACTCCCCTTCTGTGGGTTCTAAACCTTGATTGCCTTTACTGCATTACTGGCATTTTTTTTTCCCTACAACTGTATAAAGATGTTCACAAGCATAATGAAAAGATAATTATAAAATTCACGTAGAATTTTTGTTTCTAAGGCCAAGTCTTTTGAGAGCCAGAAGGTACTGCGAGTGTTTTATGATTACATTTACCAACAGCATGACAACATACACTTCCGTCTATTCAAAGGAAAACATAATCAGGTAGCCAAAGGAGGACAATTATCTTTCATACTAATTGGCAAGTTCCTTTTAACCTTTAATTAACTGTGAATTTTCAATTGGTCTGAATAGCCTTGTTAGGCTTCTTGCTGGTAGAAGGTCATGGAAATATCTTTTCTCCTGATTGCACAGATGCAGTATAAATAAAATATAGGTGCATATGCAATATATAAGGTCATAATACTCATTTGCACTTTGAAGTGCATAAAGTATGAAAATCTTACACTGCTGAAAGCACTGGTGCTGCCAGGAGTTTTTACTTGTAGCTTCAAAAGAAAATTCAAATAGAGTTTGCATTTTTGGTTTGTTTCTCTTGGCACATTTTTGATACAATCAGCAGCAGTTACTTAAAAGGCTCAGAACTGATTAGCATAGAGCCTAATATACCTTCTTTAGATGCCGTCCTAGAGAAAATTCCCTGCAGAGCAAAGGTTAAGATACACAGAAGAAACAAAACATGGTTCTCCTGCGTGCTGAGTTATTCAGCATTTTAGAGACTGCTTCCTTTAAGATGTGCTGCTCCCTTTCGGTGGGTGTTTTATTACAGAAAATATAAGAAATGTTACACTTAAAAAAAGGTTTCTTTCATAGTACCTCTGCAAATAGATATTTGACAATGCAACGTGTTCATCTTTATAGGTGTTTGTCATACAGGCTGGTATATTACATAGCTCTAAATTAAAAATCTAGACATAGAGTGGCTAGGAAAGAGTGTTAGGAAATAAATAGTTTAGATCAAAACCCCTCGTGACACAACAGTTTGCAGGTGTACAGGCAGTAGTAATAAGTAAGACCTCAGACCATTCCAATCATATGAGGTACATTGATTTGTTTCCGAATTAAATAAGTTCCTTAGTTTCCAATTATAAGGCAGTAGGGTATCCCATGACAATGCTTGTTGAGTCCTTAGTATCCACCTTTCTTGTGATCAGCTTATTCTTTTTGCTGGGATTTTTTCTTTCAAATTCTAATCTCCTTATAGAGCTGACTGCATTTAAAATATTTGTTATATATAAATGCAGCTAAAACTTTTTTTTTATAGTTTTAGACCTTTTTCCTAGTCAAATTCTACCCCTGAGATGTCTTGTTTCTTGCTTGAGATCTCATTCACATATACTTTCTTTGTCACTTTGCATCAAACTGTTTATAGTATCCTATCAGCAGCAATCAGGAAACTATATCTTTGTGTTAGCAGATTTTCTGATTACTTGATGAATAAGGAAGTAAGTGAGTATGTGCAATATGATAACCAAATTGCTATTTCTTTGAGATTCACCCAGACATATGCAGGCAAGAAAGATTGTTCAACCTGTGAAGGCAAAAGTAGAATTCGGGCTAACATGGCTTGACTTAATCTTTCTATATGTATCTGTGCCATACTGTAATCATAACCTAGCAGAATTGACTCATGAAGTTCTTTCTCCTCACTATAAATGATAAAAACCTAGCTGGATAAGGAAAGAACATTTTCTAGACAGTACAAGAACTCACTGGCAAACCGGTTCCTAAATTGCTTTTTCCTCTATGCCAAGTAGCATTAGTGACAGTGTTAAGAATAATTTGATGGAATGAAGACTTGGGTTGGATGTTTTGCTTCTGCAAAATATGTTAGTATCTTTGTCAAATAATGGATTTTTTCGATTCTTGTTTGATAAAAGTATCTCATGAACAATGAGAGAAACAGAAGTGTTAATAAAATAGGATCGATACAGTATTTGAACTTGCCTGTGCAGTCTAAAAGGTGTGCTTTGACCACAGCAAAGTTGGTATTACTGTCTGTATGTTACTTTTGTTTAAAGTATAACTAACTTAAAACTAAAAATGGGCTATTCATGATCAGCCAGTCTTCTCTAGCTTTGGAATCAAGGGTATTCTTTGGAAAATAGTTTGCCTGCTAAGGGCTAAATGGTTAACAAAGTAAAGGTCATCTGTGCAATCTATATATTAGACCTGGTTAAATAAGATGGCATCACCTCCTGCTCTGTGTCGTCCTCATCCTTCACTCCTGTACTATTGACAACAGTAATAGATGTGGAGTAGTCCCAATACAGATACATATTGGGATATAAAGAAAGAAGTGTATTACAAAATTACATCCTGATCAAAACAGATTTTTTTCCTTATACACAGAACAAACACTATGCCATGCAAATAGGGTGTCTTCTCAGCAGTGGATTGGGAAGAAACAGTCATTTACACCATAACCCTGGAGAGGGGAAAATAAAATATTTTCAGATATTGCTAAATTTGCTTTCTTGGATTTATCAGGGTATGACAGGCCACATAGTTTTTGCTGTGGTCACACTGATGAATGTCTTTCCTTACAAAGAGTTCTCGTAAAAAAACTCCAAGATTATTCACATGGGCAAAAAATACCTTCAGAATTCCAGACAGACGTGCAAATAGGAATAATTTGTCCTCATCAGTATTTTACACGCCTTCTTTTGAAAAGAGTGTAAGATGATTTGGTATTCTGACTACTAGGTTATAACCAATATGAAGCTCTTTATCAGTAATTGTGCTTCTTTTTCAAACTAATAGCTTTCCAAGGAAAACACAGAGATAATGAGCAGTGTTCTTTCTATGTCAGACAGTACGTAGGCTGATTGTTGTGGTGGTTCAATGGAACATTTGTATGGATGGAAAACCTCTGCATTGGCCTTGTGGGACAATGTTTGCGTAACCTTTGCCTAAGCTTCTGTGGATGTGGTAATTTTATTGATTTGCTGCATTTTAAAGGCTCTAACTGCAGGTACAATACCCAACACACTCATTTTTCCTTAGCCTTTTAGCAGAATAGGACCATATAGAACAATTTCATTCACTTCTGAGAACAGGAATATCCACGTCTTATTCATTTCTTGCAAGGAAAAAAAGCATACTTCCTTAAGGGACTAATACGCTTTGTTTCTGACAACAATTGTCTATATGGATCTGAGAACTAAGAATTTTGTTTGTAATCTAAACTATTAATTTCATGATTTTACATAGCAAAAAGTTAAACTCTTCCTTCCCAGAAAAGAAATTTCAAGTGGTAAACCACATCATTTTATGTCAAAGTAATTATATTTCTACAGCAATCTAGGCTTACTGAGGTTCAACTTCTGCATTTTTCACTTTGCTGTGTCAGCAGCTAAAAAAAGGTGATCTGCTGCAGATCCCTGTCACGGTATGATATGAAACAAAGGGTGGAGTCTCCCTATTTTTATCTGCTGCATGAAGATTCACAGGCTGGAACTTATAAATCCCCTTCCACACCTATAGATGATCTCAGCTGGCACTGCCTCTGAATTTTCTAAAGGCAGAGGCATATGCTGATGAATCAATGAACAGTAGCAGCTTTCAGCTCCAAACCGTTACTGAAACAAAGTTGCTTTGTTTCTTTTTATGTATAATTCAACTTTATGGAGAAAATTTACCATAAGTAAGTGTCCAAGAAGACATTAACGTTCTTGTCATAAATCAATTTAGCAGAAAGTCACCAGAAAAGTATATGATAGTTACTCCATTACAAATTTTTGTCCAGGCCAAAATAATTTAATTAGGTAGTTTTAAAAATCAGAGACAAGGAGCACCATGAAATATAATTTGTAGGTCACCTGTTACTGGCTGTGTTTGCTGAAAGATGTTTTTTATAGGGCAGGGGATAAATGTCCTTGGCCATAAGAGTTACAATTGTATGATAGGAGAATAAACAGCCCGGACTTGTTCAGGAAATAATTCATCACACACCTTCTGACTATTATTTTGCCTTTTCTAAAAAAGGTTTGTAGTCTCTGTTAGTTGCTGTGTAGTGACATCGAAGGGACAGATGTTGTGAGCTTTTCTCAAACTAATGTCAGGAGTCTAGAAGATTTCCATTGAAGATATTTGCTGTTATTGAAGAGTTATTTCCTGATAACATGGAGAAGTTAGGAAGCATGTCATATCTTTCCTATCTTCTCCTTTGACTTGTATAAACTGAAAATTTATAGTGAAAATCATTCCAATATTTAAAACTGGAATGGGGTTAATATGGACTGGTACCTATCTGCCTGTACAGTTCTGTAGCATCAAGATTGGAGAAGTAATCAACACATAGGGTGCAGCGGAGATATTTAGCTGCAAAATCTGTAAGTGTGAAGTCCAAAAAAGACCACTTCTCATGTAATATAACTATTAAATCCTGTCTTCCTCATGTTGGGAGGAAAGTCAGCATTTAGGAGATTCTAATTGAAAATGCATGTAGGATATTGAGCACATTTTTTACCCTCAGTTTTCTTCCCTTTTGGCTTAGCCTTTATATTTCTCTTTTGAGACTTAACATGTTGAACGTAAACAAGCAAACTGTTATGAAAATCAAAGGTAAATCCATAAGCAAAGTGTGACACAGTGTAAAGTAAACAACTGGATGTAATTTAGCAGTTAGACTGATTTTTATAACACCTCATTAGGAAAAAAAAAGAAACCCCTAAAAATTGAGGACCCATTTTTGTAATCTTGCTTTATTTTTCCCTTTAAAATAAGTGATTATACTTTTGCTGCAGAAAGCATCAAACACAAGGTCAAAAAACACCAGGTGGCTGGGTTTGCTTTTCTTCTAGTCTATGTTTAAGAATTTTAGCGTTGTGAACCAATCGAGTAATTATTAGAGATGTTTTCTCTGCATGTTGCTCTAAAATGCTGTCTGAGAGTGCTGTAAAACACAGGAGCAAGCTGAAAATTAATGAATTATAAGGGCTGGCAGTGATGATTTGTGAAGCATCTTTCACTGGTGGTACCTACTTTCATCTGCTCTGTTACAGCTTGCTTTCTCATTCAGAAGCATTCTCTTACTGCTTCATTTTCAAAGACAATTCCTCTGTCAAAGTAACATTTCCTTAATCTTTTTTTGGAAGGAGGCCTCTGATGTTATGCAAAACTAGATATTCTCCTGAAGGAAAAGGTTATTTAAAGGTGTTCATGTATTACTAGATGCCAAAAATCTTTATTTTAGTAAAGTGCGTTTTCAATATCATAGGTGCTTCTTGCATATGAAAACAAAATCAGATGACTTTTCCTACTGTAATCTGCAGCTGACACAGCCAATCAAATCTAAGACATAAGTTTGTGTCTTTTCATATTTGCATTCTATGTCATCACCTCTAGAAAGCAAAGGGTACAATTTCAAACTCTGGAATTCATTGCCAAAGAGCTGAGTCTGAATTTTTGTTTTAACGTTTTATTGCTCGCATTATAAAGGACTCTGTTCAATTGGGAGTATGTTAATGCAGTGCACTCACTAGAGAGGGACCCAAGTGAGATTGCATGAAATATTCCCTGAGCCAGTCTTTGGCTCTGACAGCACTCTCAAACTCTTGCCTGTGTAAGTCTGGTAAGTTCTGCTTGAAAAGGTGCCAAATTATTCCTACATTTTAAGGATTTTACTAGCTGTTGCTTAAGAATACCAGGACATAGAATTCATGACATCTTTCTTTATTATTTCATCTCCCTTGGTGCTTTAAACTGCAGTTACCAGCCTTTTCATCAGAGTTATAAGCAGCAGAACCGGTTGGCGGTCACTGACTGCAGTTTTCACTCAAACCCTGCATTATACTTGTAATAGGCAAAAACAAACCACAAAATTGTTGAAGGCAATAAGATCTTGACATGTTCCATTTGTGACAAAACTGGACTATTTTTATAAAGAAGATCAACAATATTAGCACGAGATTGAGTGTGGCTATGTATTCTCAAGGTTATTAACTTCTGCTACATTTTGATAGTTTCAAAGTTAGGCAGAAAAGTTATTACTAACTGCAAATGACATTTGTTGTCCTCCGCTAGCAATGAGAACCTGTAGAAATATAACTGAATTATTCGTCTGCTTTCATTGCACATTCATCTGTAGGGCTTTGCCTCTTACCTATGCAGGAAAATACAGGTTTGCCAATTGAAGCTTTTGTACGGATAGCTGGAAAAAAGTAAAATATTTTATAATATATTCCTACTTCAACCAGTAACGTTGTTTGCTCAAAGCAAAGAACTAGCATCTTAGATCAATTAGATGAATAAAGGTTATTGTATGAGAGTATATATTTCTTAACTTATCTTGACTATCTTCCATCGGAAATGCCCATTTGATCCAGCTGCATGCTCTTCTGCATTATAAATTACTTGCCTTTTTTCTCCTCTGAAGCAAACAGTTTTAGGACACTTTACAGTGTTTTTCAGCCGAATTATTAACCATAGATGTTTTCAGAATTTCAACGCTGTGCATTTTTGCTGTATTTACCTGAGCCTACAAGTGCGTCCTCTAGCTTGGCATTCGTGATCTAGGATAACCATTTCCTTTCTTTTTGTAGAGGTTTAGCTGTCACATACATCATCCAGGCATGATTCAGGTGTGCATAATACTGACAGAGACTCAACTGACTTGCCAAGAGAGTGAAAAGCTGTGAGCATGTTCTTTCTAGCAAGTCCTGGTGAGCATCATATACTCTCAAGAAGTTTAAATCAGATTAAGGTCTGGTAAAAAAGTTCAGGGGTGTTATGTCATCATTCTTCTCTAATTGTGAATTACAAATGCTTTGTTAGGAAGGAGTTTCTAAAATCTTGTAAATGAAAAAATGTTCAGTTGGTTAGCCAAAAAAAAGGCTTTCAACTATATATATAGAATGATACAAAGAAACAGAAAAGAAAATCCAGACAGGAGGCTATACTGCTCCACAGCCTTTGAACATATAATAGTGTTAGTGCCAGACTTCCTTATCCCAGAGTGCCAAACTGGCACTTACTCTAATCCTCCCCTTTCCTAGTCTTACACTCAGCAGTCAAAAAAAAAAAGCAAAAACCTGGAATGAGTGGAAAGTGTTGATTTGTCTCTGGGAAAATCTGATGCCAACATTTAAAGGAGGAAAAGGAGGATGCAAATATACAAGAAAACAGAAGAGGAAAAGAGAAGGGGAATAGAGAAGAGAAGGAAAGGAGAAAATGGGATAAAATTAGAGATACAAAGGAGCAGAGAGAGAGCAAAAGCGTATGAAAAAGAGTTAATAGAAAAGAAGACTTACTGCGGAAGTAATACTTAAAGTCAAAGTTTTGCCATCAGTTCCTACTGGGCACAAAAATTGCATCTTGCCTCAGAGTAATTTTCCATCCTGAGTATTCAAATACTTGTAAAGAGGTCAAAATCCCCTTAGTAGAACTTCCCCGTTGACTTATACTCTGTGACCTAAACAAGAGACTTGTCTTTTTTTTTTTTTTAATAAGGCATCTGTCAGTATGATGTTTTACGAAGTATCATACACAGTTTTGAGACACAAGAAGGAAGAGTAAGATGCTATCAGACACACACACGCACAAACCCCTCCAACCAAAATACCTCCACCTTTGAATGAAAAGTATAAAGGCTGCTCCTATGATCAAGAAAAAGCAAATGGAAGATTTTTTTAAAAGCATGTAGTTTCTGAAAAAAAGAATAATTTTTCAAAAGTCAATTTTCTGTGAAGATAATGACCTAATTTAAATGATCAAATTAACAAATTAGTGGAAAAATAAGTGTCCATTGTCCTGCTGGCCCCCTTCAGTATCCTCCCCAGACTTTGAATCATGCCATAGGTACGTGCCAGGATGGTTCTAATTTTAAAAGGTTTAGTGATTTACTGCTCCTTATTCTGAAAGAAAAGCTATCAGAAAGCCTTCACATAGCTGTTATCTTATGAGGAAGGGACAACAATGTTATGCATGTTGCTCTGGAATTGTTCAAATTCAGCAGCAACTCACATTTTGATGAAAATGGTTCCACCTCTGCTGGAACTGTAAGATTCATGTTAGGAAATATTATTTTATTATATAAAATAAATAGTTTTAAGGTGACAAAGTGATTTTTTTTGTGGTAGAAAGAAAGGAAAAAAAAATCTATCCAGGACATATGTACTTTTGCCTCAAATTCATTTAAATAACTATTTTAGTAAGTACAAAAAGACAGGTTTGCAAATGACAAGAAACTGTAAAATAAATACCTTCTAGGGTATGTGATAATTACACTTCTTTGTAAAATATGAAGAGGCCATAACTGCTTTTCCTCCTTAATTTCATTATTTCATTCCTCCTGGGCAAAATTCATGCAGTTTACTTGAATGATCAACTGTTTCTCAATGAAAATTCTAATTTGCTACAAAGTACGTAACACAAGGTCGGGAATAGGAATTTTTTGCAAAATGACAATGTAAATTGTTTTGAATGCCAATCAGTTCCAGGGAAAAACTGGGTTTCTTAGTTAAGACTATACATTTTTATCTGAAGCACACCACGTAGTCTCATCTGCTGTGGTATCCGTTAGATTAGATGCGATATACCACTTGTTGCTCCATTGCATTAACTTTCCTTCAATGAAATCACTTCACTATGATATGGTATTCTCTTTTGAAATAAATGTTCTAATTCTGGGATTGAGGCAGTTATTTGAAAAGGGGAGGAGGGAAGGGACAGAAAGAAAGTCTTCAGCAGTTTGAAATTTTCTACTACTGTTCTGTTTGATAAAGTGATTGAAATAGTTCACTTTGTGAAGGAAATTTGTAATATTCCTGTTGCTTTCTGCATCCAGATGACGAGCTACTGCCAGTTGTACAGCATAGTTTGCTGCAGCTTCAGGGACTTTAGTGATTTCCGTCGATTCAAATTGGTCCAAACCACTGAACTATTCCATTCTCCAGCATTTGTTGAGCCAGACCAATTTGCCCTTATCACAACAGAGTTGCCAAAGGCTTTGTGAATTACAAGCTGTTTCTCATGTTTATTGATGGACTGATAAGGAAGGGGCCACAATAGTAGCAGTAAAAAACTACAGTTCATTTCCTTTGGATTGAACTTTTCTTTATTTCTTTCTTGTTTTTTTACCTTCCAATTTTTATTTTCCATTTTTGAGGGGATGGTATGGGGATAAGGGGATATGTAGAGCTCTGTTTCTAAGTGTGAGGCCTCTGGGAGAAGGAACTGAAGTAATTGAATTGGATTAGACAAGCCAGCAGAACAAAGTCACATTCCATGAGGTTTTTCCAGCAATGAGTAGATGAATAGTAATTATTTAAGGATTAGTGCAAGTCTAAGATGTGGTCCACTCTGAATACTCTTCACTGTACATAAACAACAGCAAGATGTAATATATGCTGTTTAAGCCTCTTTTTATCTGTAATAGATTTCTTTTAAAGCTGCAAGAACTCAAAAAAATCCTGCGTGTTGAGTAAGCACTCTTACCATTTTCCAATAAAGAATTAAACCCTTTAAGCTTTGATTCTAAAGACATTCAAAAGAGAGCTTAATTAGAAATATTTACTCTGGCTTTAAATTATGTCCACCCTCATTTTTATAGGCCACCATTCTAAGTCTTATATGTCTTGTTATTTTGGAAATTTGAGGTGCTCTATGTTGGAGACACTTTTTTTGAAAAAAAAAAATTATTGTTGTCTTTTAATGCCTTATTCACTTGATTTGGTTCATTTTCAGCTGGATAATCTTCATGGCTCTTTATATTGTCTTTAATTGCTCAATAAGTTTTGATGCATTTAGGCTTGGAAGTTTTTAGAGGTTTTGTTCCTTTTGAGACTGATGTTCCACTGATGTTTCTACTTGATTTTATGGACACCAGGGGTTTGCAGTCTGGGAATGAACATTTTGGTCATTGGGGGTTGGAATTAGATGATCTTTAAGGTCCCTTCCAATGCAAACTATTCTATGATTCTATGATTTGGGCCAGGACAGGGGTCAAAATCAAGAACAGAGGGCTTGGAAGCAGATCCAGAGATCAAGATATAAGAGCAGGAGGTCAGACAGGCCTTAGCAGTAGTGAATATCTTGTCTACCAATAAGGCCAATCATGCCATTGCCAAATGAAACCAAAATATATGAAATTTCTTTGTATCTGTTAAAGATTGTGCAATATTTAAAAAATAATAATTAAGTGAATGAAAATGAGTAAGTGAAATTGTCTGAGAAAGTGAAAGAAAATGAGTGAGGATGAATGTCTGAGTGAGTGAAAGTGTCTGAGTAAAAGTTACTGAAATCAAGTGCATGAGGGTTTTTTCCACCTGTCCATAGTCCTCATCACTTCATGTAAAAATAAACATCTCTTATTTCCCCGTGGTGTAGGTAATTCCTTTTTGAAAATGTTTACTGTTAAAAGTTGAATGCAATCAGGAGCAAAATTCTATTAAGATGAGTGTTTTGAACAACTCGAATTTATTTTGCTTGTGTAGCAATACAGATCACTGATTTGGATTTTCTGTCCATCAGTACGTACCTCTGAAAGATTCAGCAGCTTCATTAGAAGCCTCTTTCTAAAGCGGGTGTGGACAATGTGATAAATACTGAAAATATTCAGAGTCTGTGGTTGTGAAACAAATGGAGATTGTGGCTTTGAATTAGTGCTTAGGGATAATTTCCTATTAGACCAATTAGTAGAACTGGGAGAAATACATGCATTCATGTATGTGAAGTCTTCCATTATAAAACATGCAATGCAAGCTTGAAGCTAGCCACAAATTAGAAAAAATGCTGTAAGTTTAATATTTATCACTTATTCATCTGTGGAAAAGAGTAGTTGAAAGGTACTGTGGTATAGAAGAGATCTTGGTATGAAGAGAAGGCGATAAGCTGTTCTGCCTAGGAAGCACAATACTGGAGCTGCCTATGAGGACCAAGTACATTAATAGGGTAGGATGATAAAGAGGATGGCCTTCCTACAAGGAACTGAGGAAGGGCATTAGGCCAGTTTCTTACTCTTTTAGGATGGATGCGAAATTCAAGGTCTATTGAGCTTTCAGTAAGCTGTAGGGAACATCTGTGTTTGTTGATAGACTGATAAGCCAAACAAAATTTGACTTGTTATGCTAGGAAAGAACAACGTTGAAATAAACAACTATAGAACTAAAAAATTCACACACAAAAGAAATAAAAACGTCAGCAATTTGAGTTAGGTTTTACCTCAGTACATGTCTCTCAGCTAGAAAAAGAAGCACAATCACTACTAACTAAAAAGAGGCAAGTGTTGTAATACAGTCAGGAAGGGCATTTACTTTAACTGAAGCCAAAGTAATTGCCTGTCTAGTAGAAGAGCAGGGCACTATCCAATAGGTTGCATTAGCAACATGAAAAATATTAATGCAGTGTTACAACCTTTTATTTGTGATCTCTGGTGCCTCTTCTGATGACTGAAGGTCTAAGGCATGAAAACTTCCCTCCAACTCGGCTTTGATCAAGAGATGTTTCTACTGTCTGTATATATCAGACTTCTGCTATAATTGGCCTTAGCAATTTTGTTCACACTTCAACTGTGCAGAATGTGTAGCACACGGGTAACAGGCTGTCTTGTGTTGATAACAAGCTTTTTAATAAATCACTCATCCTTCCTTTATTAATAAGACTTTCTGCTATGTTTTCTTCTCAAAAGTAAAGATAAAAATAGTTCAGCCACCTGTATTGTCATTTTCTTGTCTGTCTAGTTTTCATTCTCTCGTGGCATGACATGGTGCAAATAACAACAAGATCGAAAGGCAAACTAGTGTGTTTCGTTGTTTTGCTTTTCACATGACAAACTACTGTTGTTCCAGAAGTCACAGGACCAAAGAGACATCCAGCTGGAGGACAGGGGAAGAGGGATGACAGTGACCAGAGAGGGGTAAAGGAGCAAACAAAACAGTGCTAGGCAAAAAAAACAGAGGAACAAGCTGCTCAGGCATGAAACAGTATTTTTGAATTCTCAAAGATACTTGATGATGTAGTTTGTTTTTTTTTTTCTTGTAGTAAGGAGTGGGCTCTTGAAAATATTCAAACTTTAAATTCCACCAATTGATTACCTAAAATTTTCATTTTAGTATTTAAAATACCCAACAGGTGTCAGTTAAAGAAGATGTAAGAATGTCAGTGTGGTTTGGAAATAGAATGAACGCAGTAGAAGTATACATTCCCTGTATGAATATACTGTCACACTAATATTTTAAAATGCCTACACAGCTAAGATATCTTCCCTTTATTTAAAACTACATCATTTCTTATTGACATAAATCAGAGTCAAACACAGACTTTTGAAATCAATGTGAGTTTTTTCAATCAGTTCAGTGGGCTTTGCACAGAACCTTGAGAATCACGGTGTCCAACAAGCCTACTTTAAACATCATTAAGGTACATAGTAGTACTTTTTATAATGTGAAGAGCTAGATATCTCATTTCCTAACATTTAATTTTCACAGAGAATAGGGCTGAGAGGCACCTGGAAACCAGAGAGATTATCATATCCTCTATAACTAAATTGTGCCATTGAACATCATAGGCTTGAAATGCAATCACTTTTGCTTATCGATTTTCTGATTTTTCCGTCATGTTGAAATGCAAACTTGATTATTATGCACTCAACCAGGAACAAGCCAGGTTCGTTTTCCACACAAGCTGAGCTTGTGTTATACGTACAATTCTACAGTGTCTACCTATCTTCTGTAGTCAGAAATATGTCTCTGCATTCTTCAACTCTGTTAATTAAAACTTAAATGTAATTTGAAAGAAAGTATTTACAAAAGTTGCATCACATAAGCATCAGAACATTCAGATGTGGAAGATTTTGAAGACTGGCGCTTCCAGCATTATCTTGAAGCTAAGGGTCATATTTACAAAGACAGATAGGTAGGCAGTGGGATTTTGAAAGTCTTACAGGAACATAAATTCAGTAATAGCTTTAAAAAAGTCACCCTAGGCTTTATTTACTTGCCTAAAGAACACTGAAAGTCATGCTTTAGAACATCTGGGCCCTGGATATATATTTATCTTTTTTCCTTTCCAAATACTTTTTTCGTATCTTAGTACCTCTACAATTACACAAAGCTTGTGGCTACTACAGTCTTAAACATAATGCTCAATGCATTAGTTTATCTGTTGAATTTTAGTGCTCACCAGGAAAAGACCCAAGTTTCTTCTCATCTAAATCAAAATTCTTCCTGGTACATGCTGACATTGTCTAGCAAGATGTAAGAAAGTAACATCATTCCATTGTTCAGCATGTTTGCAACACACCTTTTACAAAGAGCTGGTCTTGCTTTTCCTCCTCCAAGTATGTCTGTACCTTTCCCCATTAAGATTATGATCAACATCCTTTCCTCGTATTAAAAAGGGTGTTAAGGCCTTCTTTCAAATAATTTTATCTCAAATGCAAATAGTCATTTCTTCTTGTCTCACAGAAAAGTTCATGTTCTGAATCTATATAAAAAACACTGACAACACAATTGCTTAAATCTGGTGCTGAGGCTGCCTTGAAGAGATTGTCCTATTTCTATAGCAGTGTTTTGATTAGATATCACCCCAGATGGGTGTTATGATGGATCCAACTCCAAAGTACATGAAGCAATTTTTCAAATTTTGCATTATCTCCAACCTCTGCTCTTTTGAGTAGAGAACCATAAAATATGCTGAATTTGCTTTTATATCAGCTGAAAGCATTCTTGTTCTTCTTAATTATTATTATTTTAGTCTGCACACTGTACTAACATCAAATAACCTTTAGAAGATGTGATCTGTCTCTGTGACTGAGGTAACTGAAGAGTAAGAATTTTTATATGCGGAACCTGTAATTCAGTCTGACTGCCATCAAATCATCCTGGACTGTTGCTCTTTAAGAAATACGCTACATCAGTAACATCATTATTGGATGATATGAATAAGACTGTAATATTTAGTTAGTTTGCAACAACAAAGCACATTTGGGAATCATTTACTGGAGCTCAAAGAAGATGGATAAAAATCAATATTACACGTTGCCTACATAGCTATTTTATTCTCCAGTTGCCAACAAGCTATAAATTGGTACTAGAATTAGAATTCTGACATATCATTAATCAGAGGAATAAATATGAAACAGCTTGATGAACCTTGGTATAAGAAACACAATTTCAAATAAAAAGTCATCCCATATGTGTCATTTCTTGCTAGGGCTTTATATAATTCAGCAAATTATATCATAAATTTTTTGCAACAGGGGCACTGGAGCTGTCAACTTAATTTTTTTTAAAGGAAAAGCTCAAAAGATAATATTTGTTCCACGTCACACAGGGTATTCCTGCCTTTTCTGTTCTTGTACAGATTTAAATACTGTTTTCAGTAATGATGGTGTCATCCTGTGAGTGTAGTTGTGTGTCTGATTTGACACTTCAAAGTCACACGATTTTACATCTCTGTTTTGATTCAGCAGTCTAATCCATCTTAGTTTGTCCTTTCAATCCACATGGCCATTCTTTTGTTAAGCCAGCTATAGTCAGCATATTAATGGAGTGACCTCAGTAACAAATTTAGTTTACTGAAGACAAACAAGAATTTTTCTGCCAACCTCCCCGGAGGCAAGGCTGGACTCATTTTTTGATGATGGCAACCACACCTCAACACAGACATCTTTGCAGTTCATGCTAACACTCCAAGACTTCTTTTTTAAAAAAGAAAGGAAAAGAATTGTCCTTTGGCCAGCAGGATTAATGAAACTGGGGTTTGAGTGTTTTTGCATTTGCTTTTTGTTCTAACTCAGCCCTTTACCTGCCTCTTAGGATTTGCCTTTTCTGTCATCAGTAAATGAGCAACATCATTTAACTCCCCAGGTTGATACTGAATGAAAAATGCTGCTAACCGCCAGGTACTGTGATACCGTAGAACTTTCTGGACAAGAGTTAGTATGTTTCAAGAAGAGGGGGACACTTTTGACGTGTCTTCTTGCTGTGATCTTGCTGGAGATTGGGCAAAGGCAGAAGCTTACAGGAGTGTGACACTGAGCAAGGAAGGACAGAAGATTCTAGGGCATAGGGTGAGCACCATAGGTACTGCAAGTAGCACGTTATCTTCATCCTCAACATCTTTATCTTGTTTCTGTTCTATACATGCACTGTATCCAGCACAGGTAGAAGTGCAGTGGTGCTGTTATAGCAGCATCCAACATTATCTGCTCCCTGCTTGAATCACAGAATGCCTTTTGCAAGACATGGCAAGGGCTGTGGCTGCTTTCAAAAAACATGTGTGCAGACTGTCCAGCCAGTACAAGCGTGCTGTGCTCAGGCAGTAGCCTTTCTCTTTTCTAGAAGGAAGGAAAGTACTGGCAATTCATTTTAATTTAAAAACAAACAAACAAACAAACAAAAACCGAAAACCAATCCAAAACAAACCCACCATCACAGTAAGGAAAATAAGCCAAGAAATGTCTAAGTGAGGCAGAGAGAAGAAATAAACTAGCAGTCACATGTAAAGCTTCTAACCTGGGACAGGACTGATTTTCACTGTTAGGAGGAGTAGTTGGTGACTTGGAGCTATTGTATATTTATGTAAATTGAAGATTTTATTTTTTTTTCTGATAGTGGTGGTTGTGGCAAAGAAGTACAGATAATATCGAGCCCAAGTCTCTTAGCATGAAGATCATTTAATGTAGATACACAGCCTCTACAGCTGGCTATAGTCAGTCAACAACATTCATGTACCTGTATAGAACATATACAGAACATCCAGTGGCTATCATCGCCTGGCTGTAGAGGATAACTATGTGTATATATATACGTATGTTCTCACCAGACTTCCTAAATCACAGAAGGTCAATGCTCTAATCTATTATTCTCTTTCCACACTAGCTGCTGTGGTAGGGCTGGGAGGGAGTAGATGTTGCTCTCTATTGTGCAGTAGTGTGTCTTGTCAGCCTCAGCTGGAGTTTTCAGTCCCTTGCAGTGTTTTGATTGTGTCCCTCTTCTGGTGCACCTTTAAGCTCTGCTATTTGTATGTAAGCATTAATTCTGCTACAGCACAGATTTTTGATCTTTATATGTTTTTAAAACAATCCTATAATTATTTTATGTTCTAAGTTGTTACGTGATTTGGACTAAGTCACAGCACCGTGTGTGCTTCTGGCCTGCTTTACAGATGCACTGAGCACTTAAAAGAGCATGTATTTAAAAATCAAGGCATTAAATAAACAAAAAGTTCTCATAAATTGAAGTGCTTGTAATTGCCTGCATTCCAGGATAACAAACTTACTCAAAATCCCTATGCTAAGTTTACCAAAGAAAGATGTTCCTTGTTACTTGCCTCCAAGCAACAAGGACAACAGACTGGGGCAAACTGTAGTACCCAAATGTTCATTTTGAGTCAGAATAACTCTGCAATTTTATAAACACGTGTATGTCCAGAATAATCTCCACGTAAGTTCAAAATTGGTCTATAAGTATTTACTATAAAGTGGGGTTTTTTTTTTAATTAATTGAAAAATATTCACATAAAGTTATGCATCAGAATTAACTTTACAGTTTGTCTTCAGTAGCCAATTTTCTTATATCTTGTATTTCACAGACTAGGTATATGGTCACAGACACTTGCAGCGATAAAAGGGAAGTGTGAGAGCCAGTGAAGGCTGCGAATCTTCTCAGTGTATCAGCCTCTGAAACACGTGCATTGATCAGTGTTGAATGGATCTAGTGTGAAAATGGCTGAACTGCTCAGTCTTTCAATAATACAGGAAAAACTGTTGGGAGCTGAGGGAATGGGGAAGCCAAAACAACTTTCAAAGATCTAGTCTTTTGTTTAAATCCTTGTTAATGATAAAAAGACAAATTACAGATTCTGAAAAGTAAAATGCACTAGCTTTTCAAAATACAGGGTTTCTTATTGTGGCGAGAACACAAGGGTTTCATCAACATCTTTTTTTTGTGCTTACAAAACATAGTGTAAGATGTTGTGATCTAAGTCTTAACTACGTGAGCCAAGAAAACTGATCAAATGACTCAAAGCTGTGTGACCAGTTTACCTTGTCTCTCAAAAAATATCAAGGTCCTGCATCTTAATCAGATGTGTTTATCGGACTTTCTGTTCTGCTAACTGTGAAATAAATAAGGCAGTGTGTGTAAAACTTGCTTTGCTGGATTACCAGTACTTAAATTTGGACTAATTTACTTGATCGAGAAACAAGCTGAGTTAATCTCTGTGGATTTTTCATGCATTCCATGTTAGCATGGTTTAGCTGCTTCTATAGCCAGAAGTAGCTTATTCAAAGCTATCTTTATGTCAGTTATCAATGAATTTCTAATAACAGAAATTTGATACTTTTAAAATATTTGTTTTCCCAGTAAACATTAGATGTAAGACCACTGATCTGGGACTCATAGCTGTGAGCATTGCTGGGATTTAGCAGAGAAGGTCTGGTGGTACTTATACCTTAATGAGGGATTTTTCACTGTTAAAGGCCTTAGGGGAGTTGATATTAAGAGTTTATTTTTCTAAGAGGGTAAGAAGTGTAAAATTTCACAATGTTATCTAATTAGTTCTCAAATAAATATGGATAAATCCATACAGAATGAATCTCTTTCAGATGAGGTGCATATGTAGAAAGCATTGTCCAAACTCAAGTAAGCATGCTAGTTTTTTCTCCATTGTAAAATCTTTCTTAGAACAATTGTGGAATTTATTCCAATTTCATGTGACATGGCACCTTAGCTTTCATTTGTTCTGTTGATGGCAATACGGAGAGATTGGTGAACAAAGCTCTTACTCTTTCTGCTTGAGCTGTTGTCTGTTTTGGAGGGAAGAAGACATAGACTTCATTTCATTTTAAATAACGAATGAAGCAGGGATACATACATTATTGCTTAATCTGAGAAATAGGGTAATCAATTAGAATAAGAATAATTTACATTGGAAATAGCCTTAGGAGGTCATCTTGTCCAAGCATCAGTCAGAGGAGGCTTAGCTGGCCAGGATCAGGTTGCCCAGGACCTCACTCGGGTGCTGCTGTGACAGGAGCGCTCTTTCACAGTTTTGAGTCTCATGTTTGAACTGAGAGGGTTTTAGAACACATGCTGAATTTTTCTTTGTAAATCAGGAAAATATTATTTTACTTGAACCATTTATTGTTTCATGCATCCACTTACAATCAAGAAATACAACTGTTTGTTATAATAAAAATAAGTTCAAAACATATTCAAAATTCAAGCACCCTTCATCAGATAGAGTATTTGCTAGCGTTTTTTTCCCCTTTTCTATTGGTCTCTCCAATGAATTTTACTTTTAAGATTTTGGAGGATTAATCCAGTGTATCTCCCTAGTTTTGCCCTCTATGATCTCACAGGATAAACTTCGAATTAATTCCTCCTACCCTTTCTGATGGAGGAGATAAGCCTTTAGATAAAATGTTATTTCAGTTGCTGTCTTATCCGGATGTTTGAGCTGCCAGTTAAATTGTAAATTAAAGGCTCAAAACTCTGGATTATGGACTCCAGCTTCATTATTAATGAAAAAATATGCCCTTTTCACAGTTTGTCATTTTTCTGTCTTCTAACAAACTCTCAAAAAATATGGTGAAACTTTTCCACTCTCCTGTTCAAAGAAAACAAAGATACAGTGATTCAGTCCTCCCTTTGGAGGATGAAACTTGTACCATAAATAATTGATTTGTGCCTATTCTGTCCAATTGAATGACCAGCCCATGGAAATGTGAATTTATTTCCGTAAGGCACTTCTTGCTTTGGAATAAAGAAAAGCCTGAATCGCACTTCCTTCATTATATCGGTCTGCCAAGTTTGTGTCCCAAATTTTAATGTGACAGAAACTTCTCCATTGTCTTTAACCTTTGTGTACAACCTTTTGGTTTTACCACTTCCATTGACTCATTTCCCCCCACACACAGTGGGGATTTACATCACTTGTCTCTTAATGCTTTTAAATTCCGCCAATTAAATGACTAAATAACAATTGACCATACTATTTCAAAACTATCTATTTTATTGGTCCTTTCTGTAAGAATAGCCGTTCTTTATAGAAAGCTACATATACTTGCAGTTCTATTTTATGTGAAATCTTTGTGCAGTTATGTTTTAGATATTAAGAGCAATATCTCACAAGAGAAGTGGCTTATTTGTAAGATTCACAAGGTGTTGATTGGTTCAGATACAAGCTCTAACTCTTTTCATGGTGGAGGTATTTCTGGCCATAGCATACACGAGTTAAAATGATAGGCAGTTATACAGTGATTAGCCAAAACATTAGTAATTTTAACAATCCATTGATATGTGTATATCTGTATATTTTATCTCCTTCCAAATCTTTAGTTCTTTCAACCTCAGTTCCAGTTTCTCTTTAAAAGCAGTGCTCCTCTGAGGTGGAATGCATACTGGCCTTCTACAATGGCCAAACCTTTTTCCCTGCCATTCACTCCAGTTTGACTCTCATGTCCTCCTCTGCAATTAGCACTGCCACGTGGTGTTTAGATAACGTGGTGCATTCCACAGGTATTTTCATCCTTTCCCTCCTTTGTGTGTTATTTGACCTTGCAAATCTTTCAGTGTTGTCACTGTTTGAAGAGGGCTGCATGTGGGAGCTAGATTATCTTACAGATTGGAAGTGTACTTAGTGAAGTGGTTTAAGGCACTTTGGAATGGAAAGCATTATATATATGTGTATTATTAATGACAGCATAAGTACTTTATAATAGTTTATATGGTGTATTGATGAATGTAACATGAACTGCATTAGCAGTAAAGTGCAATGAACGAATACAAGAGTAACAGGATAGAAACAAAAAGAGAATAAAACTCACCTATCAGACATACACTTTTACAAACTTCCTCTGTTTTCTGGTACACAGCACATAACCACCTTGAGACAAAGGGAATGTGATGAGAAAGGCTGGTGAGACAGACGTGTTTCCTCCTGTGTACAGAAAATGAGTATGCTGAAAGTGATCGCAGAAATGTGTCTTGAAAAGGAGGCTCTGGTTTGAAACATTTATCTGCCTTCCTAAAGCTCCAAAGCATGCTGTGTTTATTTAAACATTGCTTATTTATATGAGAAGGTTTTCATCTTCAATAGTCATTGAATATAAATTAACTAGTAGAAAATGTTATGCCCTTCTAAATGGAAGGAGAAGTTATGCTGCTGATGTTAGACACAGACCTATGGAGGCTAAAGCTACTCTCTGAACACTTGTCGAATCTGTACACATTTGTTCGGTCATTGGTACCAGTCTGGGCCCCTTCAGGCACTTTAGTAGATTCCAGCCCTCAGGTTTTGTTTCTTCCAGGTTCTTTCCTCCAGTTCTACTAATAAACTATCTCAAGCCGTCAACATGTCCATGCAACAGAGTTGCGTGTTATTTGTTCACTCTTCAGTTTCTTTTGACCTGTGTTGAACAATATTCTCTTCTTCTCACAGTTACCTAAGTGATAACTTTGGTAGGCTACCGTACTTCCCACTAATCCTTCCTGAAATTTTATTCATGGTATTAAATGCAAATGAGCGGACTCAAGGAGTTATTGAAAATTATTGATTTTTCATTACACTGATTACTGAGTTTCCATAAAAAATAAATCCTCTTTGCATAAAAGTGACTTGATTTAATAGCAAGAATGCATACAAGACACAGCAAGAAGTGTCCACACTGGTTTTGACTTTTTTTCTTCGTTTTAAGTTTTCATGTCAAGTTCAGCAGGCAGCAGCTTTCGACATGTTTTTTGTCATCTCTGTTTTCTGGGTTTGTTCCAGTAGCTACAGTTTATACAACAAGGGGTATATATTATTTATTTTATTCACCACCAAAATATAAGAAAACTTTGTGATCAGGATGCATCTAACGGTGAGATGCCTTGGGTTTGTTGCCAGAGTTCTTTGACAAAGATGCTCTTTTTCTTTTAAAGTAAAAATAGGTAGGATAACTAAATAAAATGGTAGTGTAAGTACCTAGGGGAAGTGTGAGTTGCTTCAGAATGAACAAAACTCGTATACTTCAGACCTAATCATGCATACACCTATTTCTGCTCTATTCAAATTGCTGAATTGTGATTAGAAAGAAAGTAATGAATTAGGTAGGACTTGAAAGCTGATTAATTAATCCTTTCTGTTATTATTGTTATATTCAGAACTGCAAGTCTCTTCATTAGAGATTCAAACTTTGATCACAGGTACCTGTCCTTTCATCTGAAAATTGTATCTGTAAGATTGTTGGCTGGGATTCTGTTCACTTTGTGTCTTCAAAAAACTAGTGTGGTACTCCCTTATTAACTACTAACTTGTCCAGCTAGTCCATTCAGTCAAGTGGGATTGTATAGGAGAGTACCTGTTTGTCACTGGAGTGAAGGTAACTATCTAATTTTTAAAGACTAATTAGATAGTTAAGTGTCTTACTCTGTCACATGTTTAGTTTCTTAAAAGGCTTTGTCTTCATAGCACAACATTTTATTGCACTCTTAGGATCAACTTAATAAATGCTGTCATTGATTCACCTGTAATATCAGACAGATGACTGACTCACTGTTGCTAGCAAAAAGAAGTAGAGACTCAAACATAGCTCATTCAAAAGTTCCCTGTAATAAAGAAGAGTCTATGGAAGAGATTTGAGCAAGAAAAGTTGAAATCCTAGCCTTCATGTAACCACTCTTATCTACTTTTTCCTCTTCCCGAGTCAAATAAATTTTCTTTTTTTTCTGTAATAAGTGTTCCATAGACATTTATCTATACTGAGGTTTTTGTTGTGTCTCTATAAACAGATTCAAATAACCACAAGTACTACATGGAGAACAAGTCATTGTGAAGTACTTTGTAATACTACACCTGTATGTAACACAACTAGGAAATACCACGCTATAAGCCATACTGCGCAAGTCCTTCTTCTATTTAATTTGATTAAGAGTTATGTTGTGATTATCCATCCCTCTGCCATGATATAAACATAGGTTTGGCAGAGGTGCTGGGTTGATAAGAAGTTGTTCCCAGAACTGGAGTCCTCTGTCATATTCACTGTCTTCTCAAGGAGGAGGTAGACACTTCCTACTCCAATGAGCTGGTAGTATGACCTTCTTTTATTACCTACACTGAAAAAAGCTGTAATGAAAATTCATTAAAACAAGAAAAGACAACACACCACACTGAGTATAGAAGTTGCATAAAGGAGGAGGAAACCAGTAACCAATTTCAATTAATAATATGATGTACATTATTTCACAGCCCCTATAGAAGGCCAGACTGATGTTTACAGTGTATTTGGATCCATTTCAATCATATAGCTGACAGATTATTTTTTCTCTTCTAGAATGTTCCCCCAAATGGGCAGAAGGTGGAGTAGACACTGTCATTGCAGGCACAGGAGGCAAAGGGGGAGCTCACACCCCTGTGCGAGTCCAGCACTCCTGTCCTCTCCTTTTCAAGAACCCCAGGATGATAAGGCTCTGATGCATGTTTTAGCCCTCAATTAGTCTAAATTATAACATCTATGTACATGAGGAGAGAGAGAGACCTTTCAATATGCATGCAGAAAGGAGATCTGTTGCCCTTTGCTTAAATATGAAGTTTAACAAAAGGCAAATGTTGTTATTTGTGTCTAGTTATATATACTTCAAATTTTCTTGAATATTCTTTGAAGTTAGTTGTACAGATCTGTAAAAAAATATCCTTGCTATCAGTCAGAATATCTTGTTGCTCTGTAGGAAATATGGGTGTAAAATATAACAATTGCTTTTATCTAAAGTAAATATTAAACTCTTTTCCTTCAAAGGAAAATGATAAGCAATTTCTGTTTTAATATTCACATTAGAAAATTAAAACTTATACTTCAAGGATAAAATTACCTTAGAATGAACTTTGGACAAAATCAATTTAAAGACTTCTAATGACTCTAATAGGTTTTGGACCAGGCCTGAAAAAGATAAATTATGAACCTATCTTCTTCTTCTCTCTCCAGGAACTCGGGAGATCTTATCATTAGAGTGTAAATCTCAAAGGAACAGCTTGCTGCTGCTTTTATTTATCACCTCCTAAAGTTCATTTTAGTTCTTGGGGGAATCAGTTTAATTGCAACAGTAAATACTGTTCTAAATTTTTTCACTTCATGATGAAAAAGTATACAGCTATAATTACTGTCTGTGCATAGCATGCTTTGTCTCTGATTTACTTGTTTGCCAAAAAGCCATTTTCATGTGCTAATATTGCAGCAGTAATAGTGTCACGTGAGCTACTTAAATAGCAAGTGTTTAGCACATAGCTGAAGTCATTGCAGAGTGTGCATTCTGAATAACTTCTTTGCAGTACTTACAATAATAAAAAAAATATAAAATCTAAGTAACATGGATGAGATTTTCGAGCATCACCCATCTGCACTGGTGAAGATTCACTATGTATGTCCTCATCAGGTAGACTGTTTCATTACACAGAGATGGAAGGAAGTAGTGGAGAGAGGGGTGCAAGATATACAACTTCTACAGTGTCTCTTTAAACAAAGTAGACTGAAGAGGCTTTTGCCCCTTCTTTGAACACATTTCATTCTGATAAACAAAAGCTTTTTTTTTTCCTTTTTCCTCCTTTTTGCTGCAGTGACAAAAGCTTGCAAGGATGGCTTAAGCACTCATCAGGAAGGAGTTGAATCCAGTAATTCCAAAGTAAAGAAAAGGCAACAGAGTTTGGGGCAAGTGCAAGATGGGTAGCTCTGAATTGAAGAGCAAAAAGGCTGTGAGTCATATTTTTAAAACATGAGAAGATTACAGGAGAGATGGGCAGTCTTCTTTTATTCTGACTTTAATCACATCAGGGACAACTGAACTTCACTCTTAATTGAAGTTCCCTCTACTGCAGGAGTTCAAAAAACACTTACTAGGCTGGTGTGAATAAATTATTGTCTAACTGTCAAATACCACAGACCACCTCGATTTTGTTGCTACCAGATCATCCAAAAGTACCAGCTCTCTATAAAAGAATCAATCTTATGAAAGCCCTAGATGTCTGTTAATAGATTTAGGGTATTTTTTTTATTGTAACACGGGATTTGTTTTCTGTTGGTCTAAGAAGAGTTTCCTCATGGATCACCAGCTATCCTTCTGAAAACATTAAAGCTGAACTCATTCATGGAAATGAAATATAGCAGCATATAAAGATGAAGGGTTTTTAAACTAAAGCCCAGATCCAATCATCTTATGAATCAAAACACATTATCTTAAGCAGTAGCTAGTAAAATGGCAATTACATACAGGAGGGAATTTTGGCAGCAGACCATCAAATTTCTGTTGTGCATCAGAAAGTCTAGAGTAGACCTTTTTTTAACTTAACAAATCATAAGAGTCATTTAATCTCCTGCCCCTTGCAGAACATAGTACGTTTTATATATATAAACAAATACATATGGGAATGCATTTTGCTCCTTTAGTTAAGGTCTAAATATTAAATTCCATGGTGGGTGAACACTGGAAGTTTCTTGGGGTGATGTTTCTGAATCTCACACTGACAGTGGGTCTGTAGTTACAACGTAAAACATACAACAGAGATTATTATGCTCCTGTAATCATTGTTGAAAGTGCATCATGGAAATAACTAAGTTAAATTTAATTTAGTTTTGAAAGACTTGCTTTCCATCAAGAAACACAGAAATATATTTATTTCAGAGGAAAGAAAAAGTCAAACATGTAGAATAACAATTGCATATGTTACTTTTACCTCATCCTCTCTAGTAAAACCCTAAATTAAATCTCTTTTGAAGTAAAATATATTGAAATATCTGAATATATTTATGTGGAAATCCTTGGATATAAGTTTTGTAAATATATTGGGTGTTTAGACTGAACTACTTAAATGTTTTAGGTTTGGAGAAATATTTAACTCCATCTCTCGAAGTGTAGGCCTAAGAGTAAAGGTTACTTAGATTTTGGCAGAGAAAAATAATGTCTTCAAAAGCATATTTTATTTCATTAATTTTGAATTAAACATTTTATTTTCAATACATTTCTATTAAAACTTTCCCAATGAAATTTTTAAAATATTATCTCTCTTTTTGCCAAAGATTGACATAATTTTTCTTGATGAGTTCTAAAAAAGAATAATGAAAGAAAAATGTGTAAGTTTCAGTCAGTATTTTTCAGAATGGCAGCAAAAATAATTTAAAAAAAGATTATATCTGAATCAGAACATCTCATTTGAAAATTTTAGAAACATCGATCTGAGTAATGACCCCCTATGGTAAAGTCAAGATCTATATATCTGTAATTATATATTTTTTACTTTTTCTGATTTCAGTCAGAAAAGTGCAGGCAGGTATAGGAGTATCTGTCCTTGATCATATTATTTATGCTCATTTGAGGGAGAGGAATTCCCATGGTCCATTGAAAGACCCTGATCTCATTTTCCTACTCAATAAGATTTCTATTCCACTGCATGAGCATTCTGAGATTCACGGAGTCAATAGAACTCTACTACCCTAGGATATTCGGATCATCTTTCCCTTTTGGTTAATCCCTCAGGCGGAAAACATGTCACTTCCAACAGATTGTTTTATAATCAAGCTGTGTGCATTGAGCTTGAGCTCTACAGCCTTAGACAGAATTAGAAATGAGGGTAACGGAGAAAGGGTACGTTGGGAGTTTAAGAACCATATATTGATATGTTCTTAAGATAAATGAAAGAATTATGCTTCTGATCTTGATTTTCTCACCTGAGGGCACCAACTGTCATCAAGAGCCTACAACAGAATCTTTATTTCCAAGTTCCTTGTGGACCATGAGGAAATAATTTCATATAATGTAATTAGAGACTGATCTTGACACATGTACGTTCAGATTCTTTTTCCGGTGTATTCACCTAATTCATTCATCCTAAACAATTACTTTTCTCTCTTTTGATACCTTCTGATGACTTACATATGTTCTCCTTTTTTAACCCAACCTCCTTTCCTCCAGTGCATGGCTTTATGGCAGGTTAATGTAGTGTGTTGCTTAGGACAGAGGCTTCATGAGGGTATAAACGCTGTTTGGTCATAGTTCTGCTTTATCTTCTATGTATATAGAAGATACATCTTCAATTTCCAGGGATGCCAGTGAAGGTCTATCTAGAATATTAATTTTTAAAAGAATGAGAATTATCATATTTAAATAAGAGGTGAGTTAATTGCAGGCCCCAGCAAATAAGTATTTATTTGTGTGTTTTCAATGTGTTTTTCAGCGCATCAGTAATTAATGTCAAATCAAAACTTTTGTCTGTGATAGGTTTGGTAGTGATTGACACAATGATTGAATCACAGGGATTGAAATAGCTCAGGAGTTACCATCTATACAGGGAAGTATGTTAAAAATAAATAAAAATATGAGTAGTTGTGAAGAAGAGGGACATGGTTTTCTCTTCGTGCCTAAATTTGTAATCAGTCACTGAGCTTAGTTGTATTTAATAGTCCGAGAATTGGAATTAATGAGCAGTGCTGAACTCTTGCAGATAAGATCTTCAGGTCTGCTGTGACTGTTCTGCCCAGGCCTTAAGTAAGAGGGGGTTTGTTTTAGAGTTTTGTTTTCACAGAATCACAGAATCACAGAATAACCAGGTTGGAAGAGACCCACTGGATCATCGAGTCCAACCATTCCCACCAATCCCTAAATCATGCCCCTAAGTACCTCATCCACCCTCACCTTAAACACCTCCAGGGACGGCGACTCAACCACCTCCCTGGGCAGCCCGTTCCAATGCCTAACCACCCTCTCCGTGAAGAACTTTTTCCTAATCTCAAGCCTAAATCTCCCCTGGCGGAGCTTGAGGCCATTCCCTCTCGTCCTGTCCCCTGTCACTTGGGAGAAGAGGCCAGCTCCCTCCTCTCCACAACCTCCCTTCAGGTAGTTGTAGAGAGCAATGTGGTCTCCTCTCAGTCTCCTCTTCTCCAGGCTGAACAACCCCAGCTCTCTCAGCCGCTCCTCATAAGATTTGCACTCCAGCCCCTTCACCAGCTTTGTTGCTCTTCTCTGGACTCGCTCCAGAGCCTCAACATCCTTCTTGTGGTGAGGGGCTCAGAACTGAACACAGAACTCGAGGTGCGGTCTCACCAGTGCCGAGTACAGAGGGAGAATAACCTCCCTGGAACTGCTGGTCACACCGTTCCTGATACAAGCCAAGATGCCATTGGCCTTTTTGGCCACCTGGGCACACTGCTGGCTCATGTTCAGTCGGTTGTCAACCAACACCCTCAGGTCCTTCTCCTCCTGGCAGCTTTCCAGCCAGGTCTCTCCTAGTTTGTACCTCTGCTTAGGGTTGTTGTGCCCCAAGTGCAGGACCCGGCATTTGGCCGTGTTAAACCTCATGCCGTTGGTCTCTGCCCAGCGGTCCAGCCTGTTCAGGTCCCTTTGCAGCCTCCCGACCCTCCAACAGATCCACACTTCCACCCAGCTTGGTGTCATCTGCAAACTTGCTAAGGGAGGACTCGATGCCTTCATCCAGGTCATTGATAAAGACATTGAACAGGGCTGGACCCAGGACTGAGCCCTGGGGAACCCCACTTGTCACTGGCCTCCAGCTGGATTTAACTCCATTTCCCACCACCCTCTGGGCCCCGGTCATTCAACCAGTTTTCCACCCAGGAGAGTGTGCGCCCGTCCAGGCCAGAGGTGACAGTTTCCGAAGCAGAATGCTGTGAGAAACTGTGTCAAAGGCTTTACTGAAGTCCAGGAAGATACATCCACAGCCTTTCCCTCATCCAAGAGTTTAGTTACTCGGTCATAGAAGGTGATCAGATTATTCTGGTTTTGGTCGTCTGGATTTTTTTCATACTGCTGACAAACAACTTGAAGTTCTTTGAAAAGGAAGCTTCCTAAAACCAGAAAACAGAAGTGCTGTGCTTTAGCTTGCCATGTGTTTTCTAACTATTATTTTGATGTTGGAATTTGAGCTTGTCAAGTATTCTTAATGAAACGAATGAGACAGGATGAAGGATGTGTCATACCAGTTCAAAGTTTTTGCTGTTTGCCCAAGTGAAGGCAAATTAGAAGGCAGATGGAAGTTGTAAAGAAAGCAGGTTTAACGGTTGCATGGGGAATGTTTACAAGAATATACAGGGAGACCAGATTTTTGTTTTCTTTAAATGAGATGTGCAAAAATCAAGAATATTTAAGCCTGCATAGCTAGCTAAAGCAAGAATAGCTTGCTGTAGATGATTTCCTTGGTTTTGTTGCTCACTCCCATTTTTATCACTGCAGTATTGTTGTAATTTTTCCCAAAGATTGGGTATGAGAACATAATGTTCTTTGTGGAGTAATTAGGGTGTTAATATAGCATGAACAAACTTACCTCACAGCCGGAAACCTCTCCTTTAGAAATCACTTGGAGGAAATTTGCTTTCCAGAGCCTTATTGAACAGCTTAGTGAAACAGAGGAGAGATTCCCTATCCCACCTTGCAGTCTGTTATTGTTTCCAAACCATAGAGGGCAGGTGAATGACTACAGCCTTTAAAAGAAGATTTGCTTCACATTAAACTTGGAAACTTAAGCCAAGATCTGCTGAGTGACAATTAAGCCAGATAAATTTAAGTGGCTGGATTTGGTGTGAGATAGTTTCTGTGGTTCTACTTAGCACACTTTGCTTTAGAAGACATGTAGTTAGAAACACTAAAAACTAGTAAAGAGGGCTGAAAATGACACTGCTCTGAGACTCGAATTTTAGGGAACTTTTTCAAAGCCATATAAGGTAGGGTTCCCTATTCATAGTAGCAGCTCTTTGGATGTAACAATCTGAAAAAATATTTCTTCATTATTATTTTGCTGCTTTTCAGGTGTATTATTACACAGCATTTCTATCTAGTTCATCTTAAGCTTGCAGCCTCCATAGCAAAAGCCTAATACTATTGCATTTTTAAATTTATAAATACAAGATCTTCAGGGTAAAGTCTGTAGCTAAAAGATGTTAGAAACCTATCCTGCAACTATGTCTTTGGGAGATATCAGTTCAAATTCTAGGTCTCAGTCTCACTTTTTGTGTGGACACACACACTTTTACAGTCAGTAGCCCCTTGTGCATTTATGTTGCTTAAGACTTTCCTAGACAAAAGATTTTATGACCTTTTTGTAAGAAGCACTAGGAACTCTGTTGTTTACAGAAGACTTTGGAAATTGAGCCATGTAATCAGAGCATTGCCTTTCTATGTCCTGAGATTCCATACAGGTTTAGCTGAGTTATAAAGACAGCATCATAAGAGATGAAAAATGCTCTTAAGCTTTCCATTCTAAGACCAGGATCCTGTCGTTGCCAAAGGAACACACTGCTGTCATAACCAGGAGTAAACTGAATGAAATAGGATAGAAATCTGAACTGGTTCTCCCAATATAATCTTAATGAGTTAAATGAGTGCATGATTCCCTCCACATATCCAAAATTCTGCAGAGCAGAAGCAGTAACTAAGACCTCAGACAAATGAACACGCTTATTTCTTCTTCCCATTTTTCAGATCATCAAGATTATATTGACCCAGCTAAGTAGTTTCAAATCCCATGTAATTATAGTATTGTCACTGCTGGATTTGCTTTCAAATTAATTCTACTCAATGTTGTGGCAAATTAATTTTGCAAAGTCATTAGAAGCATCAAGGTACTCACACTTTAAATCAGTTTGTTCCCGCTATACTAGCCAACATCTCAAAATAAATTAAAAAAATAATTGTGGAAACATACGTAAGAGTAGCTGAAGGGTTAACAAGACTTTAAGTGTGTCTTGACCAGGCAAATTATATCCCTATTCCATGTGCATTCCATTTACATGAGTTTTCCAAGATCTCTCTCCTTAGGTAATAGGCCTAGCAGCTAGCTGGCTGCTGTTCCTGCTAGGCTTCAGCAGCTGTCATTTTGACATATTTTATGCTTTCCTTAGAAGGGAGAGGTTGATTGAATGTGAGAAAAGTGGAACGTTGACAGGCTGTCAGAATACCTTGCAGCACAAACCTACCTGCCAGCTAACTTGTTTCAGGTTTATTTCAAAGAAGATTTCCAGCACACAGACTTCCATTACTAGCCCAAGAATGTCTTAAATAGGTAGCTTCCATTTTGTCAAAGTCTAAATTAAATAATTTTCACTTCCAATTGGTTCAAATTTCAGGTAGTGAAGGTATCTCTGAGAAAGCAAAAGCGAGTTCCCTTTTCTTTCTCTATATGCAAAGCCCCAGGTGAATGAAAAATGATTTTCTTAACTTTCTTTCATTATCTTTATTGTAATCAGTTATTTATCCTCTTTAATGAGCAGACTTCTGATATTTTGAAGTCAGTGCATGATTTGGTCAGGGGTAGGCATGTTGCAAATGATCATTCCTTAATAGAGGATCAAGCTGGAAGAGATGCAGCTGATATTAAGAGTGAAATCAGACCGTTGTAATTAATAACAGCAAACTATTCACTCAATAGACTCACTTATTCACTCCGACAATTCACCAACACATAGCCACCCTGTTGGGCAACCCCATCAGCATGTTCAGAGACAAAGGTCATACTGATGTCCTAATGGCATCTAGTTAGGTGTTTGGAACATCACTCAGAGTGCTCTTTGCTTTCTGATGTTTATATATTTCTGAAGTTTTCATCTGTGTGTAGCAGCCTACTACCCTTTTGATCTGGTCTGAGTTGCACAGCTTGCAGGTGATGCTTACGTGGGCTTATAACCTTTCCAAAGGAGTGATGGAAGAAATTGTTAGAATTCTATTTTCTAGTGTCAGATAGTTTTTTCTTCTCCATCTAAACATAGTTTTACCCACTTCCTCCTCCCATCCCTCTTGTAAATCCAATGGTTTGGCAGTATGGTTTTCCAAATTGTTAATCACCAAAATGCACAGACTTCAAGAAATGAGTAAACTTATGCAGCATTGCCTTATACTGTTAGTAACACAGGTAAGATGCAGCAATGAAAAGTATTTCTCAAGACAATTCAGAATGTGTTAAGAAAGTCGTCTAGTCTGCATTACTGCTTATTTATCCACACTCTTTACACTTGTACTTAGTCATTATTGGAAAGCAACCTTGAAATCCTGAAGAAAACTCAGGACTAGTTTCTCCATTTCCAATCAGGAACATGATGGATTAATTGCTAATGCTTATTTTCAGAAGAATTCTGTCAATTTTTATGTGTTCATAGAATCATTTGATTCATAGAATCTAATGTTACACCTTATCCCAATTCCAATTCTCATGTATTGTGGCTATAAAAATATTAAGTTAAAAATTATTAATAATTTAATTAATCCATATTTTACTTTTCATTGTGAAAGATTTTTGCTTTTCAGAGCTATATGCTCAAACAACACGTGCAAAGTAATTTCTACAAATAGATTTCCATAGGACTTTGTCTTTTCTTATATTTCTGTATTATTTGATGACTCTTTTATTAATATATTTATGAGTCATTTATGTAAAGACAAGGTATAGATTTTGAAAAACTGTTCAGTTTGCCAGATTTCCACTTTAATCTATCTTTATGCAGGCAGAAAAACATACAATATTCTGTAGAATATTAAGGACAACACCAGGAATGTGAGAATCTACAGAGTTTGTTTGAATGCTAATAAGTCATGGAATCATTTCATTTTCTGACCAATGGGACTTGTTGCATAGGAAATATTCACTTCAACATACAGAAGTACCTTCTGCACGAGCTTTTATGCCAGCTCAAATCATTGACATTTGGGTAAAGAGCAGGGATATCCTTAGTGGCAAAGGCAAGTGAGTTTTCAATGCACATGCAGGGCACTTATCCTTCCATACCTAAATTAGATGATGACACTATTAATTGTTCAGTTTGTAATTTTCTAATTCTCACAGATTTTGCTGTGAATTTAACTTCTAGAACTGTTGCAGTCTTGGCTGAAGAGGACACGTGTACACTGTTGTGCCTGTGCAGTACTCAAGCTTCTGGTAGCCAAGTTATTTGAAAGTTAGATTCAGTATCTGTGCAATGCATTGAGATTTCTTTATTTAGTTGTGTCTTTTATTATGTGTGTGTAGATGCATATATGTAGAAATACATAAACACACAGCCCTTGTGTATGAATTTACAATTTTTTGTGTGTGCAAAACATTTGTATACAATTATACGTTTATTAAGTGTGTGTGCATTAATATATGTGTATGCAAAGATAATTTTACTCCTTCCTGAAATCATGTAGTGTATGCAAATTTTTACTAGCCTCTTCCTCAGGTGCACTTGTGAAACTAAATGCATTTCAGTGAGGAAGAGGATGGTCCTACCAGGCAGTATTTTGAAGTAGAAATGAGAAAGAGCTAATTTTCTTCACAATAGCAGGCACATCCAAAGCCCTGTCAGTATAGTACAGGAGAGGCAGAGGAGGAAGAAACATGTTTTCATGTGAAATTGAAAGTGTCTAAGAATATCAATGTTGAAATCTTTAACATACTCCTCCTCCACAAAAAATGAGGAAAAATGACAAGCCTATCTTTTTCTTTTCCAGTTCAATGACAAATATCTTCTTTAAATTGACTTTGCTACAGGGTAGCCATCTTACCTTTGGATCAAAGAATGCTCTTTGTCATTATTGGCCCTCTACATCACAGCATGAAGAAACCCAAGCAAACAAACAAACCCTCATGAAAAGCTGCTCGTAATCATTGTGATACACCATTCCTCTTTCCTTGCCGAGGGCTAGCCTGTTAAAAGTAGGATTATTCTCAGAGCAGAGGAGATCGGTACAGCCTACAAGTTGAAAAGGCCACGTGCACATTCATGGAAGGCAACACACAGAAACTGGAAGCAGGTTCATATCAGCTGCTGGTTCAGGATCCTTTGTGTTCTAGCCAGAATTAGGGAATTAAATTAGTAGTTTTGAAGAGGAAGCATGTTATTTACTGTTCATCTTTGGCAACATTTCAAGATCACAAAAGACTGAAAGACCCTTGTCTAGTGTAAGCCTGAAAATGTAAAACAGTACATTCCAGACTCGTTTATCCTTCATATGAATTATTTTGTTATTTCATTTCATAATGAAAGGAATTACTTTCCTTTTGCAAGTGAAGGGAATAAACTAGAGAAAACATGGATTAAAATATACAACTTTGGTAACACATTTACATACCTCATGTATACACACCTATAAGCATCTACTTGATAGCATCTGTATGTTTCCAAAAGGAGATTAATATAAAAGTATAGAAACAGCACCTTTTAAAAGCATTTCTTGTGGAAAAAAAATCATCCTGGTGATGATTGCAATCGAGTTAATCCTCTTTCACATATTTCATTTGCTCATCCCAGATGAGGAAATGGGTGAATTCTAAGGTCATTTCAGATTTGACAGCATGCCACAGAGAAAGGAAAACAAGCAGCAGAGCCAGGAAAAGAAGCTTGTCATCCCTCCCCTCGCTGGAGAGATTTTATAGTAAGCCATGTCTCTTCCTCTCAGCTGATGTTCACATTCTGTGCAGAACTCTCATATTGGCTTAGTATTTCATTTTTCTCCAAGCAAATTTCATGCTGTTGTGATTCTATTAAAATACATTTTTAGTAAAATACCAAATTGTTAATTTATTTAATTAACTTCGATATTTCAGCTTCCTCATCTATAGCACATATTTCTTTTCCTTTTTTGCTTGTTTCATACTTAATCATGAAGTTTTAATTTAAAGGGTACCTTAATTTTCTTTTTCAACTCTTTTCTTTCCTCTTTAATGTTTACTAAGAACTTATAGGTCTTTTGCAGAGCAGTTACAGGAATAATTAAAACAGTGATCAAAATGATCATTTGTGGTACAATGGCGTGAATGATTCTTAGATGCCACTATTCATACTCCTTGTTCAATCTGTTAATATTTGCACATTACTTCTGACTTATATTCTCAAGAAACCTCTGTAAATCTTTTTTTTAAACTGTGAATCTTGACTTCACATAAATGGAAGAATTTTGCAAGAAGTAGTGTCATCTAGAACAAAGAAACCTGGCATGCTAACCACAGTGTTGTGGCCTCAGCCCAACCAAGCAGTGATTCAGTGAAATTCTATTATTTATGATGGATCTGAAAAACTTGATGAGCTGGTCAGGTGTGGGTATTAAGGTCTTCTTGCCTATCGTGTTGACACTGGCTTTGAGTTGAATATGTAGAATTTCTCTTCATGCCAAATGAACAGACTACTCAGAAAGTGAGAGGATAGGAATTCCTTTAATGTATGATACAAAACTTTTATAAGTTTCACAGTATATATACGTACACAAAATTTTCCAACACTCTTTCATTGAAAAGAAGCACATTTGTATTCATTTTTACAAGCTACTAACATCTAGTAATTTTCTTTTAAGTTCTGATAGTGAAGATATTAGACCTAAGCAAGCCAAGAAGAGGTATAGATACAAAAATTAGACTCCCTTTTTTCTTATCCATGGTATCATTTCTACATTCTCCTTAGCAACAAAAAAAATTAAGGAAAGAAAAGTTACAGTTCAGCAGAGAGTAGAAATTGATGCATCATAAATATTTTGTGTAAATAACTGACAAGTAAACATATGGTTTATGCTCTATTCCTGTTCTCCATCTTGGATTTTGATAGGTAAGAGAAAAACAGAGCAAAATGCAATTTATTCTCCAAGGGGAGTGAAACCTTCACTGAGGTAAACTAGTATTGCCACACTGTCTTCTACTTGTCTACTTGGAGTATTAACCACATTAGATTAATGTACAGTTTATTCGTGCTGCAAGTTATTGGCAAAACTGGGAATAACTTTGTTATCTTCAACCATTTAATAAGAAAAAAGTAGTACACCGATGATACTGGGTGCTTATCTTTTTTTGAGGTTTTAGTAATAAAAAACCTAAGAACAATGTAGAGCTCTAAGTAAACAAAATGCAATAGAATAAGAAATAGGTTGTCTTATATTAGGAATACTATATTTTGTTCTTCTGTAATTGAAGTTCAAGACCAGCAGCTTTTTTTATATTGTTAGATGATCATTAATTTATAACAGCTAGAACTTTGTTTTCTTCCAACAAGATTGGTTCAGATTGTCTCAATTATTAGTAAAAGCCATGCACAATCGTCTGTTTTTGCTATAGAGGATTCAAGTGATTGATTTGCAGCAAATGGAAAAGTACTTCCCAAAAATTAAAGTGCTCGGTTAACTTACCCAGTAATTTGGTTGTGTGTCCTGAGCTAGTGTGGTGTATTTTGTGCTTTGCAGCATGATTTGTTTTCCAGTATCTGGATACATCTGTACTGGTGCAGTGAATTACAGAGCATATTTAGTTCTCTTCTTATGGTTCAAATTTTTCCTACTTCTTCCTTGATAAACACCATGTCTTCTGCTGGCAGATGGAAGAAATTGCATTCTTTAGAAATATGTCATTCTCTGTTAATATTTCTGAGAGACAGAGAGTCTTTGGTTATGTTGCCTGAAAGTTTTGTTTTATATGAGTATGGTTCTAGATTTATTACTCTAGTAAGAAACCAGTATCCTTGGCTCGTATCCAAATGAGAGCATTTGAAACTAAACTTAAATCTTATTAGAAGGAACAGATATATACAATTTTTGAAATGGTTTCTTCACTAGGAATTGGCATTAGTTTTGTAGGCTCATTGCTCTTCTGCTATACCAGTGACCATATACAAGCCTTCTAGTAGTTTTGCAGGTAGAAAAGATGCTGTACAGCAGGCAGATTTCACAGTCATTTTTGTTGGTGACTAGAGAAGCTATTTATTTTCCTCTGTGGGTCACGTTTAAAGTTCTAATAAAAGCTGCACTACGGAAGTGGAAACACAGGTGATGCCCATGTTGGGATAGGGGTGAGGACTAGAATTAACAGAAGCTAGACAGTGGCAGTGGCCTCTCTGGTAGCCCTGCAGCCTCCGCTTTCTCCATTTGCTTAGGAGCAGGATGCCATGACATGACCAATATGCTTCTGAACTGAGGAATGAGGGTAAATCACCTCTTTCATTGGTGTCTGATATGGCTAACCTTGCTTAGCTTTGACAAACATGCGAATTATGGAAGAAAAAGCAAAAAGGACATAGAATGAACTTGGGATACATAGCAGACAGAGGGAAGGATCGGATGGATGTAGTTGTTTCTCTGAAAAATTAACAGAAGAGAAGAATTTGCAAAGTAAGGATTTTAGCAGCATTTTAGCTGCTTAGTAGATGATAACAGCAGGTGAAAGGGTTTTGCAAATAAGATGAATATAGAATGATTTTTCATTTTCTGAGTTTCCTTCAGTCATTAGTTTAGATAATTTCTGAGATTTAAAGCTGCCTTTAATGGACATACTCATTAATAATGTACCTTCCCTGCTTTGGAGCCAGATGCCTTCACAACCTCCTGTGACAATCAGTTCAGGTACTCAGTGTGACCTGGAGCTTACTTGATTTAGCTGACACCTCCTGCATCAGCATTTCACTTGGTTAACAGTCCGTAATTAACCAGCTACTTCCCAGAGCTCTTTTAAAAATTAGTATCTTATTTATCACCTTTCATTTCTCTGATGCTAAATAAAATTTATATCATAGGTAAGTGACATTGTGGAAAATATAAATGTAGTGCATATATTAGTGCAATCTTCCCTTGAACCAATGTAAAATGTAAAATCTGTAAAATATTTAGTTCCTGGGTAGTTCATAGGGTAGTTTGTGTAAATATTATGTTTTCATATCAGTTTCAAGTTCATTAAAAGGCAAAATCCTGGCATTCAACAATAAAACTCATAATTTCTGCTTAAGAGTTGCCCAGTAAAACCAGTTTTGTTTCAAATTTCTTTGTGGGAAAGAATCCAGTGCACCTGACTGCAGCATGGCTTCATTCTTTACTTCTCAACTGAAAAATTTACTCCAAGTATTTTAATGAAATATTCATTGAAATCTTTTAGCATGTGTACAGCAGTGATATTTAGGTATACTAGTTTCATTCATTAGCCCACCTCTATACAATAACTCAGTGATTTTCTCTCATTATTCATGACCAGGAAAATTCAGAAGGAAACAGTATGTTGGTTTTTATTGCTTGTGTTAAGCAAATAACATAGAACTGATAGATAGATGGTGACCCATATTGTCAACTACTATTTGAGGTACAGAGTGAGAGGAAGCACCTTTTGCAATATGTCGTTTACTGAGGATTTTATAGAAACAGAAGTGTCACTACCTGGGTTCAGATTAGCAAACTCTACCTGTCAAGTGCCTGATTTTTACAAAACTCTTCCTTTGCCCTGTCACCTGCATTTTCATGTGGCTTTATATTATTTTTCCAATCAATGAAACTTGAGAGCAATGCCTACTTGTTGAGATCTAAGGTTAAGTTCTGCACACTTTCCAAACAGAATTCTGCAAAAGGTTTCCTGATGACAGCTATTGATAGAGGTTCCAATGCTCCTCTCTGTTACATGGCATTGAGGCAAAAAGTGTGCTAACAATCTGGAAGTGCTGTCAGGGAGTTGTCCTAAGAGGAAGGGCAACAGCTGGAAATGGTGAATTCACGAGAACAGAAAATGAAGTAAGTAATTTATCTCTTATTAGGAATGATGGGATAGCTGTAAAAGTAAGGAAAATAAAAAGAATAAATAAAAGAAAAAAATTAATATTTTTGTCTAAGTAGTTACTCTAGCAGTAACAGAGCATGTGAGAGATCAGTAGACAGTAGCAGATCAGTAATGGAGCAAATGTAGTTCTATGTAGAGGGATGGCGTGTGACTGCTTAGCTGGGTGACTACAGTGATGCCATTTGACACTGCAGCATGTTGCTAAAGCCCTCCCTTTTAGCTTTGGTCTTAACGGAGTCATACCCATAATCTGAATGCACATTACCGGTGCCACTTTACCAAATACTGCTAGAGGAATCTTTTCCTAGATGTCATCGGTTGCCTGAACTCTTAACCATGCCCTGCTTGTCTGATCAAAGACCCCACCGATGCATCGGCTTTTGGGGTGCTTTTTCCAAGGAGACATAAGAATGCAAACACTATGAAGTTCAGGAATTTATGGTTCTTCTATAACCATCCCTGCCTCCTGTTGTCATGCCTGGAGGACAAACTATCGCCAGTCGCCAGGTTGTGTATTTTATTTATATTATGTATATTTTTCTTACCTTGAGGAATCTCTGGGAGAAATGGGCAGAATCCTAAAACAGGAAAACAAGGATTACACAAAACACACACACTCTGAATAACCAGTGACTCAGTGTAGACTGTACTTTTAATTTTTTTCAATATGAGTCTATTTTACAGAAATTAGACAAGCTAGAAAAAGGGAAGCAGACTCCAGCTACGCATGTGCCGAATATTTTATGAGTTGTTTTGTTGGTTTGTTTTAGTAGCCCTAACACTAAGCACCTAGATTAGATCTTGTGAAAATGCCCGGCGATCTTGTCCTCCTAAATACAGTTCTTCACCACAAGGTGAAATGAGCAAATGCATGTGGATAGAGAAGAAGAGCAAGAACAGAACCCCAAGGAGATCTTGACCTTCAATCTTTGATATTGCAGCCCAGTATGTTAACATTAGACCATTATATCATATCATGCAGAAGTGTGAGTCTAAAGGCCACCAGCCTTTACAGATTTTCCTAGTCTTTCACAGTCATAGAAACACGTTTTCTAAATATAGGTGAGCTGATGATTCCATAGCCGTCACAAGGTCCTTAATGAATGGCCTGTATTATCTCACCTACCCAATGGAAATGCAGGAGGGGCAATAATTTTTACTTGCCCTAATGTTGAATATGTGTTTATACTGAAGAATGCACAAGCTTTGAGTTTTGTGACAAGTAATTTCCAACGTATGCTGCTTTTCTGAGGAGGGCACCTCAAAATCTAGCTGAAAAAATCTGAGTTCTGTTTCTGCAGGCTAGTAAAAGAGTGGCTTTTAGTAAGTGTAAATGCCAATACAAAATGACCAGCCATTATATTGCTGTTATTATACATCTGTTAATCTCTGATTTTTTTTTCTCTGTAAATGGACAATGACTGTCTTGGCAGTACTATAAAATGCACTGTGTAGCTATGTATGTAAAGCACATGAAAGCACTCCATATCATTTTTCTCACAAGGTTTATTTTAAAATATTTTGCATGTTAAATCTCCTCTATCTTTACAATAATGTCAGCAATGTGCTATAAAGACACTTCAGGGAAAGGCAAGTAGATTGTTAATACTACTGTATCACCTGCCATCTGGACACACTTAACACATGGTGAGATGTAAAGATTCAGCCATTTGTGGAATTTGATCCCAGAGCTCACTTTCAATCAGGTAAAGTCATGTCTAGACAGACACAGCTGTTGTATGTACATCATGTAGTTTGTTTAATTTATGGCTTGATTGCATTAGAACAATGCTGTATGGGGATTAGTGCAAAACCACAGCTCTCTGCTAGGTGAATTGGTGACATTCAAGTTCAAAGGTGCGTGATCCAGCCCGGTGTCCCCAGCGCATGGCAATGTATAACAGCTTCATCAAGATGATATTCCCATTGATTTAAACCACAGTCAGAGAAAGGCAGTGGAACAGTAATTTTGCATATAATCTACTATTGTGTGGGTTGTGCCAAAAAACCTGCAGTAATATCTTCAGGGTTTTTCACAAAATAAATATAGAAATTCTGGGGATTCCTCAGGTATACTGTAGACATATTCCTTTTGCTTACACTGTGCCTTTGGGCCCAGGGAGCACACGCTTTTCCTTTACTACCTTCAGCATGTACAGTCCTGAACATGTAAGTGGAATCTTATCTAATACAGACAGCTTTAAAGGGTTTCTTACAGCAAAATGCTGTAAAAACCAACCAACCAAACAAAATCCCAGTACATTCTCAGACTTTCTTTACTGGAGTAGCTCCTTACATTTACATGAATAGTTAGGTTTAAGGTGGCAATCATGCTTACAATGCTTAAATTTCTCTGCAAATTCACCACGTGTTCTTAAAATGAGTTTGTGTGTGTCTTTTTCCTGTTCATAAATATAAAGATTCTTTCTTGTTTTTCTTTTAGATAAAAATGTTACTCTTCTCTAAGCATTGTCTTTACTGGTCCATATTATTTGAACTCTCATTCAATAAGCAAATACAACCAGTGGAACGCAAACAATAATGATATTACCAAGTGCCCTCACTGGTCCATGTATGGTTATGGTGCTGATCTCTTCTCTCTGGTGACCAGTCATAGGACCCGAAGGAATAGCAGAAAGCTGTACCAAGGGAGGTTTATGTTGGCTATTAGGAAAAATTTCTACACCCAGGGGGTGATGGATACCAGAACAAGCTCCCCAGGAATGCAGTCATCGTCCCAAACTTAACGATATTCAAGATACATTTGGACAACACGTTCAGATATGTGATGTGAATTTGATGCTTTTGTGATACTTAAGCACATGACAGTACTGAGCAGTACAACATATTAGTTTGCATACCATCTCTCATGCAAACTCTATCATGGGCCTATGAACATACTGAACCTGTGTTAACTACGAACACTGTAACAGCCCTTTCTTCTTTCACAGATGCATGCATATATTGGCATGGAAAAGTTGAAGAAAGTGTTTTTGAACTTCCAGATGCAGGATTAGGATTACACGAACTGGGGCTATGACATGGAAGCTGTACTCATGTAGTAGTTTTACAGGGAAAAAAAAAAAAAAAAGAAGAGAAAAAACCTCTCTTGAAATTAAACAGGATGTAAAACATTGGTGGAGGTAGACTAGCCATTTTCTCCTCTCTGCTGGCAAACGGCACTAAAAACACTTCAGTTGGTTATGCCCACACAAGGATATGGTTTTGTTCTGAGAGCATGGTAATCCTCCAGAGCTCGCCATCTGTTACGTTCACTAGCACACACACTGTAAGGTACACATGTAAATCATTTAGACGATGGCATCCACTTCCAAAATAGGGTTGCTGTTCACCAAAACTGAGTGTGTTAAAATGTGCTAAAAATTCAGTATTCACCATCTACAAATAGTATCTCTGTTGTATGTCCTGAAGGTAAGAAAAGAGAGCTGTCTGTTTCTTGCCCATTTCATTGATCCCCAAAGGCTGAATGTTGCCTGGAATATGCCATTCAAAATTTGACATTTAAAGAGTAAATTTAGCATTTGTCAAAAAATTGCAGTCTATATGGGATATCTTTCCTAGGAATACATTACTTTTAGAAATCTGTTACGTAATGTTAAAATACCCTTTGTTACCTCTAACAATAGCAAGCTTATCTTCCTTTTTTATTTCTGGAACTATAGAAGACCCTCATGAGTTCCTGCAATAAAGTAGCATTGCACCTCCCTGTTTCTCTGTTGAAGATGACATACTTTTTTCTTGCTTTTGTTATAGAATCAGGCTGGGTTTTGTATTTCAAAAGCTCTATAAACAAGGCGAGAGGTTCAGAGTTTTGTACTTCACACATGAAGACTTAGGTAAGGTCATTAGCAATTGGAACAAGAATTTGAAAGGTGTAATGGCAAAGCCAGTTTCAAATATTAATTCGAGTTGTGTTGACTGATTGACAGTCAGCCACCAGGAAAAAAACTCTTGAACTCCTAGAAAATTAGTGTATTTGTGCTTTTTCATACTTGTTTCAGACTTTATGGCTATCCATGCTGTCTTGCCCCACAGGATATTAAATAATAACAGTCGTCAGGCTGCAAAGAAAAGAGCTAATTGTCACTCCTCTTCTACTTCACCACTGCTGCTGTAATTGGAAGTTATCTCATTATAATTGCATCTGTAGTGAAAAGTAATTATAATTCTTATAATTAGCCTTTTATTTTAATTATTTTTTAACCTGATAATATTTTGTACTAGTTCTTGTCTTACTTCAGAACACAAAGACAAAGAAATGCACACGATCAGTATATTAATGTTGTTGTTGTTGTGTTCTTAAGTGCAGAAGTGGATTCTGCATGGCTAATAGTAAACTTGCAACATGATCAGTGGAATGGAGTAAGGTAACAGCTGGATATCCTGAGCTATGAATAGGGAGGCAGGGTTTTTATTCTAATCCTTCCTTAGCCTGTATGTAGGGTGCTGAACAGAGTTTGAGTGTTATGATGAAGTATAGCTTTGAAATTAATTTAGGTCACACTGAATCCCTTAAAAGAACCAAGAAGCAAGCTTGCCAGCTCTTACACAAATCAAACAGATATGCTTTTGAAAATCAGTTTTTTCACATCAGCATTTTGGCATATATTAAGAAGAGCAGCAAACATTTTACTGACAGGCTGTGTTACATACAGTGTAAGTATGGAAAAGAGAATCACAAGCTCTCTCTAGAGTGAGTGTTTTGTCCTAGACAAGAGTGAAAGCTGGTCTCATGTATTTTCCAATAGTTAGACTTTGTTTGTAAAACATGACTATTCTAGAGTTATACTGTCGGACAGAAGAAAAAGGAGAGATTTTAAGTTGGCTGCAGAGTTTTATTGGAGCCCCTTCCTGTATATCATATGAGCATAAGGCTCTTATGTGTCTGCTCACAAACTGAGAAAATGCTGATGGCATTAGCAAATAAGAAAACACATTTTGACTACCATTTTTAAATTTAAGTTGGGCTGCAAGCAATTATTAAATACTTTATTACTGCATGCTTGTATATTAGTCAAATATTTTGTAACGTTCATTTGCAGTCTAAACAACAGTAGACAATTAGATGTGTGGCACCCGGCTAGGTGAATGCTGGTTATTTTTTAAATCACTCTTCTGACCCAATTGTTAAACTACACAGCAGGAGTACTTGTAGCTGAGAATACATGGTGAAAGGGTCTGCAATGCACAATAAACTCTATAAGCACATTCCATACAAATTGTGATTGATAACACGTTCAGAATGTAGTCTCGCTGAAATCCCTGCTATATTATCACTCAGAGTAAAGCTGGTACATGTAGTGTTTTATCTTATTTTTAACCATCTGACTTTCAGATGTGCTAGAAATCTCCTCTCTTTCTTTTTCAGCTTAGACATAGTACTGTGCACAGAGCGTTTCCTTAAAAAGCCTTGAATATCCTCATTTTACTCTGACACGTATCTTTTCCCAGCTCCAAAATTTGGCACTATAAATGTAGTCAAAACATCCCTTTATTAGCATGGTGCACTAAATATATACAGAACATGTGTTCGACATTTTCATAGCAAATCACAGACCATGTGTGCAGAAAATTGCATTGTAAGTCAACTTACCTGTTTACTTCTATTTTTTCCCTTGGATAAACAAAAGCAATTGGCAGATGCAAAACTTTAATTAAGAAGAAGCTATTTTGGATTTCTGTCTGTAAAAAAGAAAAAAACTGTAAAGCTACAAAACTTTTTTTGTCTTCCTTTGGCTTTTGAAATGATGTAATTTTACCCTGATGTGAAAACTCTATATGTCTCTGAAGCCCTATTTACGTGTCTATACATATATAGATAATTTTCCACTTCTAGAATGAAATCCTGCATGCCAAGATGTAGCCTTTAGGGAGTTTTTAACAGTGAGTTACAAAACCCCAAGGAATGGGGTTTTATAATGGAAATGCTGACACAACTTGAACAAAAGTGGCACCAAAGACAGGGATAATTAAAACAACAGAAGTCCAGAATGTCAATATCTAACCAGGTCTCCTTGACAAGTTCTCTGTTTTTTAGCTTTACAGCTTTAACAGCATCAACTGATTTTTTTTTTTATAGGTGGTTTGTTGGGGTTTTTTTGGACAGATGTATTAGAAAGAGATTTATAAAACTGCAGCAGAGGGCAAAACAGCAATGAAATGATTGAAGATGTGCATTTGAATCAGTTTGGTTTACAGGGATTACTTAGGCTATATGAAAATCCATGAAGGTCATAATGACATTTATGTCACTCTAAAACAGACATGTCCTATTTTTTATTCCCTTTGTACACTGAACATTAAACAGTTTTGAATGTGCTGTTGAATTAAGAAGTAATTGTATTCAGCTTTCAGTGCAGAAAAAACTTCCAAGGAAATACATTATCTATAATCTAAATTAATACCTTTTGGAGCTAAATAACATTTTTATCTAAGCGCATATTTGACCAGAACTAAAAAAAATGTATCTTTTCCAGCTAATTATCTAACGTGCGGTTTTTGTAAGCAAGGATTTATAGGGGTTCTTATCCTTACCAAAGGGGGAGAAATTACTCAAGTATTGATATTATTGAAAATCCAGACAAAGTCAGTAAAGAAAATCATATTGCTAATGTTGTTTGGCTCAGCATTGATTAAATAGTTTTGGTGGTTTTCCCAGCAATTAGAAGATTTTTCTAAAATACATTCCTAAATATTTATTTAAAAGAAGCATAAACAGCATAGAATATATTTAGTAAACATTTATGAACTTCAGAGCTTTTTACTTTTACATAATTTCATCAGTAGAAATTATTTTTTAAAAAAACATCCTTCTGAGCTGTGTTTAGGTCTCTCAAAATACAGTAATCGGAGCTGATCAGCAGTTGGTAAAATTAATACAAAGTAAATGTTTATTCAGCCTGGCTTAAAATGTAATCCTACAGCTTTCATAAAATTCAAAATCTCACAAAACATAATTATAACCTGAAGCTGTTAATATGTGGAGGAGGAAAAAGTTGTCACTAAACCTAGACCACAGACGGTGCAGCTAGAATGGGGATCAGAAAAGTCCAGTTCTCAGTTGTAAATTGTGTCCTAGATTGCAAAAGACATCACTAGAAATTTGAAAACCAGACAGATTTCCAGGATACAAGAGTCAACATTACTATTGTAGGCTTAATGGGAGCCTTTTATGTACAAAGTGATGCTTGGACAGATACTTTTCTTCTAGGAAAGTCTTAAGGAGCATTCCTAAGAAGATTTTGACATTTTTCAGATATTGTGTTTACAAAGGATAATTTTACTAGTTATATCCGTGTGTCGCTACTAGAATAACGCCCTTTTAAACATGCATACTGTGGTATAATAGCATTTTTATTTGGCTTAGCTCAAAGCTTTTTGTAGGACTCAAAAAAAAAAATCTGCTAAACAAATGCAGAATGTTGTTTGCAGCAAGTGTATTGATTTAAACGTACATGTCAGGTTACATAGAATTTTCTACTATGAAAGAGGATCTCACGTCAAATTTGGAAGGTGCCAGGGTATGGACTGACGTATTCCAGGACGCAGTGGTCCCAGAGTGCTGACGCTCTTGAGAAACGGTTAGATACTCAGACTATGATTTTTTGCCTCCTGTAAACTCATGGAGATCAACACCCAGAACTTAACGTTTCAGCTCCCATTTTAAAGCAGCTGCTAGAACTCTCATCTCCTGTGCTTTGTCAGCTGACTTTTAGACTTGTTGAGAGGTTCGAAGGAGAACTCCGTGGAATTATGCAGTGCTGTCCAGAGGTACCTGACATACTAACAGCTGCCCAGGACTATTCCTGACAGTGGTGTTTGTGTTAGCAAGATACACGGTTGCATGGAGACTGTCTGATTTTTAGCAGGTCTGATTAGATGAAGTAAAACATGGAACTAAGATGGCTATGTTGTTTCAGCTACTCCAATTCTCTATCGAGAGCTGTTGCCCATATGCCCGCACACCATCACATTATGCTGTGCAGCCCCATCAATGCCTCTGAAAATATAGTTTTGAAGTTAAAAACAACTGTTGTGCTACATACAGATGTTCATATTCAATGAAACATTGTATTTGAGCTAGCCTAGTTAAACGGTCCCCAGTTACCACTTTTAAGTGGTTTCTCATTCCAAAAGAGGTTTTAAAAGACTTCATTATCTGTGCAGTACCTATACAATGGCGAGGAAGATTCACTTTGATAAAGCTTAGAGGATAAAGTTAAGTAACACAACAGGGTTTGTATTATCTGCAACCATCATCCAAACTTTCTGGGTATATCCTGAAGTGCTTTATTTTCCTGTCACTGAAATATCTAGGGATTAGCATGTTTCTCAAAGAAGCAGAAACTTGTTTGTCTTTATGCAACATGATTCTTGAATGTTCTCCTCATCTTTGACAGTTCTTGAATTAAGGAGAAATGGAAGCTAAGGTAGGGTGGGAGGAAGATCTAATGTAGTCATATAGATGATGACACTCAACCAAGGAGATGGGCATCAGAAGAAAATAGAGAAAAAATAAAGCGCTTCTACTGGGCTCGTGTACATCTCTGAACAGAAGGATCTCTTTGTTATAGGATGCTTCCTCAGAAGTGTGGTGGCTCATAAAGTACTGCTTCTAAACTACACAGAAAGCACTTCTCTTATATGAGGAAAATGTAGCAGGTAATAAGGCGTATTTCTGAATATTCCAATGCTTAATTAAAAAGCAGAACTTAAAATAGTTAAGAAGGGAGAAGAAAATGAGATATTAATGAAGACTTTTTTAATGTGTGCATTAGAAAAGATTTTAGGATGGGGAAAAGAGGAACATTTGGGTTTTTTTGTCTTGTTTTGTGTTTCTTTTTATATGTGTTGATAGTCTTTTGCTGCATTTCAGGTTCATAGTACTTGAGTTAAAATGAATAGTAGTTATTGAGCAAATAGTGTGACAAAATGATGTGCATGTATTGCCAGATAAATCATGCATTTACAATCTGTAAATATAATGAACCTCATTTTTTATAAATACCTTAGTCCTCATCTGCTCACTATGACTGGTAAGGGAAGCTCAAAGAATCAAATAGCAAATGTTGTATTCAAGTCATCTGCCAAATTTAGGAGTTAGAATAAATAGGCTGTTTGAAAATTCTCTGGAGAGGGTCTTTTTTCTCAGATAAGTGGGAATTTTTTCTCTGAAATAATGTATTTCAGTTACAAACCCCTAAAAATGCAGAAAGGAGAGCACTGGTTGACTGAGGTAGGACTGCTTCACATTGCTTTGTAGTTGTCAGAACACATAGGCGGAACCAGATCCAACAGGCTCCAACAGCTATTTGTGCTCTTTACTCCTACAGAGGTTCCAATTTATTTTTCCATTTAAGTCAATATGAAGTCAGAAACCCAAATGCATCACTGGATATGAATGATGGCAGCTGTCAGAATGAGTTCTATAGCCACTACAAGTAAGAGGAAATCAGAGCAGTCCCAAGGCTGTAATAATTTATGCTGGTGACATTTACCCCAGGTGGTCAGGGATTATAATATACCAGAAAGTCACGTTTTGCCCCAATTTACATTACATTAATCATAGCGCAACTAAACATAAAGATCCAGCTTCAGGTTCACTTTCATGTCATATCAGCTACCAACAAAATATTCAAAACCAGTTGCTATGACTTCAAACATTGCCTCATTCACCTGTTCAAATATTCAGATTCAAGGAAAGGATTATTAAAAAAATCAATTACGTATTATTTATAAAACACTCAGCAATGTGGTAAGTTAGATTTAAAATAATTTCAAACTTCCTCTCTGTAAATCAAAGCTTATGGCCAAGCGAATCATTACTTGTTTTTATCTCCAAATTTAATAGCTGTATTCTACGCTGTATAAAAAGCTTAGGATCATTAGGGTTCTTAGTGTCTATGAACTACATTGTTGAGACTTCTTTTTTAAATATTTATAAGAGTACTGTTAAGAACAAATCATTTTCTCAATCTGTTTCACTAACAGAAATTATTTATAAGTATATCATTAATTATTTAGATTTTCCTGGTATTATATTTACATTAATAATTAAATGCATGTAATTATTAAATTGTATAAATAAGATTTAGTTTCATTGATGAGCTGAAATGCAAACAGCACTTCTATCACTGACTGTAAACATTTGAAATGAGATACTCTTCAGTAACAAGCTCTCTCTTACTTGCTAGAATTCACGATGGTAACCTGCTGGGCTAACTTGCTCTCGCAGTGTCTCTACTACATAATTACTGTACCTGTGACAGGTTTTGGATCCTCCTAAGCAGAATCAGCTTTGCCCACCTCGCGCAGTTATTAGAGCGCAGGTACCAGCAGTCATCATCTGGATGGCTGTACACTGCCCACCAATTACCTCTGGACTACCTGATGGTGATTACCTTTTATAAAAGCAGGTGAAGATCTGATTCACGGTTCAGGAACCACTGACCATCTCCTCATTAAAATCATCAAACAATGCCACAGCTCAACAAAATGGGTATCACTGTGCCTTAATCCCAGAAGTTATAACCCACCTGACGAGGCATTTAGATTTCTGCAGTGCCCAGACATACCCATTTCTGCAAAGTACCAGCGTTATCAGCTTCTGCAGGGCAGCGTTTCGAAGCTACAGAAGGGTGAGGTTTGTGCTCCCTGCTACACCAGCTGACACAGTTAACAAGTGGCTTATTTCTCACTCAGTTGTTTCTTGTACAAAATGTAATTACATGATGAGTAAAACGCAACCTGTTTCAGTCCCTGATTATGACAAAGTTAAACTAGGTTCAGAAGCCTATCATTACCTATATGAAGTCTTCTGGTGATTACAGTTCTTTAGCATAAGCCTTCAGCTAATACAGTCCCACTGCTGTTTCTCATCTTTCCATTATCAGGAATTACTCACGTTAAGTGTTTATGTTCGGTGGCTTCTTTGGGAGTCTTTACTGTCATTGGAAAAAAGTTGTCATTTTGAACCAGACACCTGAAGACCTGACGTCTCGACTCATGATAGTACTTAGAAACTTGTTTTTAATCATTTTTCATCTTTTAAGTACTTAGATGGAACCAGACAACTAGTGTACATATAGTCCTCCTCGAGGCACATCTTACAGAGGTCTTCTCAACTTATTTTTATCTTCCTGAGTGCCCTTAAGAGCAGTCTAATTAATCACACACTAAAACTTCCAGCAAAATGTAAACTGTAGATTTTCCAAATGGGCTTTTCTGCTATTCATAGCAAGTAAGCACCTGTTATAAATAGCTGCCCTTAGCTGAATGCAGACATAAAATTTTCAGAAGCATTTATTATAGCCCTCAGTGTTTTCAGTACCAACTTGATATTTTCTTCTCAGTTCTTTATTTGTTAATGTAATATTGGGATCTTCAATTGCTTGCTTTCATCATAATTTCTTCATTCTTTTAACCCATTTCCAGCCAAGCTGATTTATTGAGAACTAAAAGTGAGAATAACATCAGTGGTTTCCCAAGGAAAAGGACCCAAGGGAACATTTTAGGGTAATATGAACTACAAGGAGAAAGTGCTGAGTTGATGCTAACTTATGTGAACTTTTAATTTGAGGTTAATGTTAGAATTGAATCATAATCTTCAAGGTGAAGAAGTACATTAACTTCCTAACTAAGAAGACTTAACCCCATAATTATGAAAGTGACATTAATTACCTGGCATACCTGTTGTAATTATCTTTCCAGTGCTACAAAAGATGAATATTTATTTTCAAAAGATGATGCACTGGCAGAATATATATATTGAAACAATGAGGAACACATAATTGGGATAAGAAGAAATCTAAGCAATCTTCTACTCTGTGTCTTATGTTCAAAGAAACTTTTCTAATATATATCTAATATTCATGTTTTACTTTGTTTTATCTTGGGTTTTGGAAACCAAGTTGGTTTACTGAAAAACTGAACAGTGATCACACAAAATGTGATGAAGAGATGCAAGGACTGACTGAAATGGTGCACACCGTGGGAAGCAAAGTGCAGAGTGCATGCTATAACAGTCTAGTTCTACTTTTAGCAAGATTACATGGCTAGTGAACATCAGAGGGGAGCACACAAATAGATTGCAAGCATCATGCCTTGATGCTTTTATGTTAAAGAAAATCTAATTGCTCATGCAGAGATGGGAAGTCAGAAATTAGAAAAATCATGACAGTAATTGTCCTCAGTATAATCACTAAACTTCAACCAAAGCTGTCCAGTTTTCTGTCACATCACAGTTCTCCTTGATTTGATTATGTTCAGCTGTTGCATCTAATCCTAGACCAAGAAGAACTTTTTATTATTATTTTAATTTTTTTTTCCCTGACTCTGAGGTTTGCATCTCTAAGATCTATATCCAGCTGTTTCAATCTGTGATATCAGATATTCTTCTACCAAAGTTACTTTGCTTAAATTATTTATGTGTAGACAAATTTACACATTATGTGACTTATATCAATATTCACATGCACTCAAGACTTCATTGAATCTCTTTATTGGGAGGAATTCAAGTGCATACTGTACTTTTGCTTGCGAGTAACTTATAATGTATGAAAAATTCTCCTAAGTAGAAAATGTGTGAGGAGACAGTGAAATGTTATGAAGAATCTGCACTTCAGAATATGACCAAAGTTTCAGAATGTGTCACACCAAGTACATATACACTGAAATTCCTGAATTACAAAAAAGGCTCTAATATCAGTACCCCAGATATAAACCAGAATAGCTTCACTAGTTCATTGCTCGGCACAGGTTTTAAAAGCCATTCAGAACCCTACATAACAAATTAGGCAGTTAGACTTCACTCAGTTTTCCTTAGCTATGTGTCTGCAACAACCCTTGCTAAGCTCATTTATAACTAGCTCAGATGCATCTGCATGAGCTCTGAGTATTACTTGAACTTGAGATATAGCCAGACTCTGAGATGTGGTTTCATATTAATCTACAAAATTCCCTGTTGATTATGGACCTACTAGATCTTGATAAAAGTATTAGTTTCTGGACATGCCAAAAGACAGTCTTTTGGTTTAGACATGTTCTTATTCCACGTCACCTTATATTCACCCCAGCTAAAGAAAAGGGGTCAATGGTTAAATGTGTTTAAATGAAAAGGCCACAAATAAGTGCATGCAATGTTGTTAAAGCTAGACACATAAGCAGAAATGTCAGTAGCAGATTGGAAACAACACTTTCTTGTAAACAGAGATTTTGTTTCTCTGAACTCTCCTGCAATTTGCAAGTAATTAAAATTTAATGCTCTTTAACATGATTAGGTAAAAATCATAATCATAAAGCAGATTGACCTACAAGTCTGATAGACTGAAAAAATGCCACCTTACACAAATTTCTTCTGATTACAATTCTTGATGGAACCAGCTATTTGGGAATGGGGATCTGCAGACTTTGGGCACAAGGGTATCGCCAAGTGGCTTTGAAAGTTGATTAAAGTACCAGAGCCAATTCATATCATCTTAATGAAGTGTGCAGTACTAGCAAGCTGTACTGTTTCCAGAAAATGTGTGGAGTTTCTTAGCTTTCTTTATAGCCCATGTGGGTTTTTTTGAAGGGAAATCATTGGAGTGCATTTTGAAATTAGTATAGCCTGAAGGTAGGATTACACCTTGATCAAATCTATTCTTGATGATGGTGAGATAATTAATGTTATTAGCAGGTTTATAGTGGTACAAGATCATATATATTTAGATTTGTAAATAATAAACACAAATTGGAAAACAGTAAAAGTATTTCTACGCTCTAGCCAAAAGGTAAGTATTGAAACATTTCTGGACAAGGTGAAGTATGAAGGAGTCAGTGTAATATGATAGAATGAAGAAATTAATGAATTAAAAAATCAAACTGGTGACTTTTGTCTTTGGGTGTTCGATTTGCTGGTATCCTCAAGACAGGGCTGCTAAGACTCTTAGTTGTCACTGTTGATTGTTGCTGGTAGCGAATTTGTATTGGCATTAATTAAATACATGCTTGAAGAGTTCAGCTTGGAGACTTAACATGGCTAGAAGAAGATACGGAAGGGATGCACTAACGTGCCTGGAGATATTAAGAAATCTCATAAGTGATTAGTTCACATACCCTCCTTTGCTCAGTATTAAAATGGTTACTAGACTTGTCTCCTACAAGAAAATGAACCCTGTGTCAAATTTTAGTGTATTGGATTTGGAATGAGTAGGAAAGAAACAGGTCTACTTTTCTCAGTAGCTAGGGAATTCTTACCTGGATAATCGGCATGTTTTTCCCTGACAAAATTCCCTACTGATTTAGGGACAAGGGAACCTAGGCAATATCTTTAACATCACATTTTTCCTTTAGCACACACATAATTTTTAAAATCTTAGATTCCTCTCTAAGGTCATAAGACTTTTAAAGAACACTGCAAATTAGGACAAGAGGGAAGGGGTATAAACTGGAGAGGGGCAGATTTAGATTAGAAATTAGAAAGACTTTCTTCACCATGAGATTAGTGAGACGCTGGAATAGGTTACCAAGGGAGGTTGTGCTTGCCCCATCCCCAGAGGTGTTTAAGGCCAGGTTGGATGGAGCCTTGGGCAGCCTGATCTAGTGGGAGGTGCCCCTGCCCATGGCAGGGTGGGTGGAACTAGATGATCTTTAAGGTCCCTTCCAACCCTAATTATTCTATGATTCTATGATCTAATCATGAACTTTTCCTATTAGTGATCTGAGTATAAATTCATTCGTTCTGTAGTGTCACTATTGCCACAAAGGTGCTTACTTATTCCTGTTGCATGGTATGTCCATGTACCTGCCAATTCTACTCTTATCTTCCCAATCTGCCTGAAATTACTTACTGCATTTTCTGAATTCCTCCTTTATAAAATTCTGAACTTCTTTGTAAAAATTATATCATATTTATTATCTTCCATTCTTTTCATGCTGAAGGAGATGTAAACAATACAATATGTGCAAGACTTGAAGGCCATTACAAAAGAATTCTTCTCAGTTGGTAAGTACACATGAAAGAGGAAAGTAAATCAAGACTAGTTCTTGGCTAGTATAAACTGACAAATGTCACCCATAATATGCCACTAATCTAATTTCTTTTGAGTAGACAGCCCACTAAAAAAAAAAAAAATCAATTCTTCAGTGGTCACAGAGGTCGGTGCAAATCATGTAATTTTCCTGGGAATACACTCGTGTCCAAATGGACTTTACAGGTCCAATTCACTACTGCTACAGTGACAGTGTAGCAATTAGTATTTATTATTATTAGACTGAGGCCTTGATGAAGCAGTAGACCCAACATAGGGCAAATCTTTTTCTGTCTACTGTGAGGACATTTCTGTCCTTTCATTTTTGTCAGTCCAGTGTGCCCTCTCCTTAAAGGTAAGCTGAGGAGCCCTGAAGTGTGACCATACCAGTCCATTTTAGTACATTTACCAAAAGGATCAGTCCTAAGTGAGCGATACGAGACCAGAGGCCAAGATGAAAGTGGCTCAGACAAAAGATTTTTCCTCAGTCTGCACAGTTCCATTGTGGTGTGATCACTACTTAGATACCTTCAAGTTAATTGAAACTTTCAATCTGACTACCTTCAAGCAATGTGACAGTAGCACTTTTTACCTTAAGCCATTTTGATTTTTGAATGTTAAGTGTATCTGATATGTTATAAAATAGCTTATTTTAATGAGGGCAGATTTCATCTGAAGAATTTCCAAGTAAGAGAGGTTATTTGTCTCAGAATTTATTTAAAATCGGCACGTGAAAATTATTGTGTGGCAATCCATGTTCACATTCACATCAAATTTGCAGTTCAACATATAACAGGAAACATTGAATTACTAATATTGATGCTTGATTGTTTTAATATAAAAATTTATGATACTGTAAAATATGTTTCTGGCATTGTAATTGATAAGGCAGTTAAAGCTATGTAATGTTAGCACTTGCAATTGTATCATTATAAAACTAATTTATAGTTATGGTAGAAGTCTTTGATATTCAGCATGAGATCTGAATGCATTTTATAAATCCTTAAAGTATTTTTGAATGCAAATTCTTCATTTATAAAAAATAATCTTTACTCTAAGCTGAAGATTGTCTCAATCTTTTTCAGTTTTGCCATTAATTTACCTATATGCTCATGGAATTTGTTTCTCCATGCTTCCTGAAACAACTGCAGGGAAGCACATAAAATAGAATCAAGAATCTTTGCTAGAATCAGCAGGAATTAAGTTTTTCATAGACTAGTCTGTATCCTTCACTGTTGCTTTAGTTTAGTAATACTGCCTGGGGTAAATGTCTGATTGAAGTATTCACCAGCCTGAGGAATGCAGTAGTAACTTCCAAAAAGGACCATGCCTGTTGCTTATTCTTACTTTAGAGATGTTTCACAGTGTTTTCTTAGGAAAGCGAGATTTATTCTTTATGTAATGGTAATATCCATTGATGCTACTAGATGAACGTATTATTTCTGATTACTTTATCAGGAATTGGTCATTGAATTAGCATGATCAAGGATAATTATGGATCCAATGTGGTTTTTTATTCTTGTTACAAATCAAACTCTTTTTTGAAAAGTCTCTTAAAACTTTCCTTCTACATCTCTGAAATAGCGACATAAAATTATGATACAAGTAGGAAATTTAAACCATTTGTGTAGTTATTGCACGAGTGGATGATCTTTCCATCCCCACTGTTCTGAATCCTAAACTGTGATTTTAACAGCTTCCCTTCTGTTCACACATATGATGTTGGTTATATCGTGTGTCATTGGAGACCACCTTCCTTGTAGCCTGCTGCGCTCCAATATCTGAACTGATTTTGCAGTGAAATATGGTTTACATTTTAGGAATATTGTGATTTGAGCAGGACTTTTCAGCGTCCTAAACCAGATTAACTCCCTCTGCTAAGAAATGAATTGCCCTGAAGGTACATAATTGTACATAGAACACTACACTTTTTGCCTTGCACAATTAATGCTCAATAATGGACTTCATTCTGCCAATGATAATAGTAAATGAAAATTTGCAATGTATGAGGGGACACATGAATTTTATAATTTTAAATTGGAAAGATAATCCGTCTGTTTATTTTTGCCTTTTGAGGCCTGACGCTCTCCCCAGGAGAAGGACTCCTTGGCAACACCAGGACATGTTCTTGCATAGGAAGGGCTCTGAGCAGCTCTCTGCATCCTTTCTTTAACTTTCCATTTGACAGGGAATACCCATTAGAAAAAAAAATATAATAAAAAAAATTGCCAAGTCTTCAGCATACTCTGTGCTTTTCATTCTAGCTGATAAGCTACTCCCTAGCTCCAGGAAGGAAGGTTTGATATTTTGTAAGACAAGCTACATGGAGGTTTCCTAGCAGTTGGCCCTCAAGACATGAGCTCTCCTTTGTCGTTTTCTTTCATTCCATGTTTGCATATTGTTTTTTGAGGAAGATTTCTCAAAATCATGCAATCTATGAGGTTGACATAGTTGTACCTGCATGAATCTTCCACATTATAAAGCATTTGCTACTCATGTGATTTCCTCATAATCCCAAAGTAACCAGGTTACTTTAAACAGTTTAACTCCGTCTTTAAAATTAAAAGCGGGTATGACACAAGATAGCATAAAATTACTCAGAAGTCAGTGTGTTTCCCAGTGACGGTTTCAGTGCCCGTTGCCTTCAGTGAAAGGAGGAAGAACAGAACTCTCAGCACCCCAAACCAGTTTCCTACCCTCTCTCTGCTCTTAGGGCAGCCAGAGCCCCAGTGCTGGTTCACACCACACACCCACGCCAGCCTCAGCTGCTCAGGGGCTGATCCAAGAGCCACTACCTTGCATATCCACAGTTTTCCATGCATCAGCATTTCCTTCTTGGGTGCTCACAGCAGCTTCTGCCGCCCCTACTGTCACAGAAATGTAGTAAGAGTCCACCTGATACCCTATTACCTGTGCCTGTGTGCATCCTTCAACAAGGAGGCCATTCTGAGCCTGGCCACTTTAGCATGAAAATATGGGGTTTTTTTGTGTCGTACTAGGGACCTCCAACACAGACAATGTTCAAGCTGTATCAATCACTGCACAAGCATCAGACACAAAGTCTGCACTCCAGCAAGCTCACACTTTAGCCAGAAGCCAGGGGACAGCAGGCAACTGTAGACAAATACAACATGGAACAATGAAACGGTGGTCATCTGTAGCAGAAAGGGTGATTTATTTTTTTATAATTTTAATGAGTACAACTAAAACTTGCTTCTGGGGTCTATGGCTAATTCATGCTTATTTATTAACACATGGGACCCAGCAAGTGTGAGAGCTGCAAATCTTGTTTCTCCTGTAGGCAATAGCAGCACACATCTTGCCAAGATTTTTCACCACATCAGGAAGATACTTGAAAAATTGGGACTGTACAATTCAACTTTCTAATCTATCACTTTAGGTTTCAATAGACTTCTTCTTGCTACTGTGAAGAAAAAGGTTTACTCCATAGCAGGATGAAAACCTGTGTTTCTGTGAAATCCAGCTGCACATAAACAAGAAAGCAGCTCTTCAGGAACTGCCTCCTCTCATTTGGTTAAGCAGGTGTGGAAGTTATCCAAAAATGTTTGTGAGCCACTGCAGTAAATTCAGAATGGAAATAGAAAATCATTTCCCGTTCCCTTTCACAGAGGAATAATATTTTTTTGAAGATGCCTAATTTTATCAAAATCTAGCTGCAGTTTCTGCTCCTAGGAACCAGCACAAGTGGGTAAATGCTATGAAGAGTTCATTACCATGCCAGGAACAGCACAGGAAAGCTGTGGTTTGGTCAGTTACACTGAGGTTAAGTAAAGGCAGCGTGCCTGCCACTGCTGACAGCAATGCTAATTACCTCTGCTTGGGCAGGGGCCCAGCAAGGATCCCAGCCAGCCCTTCTCATGTGAAAGATAACACCGACAATGGAAGAGTGACTGCAGCTTTTGTCTGAAGCGTCACTTGTGTTCTGCGCTATGGGCTGCAGTCTTGTGCTCATTAATCCTTTTACTGAAGAGCCTACATCCAGCCATAGAAGCCATTCCTCTAACAATGGCAACTGGGTAAAGTCTGCCAAATAGTTTATTAACTTGTGATATAAAGTGAGTTATCCTCCTTTTCTGTGGCTCTACAATCAAAATCACTTTATTCAAAGGGTAATGGCATTGAGCATAATGGATATATTTCCTACTATGTTTGACAGGGGTTTCCCAGTTTGAAATTGGTGTATCCTGAAAAGCAGCTGCTCCTTTGGATGAAGCAGATTTAAAACAATAAATACCAATACGTATTTTACCTTATCTGCATCTGACATTCCTGTCATTCCTCTATGTAGACATGATTTAACCTTGCCATGCTCTGTTCTCTTGAGGAGAAAATTACAGTCCATTTCTCCTTTGATCTGTCAGCTTGGAGCAGCTGGCAACTTGTCGGCACCCCTTCTGCAGATGGACATTTTACTGCTGAGAGTAATACCCCAGCAATCTGTACGTACTCAGCCTTGACAACATGACTGCGTAATCAGTAGCCAAGGAGTCACTTTTCTCACTGCTGTTGCATTTGAGCATTTTTGTGGATTCATACTTCACCTACTTCCCATTATTGCAGGTTCTTTTAAGCAATCCTCCCCGTTACAAAGAAACAAGTCCTTGAGGGTGAACAAGTGATAGAGATACTTCCTAGATTTCAACAATCGCTTCTTAAGCATGTTCTTAAAATCAAGCAGTGCGGTGGCTCGTGGAAGCCTTGTGTGTGCCCTTGGGGGACTGAAATCAGTTGAGATATATTGAGAAGTAGCTCTAAATAGTGGACAAGTTGCAAAGATCAGGGTAAAACAAGGTGACATCCTGTGCTGCTTAGCTAAGAATGTGGAAGCATTGATAGAAGAGTGTGGGTGATGCATGAAAATCTTAATGAAACCGGTGATTTAAAATCACAACTTTTTTTTTTTTAAATGCAGGTTTCCAAGTCTCATTAACTTCAAACAAGAGGATTCATATTCTGTTTAACTAGACTTCACATTGAGCCACTTTTCATTTACAGTATATTCCTTAAGGTGGAAGCAGCAGGGAGATGAAATGACTTCATTTACTGGAATTACAGCTTCTTTTATATAAAACGTTAATCATTTTATATATGACAACCTTACGCTTAATGTTTCTAGAATACTCCTCATAAAACATTATTTTGTGAATGCGTAGACTCTCCTACTGAGCTCATAACATCTTTCAGGGGATGTGCTAATGCAGTTTAAATATATGTAGTATTTAATCTTAATTATGATTCCACAGTCTATACAAAGTTAATTATTCATTTTGCATGTTCTTTGTTCTTTATTGTAATTTGTGATTTCCTTAATAAATATGTAGCTTTTAATTATAACTGTAAACCTGCCTGGTAAGCATAAGCAGACTTTTTTTTTGTTTCGCTTAGATTTTAGTGTAAGATAATAAGGGGAAATTTTCCAAATTGTTTAGAAAAGAGTGTTGAATGAACAACATTCCACCAAGAAAGCAGTATCTCCCCCAGCCCTTAGCGTAGCCCACTGCGGCTGCTGGAATCAGCGAGGACTCTTCTGCTGACATTTGCGAAATCGGAAATCTCAAGGCCTGAGAGCACAGGGTGATTTTTAATCCTGCATTCATGCCTCCTTTTCATCAGTACCAGAATGTGGTAAGCTTCTGCAGGTAGTGTAGTGCATATTTCTTTGAAAAGCTTTCAAAGAGGATAAGACGACTGCCTTAGTACACAGAAAAAATACTAAGTAAAATTAAAAGAAGCCATTACAGTTCCAACATCCTTAACAAAATGTATTAAAACAGATGAGAGACTTTAGCAGAAAAGTAGGAGAAGAAAATGGGTAGTGAGTGTTTACTCTGGATCAAGGTTAGGAGCAGAAAATATCTCTTTCTTAAATGATGGCAGAAAACATTTTTTTTTTTATAGAATAGGCTTTAAATAGTAGCAAAACATCAAGTTACAAATTTTGGGAATGCTGCAGATGACAGTGTCATATCTCAGTTGCTGCATTTAATTGAATATTTATATGACACAGCAGAACAGTGAGTTCTAGCTTTCCTGGGTTTTGTTTCATTTTAAATACATGTATTTTTAAGCAGCAAAGTACTTCAAAATGACTGAAGGGAACACAGCATGCTAAATGTGTACATTAGCAAGCAAGTCAGAGACGCATACACTCTTTTCCTTTTTATTCTTCTGGAGTCCTGTAGAAATAAACCCAGAAATACTAACTTACATTATCAGCCAGAGAAGACTACACCATATGTAGTCTAATAAAGGAAACCTCTGTATCTTGGCAAGTGTCTTCTTGCAAACCCTTGCCATGCCAAATTTACAACAAGCTATTGATGAAAGTTACTTGTGAAATCACCAGGGAGGAAATAACATCTTCTTAGCTTGAAAGATATATTGGCAAGTACAAACTGCTACACAAGCTTTGATATGAGCTGCAGTTGCAGCTCCTCATCTCTCTGGGGTGCCAGAGTTCAGTAGCTACACCTTTGGTCAGATGTGCTGTGGCGGATCCCAGATGACTCAAGGAATGTATCCTTTCTCATTAGTTATGTAGCCATGAAATGACCTTTAGAATGGAAAGTAAAAACTCTAATGGAAAAAATTAATCTGTGGCTTAGCATCTGTTTTCCTCATCTAGGGTCTGATACTTCAGTTTTGGCTTACAGACAGAACTACTCATGTTCAAAATCCCTGTAAGGCCAAAATAACCTTGTTTATGAAGTTGCCTGTTCCCACCTTATCTCCTGGGAGTTGCTGAGACAGCCAACTCACACATTAATATATTGCCAATATTCAAGAATGAGCTGCTTACGAAAGGGGAGTAAGAGTCTGAGCACAGACAGAAGCATAAGAAATTGTTAGGCGGATGGATTTTTGTTTTCATTAATAACAATTAAAAGTGTCAGCCAGACAATCCCTCTTTTTTGGAATTCAGTTTTCTATGACACCTGCAATAAACTAAATTGGCTGGACCTTTATCACCTTAATAACACTTTATCAGTAAGTGTTTGTTACTAAAGTTCTTTGACCTGTGTGTTCAGGTATGTGTATTGTGTGTCCATCCCCTGTACCCATTGCATAGTGCAGTTTTGAAATGTACCTTGCAAGATTTAACACATGGATTTGTAATGTCTTGTGGAGATGATGCATTAGTTCTTTGCTCAGTTATGTGGAGTTTTTTTCAAAATATTTCCATAAGAGGGAAGAAAGGTAAATCCTATTAAAGGAATATATGGTTGGATATGGTTGGTATGTGCAGTTTTTAAACCTCTTGTTCACATTGATATTAATGGTTAACAGTCTGTATTTTAGAGGCTTTTGCAAAAATATTGGTATTCCAGTGACACAATTTCTACACAGAGACACGAGATTTTTCTCTATGGATTTGGAACATGAGGCACCGCATTGTCTGAGGAATGATTCATTGCAGAATGGATATGTTTATTTTCTTAGAAGGTTATTGGCAGAGGGGCGTGGGCAACCGATTGGCCAAGAAATAAAGAAATAGCAAGTATGAAAACAAAATTTCTCTCTGCTTTTTAAAAAATGAATTATAAAGATGCTTCAGGAGGAAGAGGAATTGAAACACCCTATTATTGCTCATGTTGATAAGAATCCGGTAAACAAACCAGCAGAAACACAGTGGCTATCATCACAAACTACATAAAAATGACAGTTGTGTTCAACACTTCAGAATCGTATCCAGCAGGTGGGGCAGAACCAATTAGAGATTTGCTTAAAAGACTTTTTCATAGGGATATTTGACATTAAAGATGCCTTTATCAGCTGAAGGAATGATGTGAGATAATTCATTCTATTTTAATGGTTCATAGATGTCTCGCTTTAAAATACATTCACCATTAAAATAACCTATACCGTTAGAGTCACATACTTTCTATGTTTCTCCTCTACTACATATGGAAATATATTTGTATAACCTTGTGTATAACTTTGAGGTTCAGTGTGCCCGAGCTGTATTTATCCAAACACACATCTAACTATGAATAACAGATCACTGGTCTTGGTCAGATCAGTCCTTTACACATACATACAAGGACAATTTCAGTATAGTTTATATATATGTCTAAGCATTTTGTTTATCCGGGTCTAAATGGAAAGTACAGTTATGTTCATATTAACACTGGTACTTGGACTACATTTTGTATGATGAAAAATATGATATGCTGAAAACATTTGCTATGACAAGACCATATAAATATTAAAATACACAATATTCATTAATTTATGGCTATTGACTTCCTAAATAATTCCCTTTCATTTGGAAACAATTAGTTTAAAAAATAATAATTTTTTTTTTGGTACTTGAACTTGGTTTAACTTTAAATCAGGATATGTAATGCTAATTTCCTTTGTCAATGGTTTAGGTTGCTTTCAGAACTAACTTTCCATAGCATTCAAATATTTGATAATTCTTTATCAAAACCATAGAACTACTCTGACAGAATATTTAGAATATTTCTGTCAGAATCCTAACTCATCACCATTCCAATCGGTTTTGCAAAATATTACATCTTTTAGAATTATTCCTACCTGTTCTTGAATTTAATACCACCTGCACCATCAAGTAATCCTTGCTTGTGCATTGTGACACTAAAGTCCCTAAGATTAAATTTGGCATGTACTCATATAACAGAAATGTAACTTGTGCTTGGAAATTAAGCACTTGGAGAAATACTGATCTCAAATGAATCATCATCTATTTCATAATAATCACTTTTAAAAAAAGATACATTTCTGTTCCTATTTGTGAGCTTGCCAGAGCTGCAGGTTAAGAGTCAAGGTTTATAGATTCTGCTCTGAGTAACTCCACTCTATTCCTTGCTTGACTTGAAGCACTTCAGCAATTTTTCATAATTTCAAGTGAACCAATAATAGAAACTTTGCATTGTTAACATTTGTCTCTTTGTGAGGGTAAGAATATTTGATGCAAAAGACTCAATATTAACCTGGCAATTGTGTTAAAGGGTTCATTTCAGACCGGTTTGGTTCTGTGACCTGAATGCCTGCCAGCATCATTTCAGGCACCTTCCCAGTGCAAGTTCTCCACTTTAGTTTCTTCATATTCTGCGACTCCTCTGCAATGCACAGCCTAGCGTGAAATGAAGAACGGTCCAGAGACTGGCTTTAAAAACAACTGATTCAAACAAAAATGCTGGCATCAACACTTACCAAATAAAATACAAATTAAATTGTTTCCCATTGACCACTCATGAGGTTGCTGGAAAGGTTCAAAATGGGCTCTCAAGTCCTGAGTTTCTCCTGTGCTGAAAGTAGAAGACTTTCCTCCGAGTTAGCAAGGAAATACATAGTTAAAATTTGGCAGAAAATTTATTGATTCAAAAAGAAAATGCTTTCAAGAGAACAGACATCCAGAATGGGCATTGTAAAGCAAAGAAGCACTATTTCATCAATGCGACGAGAATGCCTATTACTCATTCCTCTCAAAAGAATCCTTCAACAGATATAACCTAATAGATTTTTATTCCTAAACAAAGGGCAGATGTGTTGGCAATTGACACGGTAAATCTCCCTGTGGCTCTGTTTTTAGCTAGGACTAAGTTCAGATATTAGAATAGTGGAACTCCATCAATGGGAGAGCCAGTGTTTCTTGGTTTATTTTTTTTATTAAAAAGAATATCCTTTTTTTTTTCCCCTCAGCACTGTTCCTTTACTCCAGAACTACTTCTACATTTTTTCCTGAGTAATTGGTTTGTTTGTTTGTTCATTCTTGGAGGGGGATGCAGGGCTTGTTAAGAATGTGCAAATCTGAAGAACATGAATGCACTGCATTTTCTTTGAACTCCTACTTGCATTACAAAGCACTGCCAGCTTCTGTAGTAACACATACAAAGTTACAGCCACATGCTCACTGTCTCCTCTTCAGTATTGCTAGCAAAGATGATTTGTTAATGTTAATATGATCATTTAGATTCAGTATCCCGTTCCAAATAGCTGTCACTGCCTAGTTCTGAAATGCAGGCAAAACTAGAGACCCAAGGGCGTATTTATGTCTGATTAATCAGAGGTAAATCCATAGATCTCTGCAGTTTTTACTCAATTAAATGAAAGTGTAAATAATTGCTTGAATATTTATTTACCTTCTCATGGTCTTTAAGTGAGCTAAGTGAGCAGTAATAGGCAATGAGCAATATTTGGTTGAAATTTTTGTGGAAATCCCCTTTTTTTTGGTTGGATTTTATTTTATTGAATTTGAGTACGAGTAACCTTTTCATATTAATTATTTCAGATCTTATTAATAGTGACAGATCACGCATGTAGCTGAAAGTAGAACATGTAGCCAAAAATTAAACAATTTCTTTTAAATAGGAGGGAGGTAGTATTTTGTTTGAACTAATACTTGAAACAGTATTTCTGAGATTATTGTATGTGATTGCCTGTTCAGAGTAAACTAGGTAGAAGGATGCTGAATGTACTATTAGTATCATACTCCTAAAACTATGATTTTGTTTAATGTTTGCTAATGATGTTATTCAAGATGAGACCATCTCATGTTAAACTTGCACTGGAAAGAAAATTTCTCTTGCTGGTAACATTACTAAAATATATGGATAGGTAAGAAATAGAGTTAACTGGAACATATGGTCGGCATCATTAAAATAGAGTCCTGTCTCCATGCCAAAAAGTTATTGAATACAGCTGTAAAAGACTTCTTAATCGTAGGCATCCCCAAAGGAGCCAGCTGATCCTTAAGTGCTTTTTCCAGCTATGTTGTATGAGTGACGTGTTTAATGTATTGGTGGGGCTGAAACTGCTGCTCGTTGAAGGTTAAAGTTTTTAACCTGTGTATAGTGAAACCTGCCTGTGTGCAAAGCTCTGAATTTTCTCACTTCTAACAGTTAATTTTCTTGCAGGGATTGCTGTTCTTCATAGCAGTAAGAAGCCACTGCACTATCTGATGCAAACACACCCTTGGAGCCTGGGGTGAGTATTTAAAGTTAGTGTTCTTATGGGGTCATTAGTCATTAGCCTGTAACAGTTCTTTGCAGACCATTGCTGTAACCTCTTCAGAAGAGGCAATGGCCCAATGGGCTTAGCCAAAAGGCAGAGTTTATTATGCACTGCTTGACTCATATCCTTATACTGGTTTAATATAGGAAAAGTTAACTGTCTTTACTTAAACGTTGCTGATAAGCTGGGATGTGTACTGATGACCATTTCCTGAGGTGTAATATTTGAGCATGCTGATGAGTTAGATATGCTGACTTGCATATATGTGCTCATCTTATTTATGATTAATATAAGTTTTTGGTAGATTTCGTCAATGATAACTTATAACACAACGATAACTTTTACAATGCAAACGCATTTAAATGTTCCGCCCCTCCACCAGTAGCATTTTTGGGAACATAGAGAGACTGGGATGATCAGTTTCCAGAGCTGTTATAAATTAAAGTGTAAGGTAAGGAATTGTGCTAAAGTCAGCAGAAAGAAAATATTCAATATCTTTATTGTTTCTTAGGATTTTTTTTTTTAAATTAGAATTCTTATTTTTAATGCAACAAAGATATGCACGATGTACTGGTTTAGATCCTTAATTTAACACGGAAATGAACTAAAAAGAAGAGCATTTTACTTTCTCTGAATTTGCACTGCATAATGGCATTTTAATGAATTAACTGCACTTCACAGACCTAAAATGAATTTGAAACTAATAGCTGAATGCTCACCACATAGTGTTCTCATTGAGGGTTCAAAGCAGAACTCTGTTACCTACAAATTATATTCTTGGTTTAAGTAGTGAAAGGATAATGCATACAGTAATGTAAATTACAGGTAGTTATAATATTTAAATAAACATATCCACAGTACCAATGTCTCCTATTTATGGCCCAGTTCCACCTCTGTTTCTAGAGAGCAGACTAACTATGAAAATACTGGAGAATCTTTACAGGTGGCTACACTAAATTTGGATTGTCCTACTCCTAGAAAGCAGAAAAAGATGTTTGCTTGTTACACGTGTGTCATGTAACTAGCTTTTATGTCTTTTGTAATTAAATATAAGAAAAATGACAACGGCCTTATCAGGAAGGTCTGGATAACAAATAAAAGTCTAGTGCAGTCTGCCTTTCAAAGGGCAGTGCTTATTCCTCCACCACAAGTCAGCTAAATCAGAACAGTTATCAGATAGTGCAGGAGTGTTTAGATATGGCATAGCCCTTTGAGGTATATGCTGTGCACGAAGTACTGTTCTTAGCTCTGGTTCAATCAGTACATTCCGTTTCCATTTTTGGCTTGGATTTCCTGAATGCTTTGACAATACATCTTCAAAAAATTTATAAGGAAGCTAAGCAGCCAGGGCAGGAGAGGGAAGATCATAGCTTGATAAATAACTATGAAAAGACAGGAAAGGCAGAGTAGGAGTAAATGAGCATTTCTTATGATGGAGTCGTAACAATAGGTTACTGTCACAATTGGTCAAGCTCACCAGCAGGCTTCCATTTGTAAAGGTGCTGGAATAGTGTCTGTTGTGAGGCAACAGTTTTATGATTTCTTGCAGAGCAGTAGGGGTGAGTGCTGGCTGTGAAGAGCTCAGATGGAAGGCAAATAAAGCGAAGGTGAACTTCATCATAACTAAGTGATGCTCATAAGAAGAAATTCTAATTATTTCTTTTATATATACACCATTTGCCTTCAAGAAGACAAAAATGCAAAATCTTGCTCCAGTTATTCCATGCAAAAGCCAAGTTTTGCAAGGAAAGCAGGGCTCCATCGTGTATAACAGTTACACGGAAAGACAAATGTTCTAACTCTGAATGCCCTGCCTTGTACCCTCTCCTTCTTTTCCAGCTTTTATTGTGGCTCACAATACCATATGATGTGGGGCATCCTTTTGGTCACTTGGGGTCAGCTGTCCCTGCTCTCTCATCTCCTGACTTCTCTGTTCACCCCCAGCCCACGCACTGGTGGGGTAGTGTGGGAAGCAGAAAAGGCTGTGACACTGAGTAAGCACTGCTCAGCAATGAATAAAATATCCCTGAATAATCAATGCTGTTTCCAGCACAAATTAAAACATAGCCTCATACTAGCTACTATGGAGATTAATGAACTCTATCCCAGCCTAAACCAGCAGAGCTGAGTAAGACTAAAAATAATCAAATCAAGTGCTGATCAACTATTATGAAGGGAATAAAGGATAAAACAAATAACATCAGTATGCTTTTGATCAGTCCAGGACTTGGCAACGTCTCTATTACTACGTGCAGATTTAGTTCCCTGATCTCAGAAAGTGGGTACTGAAGTTGAAAAACTTCAGAGGTAAGAAACTGGAATGAAGTGTGGTCTGGAAGACTTTTCATAGAGAAGGTGCCTGATTAGTCTGAGACTCTTTAATATGGAAAAGAAATAACAGAATAAAAATCTGTGATCTTCTATGAAATGATAAGCTACTAGAAGAGTATAGGTAGAGAACTGGCTCAAAACAAGTGAGAGGTTCTTCATGTACTCATTATAGGACCTGCAGAAATCATTTCCACAGGATGTTTCACTCGCTAAAATTTTAGAAGTATCTTGAAGGAACTTGGGGAAGGCACATGAAAGAGAAATCCATTGAGTATTACTGTATAGAGACAAAAGCCCATCCAACTCAGGAAGTCCTCTTTGAAAAACATGTAAAAGGGAGGGACATGTTTGTCCTATTCTTAGTTTTCTTAGGCAGTCACTAGTGACCAGGACACTTGGCTGCACGGACATTTGGTCTTCCTCAGTATTTTTTTTTCCTTCTGTTTCTCAAACTAACTATTCAGAAAAAGGAGTTTCTTTTTCAGATGAACAGTTTTTGTAATATTGCTCATTCACAGAATCACAGAATCACAGAATAACCAGGTTGGACAAGACCCACCAGATCATCGAGTCCAACCATTCCTATCAAACACTAAACCGTGCCCCTTAGCGTCTCGTCCACCCGTGCCTTAAACACCTCCAGGGAAGGTGAATCAACCACCTCCCTGGGCAGCCTCTGCCAGTGCCCAATGACCCTTTCTGTGAAAAATTTTCTCCTAATGTCCAGCCTAAATCTCCCCTGGCAGAGCTTGAGGCCATTCCCTCTTGTCCTGTCCCCTGTCACTTGGGAGAAGAGGCCAGCTCCCTCCTCTCCACAACCTCCTTTCAGGTAGTTGTAGAGAGCAATGAGGTCTCCCCTCAGCCTCCTCTTCTCCAGGCTAAACACCCCCAGCTCTCTCAGCCGCTCCTCATAAGGCCTGTTCTCCAACCCCTTCACCAGCTTCGTTGCTCTTCTCTGGACTCGCTCCAGAGCCTCAACATCCTTCTTGTGGTGAGGGGCCCAGAACTGAACACAGAATTCAAGGAGCGGCCTCTATTAGCATATCTGAAGAAGCATTAAACCTGTATGCGAAGTCATTGAGGAATAGTAGGCTTGGAGCTGAGAAAGACATGCTGTTGTTGAAATCCTTTTGTTTATACTGTTATTTATACTTGTAGTAATTTGTTTTAAGAAGTCCATCTAATGGCATAATTAATTGTTTATACTATTAAAGGAAAAGATGTGAGCGGGGTTTTTCCACAGAGCTGGAATTTTGTGTGCGTGGTTTGTGTTGTATGATGTCATTATGGGGTCCCCTGCCAGGGTATTAAGAAGGCACCAGGTCTGGCATTGTGCAGAACAGATGTCATAGTGCCTGAAAATACAAACCTGTGCATTCAACTGGAAAATAAATATCTAAAAATTTGATTGGTGAGCTGCACTCTTTTCACCAGGAGGTCATTGAACTATTACTGCTACTGCTTTCTTAATTTGTATTTGTAAAAGAAATACTTCACATGGTTCCAGTTTGCCTTCTGTAAATAAACTTTCATAAGCTGAGAGTTGAGATTACCACTACTTGTACTTCATTTTACAATTTCCTGGTCTTGCCTCACTGTCTGAGTCAAGAAACTTTCATCTTGGTTTGGAGGCATCCACAGACACATAGGTTAAACTTATGAAGACCTGGAAGGCAACTTCTGATTTGGGGTTTATAGTTGCTGGGTCAGGTGGAAGTATTCTAGTCTTTTGGGAAGTACCATTGCTAATTAGTGGGGTGTTGTCATTAATTTCTTTTTGAGGGAACTTGTTTATGATTTGGGATTGGTATATTTTTTGTTTGTTTGTATTGGGTTCTACATTTTCCTGCAAACTATGCTAACCTCTTGTTTTAAAGCAAGCATCCCAGAACACATCTGGCAAAACGGAGTCAGTTTGTGCTGATTCATTCTCTGCATTATTGCATCAAATGATGCTAAGGGGACAAAAAGGAAACGTGAATAAGATTCAGCTGGCAGATGCTTATGTTGAACATGTCTGATTAAATCTTGTATTAGAAGGCTTTCATGGGCTTTGATTTTTAGGCTCAGTAGCATATTTCTATCTCTTTTATGAGATCTAAATCATCCTAGTTATTAGTGTGTTTAGAAAAATGCAAGCTGAATTGTAGAAATAATCATATGCCTCTAGTATTTCTTTTTCTCATTACCAAACACATCACAAACACTGTAATAACGTACAACAGGAATGTAGGTATTTCCTGATGTTCTTATCCCATGTAGCTTAACTATTAACCTACTTGATGGGCTACTTACAGCATGGAGGGGAAATAAAGGGATTTGAGTCAGAAAACTATAGTTTGAAGTCCTCCATAAAAAGAAGCCTGCAGTTAACAGTTCACAGACTTCTGATTGTCTTGGAGCTGTGTTATGATATGTAAGTACCTCTCAAATAATTAAATCGGTAATAAAGGGTACAATCTCTCACTCTTCTCTTCTAGATAATAGAAAAAAATAAACTTATCAGCTTATAGGAACTTTGTAGAGTTCAGCAGGAATGTTGTTTGTGTTTAAGAGCATGAATTATTTAGTGAGAGCTAATTTGAAGAAATGAGTTCTGCAATTAGAAATGAAAGACCTGTATTTCTTTCCATCCGAGTTTTTGAAGTATTTTTTGTTGCAGTTGTACACTTTCATGTGGAAATTGCTTTGATATTTTGGGGATAAGATTCATGTCAACCATTTCAAGCTGTTTCAAAAATGAATCTCAGATTTTGTGAAAGACAACTTGTCAGGCTACCAATGCCTTTGCATTTGGATTTGAGTTACAGAATATCTTTGTGAATTAATTCACATTAATATCACATACTATACATGCTTCAACAATTTATAAGCTTCATACTCATCAGCTAGATACATTCATAGTGATTTCATGTTTAGCACCTAGTTTAACAAAATATTATTGAAATGAGCAACATCCTGAATATCAAACTGATGGTTTGTTATCATTAAGACAACACTAAAAGCACAGGGAGTTCTAGAGATTTTCAGTGTCGAGTTTAGGCCTTTGAAGCACTCTAGTCTTGTACCTTGAAGGATCCAACCTTTAAAAGAAAAGGTGCAAACTTGTTTTCAGAGTTTACTCTGGTAAGGAAAGCAGGCACAGAATTGCGTTGATTCTGAAAGGTGAAAGGATAAGTTATTTTGAGACAAGCTTAAATATGTACACTAATGAGATCCAAGACCTACAGTAAAGCCCTTAATTATCGAGAAATACTCTGACCTGAAGTAGTCACTTTTTTTAGAAACAGGAGACTGTTACATAATGATTATATAAGCAAAAAAGTATTTTCATTTTCTTCATATTCTTTAGCGACATTTGTGATATAAAGATGACACTATGGGGCTACTTTTCTTCCTTGCTCCCTTTTCTTATGGACAGTGAAATGCTACTTTGTGGGAAATTCTTAGAACCATCATAAAAGCTTAATACCAAAGCAGAAAATCTAATAAGGACTTTCTCCCCTCTTTCTCCTTCAACACTAACAAAAAATTATGGGAGACCAGTTACTGTTTCCCCTCTTCTCATATCCTAGGGAGATCTCCTGGGCATGGTTGACACCAGTTTAACCTTGAACATCAGAAAATAATTCTGAAATGCATTTGTAACAGCTTAGATGGTGTCCCCCCCCCAACATATAAGTGTCATTCTGTTATTTTAGGGTGTAGATATTGGTATGTAACAGGCATTAATGCCTAGAAGGTTATTAATTTTGAAATACAGACATGGATCTCTTAGGACTGCAATATCACTAAATACAATATATATGACTATTGAATATTTCATAGTGGAGGGAGTATTTTGGTTTTCGGGTTTTTGTTTGCATTTAGTGGTTTTCATCTAGTGGTTTTCATCTGTTATTTTTCTTCAATAAGAAAAAAATACCCACGTAAGATAGTGTACTGCTATCAAATTTCCCCCTGTAGTCAGATTTGGCTAGTGATATACCCGAACTTCTGTCATTCCTGGAGAAAAATCAGCAATTGCATGTCTCACTACTGCTGCTGTTTACTCCTTGCTCAGTGTACACGTGCAACATTATTGAATGTTATAACTGAACATGTTCAGGGCCAGAACCTGACAGAATAAGACACAATCCATACCAAACCCCAACACACGTGCATAGGGTGGAAAAGATAAGCTCTAACCCTTAGGAGATGGCTTAGAAATCCAAATCACTTTAGGACAAACTTCCCAACCGTCATTCATTGTCAGAGGTGTCCGTCATTTTGGAGCTAATTTTACTTCTGACCCACACAGACTTGAAGCAGGCTCACTGTGGCTGTTGTCAATTATTTGTGAGAGGAAAAACTGAATCACGGCGCTAAGAAAATATGAAGTGATCTTGTTGGAAAAAGGCATGATTAGTAAATCACCTAGAAATGTATGTGCTTTATAAGTTTTTCTTATTTGGTTGCTTTCTCTCTCAAAACATTGATTCTTAAAACTTTGAGAAGATTATAAATTGTAATAGAACTAAAGGCTTTTTATTCAATGAAGAATATTTTTGAATTCTGACTGTGCTCGTCAAATATTTTACTATGTGGGCCCATTATATATTAATTTCCAATAACTGTTCGTTCTGTTTCAAAACTGAAACTTGAAAAATAGTGGCAAAGTATAGTCTGCAAGTATATTCTGCATATAATACAGTCAGCTTCAAGTTCCTATTTATGTATGAATAGCAAACATTCTGTAAATGAGTTTTTCTTAATTGGTTTTCACTAAATTGATATATGGTTATGCTAATTAATCTATCATCTATCGCAAAGTAGTTCTTCTGTTTTATTCTTTCTTTTCTAGTATATGTGATCATGTATATACTTAGTCTTTTTAAAGTTTTGAAAGGAAAACAACATATGGGGGAAAATATTACATTTGCATAGGACCAATTTGAATATTTAATTGAACTTCTTTTTGCAAGACCATGGGTCCTGGGTGAAATTTCTGCTCTTCAATGTCTGGTCCTATTTTTCCTGTACTAAAAAATTCAACATCTGCATTGCTATGTTAAATTTGCGAAGGAAAACTATGAATTTGTTTAAAGAAAAATATTGCTTCAAGAAGTTTCAGTCAATCAACAGGTTCCCCTGTTTAAAAGTAACACAATTCCTAAGTATATGCAGACTAAAAGTTGCTGTACGGTGCATGAACATCCAAAAGCATAACTTTATACTGTAAACATTAGAGTTTATGACCTAGGTCCACTTTCCACCAAGAAATGGCTTCCCAATATCCAGTGTTGGGAACACAATATACAGTAGAAGTACTGATGAAACTTACCTAAATGCCAAGACTCCCTACGTTGCTTCTGGTTCTCTGGCCAGCAAATCCAAATTTATATTTGCCTGGCTGTGTTGAATCGGAGGACTGGAGCTCACTCAGCAGCAACCTTCAGAAAAAGGCCTAGAGCAAGTACTTGGTGCAGAGCCTACCTTTACTAGGTGAAGTTATTTAGGGGATTTTACAGGCTGTGGGCATCTGCAGGCTCCTAGGAAATGTAATATACTGAAAATATTAATAATGTTTAGGGGAACAAAAATTTAATATAGCTATGGGACACAGTCTATGTATTAAGTGAAATTGTTTATACAAAGAAGTAGGACATAATAGCAAGCTAAAATACTCAGTCTTTGGGACATACTATTGAAGGCAGCTACAATCACAAGTCGGAGGCAGTAATGATTCACATTTCTCTGTGTACCACAGTTAATTAAGCTAGATTCAGTAGTGGTACTGTTTAACTGCAGCCCAATCAGAAGAGTTTGTATCGGTCAAGTTAATAAAAGCCATTACTTTATTCATTACTTGCCTTGCAAATAATGATTTGCATCTATAGTAACTCCCAGCAAAATCTGGAACTAATATAAAGGACCGGGAAAAATCTTCTCACTAGATCACCTGCTAAACAGTTCTCTCACACAAAAGCTTATATCCATATTGCACAAATTATTTTATTCATATAAATATATATAGTGCGAAGAATGCTTGTATAAGAAATAAAATCCTAAACAAGCCAGTCTGCATCTGGTATTAGTACCAGGAATATATAGAGTGTAGTAATGGGAGCATATATATGTATGTGCGTGAGTGTCTGTATATATATATGGTATATATATGGCTTTTTTTTCATACCCAGGAAGACAGGAGAAACTTACAGAGTCTTGAAAGCTTAGGTAAGTTTCATCAGTATTTTTACAATATATTGTGTTCACAACATTGGATATTGGGAAAATATTTCTTGGGAAAACTGTCTTTTGGCTGAGAAATACTGCTGTATCAGCCATGCAGTGTACTGTTCAATGCTGCTATTGACTTGGCAGCTGTGACATCACCTTAAGTCACTCAGCAGCCGCCCTAATTATTTGAAGAAGTTAAACAAGTTGTAATGACTGTTATATTTGTTTACGAAAACATAACTCTTGTAGCAAACTTATGAAAGAAGGTGAAATAGTTCATTTTAACAGAATGAAATGGAAGTCAGCTTTCCAAGTCAGATTATCAAGTTGGGTTCAGAAAATCTCTTTCTTTCATTACTTTTTATTTACTCTATTTTTTTTTTCACCTGGAAGAATCAGCAATCAGAGCTTAGCCAGCTTTGCAAGGTAAAATAACACTAGTCATCTTGAAATTTCCTCTAAACAAAGATATTGTTTTCCAGGAAATGCTACCCAATTTTGATTATCTCTAGATGCTTTTTGTGCGAAACTTTTTTTCTTCTTTAATTAAAAGAAAAAAAAAAGAAAGGAAATAGTAAAGAAAGTGTCCTTAAACCAGCTCTGTAACAAAGAGGTGAAGCGACTTGCGAAAAATAATAGTCAAGGATAAAATCAAGGGTTTCTGCAAAAGCAGAACTTCATTCCAGCACTGACCCCTTTTCACATCAGTGCAAAGAGCTCTGCATTCCCTAAGTCTATGTGGGGAAATTACTCTAGCAGGTGTACAGTGAAAAAGCCATAAAGCTGCTCCTAAGAAAAACAAAACAAAAAAACCTCACTAAAACCAAAACCACAACAAAAAGCCTCTCTGATTAGTCAAGAATTTCTTACAAGGACTGGAACAGATAATTTAGGTCATACAGGCTGTTAAATTATATTCAATATCTAAGTAAGTGAGGCATAGTCTTTAGAAAAAGCAGTACATTTCTGTTTGAGGAACAACTGATACAGTTGAAGAAAACAGCAGGTTATTACTGTACAATGCACTCTTCAAACTGGTTAGGAAAGAAGTGGTAGTCTCTAGCACATAAGTGGCACAACTCTACAGTCTTAGGCTGGCATCACCTATTGCCACCTGTATTTATTGCCATTATCAGAAACCCCTTTTGGAATGATTTTTTTTTTCTTTTTATGAGGAAAAAAAAAAGAGAGGAATTTTTATGCTTGAATTCTTTGTGCGACTTCAGATGCTGTAGGGTAGCCAAGATACCTATGTAGGGCTCTTTGATTTAAAACAGGATTATCACCTTCTAGAGTAGCAGCCAGAGGTGAAGCATGTAAAAATGAGCCCTTTGGCACACTTAGTTACCAAAAATGGTAGTAACTGCATCTTATATCAGTTCAAAAAAGTTAAGCAATACCTAGCTATTCTGAAGGCAGCCACAAACATGCTTGAACATCTTATCATAGTCTCTGTGTTTGATGGTTGCTGTAAAATAGTGAGCTAGAACTTCATTTAGCTAGCTTAACATATAATTAAATTTCCAAAACAAATACATGCTGTTTTTGAACAGCACATACTAATACTGGGAAAGAACCATCATCCTTACAAAAATATATCTGACAGCTTCTTTTAATGAGAGACAATGCTGTAAATATGGTTTCCTATATCAAAGGGAACACATAATTTGCTTTGCTTTGTAGCCTTTTGAATGGCATTTAGTTTAAACTTTTCTGTCTTTTGTAGAATTCTCAAGTGATTTAATTTGCACATTTTGTAGTGAGAGATGCTATCATGACAGAGAATGTTATGTGCTTAAAATGGCAGATTTCTTCTTGTATTGAGGTCTCAACAGAGATTTTGAAAGATAGTTCCAAATTATTCTGTTTCATGTAAAGTACCATCATTTGTAATCACCATGTTGAGTTAAATAATGTAAACAGAAGCAAAGTTCATTCACAGTATATTTTATTTACATGATGCAAATGAAGAAATTATTAATGCAGTAAGCCTGTTTCATAGAAGTGGCTTGCTGCAGAACCATGAAACAGCATTGAAAGGCTCTAACTAACTATGTATCTTCAACCCGTCCTTGGCCTCATTTACATTTTTTCCTGTTATATCAGTTATTCTCATGAAAGATTTTCTCCTTCCCTAATGTCAGTCTTTGAAAGCTGGTATTGAAAATATAAACATTTGAAACAACAATAATTGCTGTTGTTAAACTTAGGAGAAGGTGGGAGAGGTGGTGTTTCTTTAGGTTTTAATTCTCGTTAAGTGGGAGCTTTTATGCTGGCTTGCTGCTTCTTTCTCCAAGCCAATTTTTTTAGCCAGAAAGCAGCCAAAGTCAAGGCAGATCTATTCCCCTCAGTTTACTGGGGCAATTCTTGATATACTTTGTAAAAAAGAGAGCAGAAGTAAGGGTACAACAGAGGTGTGACATCCTTTCAGTAAGTGTAAGGTGTTCCTTAGAGTAAAGAGTGATGACTGAAATCAACCCTTCTGTTAATGGACTTTTTACACTGAGAGGAATTTCTAACAGTAGCTGGATACCTGAATGGCCCCTTGCTATGCTTGTAAACATAAATGCATATCTGTAATAAACTGTTTGCTTGCTATTGAATACCATTTCTGTGGTTGAGTTATGACAATTTGTAGATTCAGAAAAAGTGTTACTGTGAACTAATTGATTTAAATTGATGCAGCATTGAAAGTAGAAGGCTTCTGTGTTCTACGGTATTATATCTGTCCTTTGCAATAAAGCCTAATGTTTCAAAAGACTCTACCATTCTGTAGAGACTTCAAATGCATGTTAGCCTTTCTGTATGTGTCAACATCCAACAGGAAGACAATTACCTAATGACTACCAATGGTATTTATTCTTCTGACTAAGGAAAATTCAACTGTGGTAAAGCTGATTTTCAAACATAAATATGCTTGTTTTCGGAAATGTTAAATATCTTTACTACTCTGAAATATACCACATTTCTATTAAGATATGCTGAATGAGTATCTCTGTTCCCAAGCAATGCCCTTCCCTGGTGTTTGCATTGCTTTAGTCTGTTTCTAAGAGACAGTCATGCCCATACCAAGAGCAAGTACAGTATGACAAAATATTGTCACTAGTGTTCTAACAGAATCTCTACGATCTCATATGAAATGGCACTTTTTCATTGAGCGTGTGGTGTTCTCCTTTTCCCATATTATCTTTTGCAAAGGAATTCACCTGGAGGTAAACTGCTTTTATGTGTACATACATTATATACGGTGTACCCATTCTCCTTCCTTCCTCTCCATAGCATCCACTCCATGCATCCATTTGTCTTTATAATTCTGTTTTCATCAGTAATGTATGTCCAAATCATTCAGTAAGGCCTACATACATAGACCATTATATCCCCTTAAAGGTCTACAAAGTCTGTGCGGCTAATGATACTAACGAATAACCATATTGTTGCATCATGCCGTGCTGTTTTCTGCTTAAGCTGAAATGAAGAAATCCTGAAAGGTATCAAATTCAAATATTGCTTTTTTGTTTAGTATATTTATACTAAGTAAGCACTATTAAAACATATAGCTGTCCACTGCTGTGTTCTCAAAACCCCCAAATCAGACTCCTTTTTTTTTAATCAATACAACATTTTAAGTTTTGTCTACTGCATGAGAAGACATACCCTACACCAACTATACCATCCTTTAGAACATTAGCTCACAATTCTTTAAGCAAGTGCATCATCTTATGAATTTCAATCATTGCCTGAAATACAGAAACATATATGCTTTCAAAATGTCTGCAAATAAAAAGTACAGCTTTGGAAATACGTATTCCAGTAATGATATCTACGTATACATGCAGTTTTCTGCTGCTACCAGACGCATGATTTCAAGTTCATCATTCTGAATTTAAAAGACCTGGGGCACGAGCAAAGCAAGTCAATATTGTTCAGAGGTAATGAACAGTAGCTCAGGTTTACAGTCAGAAAATGTATTCACGAATGTAGGACAGGAGTCTTACAGGAAAGTCAAAATTTATGGCGACTGCCACTATATTTCTTATGAAAATTATGGTTTTAACATATATCTCTACCATTTGACTGGTGTAGAAGTGCTTCCTTAGTTGTAATCGGAAAACTCCTTAATCAGAAAAGACTTAGCTTAGAAGATAAGAAAACATGAATAAGCCTAGTTGAAAACAGACTTATCTCTTAAAGCAAAACTGAAGGCATGTCAGCAGAGATGTTGGCCAAAAAGATCCATGAAAACAGTGTTGAGTATACCTCACCTCCCTCAAGCAGCAAGAACTAACCTGAGAAAGTGTTCAGAGTAAATATTTTTGGTTTGTTACTTGTGATAGGGTTCCCATTATATAAATTGAAGAGCAAATGCAAATGGTATTAATCTTCACTATAAGATAAAAATACTTAGGGACTAGAAAACATAGTAATAGTGATTGAACTAAATCTGAGCATCCTGGAGATACAGGTGGGCATTGCAGCTGATGTGTAGAGGAGCTCAGGCTAAGGATGGAATGCCTGTCTAAGGGAGAAAGTAGCCTTGAAATGTTACCTCTGTGTTTGTGTAAAGTTAGCTAAAATAAAATCACAGCAACTCATCAGTACACTGTAAAATAAAGAGACTGGTGGTTTTTTTACCTTTTCTTTCCCTTTCCAGCTCTTCGCTGCTATAAGCATATACTATTTTTTCTCAATCCTGAACACCCAAACTTTTGCTGCTTTGCACCTAGAGGTGAGGTTCCACACTGCAGCACTGATGTGTCATGACAGATATAACTGTACATCCTTTTACACTTAAAGCACAGAGTGTAACCAGCAAGACTTCAAAAGGCTGCAGTTCATTATTCGAACTCTCTCCATACAAGCTGACCCATATTTTTGCTGTCTATAACAGATTTTGAAGGACAATTTTCAGGAATTCATAATGCCTGATTTTTCTCCCCTGGATAGTGACCTTTATTTGTAATGTATTTCTTTCATACTGTTGATATTTAATTACAAATCTGAATCCCTTGTGGCTGTCATACTGTAGAGCAGAGTTTTATGTACTCATGTTGACAGTATTAAGAAACAGCTAGGTTGGAAACAGTCAAGAGGTTTGAGCTTCTTTTTCTCTGTTATTCTACTTTCCTGTCTATGAAACTTATAACCCTGCTTTTTCTTTATTTCCCTATCCCTTCAGTAAAAGGAAAAGCAGGAATAGACTGGGGAAAGAGATTCATCCAATACTTTCTCATTTTCAGTTATTCACACTTATTCTGTGATTTCTCTGTTGAGACTTTAATTAAGTATTGAGATGGAAAGGAACTGATTTGATTTCATACATAGGTGGTAGTTTTAAATTTGCCTAATCTGAACCTTGTAGCATGTGGTCCTCAACTCCTGTGTAGACCTAATTGATATTTGACAGTCATTCATGGCAGGCAGGGTTCCTGTATCCACCCAGCAGTGCGAAATACCAGCTGTTGTTGATTCATTGCCTTGTTACAAGTGTTGGGAGGAAGCAAGGAGATGGTTGTTTTTAGTTTTGTTTTAATTTGAGCACTATATTATTTGGCTTCTTACATGTAGATAATGGCAGATTTTATTTTTTGTTTCTTGTTTGAGTTGAAGTGCCCTCTTGAAGTAAAAAAAAATCAAAATTGAGTCAAACATCACTAAACCATTATTTACAAGTTAAAACATACTTATACAGAGATGGTTTTAGACCTAAATTTAATATATGACACAAAAATTAGTTACACAGCTAAAGAAGAACAGTCTAAGGAGATGGGAATAGCAGTGATACAAATATACATATTTGTACATGCTGCTTTAAAACAATGTATAAAATTGGGAATATCAGCAACTAATGTCTTTAGCAGCTTGACTCTTTTTCTTAACACAACAGAAAGAAGCTGTCTTGTCCTGAACTTGGAGAGCCAAAGAGCAGGTCAAAATTAGTATAGACTCATTTCACATCAGAAATCACTATCTAGTGTTTATATGCAGGTGTGAAATATTTACAAATGTTTCAAATGCCCTTATGTGACTTAACAACACAAATATCTGGCTTTCAAAACTACATAATTCTTTTGAGGTTTTATTTCCTATGTGAGCCTGAGCATAAACATTGAACGAGAATATGCTGTTCTGTGATTTAGAGGAAGATGAGATATAGCACGGTTTTGCAGGCTTGTCAAAGAACCCCTTACATTCTTCCTTTATATATTGGTGTGCATTTGCTTGTAACTTCAGTGGGATGTATCTTCTTGGTTTCATTTTTTGATAAAAAGGGTTACAACTAAAATGCAAGCTAAGGTAAACTCTTCAGTGTTACATTATTTTTGTCACTTAAGATAGTTTCAGAATACATGGTATATGTTTCCTTTGATAAGATCTTCTTTTCTCTTAAAGTCATAAGAATCCTGTCTAACTCTTGTTTTGCTGGGCTGGATCTTCACTGCTTGCAAATGAAAATGAATTACCAGCAGTGTTTCTGCATTTAGAGTCTATTTATGCTTACTACGTTTTTCCTCTTGTGGAATTCATTTATATAGTTTCTGAGTTGATTTCACAGTCATCTTCTACCCCACCTTGTTTCCTTTTCCTTCTATAATTGTTTCACAGACCCATGTTTATGTAATAAAGTCTGAACGCGATAGAGATTTTGATCTGCATAAAACTGAAATGCTTCATTTTGACGACTGATTTTCTTTTGCAGTTGTTATTAAAAGCACTCTCATTTATGCTATTAGCAAAACAGTCAGTGAACTCTGCCTCTGTGAACTAAACAATGGTGTATGTTTAGCAGCAAACCAGTGTACCTGCAAGGGAGCTTTTTAAGAGAGCTGTGTAAACCAGAGAAGTGTCAAACCTGTGACACGTCTCAGAAAAACAGGAATTGATTCAGCTGCAAAGTTGGACTTATCCTTTTATATCAGCCATTTAGGTGCAGATCTGAATCTCTAATAGGGAGAGGAGATGAGTCCTATTCTATGGCTCCCTTCCCATATTTTACATTCATGCATTTAACATCACTGTCCTGGTCCATTTCCCTTATGGTATTAGCTAATAAATAAAAATAAACCAAGGAAAGGATTATTCTCCTGATCTTTAAAGATGATTTTTCTCCTTCTAGGGTTCAAAAAGTTTCCTGTTTTAAGGGTGACAGATGTGTCTAATAGCTTTCTCATTCAAATTTTGCAACTAATGGCCCTTAACAATACTTAAAAATTGTCTGGATCCCTGCTTACATCGACTTTGACCTATAGTCTAAATACATATCTGGGGTACACTTAGTAATAGTTGGTAGCTGAGATGCTTTCAAAGAAGATGCTATTGGAACAGCTTGCATTTAAGAAAACATTACAATTTCCATGAAAACTACTTTTTTCCTAACTCTTCCATGATTTGTATAGCAGGCAAGTGCTGCATAGGTTGTTTGTTTTGGGGGTTGGGTATTTTACTATTATGAGAAAACATCTGTTGATCATTTATCTCTGTAGGATAGCAGATAACCACAGGACAATGTGTCTAATAGAATCAATTTTTTAATTCTTTCTCACTTGCATAGAGTTATCATTAGATATGCATGATGAGAAATTGTACTGCAGGACAACTCTCGTGAAAATTCAGCTATCTGTCAGGTGATTCACAGATAGCTATAAGCATAAGTGATTTGAAAACAGCAGGCAAACTTCCCTTACAACAATTTGCCATACACATTTGTTGAGAAGAACCTCCTATTAGAATTCTTTAAAGATGCTGAGAATTTATAAAGGATTTTCCTTATGTTGTTGTAAATCATGATTAATAAGATTGGAGTTTTAAAAGAGCAGACAAAATTTCTCATGCAATCTAAGCAAGGCACTCATTAGTAAATGAAAATGAGGAAATATATATGAACGTATCCTTTCTCATAATTATGACATTTCCATTTTGGATATAAGCCAAGTGAAGGTACTGATGCAAATAATTTTAGCTTTGTTGCCAGGTGAAAAAAAATTGGCTTGAAATCAGATTAGGTATTTATTTATCTTGAGACAAAGAACTCCTTTAGTTTTAAACAAGCATTTGTCAGTGACAGATACAACGTCAGTCAAGTCCTCCAAGGTGCATTTCTCAATATGATAGATGCAGAGAGACAAACCTCTAACTGTGTTTCTTTTTTTAACTGTCTGGTTTGTGATGCTAATGCAGACCTGTCTTTGAGCCAACACTTAGGCACAGTTAAATGCTGAAGGGTCAAATCAACACCTTCCACAAAGCAAGATCTCCTAGTTAAGTTATGTTGTAAAAGGAAAAGGAAAATGTCTGCCTGTCTGATGGAAATCACAAGAAGATTGCAAATAAGTAGCCCCAAACAAATTAAAATTACTGGATGATTTGCTGAAGAAATAAGATTATTCTAAAAATGATGACAGAATCATATGTTAAAGGAAAATATCATCAGATTATTAATGCTTTTTTATAATGAAAATACCAGCGTGGGTCAAAGCATTTAACTAAATAATTCAGTTATTGGCTTAATTATTTCTGTCACTGATGTCAAACATATGAACAGATTACCTGTTAGATAAATTGTGACTTTTTTGTAAAAAAAAGTCAAGATTTTGAAAATGATACAAGTACAGCAACATGTACATTTTAATGCCTTAGACATTAGTAAAGATGTCAAACCTCACAAAGCTAATAAGAACAAAACATGTCTCTACAATGATGAGAGAATTCTGTCTCCAGTTCCAGATGAGATTTTAAGCGGTAGCTGAAAGAACATAAAGTTTGAATGACAAATCAAAGAAAGCAATGTTTAAAAGAAAAGAGGAACTCATAGGTAAGCAGATAGGCTATAGAGAAAAGCCACATTTTAATGAAACAAAACACATATGATTGAAGATAGCAGATAAACGAAGATTACAGCAGAAGAGGGGAGCAGGTCAAACACAATGAGTTATGTGTTAGACCTTGAGGAAAGAGATCAGAGAGGACATTAAAAATATAGTGTCAACATTATATGAGGTATTCTCAATGAAAGAACTACAAGAGGATCAGAAGCTTTTGATGTAGAGGTACCAGCAGATGTTCTTTGTGAAAGACAATGATTACACAATGTGTAAAGAGAGATTGAAACGGAGCCCCACAGAGTGCTGAAGAATGTCACTAGTGACTTTATGTATATAGCACAGAAATACTAAGTGCAAGCATCATAGACTTCTTTCCCTTAGAAATAGGAGGTGTGAGGAGTAGTTTCCCTTTGCTTCTTGTCTCCCTGTTTCCTTTTGCCACTGTAAGGGATAGTAAAAGAAAAATAGAGTTAAATCAGCCCATACCACAAAAGCTGGAAAAGTAGCACTTAAGAATGCCTGAAAGTAACACAAAGGACTCCTGAACCTAGACCAGTATTTGATAGCGATTGTGAGATAATTCACTTGGAGAGAGCTGCAGCTGTGTTTTATGAGCCAAGTAAGTTTCACAGAATGGCCAGTTCTTGTGTTTGCCAGCTTAACAGGTTCATTGAGGACATTTTCAAAGCAAATAAGAAAAACATAATTTGATGTGTTGAATTGCAGGTGTAAGGTGTATTAGAAAAGGATTTTTGCCAATATCTGCTAGTACAGTAGAGAGCAGTGAAAAACTGCTCCATCTCTAGCTTTTATGACTCATTGTAGCCAGGCAAGTGTTCTGTGTTCACAACATGATTACTGGGTGCAGTTGCAAGGGGAAAAAGAATCAATGAGTAAGCTAAAATAATTAAAGTATTTCAAAGGCACCTACCATCTGGCAGCCAGGTATGAGAACACTGCTTAGAATATAGTATTTTTAGTGACTTTTTCAAGCCTTCTTTAGGAGAGTATTGAGCCAATGAATACTACAAAACTAGCTCCGATAGCTGGAAGTAAGCTTGAATTGTTACGTATTCAGACTTCATTTAAGATAATATTTTTTCTCACCTTCATTGCCACCAAGGTATTCTACAGCTATACTCAGTTTCTAGGACTGATGCTTTTTCTTTCACTTGGAGAAAAAGGTTAGTTTGCTTGTCTTCCTTTTTTTTTTTAAAGTGATGCTCGAGTGAGTTTATATAAGAGAAAGGAAGAGGCTTCCTCTGTGTTTAAAATTAATGTTAATTAATGAGAAATGAAATGTTCTACGCTATAGAATCCCCATTGGACTCCGTGAGGCAACATGTTTAAGAACAGGGAATTTAACATGAAAATGATAGTGAAATAGTTTCCAGTCAAGGAAAGAGTACTTCAGCTCCTCATAGGAAGTTTCTCTTCATCTTGCCTAGTAGGTGACATCTAGCTGACATGTATGGATTGTGATTTAATTCTGTCGTCACTTGCTCTAAAACAAGCTGATCAAGAAAAGTGTTTTTCAATACTGGCTGTAGTACTGTTCTGCCCTGTGCACAAAGCTAAGCAATCATGTAGTTAGTCATGTGTTGGCAGAGGGCAATTCTGTTATGTTTCACTATTGATCATTAAATCACTCTCAGCACCGAGTGCCTTCCAGTAATACATCCGATAGCCTGACTGATATGTGCCACATGTGGTTCATGCTCTCTCTCCTATCTTCCCAAGGTGAGAACAGCATTTAGTTTGTCTTGTTATAAGTAAAAAGTATCTTTCCATCTAGCTATCGCAAAATATTTTACAGATGTGATCATACTGTTTACTCTTTGTGGGGAGGGGGAGAGAGGCAGTGAGGTCCTGTGAACTGTCTAATTCTGCAGTTAACAGCTCAGTGGCAATTTTGAGGTGAAGGCAGGTTGATTCAGCAGCTTTCTGCTATAGCCACTGACCAGTGACGTTTATATATCTCTGTGACTTTGGCAGCCCTTGGAAAGAAATTTCCTGAAACCACTCTTGTTTAAGCACTAACAGTGCGACAGGAGAAATATTCTCTTGATGTGCAGTTGATGTAACAGAGGAATACCGAGAGGACATCCTACACTGGTGCTTTCGAAGCTGCTAGTGTTGTTGCAGTGGAATATAGGGACTTCTACATTTCTGAGATGTGTAAGTTCATTCTATGAAAGATGAGGATGATTATCATTCATATGTTATCAAAGTGTGATCACAACAATTAGAGAAAAAGCACATGTGCAAAAAGCAGAGTTGTGATGAACATTTGCCTGCTGCCCAAGCTATGAAGTACCATTTTCTTTAGGATAACTTAAAATTTATATCAAACAGAAAGAATCATGGATAGCCAAATGATAGATCAAAGTTGACGCAAAGATATCGAAGCAGAAGTACTTTTGATCTTTTAGCATTTTCTAGATAATGTTCACAGCAAAATGAATAGGGGAAAGCTGTAGCCACATATTGAAGATGTTAAAGTTACTAAAGCTTTTATTTCAGATTAACATCAACGTAAATAGAGAGAATGTGTGTGTGCGGGAATGTGTGAGAGAGAGATTTTTCGTGAGCCTGTAAATTACACATGTATGTTTATTTCCAAAATACTTAAAACAAAAGGCTGAAATTTCAGCATTTTGACCACAGTATTTCTTTTTTGTTTGTTATATCATTGTTTTCTGGAGAGTTTAGTGTGACAAGAGATTATGGGAATTGTATCAAAATACTACACTCCCTTTTTGCAGGTATTCACATGAAGATTCTTTTAATAGCATGGTACTTTGAAGTAATCTTTATTTGGATTGTGAGTCATTACTAGATCGTTTGTACTATGCAAACAATTGGAAAAGTAATCTAGTGGCAGTCAAATGATTCCATTTCTCTTTCTGAGAGAGACATACCATTTTAAGTAATGTTACTGCTGGGAAATTGGGAAAGGGTAAGGTAGAAGTGATAACAGTGACACAGGAATAGTGAATATTAAAAGATTTCTTCACTGAGCACCATAACTATCTTAACAGCACATGCTCAAGAAAAGCATTTGGACTTCTCTCAATTATTGAACCAGCCAGAAGCATTTTTAAAAAAGGTGACAATCTTATAACTCAAACTTAAAAACCCCAAAGCTCTGAGCTAATAATTATGGAGGTTAGGCTGTCATGAAAAAGAATATTCAGCAGAAACATTAATATAATCAACATCTTGTATATGGCCTGTTTAAGCTGCAATAGAGCTTCCGCTTCTATCACTGCTCCTCCAGGAAGCTTTACTTGTAATGTTTATTCAAAGTCTTTCAGTATATTGATTTAGATTTCATTACAAAGTTGCAAATTTATCTTGTTCATGAGAGAAAGGTTGCAAGAAAATTTATTAAGTTACTAAATTTTTGTGCACAAGCTTGGAACCATAGGAAGCATAGAAGCCTCCATCATATAGTTTGGTATAGGTGTATAACTCAGTATAGAATTGGCTTCTTGTTCATATAGGGTTCAATTTGTCTCTGGCAAGGTAAATTTTCATGTGAGATTTCTATTGTTTATTGCTTAAGAGCAAACTCAGAGTTCTATGAGGCACTAGCAGGCTTTTCTGTGGAATGTATTTCAACACTTTATAATAATCATAGCAAAAGAAAAACAGTTGTGTAAGCTAAGGAATCTCTGAGCATCAACAAATTTGATTACAATTCACTTCATGCTCATGATGAATGATTTTCTCAGTTCCAGCTAAGCTGAGCTTATTTTCTCAGACTTACTTGTATATATCTGCTTGGCTTATTTTCTCAGATTTACTTGTATTTCTATGCTTGGAAAACTGTAGAGTTCTGCCCCCCCTTTCCTTGGATATTTCAGACAGTTCAGTTAAGTTGTTCACACTCATTTAAATTTTGTATGTCAGATGGCAAGTCATAAAATGTAATAAAATTTAACATAAGTGACAGAAAACACCACATGGTGCTTAAAATTTAAAGCATAATACATTCATTTTAGTATCAGATAGTTACAATCAATTTTGATACTGCAGTAATTTGGAAATGCAGATGTGAAGCAGGAAAGGAGATAACTGATATATTGGATAGGGTCATGTTGGTTTAATCAGTTCTTTCCCCATAATTAGTTTCTTATATGTAGATGTAGTTAGTATAGTACCTTGTGATTTCTGTAAGTTACTGTTTTCTTCCTAATATTCATCTGTGATGTGATAGTTATATTATTATTGTAAGTTTAACAAAAAAAATGGATTAATTGCTGGAATGCAAAACTATAATGAAATACTTACTTGGCTTTTGCCAGGTCTGCGCTCTAAATCAAAAGTCTGCAACCTGTAAATGTGAAGTTTGCAGTCAGGGAAATACAACTGAATATATCTGTGGCAGAGGTGTGGAACAGTAAACTTTTCCTTAAAATGTGGTTCAAAGGATATGCAGAAATTAATTACAAAAAGTACTGCAACCTTGTCACTACTCTGGGTATTTTAGTATAGAAAAAGAGTAGAAGAGTAACCAGAAGTGTGAATGTTTTACGTAAGTTGAGCTGAACGATACACGCTCAAGGAGCAAGTGCAGTGAAGAAGAGACCTAAGATTCCTCTGTGGAAACTGTCAAGACAATTAATTAGCAAGGCTGTATGTATCTTGTCATCAAACATGTGATGTATTTGTCAGCCCATTTGTGCTAAAGGCCTAGATGATCATCATATTCTAGACATCTGTATTCTGATAGACTTTCCCCAGTGGACTTATCTCTTGGATTTTTCTATATGCCTCATTTACTTTAATTATCCTTTTAATGTCACCTACCCATTGCTGAAACAAACTGTCTTTTTATCGTATCTCCTAACTCAGAAAATACATGGGATATTCTGCACAGGACTGATTGTAAAGGAATGGATTAGCTCAAAGATACAAAAGGAGAAGCAATAAAATACTTTTTGCAATCAAGAAAAATGCGATCACTAATAATTTAAAATAATAACACGGCTCTCAAATACTGTACTTTTTCTCCTTTTTCTGTAGTTTCCTGATGGTCTTAAAGTGATTTCCAGTTTGATAGATCTCAAACAGTGATTCTTCAACCTCAATTATTTTTTCTGGAATTATTTTTTTCCTGTTCTTACGGTAAGAACCTGTATCAGCTTGATCATTTATTAATAATCTAGTTTGATATGAGTATCTTTAAAGCACTGATAGAACATAATTTTCAAGATAAGCCATTTAAGTCAATATGACCTAAGCTACCTATCACAACTGTAGGATGGTAGTTCTGTGTTTTTAGGCATGGATAATATAAATATGTACAACATCAGAAACATATGTATTTAATGAATGAATTTAATAATTGTCACTGTAGCTAAGCATACATAAAGTTCAGAGGTCAGTATGCATTATAACAGGAAGTAAAAACAGTTACTAAATTCACATAAAATGCTACCTAAAAGGAGTTACCTTAAAGAACAAGAACAAAATAAAATATTTGAATTTGTGCATGTTTTAAAGAATCTTAAATAAGTACTTTTCCAAGAATCTGATGCTTATCAACGACTGTAAAAGTTACCTGAAAGTCATAAGTATGTCACAAATTATGTATAATTGGACAAGAAATTAGAAAGGGGTTTTAATCACTAGAAGAAATGAATTCTGGAAGAGCCTTCACAGCCAAATTTGGAGCGGGAAACCCCAGTTGCTTCAGGACAGAATTGGGTATGTTTTGTGGGACTGTAGAAGAGGATGGGAGTGAATCTTAGAAATATAAGTCTGCATTTTAATGATTTGAATATCCAATGTCTATTTTGAAAAGAATTGTTTCTTTAAGGATAAAAAGAAAAATAAGAAAAAATCTTGATTGTTGTACTCTATTCATTTCATGGAGAATGTTGATCTTTTTCTGACCTTTCCAGACTAATTTGAGCTAGGTTTTAGGCTAGTACTAAAAAAAGTAGTACTGCTTTTCACCACGTAAAAAAATTCCCCATGTGTTTAGTGGGGATGTTTTGTTCAAACGCCCAAGGGTAAACTCTTTACTAGTCAAGAGTGAATTCTCTCATCTCTTAGGCTGACAGACACTGCTACTGGGAAGTCTTACAGAAGCTTTTACCTCGGATAATTTGGCCACTCTTCACAATTAAGAAGCTGGTAGTCTGCTTCTTTTCTATAACTCTCTCCAGCACCACGCTGCACTTTTTTAGTCTTCTGCAGCTCACAGTCAGAGGTCTTCACTTTGTTGTGCTAGCATACCTGGGGCTGCTTTAAAGTGAGTGCAAGTGGAGGAGGGGGGAACACGAGTAGTTTGAAAACAGCAGGAAAAGCACTAAGTCCATTTTGTGCGAGCACAAACAGCAGGTTTGCTAGTGGTAATATGATACAGTCAGTCCCAAGTTCCTAATCGTGTTTATATGTTTAGAAAGCTCAAGGAAAGAATAACAAAGCGTGATGAAATTACACAGGGTCAAATGTGAAAGTTGCAAGCCAATGGCACAATAAAGTTACATAAAGTCTAAATTGGACTTTCAGAATTTACAGTCCAAGTTTTTCTGTGTAAGTGTTTTGTTGGTTTTTTTCCTATGAAATTAATTAAATAGTTAAGTTGCATTTCAAAGCATACTTGAAAACTTTTTAGTTTACAATAATTATTTTAATATCAGATTATATTTCTGCCTATCTTGATTACCAGTGTTCAGTTAATTTCATGTATGGTTTCGTGTTAAAATAGGTTCAGAAACTATTTGCTCAGCCTGTGTCTAGGAGTAAGCTATCTGCTAGACATAAAGGGAAACGTGGTTAGTACTAATTAGAATAATGCGCATGTTTACTTTGGCATCATGATGTATAATCCCTTCTGCAAATAAGTTAGAAGCCAGTCTTTGGAAGATGTCTTTAAGTTTTGTTCTTCACATAGAAGGTTGAAGTGCCGTTGGTATGACAAGCTGCTTTCACCAGCTGTGCCCAGAGCAGTGTTAGTAAAGCAGCTCCTTAAGTCAGAGGTAGCACACGACTATCAGCACAAAATCCCCATTGCTTCAATTCAAAATTAATGGAACACAGCAACAATGAGAGTCTTTAATAATCCTTGCTCTTAAAAACTGATTTTTATAAGCAATGGCTTTCTCAGTTTTTCAAACTGAGAAGTTTCTAGAAATGTTATTTAAAACCATACAATTTCTGAATAAAACTTTTTGTTGCTTTTGTTTGTGAGCTTTATGTTGTTTTGTTGTTCATCTTGATAACTTGTCTTTCACTTTGATGAAAAGATGTTTATATTTATATTAGTATGTCTTTCCCAATAGTTATGATCAATTAGCAGGTTAAAATGTGGCTTGTCCAAATAGTTTAGTTTTTCTATACAAAGCCTGGAATTTATTTGTCTAATTACAAAGTGTTCGTTGACTACTAGCTTTGAAAAACTGAATTGCATTATAGCAAACGAATGCCAATGAGTGTTAAAAAGCTAGGCAAATAATACAAACTTTCTTTGAATGGTTTTCTGAAGTTTTAAACCAGTTGTCATCTCCTGTATTCATACCCTGTACCAGTTTTCTCATTGAAATCCTTTCACCTGCACAAGAACACAAAATCGTTGCACCATGTAGTTCCAAAAAAATTCATCTTATTATGGTACCAATACCTTTGAGGGATCCCATGTTTTCCTCTACGCAGTATCGAAAAGGTGTTTCTCCCTTGACTGACAAGTAGTCACTTGATAACTTCATGGTATTTTTAATAAGAAAATGTGATCTATTCTCCATATTTTTAACTGAATGGTAAACAAGAGTATGTGGTTTCTTACAGTGATGTTTGCTAACACAAACTTTTAGAATCAGTGATTCATTTTGAGGTTGTATTTTGATGTAAATTTTAGTATATTTGGGTATTTAAGCCTCGAAAGTACATAGGCTCAAGTTGCAAAGCTCTTACAGTAGTTTCCTAATATCCTAAGTAAACAACATGTGATGAAATTTAGTTTCTTTTATTTTGGTCTATGGAAGGTTTTAGGGGACAATGGGGAAGGATCAGCCGGGAATGTTGTATTTCCATGCATCTCTGGAATTACTGGATCACATCACCTACTTCAGCTCTTGAAGTATATCCAATGTTTAAAATTGGTTTGTGGAACAGTTTATAGTAATTTTTAATAAAGCTTTAAATGATTTTCTAAGTAAATCTGAAGTACAGAAATCATGCTGAGAAAATACTACCACTACCATCATGTGTTAGCCTATTTTTTACTAAAAGAGATGAAACTCTTGAGTCAAACTGAAGCTTCCCTTTTAACAATATTTCCCTAGAAGAAATATGGATTTTCAAGGGAAAAGAAAGGGAGCAAAATTAAGTTACAAAAGGTTACGTAGGAAGTCTGATACAGAGCTGGGAACAGGACTTTGAAGACTGAGGTACATGACACATGTTTAATCCAGTAGGACCACATTGCCTTGTGCAAATTGCTTGAAATCTCTTTACTTAGCTAGACCAACTGTAAAATCCAGCTAATAAAGCTTAACCACCCTTGTAAAGTGCTTTGAGGTCTACATATGAAAAAGCACTATGTGAATGCAAAGCAAAGACTGAGTGGTTTTTTCTTCCCTTGAGGAGTAAGTAGGAAGGAAGATCTGAGTGATTTATTTGGGAATGCTGTGACCCAGGGAGTAGTTATTGACTAGGAAGCTTGAAGATGTAGATTTTCATCTTGAATCTGATGCTTTAGAACGTTTTGTACTGGGAGGAGAGCTGTCCTGACTGAATATTTACATATTTTAAGTGATGAATCGGTCTAGTTTTTTAGTTATGAATGAACAGAATAGCAGCTCTACAGCTATGATTATGAGTTTGGCCAGCATCACTCATTCTTTCCAGAATTTAATAGCCTCTGTTATATGTTTCCAAAGGTTGGAGTTGTTTTTTTCTTTTTTTTTTTTTTTTTAATTTAGTGCAGAGAGATATTGAGATAAAGCCAACTTTAAAGACTGGAAAGCTTCACTTTCTCAGAAAGCATTGTTTAAAAGTAAATTATTATTGCTGCCTACCAGTAAGGACATTTTCTCACCTGTCAAATCATGCAGAACATCTGAGCGCTTAAAATAGCGAAATAAATAATTAGCATCTCCAGAAATTGTATACTAGGCATACAATGAATTATTCCTATTAAATACCATTTATTACATTTTCTTCATGCACGGAATGAAAGGGTACTCTGTATTTTGAGTAAAGCATAATGTAATGCATTGTGGTAAATGATATGTTATTAATATTTAGACTGAAGTGATTAAAAAAAAAATCACCCAAACAGATGCTGAGTATCTAGATAATCTTCAGGTAAGCTCTCGCATCATATTTAACAATACGTTTTTTCCACATTAACGAAAATATTTAATTTCCTCTCCTCATATCTGTTCATACTCTTCCATCTACTCCATTACAATAGGCACATCTTATCAGTGTCCATCAGAATACAACCCTCAGCTCCCAGTATGTTGCTTAAAGAAAGCAGTGAAAGGTCATAATTTAATAAGATTAAAAATGGCATTTAGTCATTTATTTCTTTTTACAAATGTGTAATCAAATAATGTATACAGGACCACTGGAGAAAAAGGATATAGTCTTTGCAGATTTTGAAGAATTTGTTAATATGTGATATTTATAAGAAGTGCAAAAACAGAAAATGGAACTTCTCTGGGTTTTTTAAGTTGCAATTTGTGAATGTTAGTCACAGATCTGTGCCTCCTTATTTCTAATCATATTTGGTTTGCATAAAGGAAGAGTTTGTATGGAGATATCAGCAACTAAGGGCCCAAGAAAATAATACTTTTGCCTACTTTGCAATAGAGAACAGAGTTCATAATGTGCATGTCTACTTATGCAGATACTCGTACACTGATCCAATTGAAAATCTTGATCTAACTCTAAATAAAATATCAGCAAAGCCGTAATCATACCTCTGAATTTGGTAAGATTTCTGTAACCAGGGTGGAGTACTACAATATTTTAAAGCTCCGCTAAGCTATAAGTAACGTGTGAAGTTTGGAATAATTTTGAGAGTAGTATCACTTGTTATTGAGTAAATAAGAGAAAATGGATTTAGGCAACCTTACAAAAAGGATTGATTCCTGTGTTTCTTCAGTCAAAATAAGTATTGAGATTAACAGAAATACTCATTTAATCTTTGGATTTGGGTACCTAGGTATGCATTTATGGCTAAAAGGGCTCTTGGATAAAGAAATATTACTATATTGTAAGTAGCTGTTTGGAAAACAAGGTTATGTTCCCAGTTAGTATAGCTTTAGTGTATATAGGAAGTCATTGAAAATCTAAGCACAATACCTCAATCTCCTATTCTGTCTGAGGCATTTAAAAGCAGCTTATGGCCATTGAGCTTTATCACTGACCTCATATTTATGAAACAGAAAAAAATGTTGTTTCCTATTATTAATTGACAGCAATTCATGTTTCTCATGCTATAGTTTCAATCTTACTCTAGAAGCTACTATGTTGTTTGCAACGTAAGCACTTTTCCTGGCATCTCAGTTAATATATCCTCATAGACAATCTCAAATAAGTTTTAGGAAGCTCGGGGAATGCTAATAGCATCAAAATTAGCTACCAAACTGTCCAGTATCCCAGTCCTTGGACAGCCATAAAGTTGATCGTATGGTAGGTGAGGTTGGTTTGTCAAATAATGGTTTTGTAATCACTAAATTATTTGCAGTTGTCCAGGTCCTGTTAGGTGGTGAACTGTGGTGCCAGTGAAATAATGAAGAAAATTATTCCCTTGGTGGCAACATCATTGACTTCATGCATTAGTAGGAAAGGGGCATTGGCATGTCTGTCTGAATGGTCCTCTAACGCAGTGGAGTGTCACCCCTAGTGAACAGTTTGCACACCTCCATTTACCTTAATTTCCATTTCTAAGGGGTTTTGTTCAGTCCTTCAATGTCTGATGCCACTAGCCAAACTTCAAGGAAGCTCTTCCTAGTTCAATAGGCAAATTTCATTCTAGTTTCACAGACATATTTCCGTGTATGGTCTGTATTATATCAATGAATATTTTATCACTACTAAATGTGATTTGGTCTTTTATATTAAACCTGGTAAAACTAGATATAGAACTGCAAACAATATTGGAAACTATTATTCTAATTGTTACTGAAAATGCGTCACCGTTTGCCACTCTTTTCCTTTTTAAGAGTATAACCACATGAAAGTAATTGTTCTGCTTTGTGGAACGCTGATAGGGGAAAAAATTGTGCTTGGCAGATATTTTGAGCTATCTGTTGCTTTATGTCACAGTTTTGAGTCACTGAATAAGACGATTGTAGCTACTACTGCCCTCTTTAAAGATAAATTCTTCCACAATAATTGTGCTGTAATACAGTATTGTCAGGAAATGCAATATACTTTACCTTCATGAGAAAACCACTCTAATTGGAATCATTGGACCTTGACTTACTTGTCACAGCTATATTCAGGGTGAAGGGGAAATCTCTGAAAAGTCTGATCATGAAAATTAGACCCTGGCTTCTCCGAATAAAAGCATTATAAAAGGACACATTCATACACAAGCTTTTTCTGCTTCAGTCTTTTTTTTTTTTTTCCTACTAATATGTGACGAGAACAATGGGAGATGGGGAGGAGGAAGAGGGACAGACTCGATTGCATTTGAACAGTCTGACTTGTTGCAATTCAGTAATGAAAACACAGAAAAAACAAACAACTATTCTTGTTTCTTGTGCTGGAAGAGTTAATAAAAATCTCTGTCTTAAACTTGAGAACAGGTGGGGGAACTGCAACTAAAGCCATTGAGCTTAATGAGAATTAGTCATGCATTCTGATTGTTCAGATATTGGATGAGGGACCTGTAAGGCAAGTGCTTTGCCTAAGCTCCTGAAGTCTGGATAATAAATAGAAACAAATCATCTTCTAGTGATTAGTAGACATGTATGCAGAGAAATCATGACACAAAAACAAGACAATCCTTATCTACTGGTACTTTATCTTTACATTGCAGTGTTACAAAGCCATAGCTAAAACACCCTCTTCTCTATTTAGTATAATGATTGCTGTGATTATTATTTAGGAATACTGGGAGGTAGTTGTTAATGTTTTCCTAAAATATAAATGAATAAAGAGAAAATTAGGTCAACAACAAGCACGTGAGTTACCCTGCGTTGTTTTGTGGGTAAGAAAGCACAGTTTGTGGAGCTTTGTGGAGGAAAGCACAGGAATAAAAGGCATTTGATCTAAAATGGCCTTTAGGCTATGTTCCTATGATTATTTGCATCGAAAGTTTTCAAAGCATTGATCAGCCAACTTTTTATACTGGACAAAGGCTCAAATCTATTTTTTTATTCCCAACAGACTTCTCATTCACTTGTGCATATCCAACTCTAAGATTTTTAATACATTTAATCATTACTATGTAAATGAATAAGATCCTTATATTTCCTTGGTTTCTAGACTTAGGTGATTGATTAGTGCATATCCAACTAAATACTTGCAATGGTATAACAGGTTTATGTTACATAACACAGAGAAGTTTGGTTGGGAAACACTAGCTCTCAATGAAAAAATGAATAACTTGCCTCATTTAATAAGATGTATAATACACTACCAGTCTTGGCGTCACTCTTGCTTGCATGTAATGAAGATCACTACAAAGTGAGCACTGACACATAGTGAGTACTCCAAAAAGTATGGCTCTCAAAATATATCTTTAGACAACAAATTATTATGACTGAGTTAAAGACACGAGGCAAATGAGAAAAAAAAACCATGTTATTGAAACTCAAACCAAAATGTATGATTCATTATTTGCTGAAAGCGTACCTAAAACCTTTGCAGCTGCACTATGTAACTCCTATATTCTTAAGCAGAGTTTTTTAGGACAGAGCTGAAGGAAATGCAAAAACATAAAATCAAAAAGATATTTCTAGAGATTAAATAGTTTTTATTTCCAAATCAGCTACACACATAGCTAATGGAAAATATTTTCTGCAGACAGAAGGGATAGTCAGCTGTCCCAGGAGCATAAGTATGAAGTATCTGTTAAGATTCTTTTTTATACATTTGCATATAAATATAAACATCATTAGTAGGGGCTAATTGCCCTGTAGGAACTAAAATGTGAGCATTAGCATCTTCAGGGTTGCTGTATTTTTTTTTTTTATTTGTTTTTTAAGTATGTCTATCACACATCATGTTTGGTACTGCATGGCTGCAACAGATGATTGCTACCATTAAGAATCTCAATCACAAAATCAAAACCATTTGGAATGGTTTCCAGGGCCACACAGCACAGTAAGTAACCATAGAAAATGACTATATTAGTTGTTTTGCTTATGCATATTCATAAGGACACTTGATTTGACTTTCATAGTAGGGGGCTTGTAAAAACTCATCCACAGATTAGCCCCTACACAAAACTGAATATCAAAAATAAGAAGATACCATACATCATAAAAGTTCTTCTGGAAAAAAAATATAAAACCAAACCTAATGCAAAGAATTATGCATTGTAGCTCCTCAGAAGAAAAATATTACTGTAAAAATACGGGATTTCAAGTATTTAGATTTTAGTTGTTCTATAGGTGGAAAAGGTCAAGGACTTGCACACTTTATAAGGGTGGGTTAATACGCTACATTGCTTTTCAAAGAACAATTGAGTCATCTGTGATGTATACCACTCACTTGGATGTTACACTTGGGAGCCTTTAATATATATGTCAAAAACACTAGTGTTACATGGTGGTAAAAAAAAAAACTATTTACATTTAAAATATTATTGTGTTATTGCACACTTGAGAACTTAATTGAAGTTTGATTTCAGTCTTAATCTCAGCTCAGAAGTTGTTGGCATTTAAAGAACAGCAACCAAATAAATAAAATGCTTGTGTTCATGGTATTCAGATGATGTTTGTTGTTGAGGAACAAATGTCTTGAATTATGGATTAGAAATAGTACAAAGAGATCTTCTAAAAGACTTTCTTTCTTTAAAAGCATACAAACCCAATATTGTCTGAAAGTGAAATGCCTGTGGGTGAAGTAGAACATCTGCAAAACATAACACTTAGAAGGTTTCCTCCCTCCCATGACCTACCCAATGTGGATGAAAAGCAGGAATCTGGGAGCCACCGATTATTGGCAGGAGTGGATTTTCAGACAGTTTTGACCCCTTTCACTGGTTTTTGTTTGCTTCACCTGTCTGTTTTCCAACTCATCTGTCTTTTTCTGCTTCCCTGTCTGGTTTCTTACTTTTCTGTTCCCTACTCCTGGCAGCTTTTTCCCTGTCAAATGATGAACGCTTTTTGATATGGTTTCTTAGAAAACAGCACAGGGGTTGAAGAACTGGGTGCTTGCTAGGAATATTCTGCTTATCAAACTTTGTCCTGTGTTATTTTCAGATGTATCATCCTTTTCACATATAGTTAGTCAGTTCTACATGGAGAATTCTTCTCCTCCTTTCCAGTGCTGCTTGACCTAATCTCAAGAAAGGGGAATTTTGTTGTTTAATATGTGTTGAGTCAGGGAAAGACTTGCCAGCAGTGTCAGCTGCAGGAAACTACAGGAGAGTGATATGCATTGAAAAGCTGGGAGAACCATATATAGGAGGTTATTTAGAAAAATCTAGTTCTGTTTCTTTTCAGGCAAATCTTTGAGCAGGTTTGCGTTTTTCAGGTTTCAAGATGCCTAAATCCATACCTTCTGGTATATTTGTGATTCTTCAGAAGCCACCTAGCTCTGTTTAAAAGCTTGCTTTAGCTACCAAGCTAGTAGAGATTCAAAGCTAGAAACATTGTTGGGTTTGATTTAGCTTTTTCTACCTTCAGATAGATAAAAATTGAGCTAGTATGACATAACACACACTCTTGATTTTCTATCCTTAATGTCCTTATTTTTTGTTGTTTTCTCACCTTGCATTTATTCATACATTCATGCCATAGATTTTAATGTCTCGAGGGAGGAAAAGATTTTTCTGTCCTTTCGTGAAAGACCTTGCACTCTTCTGTTGCTAGATAAGGCATTAAGGTCTAGCCACATTAATGTCAGTAGATCTTATTTGGGCTGGGGAGAGGCCCAGGGCTAAAGCACAAAGTCTTAGCTGAGACAGTCGCTGCCAACACATTTTTATGCTGAAAGCAAAATTAATACCTTCTCAGCTGGATGTAAACCTTGGACTACATAAGGCCACTTGCTCTTTGCTTCATTTGCTACTAGAACAAATCACTGAAGTGGGCTGCCTGTAAAACAGGCAAATGTGATTGCAAAAAAAAAATGCCTTGAAAACCTGTGTAGGAAGTCCAGCCCAGTAACACTGTATTTCTATGTGAGCTAATGATGCATGATCAATAGATGTGATGAACTGTTTGTATTAAAGGATATTGTTCTCACCACAGCATTAGAAGCCCTAGTGGAAATCGGTACTGGCATTAAATGGTGTAGCAAACTCTGTGACTGGTATGGTAGATAATGCTTAGGATGGAGCATAATATGTTTATGTGCAGGGTGGAAACAGAAGTATGTTTTAAGTATACACCCAAAAAGAGTAATGGTTCTTCGTTAGTCAGTGAGAAACTTAACATATGCTTGATCCAAATTTTCTGAGGATGGTCATTTAGCATCAAGTTCATAGGTAATAGAACAAGTTGGCAGGTTCTTTTTAGCACTTCTTTTGAAATTATTGCTTATAATCTGATTTCAGAAGTTGGCAGTTGTAATTATCCCGGTTAGATAAGTCAATCCTATATAAAAAAAATTAATTTTTCTAAAATTAGGACAAAAGGGCATATTTTCAATACCGTCTAGAAAATTCCCATATATTTGAATTTTGGTAATCTTGAAACACTTTGCTTAGACTTCTGTATTAAAACAGGAAATACAGTATATACCACTATTGCTATGTACAAAACCTATATTTTAAAATATTGATTATACATAATGTAGCAAAACCTTTACTTTTATTTTAATTATTTTGATAGTTAGGGTCATCAGCACTTATTAAAAAAAGAAAGAGTTTGTTCCAATGATGCAGTTTTTGTGGAAAAGTATTCCATTGAAAAATTTTAGCTGCACTTATTCTCAGAGTTATCTTATTCTCAGGGTTATCTCATTCTCTGTGCCATCTAGTCTCATCAATTTGTCATGTGAAAGTGCAGAGACATAGCACATAGCATCGTGTGCCTCTTGAAGTCACAGCAAATTGATCAAATTCTTGTCCTACTGCAACTCTAAGTGGATTAGGGAAAGTGGATTAGTTGGTCAGAAATTACTTTTTTAAAGCGTTCACACATTGCATTTTGCAGATGTCCAAGCACCTATTTATTGTGGAAATTGTTTGCTTGATAAAATGAAGTGTGAATGAGAGATAACAGAAGATAGTCTTAGTGTATGGTTGGAAGGGGAGAGGCTATTCCACCTTCTTTTCCTGATGCGCCCTAGGTTTCAGTGTCAGCATGGTTTCCCAGTGGTGCTGTATCTCAGCAGAAAAATCACTGTATCAATACCGCACACTAAAATTTAGGCTCAGAGTTTTAATCAAGAAAAGGCTTAGTTATTGTTGGAGAGTTTCCAGAGAGATTAGGTAAATTAATACAGTTATTAGAGTTGTGGTCTGCTTAAACTCTTGCTACATGATCCATGCAGCAGATGCGATGGAGTTTAGTGAATTATTTTATTTTAAGTATTTCTTCACCAGTCTTCTGTATTGCAATGGTTTTGAATTTGAAGATTTTGTTCATTCAGTTTCTTTGTAAAGAAGGCTGCCTGTCAGTTATCGTCAGACTTGTATCCACTCATTAACAAACAGATGGAATTTTGGAGGTGGACGTCTTCCATTCTGTTGAATTCATTGCAAAACTTAAAGATCTCAATGAATTATCAGGTGAAAGGATTATGGAATGGGTAAAGTTTAGATAGTTACACAAGAACAGAGCACGTAAATGCAGTTTTGGTTTGTGGCCTGTCACTGAGGACTGAACATGAACTAAAATGAAGTAGTAAAATATAGTGTTCCCTTTCTCGTACAGGTGTACAAGTTATATTAATTCAGTAAGTTGAATTCACAGGAGATGTCACGATATTTCCTGGCTGGTTTAGGTTCTGTTATGTGCTCAACAACATTATTTTTGTTTAGCTACTCACCACTTCCCTTTGACGACCTTAAAATTACTGTAAAAATTCTAATTATCCCAATTTCCAGAATACATTCTGAGTGAAAATTCTGTGTCTTGGCAACCAGGAAGGGACAGTTATTCTCTTGAAAAAGTCATCCTATCTGACAAGATGAATTAATTATCACAATTCTTGCAAATATCTGTGATTTTTTTCCTTATTTCTTCTTTGGCTCTCTTTACAGTAAGAGTTATCTCAATTAATTGATATTGGAATTATGCAAGTTACAGAATTTAGCCCTTAAATGAATCTTGGTGAAGTGGGTTTGATTCAGTTCATAGAAGTTCATGTCTGGTGGTATATTACACCTGTTTATAGCATTTAAGATTTCTTGTGCTTAGCGAAAAGCAATTCCCAGTTTAAGAAACCTTGAATTAAGATCAGTCTGTATCAGAATATGTACCGCTTGGCATTTGTATATTTTTCCATGTCAGAGAGTCACAGATGAAATATTGTGGACATGGAAGTATCCTCAGTAAAATGGCAAGAGGTTTAATGCAAAGAACCTTCTACTTTAATAGATAACTGCTATTGCCTAAGAAAGCAGTTAAATAGCAATACCTTTTCTTTTTCTTTCTGAGTCTTGGGTCTTATAATTTAAATTATACAAGAAAATACTAGTTCTTTGTATCATTGTTCATTTTAGTGCAGGACATGGACTTGAAGCAGAAATGATAGAGGGATGTGCAAAAGCAAGTCTGAATTTCTGAATTACATTAGAGAGGTTTAAATTCTTCTTTGAAGGATGAAGACAGAAGCAGACCTTGGTCTGTAAGATTAGCCACAGGAAATAATCAGCTAAATTAATGAGTAATTTGAGAATTAGTGAATGGAATAGTAGAATTTTAAAGACAGGCATTAACTGGTTAGCCTAGGTTAGGCTTTCTTTAGAAATGGTAATAAAACTTCTTTTCAGGTCATTCCATAATGTGACCTTTTCATGGTGCTGATGTAAATCTAAAATAAAAACACAGGGAACACAGCCCAGCACAAAGGCACAGGCTGAATGTGCTTGGCCTTCCAAGGCTCTCTGTATTTCTTTCATGTTCTGGGTCAGATTATCACCTTGAACAAAGCAAGAGTGGTAAGATGAGGAGGACAGAAAACTTACTGTGGAAGTATTATATTGTTTCTCCCCATTTACTGCATTTTTTACTCTATTGAAGCTCTTGAAAGATCTGACCATTACAAAAGAGTCTTGCCTGACAAGGAATCTTCTGGATTTTCTCAGCTGGGTCTTTCTCAGCTTTGAGACAATTACCAAAGGAGGAGGAGCTTGCTAGCAGAACCGTGGTCTTTGTGGGCTAATGGGAGTGTTGGAGTGCACTGTCAGGAGTGGGTTCTGTCAGGCTTCTGCGGGACCTCCTGGCAAGGGGCTGTCCCAGCTCCCTCCTTGTCCCATAAACCATCACCAGCCTCAGCTGCCCTAGATGAAAACTGAACTCTACAAAGCATCTGAACCAAATCAATCGCAAACCGTGTTTCATGTGCAAATGAATTTCAATCAATTTCAAAATTAAATTCAACCAAATTACTTCTTTCAATATTCCATACTTGTCACTTGCTATTTCCCTTCGTCTACTACATTTTGCACTCTGAACAGGTGATTATAAACAAGAACAGGGTTTAAACACGTCAGCAAGTCTGGCTGTCAGTATCAAGATGGTTCTTTACCAATTCCTACTCAAACCTTTAAATCAAAACATATTTCTGGTAATTTTCATGAGTGTTTTCGTTACAGTAAGATCCTTGTATTCGAAAGAAAGCCTCACTAATTTTATGCCAGAAGAAGCAGAAACAGTTTTGAAAAAAACACCACAGAGAATTTTAAGTTCGTATTCCAGTAAATATTTCCTGGTACTTGTTTAGGGTGTTTTACTCAGTTTTAGTGTTATTATGTGATAAATTTAAAAAAAAAAAAAAAAAAAAAAAAAAGGAAGGAAAAATTTCACAGAGCTTGAATTTAAATATATAATGACAATAAATTCTTGTCACTTTAATATTTTCTTCATTACCACATTTTATTGGTTCGTGCTTACTTTATGCAAAGATATATATATACATGGTTGTTGATTTTGGGGGAGCTCATTATAGCGTGACATTTAGTATATTTTTTTAAGCCTGTGGCTATGGTGCAAACAGGTTTAATTTTATAAAAGGGCTGTACTCATTTCAAGATCAGTTGTGGAAAAAAATACAACCCGAGTGCCCTGCACAGAAGTGAAAACCATATTAATAAAGGAAGTCACTTAATTTGGACATTTGTTATATATATTTTTAATCAGTAAAAGAATAATAATAATAAAAACGGATCTGTTATAACATGCTTAAACTGATGAGGGGTTTCCATGGAGAGTGCATCATCAAATACTTTTTGCCAGTCGAGAAGGTTGGCTGCTTTCTCTGTAATTCACCCTATTTGTCAGCCAGGCTAATTACAGTATTCTGTTTAAAATTATAGCACCCTCTAGTGTGAAAGAGTGTAGTAAGACCTTGAGTATTAGTAATACAGATCGCATTATAGTTTTCTGTTAGTTATAGCTCTATATAGTATTGTTTTTGAAATAATGTTTTGGATAGATAAATTGTTTCCCATAACTTTGTGAGGAAGTCCTTAAGAAATAATACTAATATCACTTAATATTCAGTATAGTGACTGGTGGTTTCTGTTAGACCTTTGCAAATGTAGATATGTCATACTGAATCTTGATGCATTTAAGTTCCTGTGTTCTTTACTTTTCTTCATTTTTAAAATATATAATTTTAATTATGCAGGAACTAATTAGTAACATGCATTTTCTTAATTCATATATTAGTAAAAGATAATAGCATTTTCACATTTATAAAAGCTACCTCTTCAGGCGTGATGAGTAATGTTGATTGAAAACAGTGGCTTATCCATTTTTTTATCTAGAATATTCTTTTGGATAGTCTCAGTAATGAATCCAGATATGAGTTCCTTTTATACTCCTCTTGTAATATCAAAAAACCCTTTGTTAAAATGAGAATGATGGCCAGAGCGTGGAGGTCTTGTCCTCCAAATCAGAAATACAGAAAAGGGTTGTTCATTTGCAATCAAGAATGCTAAAACTTGACTACGTATGTCCTTTTAAATATTTTTTATTCTGGTGCCCCGGAGTTATCTAGATCTTCAGTAACATGGGCAGTTTCAACACTGTCCTTATAATTGGCACAAGTTACTTGCATGTAGTAAGCGACACAGACAACATTCTCAGTAATGGCATTTCCAAGTAATTCTTCTGTTGTTTGAAAGGAAAAAGAACTCATGCATAAAAATACTAAGAGACTCCAAACTAGGAGGGGTGCTCTTTTGCATTCAAGGCACAATTTTCTGAGTTGTTACCCTTTGTTTCAAAATGGAGTGCAACAAAAAAGAAGTGCGTGTGCATAAACACATGTGCCTTTTTTTTCTCTGCTGCTAAAGTCTATGTTGTGATTGGCACTACTAGTTATTTCAAGGTAGTAGGAAACATTAAGACCTGATATTACAACTTTCATAATATATCTACTTCTATTTCTGTGCTTATATTAAAGTTTAGCTCTTTGTGTGTGTATAACTGAAATGAAAGTTCAAACCAGTGACTCACTGTCATGGAATAGGTTACTTGATTATTAATATTTTAACATTTCCTTTTGGCAAATATGAAAGTAATTGTAGCTAAGTATAGAACCTAGAAGAAATAAACTGCTTCTGGATAAAGTAAGATAATTGTTGTCTGATACAGTAGCATTATTTTGAGAGCTACATATCAAAAGAGGGAATAATATTTCCCATATTCTATCAGAGCCTCTTTCTATATGAGTCACATCTGATAAAGCTCTTTTTGAGAAAAAGATAAAGTTCATCTTAAATAATAATGATTTGCATATTCCTATTATGACAGCTGCATTATTCTGAGAAGTGTGCTGTGCTATTTCTATGGCTTCTGAAAACAAGAAAAGGTGAGTCTCAGACTGTAAAAAAATCAGAACAAATGTTCTCAGCATGTAATTAGGCCATGCATATCTTGAACATTGTTCTTGTGACTGCTTTTATAATTTTTACATAGTTATTTCAGAAAGGTTAAAAATTATGCATGCAGTCTTTATTATATTACACACATAATTTCAAAAAAAAGCATTTCTCTGCACTAAAAATAATAAATTAAAGAAATAGATTCATTGTGTCGAGAAAAATTTATTTCTTGAGCCTCAAATAATTTAATTCCTTTTTATTCTATGCAAAAAGTAATTCTCTCCTAGGGGGAAATTATTGCTTAACTACTGTTATGTATTCACTGGCAGTCTTAGCCACTCAGCCAAAGATAGTTCTAAAAAGGAAGTAGAGAAAGCCGATTGAAGTGAAATCCGTAAACTAAATATGAAAAATAGAAGACTTAAGGCTTTATATGTTTCTTTCACAAAAAAGACATAATGTTCCTGACACTAGAAACCATTTACAATAAACTGCGGTGACTTTATCAGTGTCCTATCATGAGTACTTTAATATACCATCATTTACATGTTTATTTCTGTAAGTACCTTTACTTATTTCCAGGTCACACTTGGAAAAAAAAATAAAATTATTCTGGTCAGGAATGAGGAAATATACCTTATGACATAAGATAGAGGATAGAGGGGAATGCTGGACTGGTTTTAGGAAGAAATAACTGTCGTAGCTGCCATTGTTGATGTGCTTGGATACCAGTGCTCGCGTTGTTATAAGCTTATAATAAGCACCCACTCATGCAGCTGAGACAGCTGCTAAAAACTGTTCGCGAAGATGGCATTTAAGTAAACCACTAAGTATTGTACCAGTCAGTTAGGCGCAGAAATGTGAATGGTAGATGGAACTTTCCAAGTCATTACCTGCCAGCCTCATTGTATTTCCATTAAGATGCGCAGTAAAATTGTATTGCACATACTTGCATAGGACCTATGGATTAGTACTCAGATACCTCAGCTGAGTCCTGGTGCAGGCTATTGGTCTCTCCCTCATTCTCTGCATCAGCACACATAAAGTGGGATTTCCTTCCATCTGTACAGGCTATTTGAGGATGTGGGTTACCAGAGAAACCATTCTCAAGGATCAGTATTAAACGTAGGAGTTTAAGTAATGCTTATGTGCAATACTGATGGGATCTAGATGGGCTTTATATAGGAGCAGGTTCTTTAGTACAGACACTGTAACCATCCAGACTAGAAACACAGGCAAAGGGAAAGAAAAATAGCTGAGATGCTTGTATATTAATACGTGATGCTATTAATGTGGATGCATTGTATAGAATTTAATACTAATTGTATGACACAGACCCAGCAGAATAATAGTGCTGGAATACAGGTGGAGAGCATAGAAATACAAGGTGAGATGGTAGCATCAAGGATTTATCAGCCTTACACATTACCATAATGTGCATGAAAAGAGAATCAAACTATTTTTTAAGATTAATATATTCTGTTAAGGATAAAAAAAGTTGATGGAAGCAAAGAACCTAATTATTTTGGAACTTGATATGTTATAGCTTGTGTTTGGAGATTCAGTTCTGTGTGTCTGTATTTCTATATGTGTAGCAATAAAAACTGTTTGGATTTGTTTGGGTTTTTTTAATACATTTCCTTCCAAGAAAAAACATGATATTATATTACTTACCAAGTTGTGCACAGTGACTGTTACTGTAGGTATTAATCTTGCTTGAGATGAGAGTAAGCTGCACATAATAAGCCACTTTTTCTATCTCTCTTTTAAAGAAAAATCTAATTTTTTAAACTATTAGGAGGATGCCAGTCCTGTAAGTGAAATTTTCTTCTCCAGTCCTGTTCATTGCTGAAGAGGCTGCCTGGATAAACAGGCTGCTTCCTGACATGAAATCATAATATGCATTATGACATTATATTTTGTTGTCATGGAAGCAGTTGCAGTGATATTCTTGATTCTGATGTGAATCTTAACAAGTCTTTTACCTGCCATCGGGTTTCAATCTGAGGGGCAGGTTCTTGCCTGCGTTATGTATTCCCCTTCAGAGAGCCTGTCAGTCATTGATTACCAGGTCGCATGTCTGATATAAGCCAGCAATCCCACTAACCTTCACAGATTTACAACCTTTCTACTCTCATTACAATGTTCAAGTGACTAGGAAAGTCAGCTACAGAAGTTTCTGGCATTAGGACAGGACAACACAGTTGTTTTGTGGCCAGGCGTATATCAGGGAATAATTTTGCATGTCAAGCTACAGAGAAATTGTGTCGAATCCTTGAGTTTCTGGGATTTGGAAAAGACTGGTTTATGTATTTTTGGCATTTATAAAACTTTCAACGGGTGTTGCATGTGTCACAAAAACTGGATTTGCTTTCACTTATAGGCACTACTGAATCTGGTTCTCCTCATTCTACTGGTTTTATCACAGAGCTCTGGCTGCACCTTAGCAGTACAATAGCTGACTGGGCATTGCTCTCAACTTCCAGGACTCTGCAGCTCTGTAGTTTTCTCTTGGTTTGGTTATAAGCAGAAATCTTCCTGGAAAAATAACTCTAACTCTGTGCTTTTCAAAGTGCATGATTTTGAATTTGATACAACTATGCCACCGCAACCGGGAGCACAGGATTCATTGTCCTTTTCTCATAGCTGTTAAAGCATTCTGTGCAGAAGATTATTAGTGTTTCTTGGACGTGTGTGATTCCAGGCTTTGGCCATATCTTATTGACTGCCCCAGCTAACCTCATCCTGTCAGTCTGCTCCCAGCTCCAGCACAGACCGGCTCTTGGCAGAAGGCACGGAGAGGGACTGTAAGAATGCGCTACCCTCGTGTCCCCTTGCTGAGCTTCTGTAAAGGTATGAGTTCTGCTTAAAAAATTCACAGAAAACAAACTGGGATTTCTCTCTCAATTTGTTTTATTGTTTCATCCAGGAAGTTATTGACAAATCAAGGTGTTTCAGCCTTTAGTATGCAACCAGAAGGAATCATTAGAATATTGGGTCTGCACATTGCTTCAGTGGAGCATTAAGAGTTGGTTTAGATAACTAGATAAATTCTGGTTTAGAGACCATGTTTAATAGTTCTGGATCTCACTGAAAACTTGCAAGTCTGTTTCTGCCAGCAGACAACAGTAAACAAGGAAGGCCAGTAGACTAGTCCAGGTGAATGCATGCTGCTTCATTACAGAGCTGTGTCATTTATTTGTCATTATGATCTTGGTGGAGAAGGTGTTGTATATTTGAGAAGATGAAAGGTAGAAACAATATATTTATTTCTATTTTTTACTGTCAAAATGCTCTGGCAGTACAGGATGTGTTATTACTGATTTGGATTCTTCTAGTTTTAGGAAATGTAAATATTTTGCATATTGCAGGAAATACACAAAAAAGAAAATGGAAAGAGATTTTGATATCACTTGAAGACAAGAGCAATTCTAGCTTTTATTCAAAAAACGGTTAAGCACATGTTCAAGTCCTTTGAAAGGCAGTAGGCAATGCACATGTGTTCGATTCTTTATTTATGTATTCAATGTCTTTATCAATGACCTGGATGAAGGCATCGAGTGCACCCTTAGCAAGTTTGCAGATGACACTAAGCTGGGTGGAAGTGTCGATCTGCTGGAGGGTCGGGAGGCTGCAAAGGGACCTGAACAGGCTGGACTGCTGGGTTCAATGGCATGAGGGTTTACACGGCCACATGTCGAGTCCTGCACTTGGGGCACAACAACCCTGTGCAGCTACAGACTGGGAGAAGCCTGGCTGGAAAGCTGCCAGGAGGAGAGGGACCTGGGGGTGTTGGTTGACAGCAACTGAACATGAGCCAGCAGTGGCCCAGGTGGCCAAGAAGGCCAATGACATTTTGGCTTGTGTCAGAAACGGTGTGACCAGCAGGTCCAGGGAGGTTATTCTCCCTCTGTACTCGGCACTGGTGAGACCGCACCTCGAATTCTGTGTTCAGTTCTGAGCCCCTCACCACAAGAAGGATGCTGAGGCTCTGGAGCGAGTCCAGAGAAGAGCAACGAAGCTGGTGGAGGGGCTGGAGAACAGGCCTTATAAGGAGCGGCTGAGAGAGCTGGGGGTGTTTAGCCTGGAGAAGAGGAGGCTGAGAGGTGACTTCATTGCTCTCTATAACTACCTGAAGGGAGGTTGTGGAGAGGAGGGAGCTGGCCTCTTCTCCCAAGTGACAGGAGACAGGACGAGAGGGAATGGCCTCAAGCTCTGCCAGGGGAGATTCAGGCTGGACATCAGGAAAAAAATTTTCACGGAAAGGGTCATTGGTCACTGGAACAGGCTGCCCAGGGAGGGGGTTGATTCACTTTCCCTGGAGGTGTTTAAGGCACGGGTGGATGAGGTGCTAAGGGGCATGGTTTAGTGTTTGATGGGAATGGTTGGACTCTATGATCCGGTGAGTCTCTTCCAACCTGTTTATTCTATGTTTCTATGATTCTATGATTCTATGATTCATTTAAATCCTGATTTCATAGATGAAGATATGTATAGTATTGTGTGAAAGCAGTATTCTAGACTGTCGCAGCTCGACAGACACTCCCCTGTACCGGACTCTCGCTCCTCCCCGGCGAGGAGCATTGAGATGCAGACTCTAATATAGAGGAAGCTCAAATGGCACTTTATTGATTGGGCAGTTCCCTTTTATAGCCCTGTCCTGCAAGAGGCCCTCCTTCGTGGGCAGTCCCTGACCTCTACCATCCCATCCTGTGTTCTTACGCATCGCCGTCCCTAACTTGTTGACCAACTCCTCCCACACTAGACCAGGACTAACCTACAAACTTCTCCTAACAAAAAGAAAAATCAGTATAGTGAACAGGTTTATAATAAGCCATGTTGGCACCACCAACTACATAGCTACACTAGCAAAACTGAGCTTATTTTATTCAGAAGGGATATTTTCACTTTCTGATTCCAATTGTGGCCTATTGGAGAATAATAATTCCAGTCCTAGGGGTCTGAGTACAATGGAATTATTATTACATGACCAAATACTTCAACTAGAGTCTCTCCACTGCTGTAGTTATACTGAAAGCTTCAAAAATTGGATTAATTGATGTATAGGTCTCCTTCTCATGATCTGTAAAGAAGGGATTTCATCTACCTGTGCAATGATCTTTTCAAAATCCCATGCACTCCTTGTTCTTGACAGTAATGTTATAGCAACTGATGTACAATTGCTTTACTATGGATGAATTTTCTCCCTCTAAAGCCACACACGGAAGCTGTAACTGCAGCAGAAAACACATTCTCTATTAAGTGGTAAGCAGCTGAAAATTAGAGTTGCAATATAGGATACCATTTTTGTAAGCAAAAGATGTTAGCTCCACCATGTGATAGCACTTAAACACAATGGTTGCAGCTAAGTGTAGGAGAATGTCACCTTCATTTCAGGAACAACTTCCTGAAACGAAAATTATAATTTTATGCCTTAGGGAATGTGTCTTTATTTCATGTGTCTAGGTTATTAATTGTATTGATTGTTCCCAGTCAATATTAAGCTTCTCTAACAGTTATTTTGCTTCTCTTTGGATTCTGGAGAATGGATATTGTGCATAAAAGTATCTGTTTTTCCAGGGAAATCAGATTATATAATGAAAGATGTCATTGTTATATTTGTATTTCTCATAAAATTATTAAGTTAGGTGTGCAGAAAGCAACACTGTAGCAAGGACATTGAATTCTAGCTACATATTCTTCTAACACTGATGGACAACATACCATAATGGTTTTAAGCATTTTATGCTTTCCTTTGCTTTGAAGTTCAAGCTAAAAATGTTGCTTAGTAATGTATTGTCTCTTTTTTAATCTACACAATACAGACAGATTCTCTCATTGGAATGTCACAATAATCAGAAAACAGCAGTTCAACAACCACGAGTTAAGCTCACATGACCTTCATTAATTTCATGTGAAGTCTGTCATTACAATGGGGTGCAGATTGTAGCTACGTTTCTCACAAGTACAATGTCATATCAAAAGTGGAGGAATTATTTGAATACACTATGATGAAGTCATAACAACCACACAAGTAGCTCCAACACTGAAGCTTCATATGATCGATATTACCAGTACAAATCATAGCTCACTAAAATGCAATCATGCTCTTTCTAAGAGTAGGTTCTTTTTCTTTGTTACCATTTGAGACTTCCAAAAAATAAAATAATAGTATATGTCATCCACAGACTAAACAGACTTACCATTAGGAATAAGATATACTAAAGGAATACAGGGATTCAACCTGGAATCTTAGCAGGTATTTAATGTAACAGCAGCATTTGAACATTTTTTATCCATGTCATCCTTTCGGTATTAAGAGTGGCACTGATGTAACAGGAGATGTTCAGGGAGTATAAAGGCACTGCATCTACTTGGAAGCACAAAAGCAGATAAACTGCACCCTTGAGAGGTAATCAAACACATGCTAGGGCAGAATAAATATGCTTTGGAAAGGGTACAGTGTGTACTTCCCCTTTTCTCATTCTTCCATTTGTCTTCCTAGAATGCCTCTTTGTGAAAGAGAAAAAAAAAAAAGATTTTTTTTTCAAAAACACTTTCCCCTTTACAGCAGAGTTTTTGTGGGAAAAATGAAGCACAGAAAGAGATAGTGACAACAGCCAAAGGTATTTTGTATCACATTTAGCAATGGTGTATAGTCTAAAAAAAAAAAAAAGATAGTACTTGAAAATCCATGTGGACAGAATGGTAAAAGCTTCCATGAAATTAGGTGATCATTCAGTCATGAAAAAAAGGCTTTGTTTCATTGCCTGACACATTCTTGAGGGTTTTCTCAGGTATGTGATCGTTTTGTAAAAGTAAGACGAGTAGTTTGTCACAGCTCCACCAGGTCTTTGAGAAGACCCATAGTCTGACAGCTCAATCTGAACTCTCTTTCCTTGCACAATAGAATTTTCTGGTGTTGAAGTCACTCTGAAGGTATCTAGCGGTCACTGCCAAAATCCTCTTGCTGTTCTCCCAAACTGTTCAGCAAACAAAGAAACCATATGTCTAATGAATTGATAGCCTTGTCAGTATATTTAGCCCTTCAAGACTAGGTATTCAGCCATCATTCAGGCTTTTCAACACACTCTGTCTCTCTTTGTCAGGGAAACATATGCATTTTTTATTTCTTTGATATATTAATCAGGTATAATTATCAGTAATAATAGGGAGTAATTCTTGTGGAAATAATTTGATTGTTATGATATCCATTCTGAACTCTTTGCATTGCCTGTGTACTTACACATAATAAGGCAATTAGTTTATTGCTAGCAATTGATAGAAGAGTTTTGTGTCACAATAGATCCTTCAAGGTTTTTTAAAGTTTTACCTTAGTTTCTTAAATCAAATCGTAGTACTCGTCTACTCAGAACTGTCAACAGAACTTCCTAGTATCAGCAGGGTTACCTGTGAATCAGTCATAGAAATTCTTATGTATAATCAATTTGAGGCTTGAGACAACTACATCCAAAAGGCATTTGGTGAAGAAATCATAAGATGGGTTCTTCAAATAGAAGAAATGTGAACTCTGGGCACTTTAGAGAGAATGTTTAGATAAACTAAAATACTATGCATCTTGTTAAGTGAAATGTAATGTTTAAAAACTATAATGATGATGCTTTATCTTTATGCTGAATCAGAAATTCTTATTTCTTTAGTGCTGCATAGGCATTAATTTTTTTTTTTTTTTAATTATTGCTTAATTCCTACTTTATATGACCTTGTTAATACAGTCCTTTGGCATAGATGAACACAGATTTTTGAGTAGTTATATATATGCATTACAAAAATCATGCTAAAATGATTGAGAAAATTGATTGAGACCTGAATATACATTATAAATATTCTCATAAAAATACCATTCATGGGTTGTATTGAGGTTGTGATTCATAAAGTTGACATTAAGAAGGCCAAAATTGTGCAAAAAACCCGAAGTTGGTTGTCCTACCTATGAATTTTAGTTTGAACAGGGGACAGAAAGGGACAAGTGGGTTGAGTTTTAAGAGTTATTATCTCCAAGGGACAGAAAAATGTTTTGTGAGTCTCTTGGATTAACATTGTCTTGATCCCAAGAGAAGTCCAGGTATTTTTCTGAAGAGAATGGCCCTCCTTCAATAACTTGAGATAAATCACATCCATCCCTTCCTTTTCCTGCCCGATCTCATACTTCTGTTTTCCTGGCATCCTCTTTTTTAATGCCCTACTTTAGAAGAAGTCTGATTTAGCTGGTCAGAACCGTTTGTTTTCATACTCACTTTTAACCAGGCAGGAGCACATAAACCATGTTACAATCCTCAGCTAGTACGTGTTTTCCATTCTCAAGGAGCTGACAGGACCTAGTGGTCTTCCTATCTTTCCCCAACCATTTGTCAGGAAATGAGAGACAGGTCTGAAAATATGAGCTGCTGTCTTGTCATTTCGTTTCTTATCCCTATTGTATTGTTTTTCTGATTTTGGCATCAGTGAAAGATAGCTCTAGCCCACCTTCAGGTATTTTTGCCCCAAAAAAACAACAGCTATTATCTCCTACCTAAAGAGCAAAAAGAGATTTTATACAAGTTCTCTCTATTAAAGGGGTAGGGGAAAAAGAGTTACTGCCAAAACCAAAACCTGCTCAATTAGTTGTAGCTATAGTTCTTTTAGCATTTGTTGCTGCTCCCTTTTAATCTGTGGTCTTAGCAAAAGATTGGATACACTTTAAATGTAAACTATTTGCTACAGAACTAATTCTACTGAGGGCTATGAACTCAAAATCCAAAACTTTATTGAAATATTTGCTACAATACAATGAGAAGGATCATGTTAATACCTCTAATCACTCCGTTCCACCAAAATCAGCACAGTGTGAGCCTATACAAACCAACTGAATTGGTGAAAACATAGCTATTTACTTGTCTGTCGAACAACTTGTTTTTCATTTCTTAATCAGAGGATGTGGATTTGCAGGATGACTTGCCAAATCAACTTTAAATCACATTAAAACACTAACATCACAAAAAAACCAGAAATTGGGGCTTTACCCTGATTAGCTGCTAAAGAAATGTATTGAGCAAATGGATGGAAGCCAGTTACTGCTGTGAGAGGACATGGATGAACCAATGTATCTTTAACACCATGGGGAACACCATGTCTAAGGTTTTCCTCTTGTTCAGTGTCCTGTGAATGACAGAAGCCCTGAAACTGCAACAGGGTGGGGAAGATCTCAGTGGATGAAGGCTGTGCATTTCAAGAAACATGACTCAAAACCTTTCAGGGTTATGTCAGTAATGCATTCTCTGCATTTTACTTGTTTCTTGTACTGTGTGTCCAATATGCCAGTGTTGTTTGTGAGTAAATAAAATTTATGTCTATAGTAGGACATTTAAAAAAAAATGCAATTTTCAAACAGGAGCCACTCAATGAAAGGACACCATTTAAAACAGAGACTTATTTTAGGGATTGAATGAGGCAATAAATGTTCCATGGAAAGTTTACTATTATGTTGAGGACAGTAGATCTTTCTAGCACATGGCTAGATAGATGTCTTGAATAGCATCACAGTGTTTGTTTATGGAGAACAATAATAAATATATTGTAAAACATATGCTGTCTAAAATATGCTGTGATATGAACTGTAAAGTCAGACCAGATACATTAACAAGATTTCACTTACTCCATCACTAGATATTTCTAATGCACCCATTATTATCATTGTTATTTTCTTGTTAAGAAAAGATACATTTGAGTGATTAGCGGAAGTCAATGTCTATTTATGACTAGTGAGATAATCAGACTTTAAAGCTTCATAATTTATTGGTTTCTAGGTGCATATGCATGAGAAGGGTGAAGCAGACTTGAGATACGGAAGTCTTAAAAAACACTAACATATGAGAAATGTATTTTTAGCAGATGGATTATCATAATGTCATTAGTTTCAAGAGTTAAATGTGTTTAGCTGCTGATTCCTCTCTCTCACTCTTCATTTTATGACTCTCATAAATGCAATGCATTGCTGCTTAGAATCAATAATTTGATGTGATATGTTTCATGTATCATGAAACCTTTCATAATATGAGAGGTTTAACTGCAACAGATGAATTCTATCACATTTCCTTAAGTACAAGAAATGAAGACTGACAGGGGATAATGGTATAAAACAGCAACATGATAACTGGTGGGTGTCGTAAGATCACGTGAGCTTTTTGCTGCTAAGAATGGCAAGATGGAACCAGCACTAAGTCTTCAAAAGACTCAGGGCTTCAAAAGAAAACAACTTATTTATTTTGATGGTGTCTAAAATATAAGTAGGACATGAGCAGTGTACTCTTCAAAGAGTGGCAGGATTTGACTGGTTTGATAAAGATCCTTTCAGATATTCTTTCTCTGTAGGATCTGTGAGAAGTTTATGGATTGCCATCTAACAGATGAATTGTCCATTGGAATACTATATAAGATGGTTTTCAGAATTGTGAAGCTTGGTGAAGTGAAAACAATAGGAAACCTTTGAGTAGAAAAGATGCCAAATTCATAATCAGCCTGAGAAGGCTCCAGGATTTTATGCATTCATTCTAGTTCCATGATTTCTAAGGCAAGCAGAAAACAACATGAAAAATGAAAAATTGTTTGTCTTTAAAAATTAGGTTAGTATAGAATGCTGATTAAATATGCCCAGATATCTAGACGTGGCCTTTTGTATCAGGTTGGGTGCACAAAATGCTGTATGTAAAAGTGCTTCAGAAACCAGATGTTTTGGTTTAACCCCCTCCAGCAACTCAGCCCAGCCCTGCACAGTCACTCAATCACTCCCCAGCCTGGTGGGATGGGGAGAGAATCAGAAGGGTAAAAATGAGAAAACTTGCAACTTGAGACAAGGACAGTTTAATAGGTAAAGCAAAAGCTGTGCATGCGAAAAGCTAAACAAGGAATTAATTAACTGCTTCCCATCAGCAGGAAGGTATTCAGCCATTTCTAGGAAAAGAGGGCTCTGTCACGTCTAACACTTACTTCAGACAAATGCCATCACTCTAAACTTCCCCACCACCACCAATTCTTCTTCCTCCAACTTCAACTGCTGAGCATGACATCATGTGGTGTGGGATATCCCTTTGGTCAGCTGTCTTGGCTCTGTCCCCTTGCATCTTCTCGTGCACCCCAGCCCACTCACTGGTGGGGCAGAGTGAGAGGCTGAAAAGGCCTTGATGCTGTGTTAGCACTGCTTAGCAATAGTGAAAGCATCCTTGTGTTATCAATAGTTTTTCCAGCACAAATTTAAAACACAGCCCCATACTGGGTACTACTAAAAGAACTAATTTTATTCCAGCCAAAACAAGCACACCAGAGAAGATTCTGATCAAGTTATGTATTCTTCTTCTGTGGTGATGGATGAATCTCAGAGGGAAAACACATTTAAAAAAGATGTAGACAGAAAAAGGTTCAGAGAGACTATTTCATTATTATTTTAATGTTAACAGTGTACACATTCTCATTACAAGTATTAGACAGTATTGTGGATTATTTAGCATCTATCACCAATACATTTCTAATACATAAAGTATGCAAACTTTTGTGCAGCCACTGGTGAACTGCAGTCTGTGTTTCTTACAACTTTATTGGAAATTAAAGTATCTTATAGAAGGGGAGAGTCTCTGTGCAGTGTTAAAAACTATATTTTAAATGTTAAACATTCTTAGCCATTACTCAGGTAATATTATAATCCTCCCATCCCCTGTAAAAATAAAGAAAACCAGGATTTTATTTTCTTTTAATAGGGATTTTCACATAGAAAAGTTCTGTGGTTTTGTTTGTGTAGTTGTTTGAGGGTTTTTTTTCTATTTTTTTAGCTAAGCATTGCTTACTTTTACTAATGGTATTCCTTGTCAGGAACTCTGTATTGTCATTCATTAACTCACAAAGTTTAAAGAAAAACCCTAACCAACAGAAAAGTGAAAACATAAAACATACACCCTAACCGAGAAAAAGAGATGACTACAAGCCAGTTGGTATTAATTGTTTGATTAACTCTATTGCCTCAAACAATATTTCTGTAAGGTGTTGAGTGAGCATGACTGAAGTGAAAGCAGTCATATGCACCCATCACTGCAGCATGTTAGTTCTGCACTGTCATTAAAGTATTTATTACAACAACCTGTGAGATAGGAAATCCTCTACTTGAATTTCCAGAACTGACTTATCCTCTTTCAAACTTCTGTGTCTACCATAGTTATCGTAGAAGTTAAGATTTTATGCCATCAGGTAGTAGAAGCTTAAGAGCAAACAACACTGATAATAAGGAGGCATGTGGTAATGGGAATATGGATAGGGAATATGGAAAGTCATTGTCTGTAATGAGTAAAGGTAGGTTTAAGGACTCTACAATGCTGCAAGTTTGCTGGTGTGTTAAAGAGGTATTAAGGAATTATCTGATGTTGTATTTAGAAAAATAGTGGGGATATATGAAAAATTAAAAATTATGTTGTAGCAGGTCTTCCTGAATGCATCTATGTTGGAAGGAATACATCGTCTGTCTTGTATGTGTATGTTTTTGGATGAAGTGAAAATGCAAAATGTGGTGTTTTAGCCAACAGTGTAAAACCCATCCCAAAACAAAGTAAACACGTTAACCATATATCTTTAGCATAAATAAGGTAGACAATTTAAGATCCTTACTTCTCAGTCTGATTTCTGAGGAGTGCTTCTGGAACCCTTAATCAGCATTGCCAAGTGAGATTCCTTGTGGGAAGATAGTTCTAGCTGTACTCATGGGACAGCCTCATACAGTTCTCAGGCCTTATTCATACCACAGGGCATATTTCAAGATTTTCACAGTAGGTTTGTGTTGAAATTAGAGGAAGGCATGAGGTTTGTGCTGAATCAGGCTCCCAATACAGCCTTTACTTTATCTTCATGATAAATCTAAATAGTCACTGTTAAACTTTGATCTCTTATAGAAGATTTTTGTAATTTTGTCACTTGAAGTGAATTTGTTTTCAAGTATATAGTAAGCCCTTGAGCTCAGAATAAGACAAAATGAAGAAAGTAAAGGCTGTCAGCTCAACTAAAATGTAGATAGTAAACAAGTAAAAATACAGATGCAAACCAGAAACGTCTACATTTTTTAAAAGTTTACTTTTTTATTTCAGTTGACATTTTACTGAATGTCACTGAGAATGAATAAACAAGCTAATGAGGTTTTAGCTAAATCTCTGCAAACAAGTTGTGAATTTGAAAAAAAACAACTGTTCATCCCTTAATCCCTGACTTCCTATTTTGGGGATGTTCAAGTGTTCCCTGGTTTGTAGTGATGCATTCATTCAACATGTGATCAGAATCAGAGGCATGAAATTCTGATTAACCATTTTTTGGCACCTCACCTCTTTCCAGCTTGAACTTAGAATCTCCTCCGTGCACAGACCGCTAATGAGGAAATCCTTGCTTATGAATTCAATGCAGAATGAGAGATTTTTTTCCTTTGCATAATGTCTGCTTTGAAGTCAGGCAGTCCAAGAAAGTGATTGATCTCACCCAAGTTCATAACTTTTTCAAAGTGCTGCCGACATCATTAAATTTTAATTAACCCTTTGAGCTCCTTCTATGATGTAAAGATGAGGGAACATCAAAGGATTGTGTGTTACAGCAGCAGTGAAATCTTTTGAGCTGGCTTAGCCTTATTGAAGAAATCTAAGCTGAAAAATATTCCAGTTCTGCAGTCAGCTCAATTCTAGTTGCTGCCTCTGCTCTGTGTTGGAAGAGGCAAAGCGATTGTTACATCCTCAGCTAGGTCTATTTATATACTGTCATACTGAGCCCATCTTCCTGTAAATGTTCATCCTCCTACTGAAAAAAGTAGTCCATCTTACAGCAAATGAATAAAAAGGAATACCTTATTCTTTCTCCCTTCATTTACACTAGTTAGTTGTCTAAGTATAATGCACTGTAGGATTTCATAGGGATTAAACAAATAATCTTCCATTTAAAAAGATAAATTCTAGGCTTCATGTTTTAAAATTCATCCTATGCAATTCCTTTTCCTGGAAGGGCGATTTCAGTTAAAATAAGTGATGTATACTTATAACTACATGGCTACTTTCTTACAGCAAGAGAATGGAGACCTGCAGAAGGCTTTGAGAGGGGCTATGTTTTCAGGGCAAAGCTCAGTTTTGCCTCTGTGCTGTGAAATTATTTATACTACTGTGAAGTAGGTTTGAAAGTATTCTGAACCAACTGCACATCGCAGTAAAGAAAGCCACAAAGCACAGAGCAGCAATAAGTAGCTTTTGCTTCTCAGAACAAAATGAAAGACCTGGATGGGGGAGCACTCTGTTAATATCAGAAAAGGCTGTTGGGTTGCAGAGAGCACGGTGAGCAAGAGGGGAAAGAAGAGAAGGAAATACTCCTCAAATTCTTCAAATTAGGAGAAAGGCAAGGTCAGGAAATTGATACCTTCTCCTGGATATGTCAGCTTTTGAACTAATTTCCTGCTGATTCTATTAAGGAAATTGGTAGCGAGAAGATAAGAAGGTCTGTTCTTCCTTACTAGTCCTGCCATTAGTAGTGATTGTAGTGGAATGAACTTGTGCTACACAAAGAAAATAAAATCCTAGTCAAGCCAAGCCATTTCTAAACAAAACCAAACCAAAACACGTTACTTTAGATAATTCATGGAGAAATGGGTATGTTTGTGTGTTGGAGGATATTTTGTCAGTCTAGGGAATTTTCAAAGTCTCACTTGCCACTATAATGAATCAGGTGAAGTGTAGGTTAAAAGCGAAATGCCACGTTCATATTTAGTGTAATATGTACCTGTGTAATAAAAGGGAAAAGTTGATAAGTCCAGCATGTTTTTTCTTGTCTATTCCTGGCACATCCAACACATGTTGAACTCAGGGAGCAAATTCTAGGTTATGGAACGGCTTTTTCCTTTTTTTAGCTACACCTGCCATTACAAGTGAATCACTGCCTTCTGGATGGACTCTCTGACAGTAAAAAGTGAAATTAAGGCAACTGTTGCAGTGTTACTTGACTTCAAGAGCAGCTTAATTTAGCTAGATCAAAACAGAACTGATTAAACCAATATATTAGCAGCAGGGATAAAAGTTTTCCAAAGGATTGTTTAGCTCGGACAAAACTTTAAATGTTCCTCTACCACTTTCTAAGCTGACAAGAATGTAGGTAATGAAAGGATTACTAAAATTACTTTTTCCACCTGTCATCCTTAAATCTGTTTCAGGATTATAGAAAAGAACAGCATTGAATCTGTTTTTTGATGCATGAATAAAAGCGAAGTTGTGACATCTGGTAAATATGGAGCGAAAACAGACATATGGAAATGGAGGATTCATAAGGAACTGTCATCATGATGGCCTATATGTTGTGTGTGTGTGTGTCCTCATAAGTATATGTGGGTGAAACTGCATTTGTCATTTGCTGCTTAGTATAATTTTAGAATTCCACAGCAAAACCTATTTTTCCAAATGTTCTTCATTTACCGTTAATTTTATTGCATAAGCCTCTACAATGTTTACATAAAATGTAAACTAATAAGTTAAAAAGGTGGTGGGAGATCAGACAGAACTAGAATGCTTTTCAAAAGGGAAAAATGAATATACTTATACTGAAGAATTTATTTTCTAAGCTTTGATGAAAAAGTTCCCCTGCTATAGAAAGAGGTAAATGTTGTTGAGTGATGATCTGGGAAATTAGAGCATTTGTTTGAATCCACATGATTACTTCCTTTCTAGGATTTTTTTTCCTAATTGTAGCTTGCATCGTACTTATTTAAAAAGAGAAAACCAAAATAGCTAACACAATATTTCATAGGATCACAATATGGATTGATTTGGAAGGGACCTTGAAGATCATCCAGTTTCAACACCCTTACCATAGGCAGGAACATCTCCCACTGGATCAGGTGAAAGTCCCAACCAAGCTGTCCTTGAACACCTCCATGGATGGGGCAGCCACAGTTTCTCAGAACTATGCCAGTGCCTCACGACCTTCACAGTAAATAATTCCTTCCCAACACTTAAACTAGAGACCTAGAATATAAGAAATAGCTTCTTCTTTAGTTCCTTTCATTGCACTTATATCACAAACTGATTTAAGCACTCATGAAAGGCAGCAGTTAGACAAGCTGGGATGCCTGTCTAGGATTTTTTTTTTTTTTTTTGGCAGAAGGAGGGACAGGAGGCCTTTGTTGTTTGATTGGTTGTTTTTAACCACCAAGCACTTCAGTTGCTTAGTGCTAACCTTCCTCTGTGCATCAATGCTGATGTGGCTATCTAAGCTAAAAGAGTAGTGTAATCTGTTATTCCATCACATGCGTACTCGCGTACAGTATTTATTCTTGGTTTTTAGTTGCATTTTTTGTTTTTCTGACTTTAAGAAACTTCCTGACCCTTGAGAAATTAGTGCATGACTTTGTGAGATGTTTCTGGATTTAGAAGGCTACATCTTCTAGATAACACGAAAATATTATGAGGATGGGGTCTGTGTGTGAATAAGAGATATTTTAATTTATTCTCATTGAGTACTTCAACAGAAAAGACTGAATGCAGGTAGACTCTATTTAGAAAACAATTTTGCCCTTGAGAAAATGTAGAAACTTCAAAAAGGACAGGAAGCAAGCAGACCTCATTACAGTAATATGAATTACACTTATATCAGACTGGCTGGAAAACAAATGGCTGTGTTTGCATTTTGCTGCTGTTGTGCATTTCAATGATCATTTAGTGCATTAATATTGCAACTGAACTGCTACAAAGCAATTTGTGTGTAGTCCCAAATAATCAGGAATCCTAAATCTAGCTAATGGCAGTATTAGTCACACAATTCCAAACTTCACGTATTAAGAAACATTACAGTATATAGAGGAATATTTATCCTATGAAAACAACGAAACGATGTGTCAGTCACTGGAGGACTATCAATGTTGTACAGTTCAGTTTTGTTCCGTGTTCACGCCGATTCGTCCTAAAGAAATTTGTGGTTGTACAGTTCAGTTTTGTTCCGTGTTCACGCCGATTCTTCCTAAAGAAATTTGTGTTTGATTTAAGGTAATTAAGTACATCCATAATAATTTAAATACAAGTCCTGCCTTTGCTGCATATGACTGCAAGGACTATGAATACGTTATGTCCTCTAAATTCAGGAAATTTGTCTGGTAAGTACTCATTGGATAAGAAAAATGTAAAATTTTAAGTGTCATGATGCTTTTTGTGGGGGCTTCCATCTGTTTTTACTTTAACTTCTGACTATTGTTGATATCAAAGGCGTTTTCCCAGACTCCAAGAGAGAATTAACTAACACATCGAAGTTTCGTTCCCATTAGTTTTTCAGAAATTCAAACAAAATGTCAATATTAGAGCAGTTCTTTGTACACACAAAGCTGCAGTTGCACAATCCTCTCCTTGGATCCATTGATATATTATAAACAAAGCAAGAATATACAATGTTTTTCAGCCTTGCATGCCCATTTGTCCCAGAAGGTCCTGCCTCACAGCTTCTTGGCACGTAGTCCTTATAATAGTTATATTCCCTTTTACTTGTTTCATAAGGTGCTTCGCACAGACAGGATAATTTTGTTACAATCCTGTCTTCAAGGCTAGATCACCTGCAGAAAACTTTCCTGCAGTTTTGCCTAAATAGTGTTCTTCCTTTTTTTTGTATTGTAAGTGGTGTTTACTGTTCCTCTGCTTCACCAAGAGGTGGTTGCATTTTGATGGCAGGATTAATGATCCTTAGATGTAGCAGATAAGTAAAGAGTTTTCAAAGCAGTTAGTTTAAATTTCACTTTAGAGTATGTTATTAATAATATTTACAATTAACGTTTAACTGAAATACATAACAGAAACACAAGGTAATTTTAAAGATAATGTTATTTTGAATGAATTACTGATTATGTGAAACCACCTAGTTTCCTGAAAAAGTCAGAAAAGTCTTATTATTTAAAAATCCTAAAGAAAAAAAAGAAATCTGAACTTACAACATGACATTTTCATTATTATATCTTTCTCTGGAACAGAGAAATAGCAAAATGAGAGTATATGAAAATGAATAATGATAAGGCTTCAGTATAAATATTTCACAGGTTATGTAAACAGTCACTAGATGGGCAATCTGCTCATGTCTTATGCCTTGTAATATATTTTTGTTAGGTTGTTTCTAATCTATTGTAGGAAAAATGACAATAGGAAAAATCAGAGGGTTAATTCATTTGCTGTTGTAAGTCCACTGCTATCTCCAGACTTAAGTTACAAAATTTATTCCTTAGTTGAAGGGATAATACTAAAGATTCATTATTAGAATAGCACAATTGCTTTGCAGTCCTACCAGCCCTGCAGGGGTGAAAATGCTGCTTCTTCTTGTTAGAAATGCAATATACTGTGGATTAAATTGGCATTAAAACCACTAGGAATATCACTGTACTTTTACCATAGATATGCTGTGCCTTAAAACAGAGCTAAGACTGAAGCCTACAGCTAAATATTCTCCCTGGACTACTTATTTTCTTTTAAAACCACCGTGTTAAAGCAATCCTTCTCTTATTTACACTTGCTCACAAATGTGACTAAATACAATGATACATATCATGTCATATCATGTCCTGTCATATCATGTCCTGTCATATCATGTCCTGTCATATCATATCATATCATATCATATCATATCATATCATATCATATCATATCATATCATATCATATCTACAGTCATTTTCTGGATATTATTTTATCCATTATCCACGTTGCACTCTGGAGACTGATCTACAGGTATTTATACTTCTCTTGTTCACAGTGACTGCAGCTTTCGTACAGGGCACGCATGGACTTCAGGATCAGCATAAGACTAATAGTGCTGACAGTGGCAATAAAAACATACAGCTGAGATATTGAAGACAAATTCTTATTGCCTGCTTACTGTGCGCTGAATTACTAAGAAATTGTGTTTGAGATTCCACACCTCTACCCCCGGCTCAAAATGAATCTTCAGAGTTAATTTGTGCTGTATATTTTTACAAAGTAGTGTGACAGCTTGGTTCATTCAAACATACATTTTGCATTTTTATTATGTTTTATATTTATTGTCTTTATGAAAACACATACAGAGAGGGATACTGAACTTGAGGTACCTGTTGCTGCAGAGCACACAAAGTCTGGGTATTTAATTGACAAGGCACATTGGCAACCAATGGAGAGAGCAGTGATTATGGGAGGGGGAGAATAAATCAGCTTTATATTCCCTCCCTAAGCCAATACCTAGATAAGGGATAAAAATTAATGTCATGTGAATTTTCACAGTAATTTAATGTTCTTCTAAAGCATTACTAAGGACAACACATTGTGATAGAAGGGTCAGTGTTGGTTTCTATAATTTGCAAGATTTGCACAAACAAAATAATATTTTTTTCCTCTAGAGCTGAATGGAAGTTTAAAAAGTTTACCACTTAGACTTGGTCAGGGGAAAAAAGGCAGTTAGATAAAATGTGAGCAGTTCTAAAAAGGCAGTTTCTTTCCTGGCAATACTAGCTTCAAATGATTTTCCCATTGAGAGCAGCTTCGTTTGATGCAGATGTTTTCATAAAGGTTGATTCAGTATTTATACTCCAAGTAAGTCTTATACAATTGAATATAACATTAAGAAAAATAACAATTCTGAGGCTTTACTGGTAAGATTTTTTTTTTAACGTGGTCCTATTTTTTCTGGAAAATTTTATTTAAAGAGAACAAAATCAGCTGACTATGTGATGTGAAAGGCTGGGGTTCCAGTGACTAGACATGCTCCTTAGACTGGCAAAAGTACAGCCTATGACCTTTTACTTTTTCAGCTTGTTAGAGATATGTATTTATTTATTGTAGATTGCCTGGATTAACTATGAGGGTGTTACACAGAACGTGGTGAAAGTCAAACAAAACTAGTAGTAAATACTGGTACTCTTGTTCTTGGCCATTTCAATTTAAGGGGCTGTTGCTGAATTCCCATGTGATAACAGGCAGGATGTTTTGATTGTACTAATACACACACACACACACACATGTATAAATATTCATTTCTTCAATAGTGTAATTGTTATGATGAAAAATTCTCTAAAATATTTTCAAAAAAATCACCTTTTCTAATTACACTTCTCTAATATTTGGAATGGGTTATTTAACTAACTGAGGTAACTGCCTCAATTACACTTTCTGTATCAGTAAGTTTAACTTCAAATAACACTAACACCCCATAGCTCAACTGTATTTATGCTACTTAATTTTAGAGACAGTCAGCTTACTTTGCAGGAAAACATTGTACAGGTCTATGCAGAAAGAACAAAGTATATGCAAAGCATTCTCCATATTTTCATAATTACAGTAGCTGCTTATCTAAAGGGCAAACTATCCACAAAAGATTCAGATCAAATACTCGCTTTTCCAATTGACATTTACCTTTATATTTTAACAACTAAGCTATTTCCATATGATACATTTTTATATGACGTACACACAAGAAAATACCATTTCTGTACTGTAATGAAAATACATTTTTGTGAGCCATCGACTTTCTGCAGAAGCACTTCGACAGAGAGGAACTGAAGTAAAATGGGTGAATTCTGAGAATCTAAAGATCTGCACCCCTTGCATTCATAACTAACTTTCATGCAACTTAAAAATAGAGTTTCAAGAAAGTCTTGAGTGCTATTTCTGTGTTTTAAGTCATCAGCTGCCATACGAAGCAACACTGGATGCAACTAGCTCCCAGGTTCAGCTCTTTGGCTATCAGTATGCCATATATAAGAAGTTTCTGATTTTTGGTTTATATTTTGTCAAACAGGAACTACAATATGCAAATCAAGTCACGATGTGGTTGTAGTGTCCATATGTTTTTGTATGAATTTGTGTAAGGGTATAGAAACAAAAATAATACTTCAGCTACATCCAGGATGAACTCCTAAAACCAAGCAGCATCTTGTACATCTCTGATAATGGAGATCCAAACTTTATTTTTTATTAGGCTAGGAGAAACTTTATTTGACAAGTAACAAGCTTAATGAAAAGGGAGTAGTTTTTATGATCAATATGATCAGTGTCTGAATATGGAGATATCCAGATTTTTTGCAGTTTATGCTAAGTATATATCTTAGTCTCTACAAGTCCTGTTGAAAACTTCAGAGTGGAAATTGTTAAGTGACACAGGCAAGACAGGGAGTTAAGCATAGACATCATCAGAAGCACCAACAAGATGAAGTATCACAGTTGGTATCAGCCTGGAAGCTGGTGAATGTATGAAAACAGAGGATGACTTGAGGGTTAGAAGAGGTAGGGAAATGGAAATGAGCAAATAATGAAAGATTATATACTAGAGCATAGGCCCTTTTGTAAGTAGCTTCCCTTATACTTTTTTAATAACTTTGTCTATTTAAAAGCACTTCAGGAGAACAGAGAGAAAAGTTATTTCCTTTTGCATCCAAAATTATATTTGTTATTTATTTCAGAATTTATTCCCAGGAGAGTACTAGATATTACTAGGTTGCTGGCAGGGCAAACTAAACAGTAACTTCTTACTAAGCTTTTTTGTCTTAATGTTGTCCCTCTTAAGCTAGAAACTTTCTAGCAATGGATGATTTTTTTTTAAATTATTTTTATTTTTTTTGCTACAGTTTTTGAAATGCAGAAAAGAAGTTAGTGGGGGGATTAAAGAAAAATTCTTCTGCCATTCTTCCTGTTAGCACTGTAGAATGTGGTACATGCTTACAGTCACACAAAGTCATTTCTCAGCACCTGAATCACTATCATAGCATGATTCCAGTTTATAACTAGAAACCCTAGAAGCTCAGGTAATACAAGTAATAACTACACAAAAATTGTATCATTTTGTTATTAATATTATCGTAAATAGACACTTCGATTAAGTAAGGAACAAGGAAGGGCATCTTTCATCTTCTTCCTCATACTGCAGGTAAAATACAAACCACAGTTTAAAGAGTAGGACTGAATATGTCAATCTTTCATATCAACCCCCTGCTCAAGTGATTCTAGAAATGACTGTTTGAATTAAGGAAATAGGTTTTACCTGTCACCTACCCCTAGACCTTCTTGCTGTTCCTATAGATTTTTTTTCTTTTTCTTTTTTTCCATACGCTTGATTGAAAAGCCAACTGTATTTCTGCCTTTTTATATTCGAGGATTCTTTGCCTCTTTACAAATGCCAGCAGTCACACAGCTGTGAAAGAATCTTTTGATATTCACATTTATTGTAATATAGAATTCAAATTTATTTTCATTCTATCTTTCATGCTTCTCAAGCTTTAAGTCCTGCAGAGAAAAAAATATAGATGTGAACACAGAAGGAAAAAGAAAGCAGTAGTTTGAACTCGAGACCGTAGCCAACTCAAGCAGTGAGAGTTATTTTATTCAGGCTGAGGTGTGTGTGCATCTGTGATGAGAGAGATGGATGAAAGGAGATGAAAGTGGAGAGAGAGATCTCTGTATGCACATGTCAGAATGTGTATATATTTATGTATATATTCTTAAGAATGTGCGTATAGTCGTAGTCTACATGCAACAGTAGTGTGTATCTTGTGGATATATATATCTTATAAGAAATATTAGGCCAAATTAACCATTTTGCTTCAGTATTCTGTACCTAAAAGCCATCTGTCTTTTATAAAAATGAGTAGCTGTAACTATTTGTATATTGTGTTATATACATTCAGATTCCTAATACTTGTTTATTTTCCTGACCAGTAAGTTGGCTTTTCCTGGGGTTTCAAAGATGACTCTGTCAGACTCACAACTCATGACTTTTTTGAGAAAAGGAGCTCTTTTTAGTGTTTTCTGTCTGTGCAGATGTAAAGTCTTGTTTCTAGTTACCAGAGTACCACCAGTAATTAATAGACTTTATACTGATTTACAGCAAGTTACTGTGAGGTAACAGGAAAAGTTTCTACCATTCCTATTTTAAGTGCAGTGTAAGCTGAATTCATCTATATAAAATAAAACCTACCACTTCACATACAAAAGCTAATAGCTGTACTGTCAGTCAGACAAACTTGTCATGCTGTTCAGACTCTAAAACTCACAGAAACTGGTAATTTAAAGGGAAAGAACCCGAACATTCCAGTTTCATATCACTATATTTCAGGATCTTACTAGTGTAAAAGGTTTCCCAAATGAGTATTTAAGATGACAGAAGACTTTGTTGTGCCTCTTCTAAACAGCATGTGTATTCACTGTTCTGTAGAGAATATTATGAAGAAGACACCCTGCAGCCACAAACTATGAGAAAATTATGAGTGAGGTCCAAACACCACATTTTTAATACTAATATGTGAAGTCTTGTTTTGTTTATAAGGACTATTTTTTATAATTTCTTTTAAGCTACACAGATTTGAGTGGGGAAATTTAACCTCAGACCGTTTCTGAAAACTAAACAGGAGTGCCAATATTGAAGAATATTTCATGAGCAATATAAAATGTTTCTCCAGTTATTTCTAGGGATAGATAGCATAGCATAAGGAAACAGAGGTGTGTGCTAGTATTGTCCAGGAATGTTACAATCTAGAATGGATTTTTTGCTGCCCAGATAGTCTCATTGATTGCACTTTCTGTCGTACTATTCTTGCCTGCTTAGAGGGGTAGGTGTGACACACACAAGGAGAGTATCACACAAAGTGATAGTCTTTTACAGCAAGGATTAAGTGTTACTTTACCCTTGACAGCAAAATACACATTAAGAGATCAAAATTATACTAGAGTCTCAGTTCTGAAAACGTTTTCCAGGCAAGTGGTTAAATGTGCAGTGTAACGCTACAATTCTTTAAAAGCACTTTGATAAGGGGTATTAATTTAATAGTTCAAGAAAACAGAGTGTACTTGTCTGGGGTGGGGAAAAGCATAATTTCCTAAGGGAAATCCTTCAGCCATTCCAGCATCAATAACAAGGTATATCATTTACTGCAAATAAAAATAATTAAATTGTATTTAAAGCATGCAGAGTTTATCTGATCTTTATGGGCACCAAGAGAAGTCATGTTTTCCATGATGCTATTACTAGAGCATCATGGAAAAAAAACCCATGAAAATCCTATTTTTTATTGTTATATGTTGTCTGAAAACACTTAGCAGGTCACATAAAAAAGGAATAGTGCTTTAGTTTTTTTAATATCAGATGTTTGAATAGTATCTAATGCTCAAAAGGACATGTTACATTTAGGTTGGATATGAGGAAAAAATTTTATGAGGAGGGTGTGGAGGCACTAGAACAGGTTGTGTAGAGGAACTGTGGATGCTCCGTCATTGGAAGCATTCAAAGTCAGGCTGCACGGAGCTTTGAGCAACCTGATCTAGTGAAAGAAGTAGCTACCCATGGCAGGGGAGCGAACTAGATCATCTTTAAAGTTCCCTTCCAGCTTAAAGCATTCTGATTCCAAGTTATTGATGTGTTGTCAGTACTAATGGGAATTTGTGTGGTAACTGCCTCTAGAGCTGGTCAAAGGACTGTTTGGGGTTTTTTTACTATTTGCTAAGAGAGATAATAATCAGATGTGGTTCTCACTATTTACAAGTATTTTCAGCAAAAGAATTCTGCAGGACTAAATCCTGAAATCCAAATAAGGTGTTATTAGTGTATTGATCCTTATGTGATTTATCCAAAATTCAGAACAGTCTTTCTTGCAAGTATGTCATTCACTGGCAGATTTTATTCATCTTGCAATCAGCTAATCTCCAGGTTTTAATCTCTATTAACTTTCAACTCATAAATCCCAAATACCAGGAAAATTTCTCATAATTAACAAAGAATACAGAATCATACACTCTTAAACTTCCTCACTTTTCTTTTACCTCAAAATTTTTTATCTCATACTTGTTTATTCTATATTTTCTTTTTACAAAGTGAAAGAAGTTTGGTCTGTGGACAACTTGGGGTTTGGTCTGTGGACTACTTGGGGTAAACTATCTTGTGTTCACCCTTCTAAAAGCTAACATCCCTTGATGCAGACTGGTTGCAACCACATGCATGTAGCACTGAGCATGGGTCTACTTAATATGCCTGTAGTCTTGAGAAAAATATATGTGGGTTTTGGTATGTTTTTTCTATGCAAAACACCTGTAATAATAAAAGGGCATATTGTTTTTAATAACACGTCAAAGGGAAACCCCGAGCATTTGAAGGCAAAGACCCCTGTGATATTGTGGCTAAATATGATGCGGTCAAGTCCAAGCTGCATGTCTGGAACAGAACCTGCCACAAACTCGATCAGTCAGCTTGTTCTGGGAAAGAGGCCCAGAAGCAAAATAACACACATCTTTCAGAAAATCAGAGGATCAAGACCTAGAAGAGACACTGTGAGTACAGGAATCTGGCAGGGTGGACGAGAACATGCATTACTACTGCTAATACTTCTGAACCTGATTGGTCTATGAATTTCATCAATAAACATGCTTTTCACCATTCTATTTAGGTTCCTCCAGATCAGTCTTTCAGGACCTCCATCTTTGAGGCTTCTTCTGTCCATCCTCAAAATCCAGTATAGCTACTTCCCTTTTTAACAACATACTATCTGCTCCAGGGTTCTTGTATCAATCTCCCTATCTCCAGTAGTACTATGTGGCAATATGGCAGTGTTCCTCTTCTATCTGATGTGTTATCTAGCTTCTGGATGGTGGGTCTAAAACTCAAATCTCAAGTTACACTGATTTAGGCATTGGAAAACAGGTAGGAAAACTTCTCCAGGTAAGACCAATAAGAAACACTCAGAGACTTAAAAGGGAAATGGAAGCAATATTGTCTTCCTGTCTAGGTGGGGATTAGATTTTCTATGATTGTCTGGGATTTTGCCAAATCCTATAATACTGCAGGGATGTTCTTGATTATTTTTTTTGTAATAGTCTTAGACATTAGTTTTTAAGCTGATCTGAACTTTGTTGTAAGGTATAGAAAAAAATGTGTAGCTGCAAAGTAATACGGAATGCAAGATATATGTTCTGTGGAAAATCTTGAACTAAGTATTTACTGCTTGTCTTTGCTGTGATCAAAGAGGTCTGATTCAAATAACTTAGGTGGCTCCCTCTGGTTCTGTCTTTACATGTTCTTAATTACTCTTTTTAAGTCATACCAAGATTATCATTACCTCTGCTGCGTTTTCAAAATACTCAGTTCCTTGTTTTCTTTCACTCCATAAAGGAGAAAAAAAAAAACAACCTTTCATATATATTGTCTCATTTCCCTTGCAAAATCCAGTTTATGAGGGTCTTGTTCATTTCCCTTTTCTGCAATGCTTTCTGACCTCTTCTTTTTAATTATTTCTTCTTCAGCGCTTTGTAGATTCATTGCTTATTCTTAACATTCTATTTGAAAAGCATATTGTGTAACTTCTGTGTTTCCAGTTCTTTGGCATGCAAACCTCAGACAGGATTAGAGCTTTGGTCTTACAGGAATTCACATTCAAATTGAGTAAGATTATTTTTTCATAATCAAATCATTTTGCTTCTTATCTAGCCAACTTCAGTTAGTAATTTCTGAAGTTTTACTCTCTTAAGTGGGAAATTTCAGATATTTATTTGTATAAGTTTTGAAATTCAGCATGAGCTGAGTTATCTTGTGTTTAGAACATGAAGTTAGTTGTTTGTAAAAATAAAAAGACTGAGAAAAATATGATTCTGAAGGACAAGATTAGCCCTTTTTCAGAATTTGAAATTTCTTTTCCATGGTGGATCACAAGGAGCAAGTACTGCTTATTATTTCAAAGTTCAAATGTCAGTCAGACCCAAATCAGCCCTGCCTATAACTGTCATCTGGGTACATGTCCCCAGCACCTACCGTGTGTGAAAGGAGTGTAAGTTTCTTACTGTTAGAATGGTACAGGAAACAAGAATGTTCCACTTTTTTGATGTATGGCATTTCAAGATCTGCTTACATTGTTCTTTTAAAACTTGAATTCCAGGAACTGATTTCTGAAGGGAGATGAATTTAAAACTTAGTGGCATAATTGGAAATCTTTCTGGGTGTTCCAGTGGACTTTGGACCAGCCATTTACCTACAGTTGGGAAATGTACATACTGAGTGGATTTCAAGACAGCAGGAAAGAAAACAGTAGAAAACATGAACGTTATGAGAAGTAAAAGGTATAAAATGTGTGAGATCCTACTTGTCAAATTTGCTGATTAAATATGCTACGTGTATTTTTTACCTACTGTCTTGCCGAAGACAAGATGAATGCTAAGTCATCATAGCATAAACAGCCCAGCAAGTAGCGCAGATGCACATTAAAACCTTAATCCTCCCAGAGATTCAAGAATAGCAACAGAATAAGAATTTGTTACCCTTTAGTCACCAATGGCTCCTAGATGTATAACACATGGTTAAGCACAATGTGGTTATGACACATCTTTCTTGTCTAAAATATTTTTCTGATCCACCATTTCCATCCTCCTGCTATCTTACCTTCTGTCCACCTAGTCACACTGCTAATAGGATTTCTATAAACCAGCACAGCAATCAACTTCATAGCACAACAGATTTGTTCATAGGCTTTCATCTCTGGAACCTAGTTTAAATTCAGTACTGAGCAAAAATACCACAACCCTTCTTCGGGCATTCACATTCAGAAAGGGAGTATAGACCATGCTGTCTTCTATAACTCAACTGGAACCTGGCTTCCTTACAGGTGTCGTTGCCTAACTCAGATATACAAATTATTATTATTATGATTAAAATTCTGAAATCTTCTGTCAGAGTTTTGATACCATTGTCACATAGCGCAGGATAAAGAGAAAGATCCTTGCCCCAATTACTGTAACATCTTACAAGGGTATATGGTTTGGCAGCCCTGAAATGCGCATATTCTTTGTCGAAATATGAGTTAATCTAATCTACATTTTTAGCGTGAGACCAGTACATGGTTAGGATAGGTCAGCGTTGAGCAACCAGAGCCAGATAGGAATGATATGGTCTTTGTGGAGAAAAAGGAACTTTTCCTGATGCAAGTGTCCATAACTGGAGGTAAACAGAATTCCCTATTGTGTTGAAGTATGAGGCACACAAAGCAGTGTCTCAGTTTCTTTGTGATTTTTAGGAGAAAAGTTTCTTGTTTTATTTTTTAATGTTGCAGACTGTTTTCCTGTACTCTACAGTATAAGTGAGTGGGAATATAAATATCTTATAGGAAGTGGTAGCTAATATAGAATTCACAATTATTTGGGGTTTCTTTCCCACAACTTCAAGACCATAGTAGTAGTACCTGATGCATTTTTTAACTAAGGATAAAAAAAGTATAAAACATTATGTAACTTTACCTCATTCTATATAGAATGTGTAATTTTTTATACAATGATTTCTCTTCAGAGAAGCAATTTCAGTTCTAGCATCAAATGTTAATATTAATCTAGTGATATGTCTCTGCAAGCTGCTCATTTGGCCAATTCTACGTCTGTTGGTATAGATAAAAATCTGCATAGAGGAAGGAACTTTACAGATATGTCGATACCTTGCAAAACAGTGGTTGAAAGCCTTGCAAAAGTTTTTCTTGCCAAATATTCCCATATTTATTGTGACAATGTCTTTGTTGAATTCATTAAACGCAACTCCTCCTCCACCATCTATTTGATTTGCAAATGAATTCTCTTCAACTGTATTCACACCCCTTCTGTATTTGCTTTCCAACAGTATTCCAGCAAATTACTTTACTGGCAGGAACATTTAGCGAACCAGCCAACTTTAAGTAAGTATGGCAAAAATATTCAAAAAAAGCAAAATTCTCATTCATAATTTCAAGTAGTCTTATACAAAGTTTTAAGATGAATATAATATTAAACAGGTAGTCAGTAAGTCACTGGGCACAAACATGCCTTACAACTTATGTTTTTGGTAAAAATAACTAAACTTTGAACGTCAAATTATTTTCATGAGCAGCCTGTGTATACACTATAGATTAGCTTAGTGGCAGAAATGACATTAATAAAAAAAGATATCGGTTTGAAGATAACTTCTGAAAAGATAAAATTAACTGGATGAATAATTTTATCTGCTTGAACTTAGTGTATAAGAAAACAGAAAGAGACAGAATTGTTGTAGTGGTCCTTACATTTCTTTCCTTCTCAGGGAATAAAAGAAAATAATACTTAATATTCAATGAACACTGAATTTTAGATACTAAAATACAGGTTTTGTTGCTTATCCAATTCACTATGTTTTCACTGTATCCAAATGTAAAGACTTGGAAATAAAACTATTGCTTATTTCTTTTAATAATTAATTTTGCTTTCCATAATCACTAAAGTGACTCATAATTAACCAGTGGAGTTATTTCCAATGCCTTCGTTGTCTGGAAAAGCAGCATTTTGTATCTTGAACCCAAGGCTTACTTAGAATCAACTGACAGCAATGAGTATATGTATGCAGCTTGCTTTGTTTGATTTGTGGAGGTCAAAATTCTTTTGTATCATTCGTTTCAGCTGGGTATTTTTTTTTAGGAAAAGATATCCGACTTACTCATGAAGTTTATATTTTGAACACTTTCTGGTTCCTGTCCAACTTTTCTCTTTATCTCCTGCACACCACTTTCCAGGTATCTGTCTCCTGACGGTAGAGATGTGTAGAGGATTAGTGTCTTGATTGGCAGGTTGGCTAACATTATAGTTCTGTTCGTATGGAGCTTTCCTTCAAGTTCTAAAAAACTACCACAGACAGGCCAGATACAATCCTGTTTCCCTTGTTGCAAAATGGCATATGCCACCTTAAATTCAAAATACAATCTGAACTGGGATATCTTTGTGTTTCACACACCAGGACAGATAAATTTATGCATTAAATAATTATTTTTTTGTCTTCTTGTTCAATAACCTAGAGAACAGCAGACTGAGGAAATGGCAGGAAGTTCAAGATCATCAATTTTGTCTTATACTGCTAAATGAACAGACCAGAGTGCTTTTCATAAACTAACTTTCTTCCCTTTCTATAGAATAATATTCTAAAATGCTAAAGGTTGAATAAAATAGGAAAGTCAACTGAGCTTCTGTGCTGATTTGAATATAAAGTTAGTCCATTGCTATTCACTTTTAAGTTTCCTTGTGGGAAGAAGTAGTTCTCCTGTTTGGATGATGTTATTTTGAGGTTTTTCCCTTGAATCTCATTCTGGCTAATTTGTACGAGTTCAAGGAAGGCTGCATATTATTTATACCCTTTATATCATCAGAAGCCTGCTTAAATTTGTAAGAGTGATAACTAAAATAAACTGAGGTCCATAGTCAAAAGTGGTTCCTTTAACAGAGAATCCTTTGGGAGCTGCTTTTAAGAAAATTCTATTAGCCTTATCTTTGCAATGTCTTTTCCAAATTGCTTTTTTGCAGGTGGCAATCGTAGTCAAGGTCTTTGTGAATGCAAGATTGTAACACAGACTTGGTCTTGAAAGTCCTATGCCTCTATCTTAGCTTGCACCTTGTATCATTGACTCCTGATTGTTGTTTCTATCAGCTGCTGCTACTCAGTCAGAATTCATATAAATGGTCTCCTTTAGGACAAGGGTAGTAATTGAAAAAACAAAGGCACCTCATTGTGCAGTAAGTTTCTGCTATTCTGAAACCTGCTTGGATATGAGCCACTGCACTAGTGAGTGGTTCTGTGATTTCTCAAATATTTTACTGGAGAAAAAAAATATTCCAAAAGATTCTTTCTGACTGTTTAGATTGCAAAATGACCAGATAAGAACACAACACTGAACACCAGCTCAACTGCAATTTCAGAGGGAGAGGTTGCACACACATGCACAAGCAGCCTCTTCAGCCAGATCGTCTTATTCATTAAGTTGTTAATAAATGATTAATGTGAATGACCCTTATGTACTCCAGGTACTTTCTGTACTCTGTGAATTTTAAAATGACTGTAACTTCATGTAGGTCCCTTAAGGCAAGATGCATCGTTCTTCCCAATATCTTAATCAGATCTATCTATTGGGAACAGAAGAGGAAGAACTGCTGGTAGAAAATTGAAAAGTAGAGGAAATATTGCAACAGTACAAAGTATTCCCTGATAATTTTACTAATTATATTGTTAGGCAAAAATTGCCAAGTGATTTAAACCCTGTTTTTTTCTGAGACATACCTACCAACAGCCAACACTTAGAACATGCATAAAATATCATGTTGCATAAGGCGCAAATTGAGATTTGTTGTTTTGAAGTTGCATCAAATAATTGATCAGAAACTATAACTGGGATTATAGAACAAGATCAGAAATGAAATTTAGCAAATAATTGCAAAAATAATTGAAGTTACAAATCCTGAAAACTAGTAAACGTTTCTTTTTAATGCCCACAGGGATGGGACTTGTGGCTTTGGATAGGATTAACACTAGGAGATGGAGTGAATGAAGAGAACAGAGGGAGTTTTAGATTGGATTAAAATTATGACATAACCTATCTTAAGAAAGAAAACAAATCTTTCCAGTCTTGTGTAAACGTAAAATTTAAGATAAAGTAAAAGTGTTATTTCCATTTCAAAGACTGCAATTTCTTAGGAATACTTTGATCATTTACGAATGGCCAGCTAGTTCTAGCAGATCTTTTGAGTTCTATTTAAGTACTTTGTGTCAGTTCGCTGATGTTCTTACTGAGTCCAGTGTTCATTCATCCAGTGAGACTACATGCAATTGGACTAAATCCCTAGTTATGGGGAAGCAAAGAAAGAGTTCAGTTACTCTTTTTTACTTGTTTCACGCCAAGCATGTCTCAGCTTCCAATCTCTTTCAAAAAGTGCTACGAACTCCACAAAAAAAAAAAAAAATTCAAAACCATGATTCTGCTAGCAGAAATGTAATCCTACTTCAGTTGAAAGCAACAGAACTATCATCATTTATATGAATGAGTACTAATTTATGCTCAGTGCTACAGAACTGTGAAACACAGAGACATCATGTCAGTCTGCTCAGTATTGGCAAATTTTGTTTTATTTAATTTGAACAGTCTGAGAGAAACTCATCGTGTATGTTAATCAAATGTTTTCAGAATTGCACATAACAAAAAAAAAAAATAAAAGACATAAGCAAGAACACAGATATTGTGTAAAGCCTGATGCATTTTTACATATGAGTTTATCTTCTCTCACAAACAATATTCCACAGGAATAGTAGACTTTAAGGTGGAATTATGTCCTTATTAAGTTTAACAGCAAAATTATAAATTAATCTTATAGGTATGAAAGAAACAAAAACCAACCAAACAAAAAAAGCTACAAAAAGCAAACTTTAACACAGACTGCTCCACAACATGTTATCTTTGATAAAGAGAGTGGCGTCTCATTTATTCTCAAAATTATATTAATTTCCTTTTACTCATCTGTCACTGATTTTTTTTCATGTTTTGGAATTATTTATTTGACTTGAAGTGCAACCTTTTAAAACTACTCTACCTATCTTTTTTCTGTTATAGAAGTTTATCTGATATTGAAGTAATGAAATTAAAACAAAATATTTTTACCTTGCTGAAACCATGTTATTTACACTCACTAATTCAGAGCAAGAAAAAATTGGAATATTCTTGAAAAATATTCTGATCTTGATAAAAGTACATTTTCAGAAATAAAACTGTTCTTTCAAAACATGAAACAGTTCTGATCTCACAAATGCTTATCTAACTACATCTAATTCCATGTAATTTGAAACTAGAATGAAATCCAGAGGGTGCACTATGTACCAGAATTTCTGCATGACTAATCCTGTGCGGATAACAAGGTTGGGCAGCTCTATGCATAATTCATGGCCACTCAGAGGGTATCTTGAGTCTTCAAGCACAGCTTCATCTCATAGAATTCAGATGTGAGGTTTGGTGTAAGAAACACAGCACATAGTCCACTTCTCAGCTGCTGTGGTCCCTCGAATAGAGCAGGTTTCCTGTTGCTGAGGAAGGAGGTAAACAACTAAAGACCTTGATTAGAGTAGCCCTTTGCCTTCAGAGGTGATCTAAGTTGTAAACATGAAGCTGTCAGAGGACTTTACAATTAGTAATGCTTATCTACAAAAGAAAAATCGTGTGGCAGAGAAAATCTAAAACAAATAGGATGCATCTGGATACATATTAAATGGGATAAGGTCTCATTCCTGTAATTGAAATGTTTATGGGAAATGTAATTAACCTTTCAAACGCTGATTCCCTAAGTATTTTTGGCATCAAGCTCTATTTCTTGAGGAAAATATCAGATGTTATCACGAAAATGTTTTGTTCTCTGTTTCATCTTTCTCTTTGGGAAAACTTTAAGCTAAGCTTTGCTTCACATCTATTTTGTTATTCTCTGTGTCCATTTGAGAAATTCAATACTGTCAAGTCTTATTAATTAACTAATATGCTATACTTGCTCTTGTGGTCTGCTCAGTAAATTTCATCACCAAACCTTTCTTTTGCCAACGAGTTGTGAGAAAATCAAACAATTGGGGTTTATATTTTGGCTTTTTTTTTTTTTTTTCTCCTTTCACTGCAGGTTAACTTGTTGTTTCCCACTCCTTAGAGCATCAGGAAAGTATTTGAGAAATTTTTTTTTCAAGCGCAGTTTTATGAGCACAGCACTGTGGAGCAATTAATAGCCAATGCTTGCCACCTTCTCAGAAATAGGGTGGTGGGTGGGGTTAACCTTTGCTAAAAGCTCATTAGGGCTCATGATCTCCACCTATGCACTTCTGGGTGGGGCACACATGTCCTCCTTAGGGCTCAGAGGTGCAGGGAGGAGTTCTAGGTGTCAGGTCTCTATGCAACCTTAAGTTCCATATATGTTTTCCATTTTGGGTGCTAGCAAAGAGGTAAACCTCAGGTTAGGCCACTGATGTTGCCTCAGTTTTCTGGAGTATGGAAATGGTGATGGAGCTTACAGCTGGGGTTTGCAGCAGCTGCAAGCTTGGGGCTAGTTTTCAGTCTTTCTAGGATACTTATTACAGCAAAGAGCTCTGAGGGGATTAATCTCAAAAAGTCTGTGCTCTGGGGTCCTGTCAGCCATCATTTGAATTATTTTCCCCTGTCAGTCACCCTCTGTTGATGAATGAGCACTTCTAGAGCCCAAGTCATCTTGTCTTGCAGTAGCTGTGTGCTTTAGGAGCTGGTTCTTGCTTCAGAAATGCTCATTTGGTTGCTTCAAATGCTCATTGGGTTCCCATACCCAATAGTTTGGAAGCTGGAAGTTGAGCTTACACATTTTGTGTTTGCCTGAGTATAGATGGGTGAATTTTACCCTTGTTAAAATAAGTAGAAAGATGCATGAGAACTGTACTTCTTTTTTTTAAAAATCCCTGCAGTTAAGGTTGTGAATAACGACTTTAGCAAGAAGGAGCAATACAGAGATACGTGCATCAGGACTTCTATCTGTGCTGTATAGAGTGGAAAATAAGCTTTGGCTGGTAAGAATAGTTCAAATGTGGGATTTCATAATATTGCTATTTTGCAGAATATTATATAATAAAAAAATACTTGATTAGGTCTAATAATAGTGAGTAAAGCCTAAAACCAAGTGGAAGGAAATGAAGAGGCCTTTCAGTGGTCTCCCTCTCAGTTACACACTTTCACGCTGTGGACTATATGTTTTGAGGAGAAAAGCTGATCCTCCAGCTCTTTTGGTACTTAAGTGGTTAAATTGTCCCATTGGATCCTGCAGAACAATATCAGTCATCTTATGTTAAGGGAAAAAAATGTCTAACCTTTGACAAAAATGAATTACTTCATATGGGACAGCTACATTTTGTCTGATACTTGTTGTCAGCTTTCACTGGGAGCTGAGGAACTAAGAAATAGATTTCATCAAGTTCTGAGGTGGGAAGAAATGAAATCTTAGCAAAGAAAACAACTTATGTCTCTAAAATGGATTGTACAGGCAAGAAGATCTATCAGGTGAAAAGTGAATGTTAAAATCATTTGCCAAAAGATGACTTAGGCAGCACTGGGGAGGCAGGAAAAAAAGTGGAGGGCCTAATATTCCTAGTTAATCAAAGGCCTGTTTAAGACATCTAGGTTTGCTGCTTGTGGTTAGTTGTTTGTTTTTAAAAAAAAAAAAAAAAATTCTCTAGGTATTTCCTGATGCTACATTTTTATGAAACCCAAATGAGTTGCCTGTTCACTTCTTTCAGCCATCTATAGCATAAATTAGTAGTGCTCTAGTACACCCATAATTACTGTGTCACTGAATCTGTGAATCAAATGTAGCATTTTTATGATTGAGGCCTTCTTTTCTGAAGGATATGTGACGTATTTTCTTGAAGATAAAGGCAGAGATAAAAACTCCAAAAGAAGTTAGCCACCTGCAAGTTTGTCCGAATGTGTTGTTCTCATACTTGGTGAACAAGAAATATTTTATTTTGAAAACTGTTATTTCCCCACTGCCATCCCAATCATTCTATAAGAAATGAGATCAGAATCGAGTGAAACTGTTGCAGTATGGTTTGGGTTTTGATCAAGTGTCAGATTCATACTTGAATTTTATAAATGAATCCTGATAAGAGGACTAGACTGTAGATGTGTTAATTTGATTCACAGAATAACCAGGTTGGAAGAGACCCACCGCATCATCGAGTCCAACCATTTCAAACACTAAACCATGTCCCTTAGCACCTCATCCACTCGTGCCTTAAACCCCTCCAGGGAAGGTGAATCAACCCCCTCCCTGGGCAGCCTGTTCCAATGACCCTTTCCGTGAAAACTTTTTTCCTGATGTCCAGCCTGAACCTCCCCTGGCGGAGCTTGGGGCCATTCCCTCTCCTCCTGTCCCCTGTCACTTGGGAGAAGAGCCCAGCTCCCTCCTCTCCACAACCTCCTTTCAGGTAGTTATAGAGAGCAATGAGGTCTCCCCTCAGCCTCCTCTTCTCCAGGCTGAACACCCCCAGCTCTCTCAGCCGCTCCTCATAAGGCCTGTTCTCCAGCTCCTTCACCAGGTTTGTTGCTCTTCTCTGGATTCACTCCAGAGCCTCAACATCCTTCTTGTGGTGAGATTCAAGATTCAAACTAGAGTTCAATTTTGGTTTAGCTTCTTGATTTCTGAACTTAAAGCTGAAATTATTACTACTATGTAGTTTTTGTTCTGCTGCATTTAAGACAGGACTTGCTGTAAGTGTGCTTGGAATCGGATTAGCTATCTTCTGCTTAAGTGCTGTTGCAATTATAACAAACGTTGCATACTCAGAAAACTAATTTTCTCCCTCCTAAAGTCCAAGATCAGATTCTTTGAGTGACTTTGGTGTCCACTTAGCTGGTCACTGTGGATTAGTTGCACAGATAACATTAGTTGTTGTTGTGTTTTACTGACACTTCTCTTCCCTGAAGATAACTACTGCTTCTGGCTGAAATGTCAGAGTAGAAATGAGTGGTTAAAATTGCTATTTTTAGCTTCTTTTACTTGTAAACAGTGTTCAGTTTTTATTACACATTAAGACAGAAGTAACTTTGATTTATTTATGGGCTAGGTAAAAGAAATAAGACTGCTTGCACAGAGATTTACAGGTACTGAAAAAAAAAAGAAAACATATTTTTCATTTCTTAATACACTAAAAAAATAGTAAGCATTACTGTATGGTCCAGTCTGAAACAGCAACTGGGGAATTTTTTCTGAAACCTTTCTTACTATTCAACATTTCTTGCCTGTATTTAAGGGTTCAAATACATGTCTAGGAATTCACAACACATAAGATTAATTATCAATATACTGTCAGCAACTAGTAATGTAGTAGTATAAGCTTGCATGGTTAATTTGTGTTTCAGGATACTGTTTGAGAGGCTAATGCCCTGTTCTTCATCATTTTGGGGGATTTGGTTTGGTGCAACTGAAATAGCAATTAGGCTTAGTGGAAGTGTTGTATTGTGCAGTTTTGCAAGAGCTAAGCAGAATATAGCCCATATTAATTCTTCATTCAGTGTAAGAGACTAGGTGCTGTTGAGATGAAGTTGGATTGGTACAGGATCATTTTGAATTTTCTGTGCAGTTTTGTTGTCTTGCTATGTCTGAACATATATTGAGTGCTAGTTCTCATACTCTTTTTTTTTTTAGTGTAAAGTGGTTAAAACCTGTGAAATTGAATATTTATGTTTCTATATACCCTCTCTTTGTAACTGAATTCAGTGACTGAAGTTTACTCAGGGAATTACATCTGCTGTTGTTTAGTTGAAGAGTACTAAGTAGAGCTGCAGTCTCACGTACTACTGCAGAAAACTATGATGCAGCTCATGTGAAATGTGGGGGAAAAATATACTATGTTTTCTGGTAGTGTTTGGTTTTGAAATAGTACAGAATTAACTTAACATGAAAAAATCTAACCTTCTTTTGCTGTTAGTGTTGTCCAGAGAAGTTGTAGCAAGAGTACAGTAAGTTTCAAAACCTGTTAACACAACCATGAACTGATGAGAAGAAGGAAAAAGTAAACAAATAAATAAATAAAATGATTGCAGGTTGTGGCTGCAATCTATGCAGTTCTATGCAGCTTATTCTGTTTGTCAAAATAATAAAGCTTCTTCCCTATCTTCCCAACAACTCTTCTATGGGATTTGCAGTATCACACTATATTTGCTTAGTTTCTCAAATCAGGTTTGTTGAAGTTAAATACTCAGGCGTTCATGTTGTTTAAGAGTATAACTTTAGCTTGATATAGATAATGCAAAATCTTTCTAATAACTGAACATGGATTATATATAGTACCTGGGAAAATGTGTAATTCTCACCATGCAAAGAAGGCTATAGCAGTGGGAGAGTGCTCAAGTGTGTGCTGCAGAGCATTTAAGGGTTATTAGTTATGTTGTAATGAGACATTTTTCCTTATTGCATCTGAAAACATTGATCTCCAGATGTTATTCAGGTTTAGCCTGTCAAGGAAACAGTTTCTTGTTTATTCTAATTGCTTGTATCTGTCCAACAGGGCAGAAACAAAGCATCAGTGCACCCCAAAAATACCTAACTATAAATTGAGAGGCTTGGGCCATATGTCGTCCAGTGATCTCTGTAGTTATAGAGATTGTTTTGCTTTACTTACATTTTTTATGTGTTTTTTCTTAGGTGGTTTGGGATTTGGATGGTTTTTAATGTTTCTGGGGTAAGCCTTCTCTTGTACTATCTGTATACTGAGTCACATTGACCTGCTGGCATTTTATTAACATTTCATCATTTGATCTTAACTGTATTTTCACACTTCCAACAGCTGGCAGACATACCTTGTAATATGAAGGGATGGTGAAAGGGTATGCTTGAATCGGCACCTCTCTGGCCTTTTGCTCCTGTCCTGTCATTGGTTAGAAATTATACCTGTGCAGCTGCTACAATAACCCCTGGGCATAACATCTAAATGAACAGTGGCTCATATTTCTCTTCATAAATGTACCAAATCCTCCTACTGTAGAAGCTTTCATGACTGTCAGGGTCAATGGAAAATGCCAAGAAGAGAAAATTGTGGAGTGATCAGCAGAAAAGAATGTGAGTTGGTAATTACAGTTCTGCTTCTCCTCTGAGTTACATATACACCAAACAGTGAATTCAAGACCATGTGATGAGAAACATTGCTGCTCCCTGCAGAAACTGATACCTGAGCAACTGCAGAAAGAAGTACTTCGAGCAGTATCTGGAAGCAATTTGCGAAATGTTGGTAATGAAGTGGATCAAAAGCATTTACTTTTAAAAAATACTGCAGATTACTCCCATGATAAATTTAAGCATTAGCAGATGACATCTGTGAAATCTGTTTTGGGAAGACCTGACTCCAGTTTCTGAATGTTTAGGACGAGTGAGAGGAAAACACTGAAGTAGTTTAAACCAAACACTTCAAAAGGCCAGGCAGCTGAGAGGAAAATGAAGAGAAGGGTATTCCTCCACTGTCAAGTGAGATGGATGCCAAATGCAATACTTGGAGCTGTATGAATTACAGATTCTGAAACAAAAATGTTGAGTACCTCAAATATTCTAGATCATAGAATCATAGAATAACCAGGTTGGAAGAGACCCACCGGATCACCGAGTCCAACCACTCCTATCAAACACTAAATCATGCCCCTTAGCACCTCACCCACCCGTGCTTTAAACACCTCCAGGCAAGGTGAATCAACCACCTCCCTGGGCAGCCTCTGCCAGTGCCCAATGACCCTTTCTGTGAAAAATTTTTTCCTAGTGTCCAGCCTAAATCTCCCCTGGTGGAGCTTGTGGCCATTCCCTCTAGCCCTGTCCCCTGTCACTTGGGAGAAGAGGCCATTACTCTCCTCCCTACAACCTCCCCTCAGGTAGTTATAGAGAGCAATGAGGTTTCCTCTCAGCCTGATGAGTCAGAAAAATTTCTTTTTGGATAACGCTCATGGAAGAGACACCTCAATTAACATAGTTAGACCCAGTGGCTCTTGTAACTCCAACGAAGATGTGAATACACTGTCTGTAGAGTTTCTGTGCTACATATGTGTAATTTATGCCTATTACCCATAGTACAATTCTGAATGAGAATTTGAGTGTACTTGTGCAGGTCTGTGTAACAAGGCCCCGGCTGGCCCTTGTGTTTAAAATGAGAATTATTTTAAGCCAGTGTGTGGAAGACTGAAATCCATAAAAGCCATTAGGCTGATTATCATCCTGTAATGCTGTCAAAAATTATCTTAATTGGTGAGCGTAAGCTGTCCTCTGATAACAGCTTCTGTCTTTAATTGAGTTTTTGCCAAATCAGTGTCATTGAAATTCTATAATGAACATTTGCACTGCTAGGATGTTTTTTACTTAGATGCAGTGCTTGGGGGTAGGATAGTGGTTTTTATGTGGCTACTACAGAAAGGTGGAAAGCTATCAAGTGATTAGAGCGGTACCTGATAGCAGCTGAGAAACTGATACTGAGAAATTTGTTGTGAACAGTCTTACTTGTCAATGGCAATACCTGCTAGTGCCTTGATGCTACATATTGGTTTTTCAGCACTGGCTACTTCCCATTTGTTTTATTATTACTTTTGTTTTTTTAAATTTAGGGCAGAGCTGGATGAGGAAGGTTATCAGATTCACAGTTGTGTCTCGCTTCTTCTGATTTTGTTCAGTATTTTGGGGTTGTTTGGGGGGTTTTTTTGTTTGTTTTGTTTTATTCTTGTTCCTTTGTTTTATTTTGATTTCTTTAAGTAGGTTAGCATTTGGGCTGCTATAATCTGAACTTTTGACAGATGAGTCCCAAAGGCATAGCTTTTAGAATACCTGGAGCACATCCTGTACCAGCTTCTCTTGAAAGGATATACTAAATTTCATTTGAAGGATGCATTGCCATATTTTTGAGGAGCGATTAAGTTTGTGGTCAGTTTGTGAAATGATCTGGATGTATAGTGTCTCCCTGTCTGCATATTCATATCTGAATCTGGGTGGAGATGCAGTTTTTGAATAGAACTAATTTTCTTCTAGTGTGAATTAAAAAGGAGGTTCTGGACTGAATACTTTGTATAATATTTTTCTTTATTCCCGGTAGATTTTTTCATAAAAGCCTCTTGAAATTATTAATTTCATTGAATGGATTTAATGGATAAACTGAACCTAAGGTCCCAATAGATGAGAAGGCCTCTGTGTTTTCACTTGCCAGATAGCTCTTGCTTTTATTTGTTTGTTGGTTCTTTCAGATATATATATTGCGGGAGTGAAAACTGATTACCCCTTCAGGCCAGATAAAATGATTATGGAGTAACAATTGAAGATTTTAATGGTAAATGTCTACCATTTTAACTTCAACATTTGTAATAAACCTCTAATATCTAGGAATATATGACTTAAAGAAAATATTCTTTTGCTCCGTGTTTGCAACAGGAACAAAGCAGAGAAACAAGTACATAGACTTTAAGGAAATAAAACCTTAAATTTATTTTGCTTTGGTTTTGCAGGGTATGTTGCTATTTAATTTTGTTAGTTATGAATTGGAATAGAAAAAGATAGTAATTATTTTATTGAATTTTGTAATGTTTTTCTGTTCTGGTCCCACTTTTAACTTTAGATTTTTGAGCTAATAGTAATTTTGTGTGGCCTCTTGTTGTAGATGCTTCATGTCTTTTAAACTGAGGATAGAGATGGCCTTTTTAAAAATTATCAGACCAGTTCAACATTATTTTGAATACATGGTACTTAGTTTCATTATAGTGAAACACAGCTCTATGGGCTGTTGCTCTTTCTTGCGAATTATGCCTCTTCAGAGCCTTTTAAAATTAAGTTTGGGATTATTTTTTTCGTTCAGTTTTAATGTCCCTAAACTTCCTTAATTTCCAAAGAAGTGGTAGTCATAATAGCTTTCTCAAAAGGAAAAATGAAAAAATAAAAACCATAGCTTTGGAAAGTATCCCCCTCAAAAAGCTTATTTTATCACTGCTTAAATAAATAACAACTTATGGATGTTATTAAAGCATTGTGAGTATCTTTGATGCGTTAATCATGCAAGTGTTCAATCTTGAAAAAAGTGTTGATTCACCCTCTTTGTTGCTTTTGTTAAGGTGATAACCTGCTAATTGCTACAAACCCTCCTTAGCTCTTAACAATACTTTTCTGCCTGAGTGTTAAGCAACATGTAAATACCTTTTTATTCATTGCTGATACCATCTATATGATAACCTAGCATATGTATGAGGGATGCTACTTGCAGTGCAAGTATAAACATGCTTATAAATTTAAAATAAGGTACTTGCATCCTTTTCGATGAGTCAGTGTGCATGTTGTTGCCTGCAAACAATACTTTTCTTGTTTACTTCGTACCTCAGGATGGAAAAATACATGTTTCTGTAGCCACCTTCATGGTCATTTGGACTAACTACTTGGGTAAGAAACATTTGATTTAACTGAAAGGCTGTGCAGCTGCTGCTTTGAAGTACCTTTTGGATCTCCTATGTATTTTTCTTAAAAGAGTTTCTTTAAAAAAAATCCATTATCTGAGCTAATGTAATACTAAATTTAAGTGGAGTTGTGTAAACTAGACAATAAATGACTTTTGCATAATTTAAATATTATTTCTTCATTCTCTTTATTACTCATAAACCACTTTTGTCAAGCTCCAGGTGTGTATTTCTCTAGCTGACAATTGGTTAGGTGTTTGTAGCCATGGAGCCTCCAGTGCCAAGTCTGTGCTCCATCTCCTGTGACTCTATGCCTGCTGCCCTCTACACTGCATCCTATGTCATCACTCCTCTAGGCCTTGGGCACCGTGCCAAGCTTCTAGTTTTCTCTGTTTCAAGTCTTAGAGTCCAAAATGGACCCACTTGGGCATCTGCTTTCCTGCAAAAAGATAAGATGCTGTCCTAGGTTTTAAAATACTGAGATATATTTGTCTGCAAGTAGATCACGGCGAAAAATTCTTCTGGTTATTCAACATCATGTAAAGGGCTCATCCCAGTAGAGGAAGATCTCTGTTTCTTTGGGTTGAGGCATACATAACTTGTGGTTTTCCTGAAAGCAGTGTCTGAGATGAAATTGTGTGTGAGGAGAAACTATAGAGTGCTTTTTTTATTATAAGTACTCTAGTAAAGCCTAAGAAAATAGCTGTGTGCTCCATTAATAGCAGTGCTAATAATAAAGGAGATATATTTACAGGTGTTGAGTTGTGTATGCACAGCTTTTTTGCCGGTCTCTTAACTGTGGTTAAGACATAAATGAATGATGCATTTAAAAAACGTGTAAACCAGACTGGTTTCTGGGAGCATTTTAGTGGTTCTGAGTATCCATCAACCTTTATCAGTACAAATGATTTGCAAGTCTATTTTTTTTTTTTTTGAAGTAATGTACCTACTATGGGCAGATTTTGACTATTTTGCAAAATTAATGTTTCTGTGAATATCTCCATGACCCTTTTATTAAGCAACTAGCTGTGCTCAGCAGCAAAAGAGACTTTAATTGTCTCACAGCAGGTGAAATGATTTAATCTGAAGCAAAACAATTGTTTTTATTAAAGGGCACACACCTTTCCTACAGACATTTTTGCCAAACACAAATATGACTGCGAAAAAGCAAATGTAGTCTTTTCTTCATTTTTAACAGAATGTCAGTTCCTGAAATATTTTACTTAGAGGATGAAGAGTCTCTTTGAGCATGTTAATAAGTCAGATCCCAGTGTTTACATGATATCAAGTGAATTTCATTAACAGTATACTCAAGAAAAAGGCAAATTTGAATGTGTCAGGTTGTAACTTTTTCTTCTGATGAATTTCATACTGTCAAGATAAAGGCTCAGTGATTGGAGTGGGACAATCTCCTTAAAAAGTCCTTTTGTGTTAAGTACTATACTGTCTTGCTTACCACTGATGTGCCTCCACCAACCAGTAGGCCATAACAGTGATCACTTGCATGCACTTGAACATTTTATTTCTGCACACAAAGGCAAAACAAGAAGTAGCACTGAAGCCTGTTAACATTTATGGAAACATTTGTCAACAGAGAAAACTTGGATGGTGACATAACTTTCAAATGCAGGCTGCTGGGAAATAATCCAAGCTGGGCAAAACCCAACTTGGCCAAGGTTTCAACAAAGCTCAGAAAATGCATTGTAAACAGGCAGCTCTGGACTGCATGTGCTTGTGACTGAGTTCAAATAAAAGCCTTTTTTTTCCCCTCTTGAAATTAGTTTTTTTCCCAAACTGATTTTTCCCTCTTAGCTTTCTCTGACTACTTGTACTGTACTTAAAGCCTGTGCCAGTATCTCAGATGCTGGGGATAAGTGTCTTACATGTTCCTTCTTGAAGCTGAACCACTTAAACTAAGAAAGCAGTAAGTAAAAGGTAAGCTATATAAGAGAAAAATATATGTAGGGTAAAGAACGCAATGCATTAGAAGATGTCTGCTTAATCATAGTATACTCATACCCACCAATGTTTCTTCCACAACCCTTCAGCTAGTAAATATTACAAGAACAGCATGACTTGAAAGAAGAATAATACAGAGATTTGATGATTTATATGAATTCGAGTATAAAAATGTAATTGGGAATATCTTTAAAGACAGTTCATTTTCAAGTATTAGTTATTTGTTTTTCCAGTCAGTACATTAAAATGGAAGTGTCTTGAATGTATTTTTACATAGCTCAGGATGTCACTGTGATTCCTACCCCACTCAACCATGCTTTTCATGAGATGGCGCAACAGGAAAATCACAAGGCATATACCTTTATTTTGTGTAATGTAAAAGAAAAATGTTATCATTTGTTTTTATACTAAATAACACATTTTTATGTTGTTACTTTTGCATCACAACACTGTATTAAGAGATAGGCATGGTTTTTAACAGAGGTATTCGATCATATTTTTTTTTAGCAAAGTGTCTTGGTGCAGAAGAACATCTTTGAATTCTTTTTCATAAGTCCTAGAGATGCTTACCTGAATATATCTGCAGGCCGATTATATGTCATTATTCCAACAACAGGACAGGTACTTAAGTTGTATGTGTACAAACACAACTATATCTGAATTAGAGCACTTCTAAACACATTCAACTAAGCCAGCTGGAATAAGTATTTAGCTTCAGGACTTCTTTGTTAGTGCAGAAGTTCTAATTGGTTAGCTCCTATAGAAATATCTTTGTGGAAGATGAAGGATCACTACTGGTTTTATCTTACTCCAGATTTTTAATTCTCTGTTGTGTGTTGAAGGAACTGAGGTGACTCGTCAGCTCTGCAGATGTGACCCATTAGTGTCATGGTTATCACTTTGCCTAAGATAAAATTGGTTCTGATATTGCATCTTCTGCATCTTCATCCTTCAATGTATCTTGGTCTTGGATTTACATATAGATTGTAACATGTGGAACAAGGTCAGCAGTGACAGAGATGAGATTTCCTTTTTCATGGTAGTGTTTAATCTGTAAAGAGAAGAATAAATTCATCAGCTGAATCCTGTTTGGTTTACTGGAGCTGGTATTTTACTCCACCCTAAAAAAACCAAAACACACATACCTGTTAGCCACTGTCCATGTGAAGGCTATCAAGGCCAAATACTTTAGTAGAGCTTTTGCATAACTTCATGCTAACATGAGCTTTTTTATTTTATTCATTTATCTTGGCTAATGAATAAAGCCATTTCACAATCTTTAAATGTCAGAATGTAGTTCCTTTGGAAAGCCATGCTTTGAGATGTTTGGTTCATTTCAACTGCAGACAAATTTTTTGAATGTTTACCTCCTATGTCAGTGTTTATGAAGGGATGCTGGGTTTTGTTGGTAAGACTGTTCAATTCTACGATCTCCCACAAGAAGTGTTAATATACATGGAAGGGGGGAGTAGTCTGGAACTGTGCTTAAAAAAAAAATGTTTGTCCTCCAATGATATTTTGTGTGAGCTGTTGGCTCTCAGGATGTGCCAAATGCAGTCAACAACCCAATGTAACGTATTCTTTATGACTGTACATGTTTTTCTTCTAGAAATAAAGCAATTATGTAGGGAGCTTACTAGGCAACTAATAGATTAAACAGGCTGAGTCATTCAACAGTGTCTGAAATTAAGTCTTTGCTTCAGAAGTGAAATGGTTGCTTATTGCAACTGATCTGGGAGAGTGAGTGAATGAAACCGAATGCTTGGGCACATGCTGGAGAAAGAATTTCTTAGGATCATACTAAAGAATCATTTAGGTTTCAATGATTCTAATGCCTCTTAAAATGCCATTAAGCATTTTGCTACACAGGCATGTTACCTGAACTAGTAGGTTTGACAGAATCAGTGTAATGAAGAATTTCTGCAATATGACTGTATTAATTAATTAAAAGGAATTAAAAGAATCTTCTTAATTGTTCAGTCCCATAGGCCCAGGGTTACTTGACATAAGTCAAGATGTCTTTTGGCATTCTCAGGCTGCTTAGCACAGTACATAGAGGTTTATTTCTCACTTTACAATTAGTTGAAACAGCTTAACTATTTCACTGCTATGATGTAACTTGGTTTGGGAGTTTGACAAACCTGCTCAGCTTTCTGGAGTTCTTTTCAAACCAAATTCTACCTTTCAAAAATACACCTTCTCCCACATACTTGGCTTCTTGATATAATTTTCATCCTGACCAGCCATCAAAGTGATTACTTTTCTAGGAGTTAAGTGGCAACTGGAATGTAATATTTTTGTAGTTACTGATTTAATAGTGTTTTCCTTGAAACTGCACTTCAATTTTTCATCAAGTCCTTAATTGTGAACTTATATATTTGGGGTTCTCTTTTCTTGTAGGGAAAAATAAAGAAAAACAGCAAAAACCCAAATTTGTGGCATCTTTGTGGAAAAGTCACATTTTTTTATTCTACAAAGATATTCCTTACCAGCTAGATTTGAGTGAGTCTGGCTTTAATCTGCATGTCTTGGGCTTCATGAATATGTTTTTTTGATAATTGCTTTGTTAGTCCTCTGACACAGATTGACAGTACTTTTCAGTGCTTGACAGCCAAATGTATTGGTATTTGACACTGAGGTGTTTTCTTTCTGTCTGGTGACAGTAAGAGCTTCCAAGTAGATGAGAAGGGGCTAAGACATCTTTACAACTGAGAAGAAAGCTGAGAGAGGATGAGGAGATTCTCCATCAAAATAAAAGCATTCATTTAGTTCAAGCTTGGTGCATAATGATATAAAAAGGAGACCTGATAGGTACATGTTAAATCATGATTTTATTTATATGTTGTTAACAGAAAATTTTATCAGTTAACTTACTGTCAGAGTCTTTGTAACTTGACATTTTTTGCAGTAAATGTAATGAAGACTTTTTTCCTTCAGTGAGGTGATGTGTAGCTTGATGTAGAAAGAGTATATTTGCATATAGAGTGTATTGCAGTACCTTCTAAGAACTGAGCAGCTGATTATGTTTTCCTATGAAATAATTGGTATAAAACCTATAAATAATTAGGTGCTCTGTGTATATCCAATTTTTTCAAGTTAAAATAAAGATGAGTTTGAGAGCTGTAAATGTTCTGAAGTATCTCAATTGAATTCCTGCTTTCACTTTATGCTTTGGACTCTCTCTCACTAGAAAATAAGGGGTTGATTAGTCAAAATTTCTGTAATAAGCTCAAGACCTTCTGAAAAATTTGGGTAGGCAGTAGGTACAAGATGATGCCTTCACTAATACAGAGCTTGCTGTATCCATGTGGTTGATAGTATTAACTGGTAATATTAACTTGCTGGTTTTGGGGGAAGAGGGGAGAACAAAAACAGCCACACAATGAAAAAATAAAACAAACCCCTTGCTGAGCATATTCAGTTAGTGGTTAATTGCCCATCAGGAATAACTGTTCAAAGAATCGGAGTGGTTTATGTGATCAAAGGGAGGTAGGTTACTATGGATGAATGTGGTTGATTACTGAATATTTATTCTGTTCCTGGATATTCTGCCTGTATAGTTATAAGATGATCTTTACTCGTATATCTTTGCAACTGGATTCCATCGCATTAATATTTCATTTGTATTTATCCTTACCATTCATGATTTTTCCCTCTTCCAACCAAAATACAAGCACTTAGAGACGTTTGAGAGACTGCACATTCAGTTACTGCTGGCCTCTAACATCCAAGAGTAGTTCCCAAATATTACCTATGTGATGGCACACAACAAGGTGCACTTGACCATGTGCTTTTCGTCAACTAGTTCTGGTACAGATACCGTTAGCATTAGTCCAAGTACATGGCAATGATCACTCCTTCCCCAGTGCTAATTGATGAATTGCTGTTTTCATGGGACAAGGACAATTTAGTAGGACACACTGCATTATGTATTCTATTATTTCTAGGAAAGACACTTCATATACAAAAACTGTGTCTTTTTAGCCTGAGTAACACAGCAGTTTTAAAATACTCTTGTAGTATAAATGAATACTGACTTTTTATGTAGAAATATTTTTGTGCTCACAACAAGGCCTGGCAAAGCTGACTTTCTGTCTGACTTGGGTGCTATTGTTGCTCACAGGCTCCTAGTTTTGAAAACTTTCAGGGTTATCAACCTTTATGATACTTTGCAGCTCTGAATTTCATACTGAAGTTCTTAAGAACACTACGCAAGAGAGGGGTTTCAGTGGGGATCTTTAGGTTAGGCTTTTCTTCTACATCTACATCTTCTACGTTATCTTCTAAAATGCATTTTTGCAGAATTAATACTAATCTCGGCTGCAAAAACCTAATCCATTCCAAGAAAATAACAGGCAATTTGAAAATTTAAGTTCAGGAGATATGATTCTGTATCTATTCTTTGCTATTTTTAAACACCTGTAAACTTTGAAGCACACCTGGACTACTTGAAATGAAAATGCCTTGCTATTTGTCTCTTAATCCACACTGCTATCTTAATACTTAGTTTTTCAATGTTGTGTCCATTTCAGTATCTTCCTCAACCCATGGCTCCAGCTTATTTCTGTTCATTTCCCATTTTATTTGAGGTTTAGTTAAATATCACAGGTTGGCCTGCCAATTGTTACTTTCAGTAACCAAGTAGTTCATTAGTGGAAATATTAATTGTTAAATGATAACAGAACATTACCTAATATTTTAAAAAACTTATTAAATGAGACTGCAGAGAACATAAAACAGTTTATCCTGATTCACAAGACAAAAATAAAACATTTTTAAGACTAGCAGAGTGACAGTTTCATGAAATGCAGAATGTTTGTCTAAAAAAAAAAATCTTTGTAGCATGTGAGCATACAAGTGTAAAACAAGTTTATTTTTTATTGCTCTCAATTATGTAATTAAGTCATTATGTAATTGAATCCCTAAAAAATTTTGTGATTTAATCTTCTGCATCACTTCTTTTTGTTCCCAAGACATGTTCACTTGAAATGCAGCATTTTGTAAGAGAGAATGAAAATCCTGTATGATGGTAAAATCTTTTTGGGTAAGGTGCTTAGGTTTTTGAAAACAAGATGTTGGTTCACTAGTGGATTTTGAAAGTTTCGTCATGCAAATTGCTTATTCTTAATGTTCCTGGGTTACACGTGAGCATATGGGATTCTGTGGAAAATATGTGATTTTTATTTGTGTCACTTGAAACAAGTCAGCATATTCTTTCTCTTCTTTTGTTTTCATTAGCCACTAACACTGACATGAAGGTTTGGAGCCTTGAAATATCCAACACGTTCTGTATTTGACAGTGCAGTTTAATTTTAATTGCATTTTAGGAAAGAAGTGGCCCTAAAGCATCTTGCATTATGCATTAGATCAATTATCTTGGTGGAAGAAACACACAAAATACATTTAATTATAGGTCATAACCCAGCAAATCATAAAAATCCTGTTCTGAAGTAAATTGTTGCCACTAATTAGCTTTCCTGTTTGCCAGTACTAGAATAAATTCAATTCATGTCTTCCTAATATTGGTTATTTTCCATGATATAACTGATTTCAAAGAGAGTTGAATCTAGAAAGCATAAAATACTGACATGTCCAGTCATCAAGCAGTCTTCTAATATTAGAAGATACATAAATGAAAATCTGTTTTTAGTAGCATTAAATACAGTCTGTCGAGTTTGATTGTCTTTTACTTTAAATGAATTCGTGATTAACTTCACCTAAAATGCAGCAAGGAATGTTATTAAAGTTTGTGGGGGTTGCATTAACTGTTTCTAAGATGTTTACATGCTTTTGTGAAGTTTAGGAGTAGCAAAACTCAGATATTTAATAAGTACTGAAAATAACAAGGCAATATTCATAATTGGGTATGAAACCTTTGATGTTTTATATCTCAAGTGTTTAAAGCACAAAAGATTAACTAAATCTGTGCTGCATACTGGTGACAGTGGTTTTGTAAACCTTCTTTGCTCACCTCTTCCCGTCTGTCAGAGAGCAATCAGAATAGAAGGCGATATAGTTGTACTTAATTTTTCTGGTATCATGTTGTGAAGATGAGAAACAAGAAGCAAGATGAAATGTTGATTAAGCTGGTATTGTGGAATAAAATACAGCACGCAGACTCCTGAAGGTAAATGTATATGCAACATTCTGGGCTAGGCAATAGGTAGTGATAACATTGACCTCCTTTTTTTCTAAAAAATCACAAAATGGGAAGCTTCCTTTCTGATAGAACAAGAAGGGAATGTGAGTAGAGGCAGCAGAAATGAATTAATGGTTATGTAGAAAGTTCTGTCACATCTGTTGAGTCATAAAGCACCATTTTCAAAGTAATGTAGATCTTTTAAAGTGCAGTAGTTTGTACCTTGTAGTACCCTCTTGATCTTTCTAATTTTCCGAGGACTGTTTGGGCTGTAAGCTCTACAAATCAGCTGGACAACTTGTATAACAGGAATAAAGTAACTACCTAAATCAGTACATAATAAAATCAAGTCCTGTGTAGCCTGAGGTACAATGATAACGTATTATCAGGTGCAGCTCACAGACAGGAGAAAATATTTTTACCCTAATAAGACATGTAGTCATAACTAATCCCTTCCAATATCTAAGTGGCTGTAAATATTTCACATCAATTTCTTATGATGCACTTCTTAGATTTCATGGGTGTTGCTGCAGTTTCATATGGATTTATTTAGGATTTTCTATTTTGAGCCTATTCTGTGAGTTTAGGAAGATCAGCAAAAGCCACCTCATATATTGAAATCTCTATATAGTTACATAGTGACATGAGAAGAGACAAAGTCCATCAGAATTTGTGAATGAAAGCAAGAAACGCCAAAATAAAAAAAAATCAAATCCTGAAGTAGCATCTCACAGAAAATGCTAATATGAAAAATGAAATCAAAGCGTGTTCTTCAGAAAAGCAAATGCTAGCCTTAGAATAATAGCAAAGTACAACTTTAATAAAAAGAAAATAAGCATTAATACTTTACAGAAATCTTTAAATGGTTACTTAAACAATGATAACCCAATGTGTTTCTAGTTCATAATCCAGGTTATGTTATGGGTTGAATATTTTACAAGTTTTCCAAATGTGTTGTTATCACTGTTTATCCTCAGATTCAAATCCTGTGTGGGCTGCAGAAAATCAGTCCATTAGCAGTGGTAGGTGGGCAGATGTCTCTGGGATTAAGGCACTCGGATATTTATTTGTTAATCATGTAAATAAATAAGGAACAGCACATGTCATGATCTGTTGTTACCTAGATACCATGGACTGTGACTCAGAAGTTTTTGATCTTTTATCACTACATAGAAGATTTTCCTGAGTCTAACTCCTTTTCTCTTTTAATACCTTATTGGATGTTTTCTCTGATAAGATTTAGAGTAACTGGTATTATTTCTGCACATATATAACCACTATAATCATATTTTTAAAGCCGATTTTTTGATAGTTTCCTAGTTCTTACATCATATTTTAATCCTTGGTTTAAAAGGGATTTTGTCAAATGAGAATAAACTTAAATAAAACCTTTGTGTGTGGTTACAGAACATCACATTATTAAGCTTTGTTCTTCACATGAAAATAGCACTGTAATCTATTTAGCAAGATACAGTGAATATTGCATATGAAAAACGAGGAGGAAAATTTACAAGGTATACTTAAGAGGTAAAGCCATATCTTCATTCCAAATTTATGTTTAATGACTGTAGAGAATACAAAAGTTAGACATGAAGGATTACAAAAGGGAGAATAAACTGCAAAAATCCTCTAGAAGATAATAAATACTGCAATTGATGGAGTTTATGCATCCCGAGTTAGGTTGCCTTGCATAAATACTATGTCATTTTTGTCTTAAAAATTGAAGTACCCTCCTCTTGAGAGCATCAGTGTCTTGTTTCCTTGTTAGTATTGTTTTCTCAAATAGCTGTTTCAGGTTTTTAAAAATATTTTTGCATAAAATTAAGGGAGAAATTGGAGCCAGATGCAGGAATTACCGTGGAAAATGTTAACCTAGACTGTCAAACTAAACTTCCAGAAACAAGATTATGTGATAGCAAATATGAGGAAAAAATAATTTCAAAATAAGATGTTGAGTTGGTCATTTCTGCTGTCTTTGGAATTCTTCTTAGGTGTGGTATTTAACACTTATCTCCATTGAAAACATGAGACATTCCTTCACAACACAGGGAGGAGACTAGTGAGCAAAATGAGAGAAATGCTCTTGAACCCAAAAGACTGTAATAGTTAGGAGGTGTGACACCTCTCTGCAGAGCCTTGATAATTCAATTAAGTTTATTCTGTTGAGGTTTTTTCCTCTTTGAATTCTGAGGACTTTGTTTTCTTAAAGTTTGGTGCAGGGGTTAAAGGTCTGCATGTGCCAGAATTTACTACTTCTTTATGAAGATTTACTGTAGTTTATTTCTAAAGTTCATTCGTTTGGTTATTTTTTAAATCTCAGTGCTAACTATCTCACTAGACACAGCCTCTGAAGCAGTGTGGGAAAAATACCAGAAAATTACATTCTCCATTTGATTCAGTACAATAGTCTTTGGTATTTGAAACTTATTTTATGAGATTTTGAAGAATGAGAAAACAAGAAAATGGGTTGCTCCTACTTGTTTACTGATGGTTTATCTGCCATTTCTCACCCCAGAAGAGCTTCAGATGGAACTTCAAAACTGCCAGTAAATTCAAAACTGTTCAAAAATGTTGGCAATTTTAGATTTATGTCAAGAAATTGTGAATGGAGGAATCTGTGAGGAGGAAAACAAATCTGTTTTATTTCAACTGGAACCTGTTACATTGATGTGGAATGTGAGAATTTTTTTTTTAAAGATGAGAGAGGAGTGGGAGTACAAAGATAGTACTAGTATTCTTGTTCTCATTTGCATCTACCACTCATATGGGTAGCTCAGTGCCTGATAATTTTTTTCCTTAGGTGAGTAATTCCAGACAGTTGAACTACTGGATTGAGATCAACTGAATCTAGGCCCTCACATATGTTTTTTCAATATAGAGGACAATAAAGGTTGAGAGACATATTGTATTTTCCCATGATTTCTGAGTTGTAGGAACTTGATACTGGAAAACTTGGGATATGAGACAGGTGACTAATAAAATAATGCTGTCGTGTATTGTGTATTTTTTGCTAGTGTATGTACACAGGTATGGATCACATCATGTAAAGAGAAGTCATATATCAAGTCCCCTACTTATTTCAGTTCTTTTTAGTTCTTTATGTTCTTTTGAAAGGGCTGAGAAAAGGCTTTTTTTCTTTTGTTTAGCTCTACTTATAATCTCAAATAGGATGGCCAGTTAGATTGGTGCAGAAGGACAAGTAGAAGCTGGAGTGCTATGAGGAGAAACAGGTCAGCTAAAGAAATGCAAGAAGAGAAAGCTTTAGCTGCTCTTACAGAGAGGAAACCAACCCCTTCATGAATACACTATACTTCTAAGAGTTCTTTTATAAATGTTCATCTGAAGTGAAGGACTGCAGAAACATAATTATTTGGGTTCATTTAATATTGCCTGTGTGACTAATAATAACTTTTATAATAAATCTCTTGCAAATGACTGAAGTAAAGACTTGCAGTTTTATTTACATTAAACTATTAATTAACATTACAGAGAAAATAACTTTTCCTATTTTTTTTCATAGTGTTTGCTATTATTACTCCGCAAGTAAAGAACAGTTAAGGAATGTTGCTCTTTGACAATATAGTCTTCAATAGATTATATAAACGATTCTGTCAACCTTTGAATGTGAGATCATTATCTTTCTGGAGGTGTTTGGGGTTTTATTGTGTGTGTAGAAGCAGGCAAGAAACAATGTAGTTTTTTGAAATTTAGGAGAAATAGAATGGCTCTGGAAAGCATAGAAACATGAAAGATAGTATAAAATTATTCACAGTTTTTACTTTAATGCATTAATTAAATATTTAAAAAGCAACGTTGTTACAGCATCACAGAGCAAGTACTGAATACACTGGGACTTTAATGGTCGTATAACCTATTATGCATAAAGCAAACTGCCAAAGAATTTTTTTATCACTACTGTATATTAATTGCAATGCTACTGTATACTTTTTATTTTTCATGCAGTTTAAGGCACACAAACGCTTACATCTTTAATGTGAATATCTTTGAACATATCAGAATAAGTCTGAGCAATTTCTATGCTGTGGAAGGCAAAGAACAAAAACAAAACCACCAATAAGGTCTCCCCTCAGCCACCTCTTCTCCAGGCTAAACACCCCAAGCTCTCTCAGCCGCTCCTCATCAGGCCTGTTCTCCAGCCCCTTCACCAGCTTCGTTGCTCTTCTCTGGACTCACTCCAGAGCCTCAACATCCTTCTTGTGGTGAGGGGCCCAGAACTGAACACAGGATTCGAGGAGCGGTCTCACCAGTGCCGAGTACAGGGGGAGAAGAACCTCCCTGGAACTGCTGGTCACGCTGTTTCTGATACAAGCCAAGATGCCATTGGCCTTTTTGGCCACCTGGGCCACTGCTGGCTCATGTTCAGTCGGCTGTCAACTAACACCCCCAGGTCCTTCTCCTCCAGGCAGCTTTCCAGCCAGGCTTCCCCTAGTCTGTAGCTGCAAAGGGTTGTTGTGCCCCAAGTGCAGGACCCGGCATTTGGCCGTGTTAAACCTCACGCCGTTGGACTCTGCCCAGCAGTCCAGCCTGTTCAGGTCCCTTTGCAGCCTCCCGACCCTCCAGCAGATCCACACTTCCACCCAGCTTAGTGTCATCTGCAAACTTGCTAAGGGAGCACTCGATGCCTTCATCCAGGTCATTGATAAAGACATTAAACAGGGCTGGACCCAGCACTGAGCCCTGGGGAACCCCACTTGTCACTGGCCTCCAGCTGGTGTTAACTCCATTTCCCATCACTCTCTGGGCCCGACCAACCAACCAGTTTTCCACCCAGGAGAGTGTGCGCCCGTCCAGGCCAGAGGTGACAGTTTCTGAAGCAGAATGCTGTGAAAAACTGTGTCAAAGGCTTTACTGAAGTCCAGGAAGATACATCCACAGCCTTTCCCTCGTCCAGCAGCCGAGTCACTTTGGCATCGAAGGTGATCAGGTTAGTTGGGCAAGACCTGTGAACCCGTGTTGACTGGGCCTGATCACCCGGTTCTCTTGCATGTGCTTCATGATCGCACTCAAGATCACCTGTTCCGTGACTTTCCCTGGCACTGAGGTCAGACTGACAGGCCTGTAGTTCCCTGGATCCTCCCTGTGACCCTTCTTGAGGATGGGCACAGCATCAGCCTCCAGTCCAGTGGAACTTCCCCAGCCTCCCAGGACAGCTGGAAGACGATGGAAAGGGGTTTGGCCAGCACATCCGCCAGCTCCATCAATACTCTTGGATGGATCCTATCTGGCCCCATCAACTTGTGGGTGTCTGGCTGGGTGAGCAAGTCTCTAACCTCCTCCTTTTGAATCATGGGAGCTTTGTTCTACTCGTGTAACTCCTGGGGATGTACAAACAGGGAACAACTTTCCTTACTATTAAAAAAAACGTAGACTCTTGCAGACAACTTTCCTCAGTATTAAAGACTATTTAACAACAAATTTGGCCTGAAGACATTAATGTCAGGTTGCAGTCTCATAAAAATGAAAGTGAATTTATAAACCTGTCAAAAATAATGATTTGATTAGCTTTATGAAAGATTTTTTTTTTTTCGAAAGCCAGCATAGTAATCATAGTAATCCCTTCTCTGTATCACCTATAAAGATTGTGTCATCCTAGGGGAACTAACCTGTTTTAGTCGACAGGCCTTTATTACTTCTTGATTACGTTATCTACAAGATGCTTAACATCAGTTGAGTGATCAGTTGCCTTCAGTTCTAGGGTTGAATAATATTCCAACGTCCTATATTTAAAATAATAGGACACTTGTAATGTGATATATCTCTTTGGTTTTATTTGGTTTTCCCCTTGTTTACTATACATTCCCCATATTATTTTCAAGGATTTGGGGTTTTTTATACTTCTTGTACCCCATACAAAGGTTTCTTTGGAGCTTCTTTGGGCTTCTAAGTCTGCCCCGTAAAACCTATAAAATGCTCACTCCAAAGTCCTGTCCCACATTTAAATTATGCCAATATTTCTGTTCAAGTACACAGCCATAATGATCTTGTGAAGCTTTTCTCATTAATGAAAAGGAAAAGTCACTGCATTTTGAGTATCTTTAAACAGGTTTCAAATAGTCCCTTAATCGTTACATATGTCTGATAATAGCGCCATGTAGGAAAGTACCTGCAGAAGAGTGCCAAACCTCATTTAGTTGATAATTGTGGTGCATTCATGTCAAACTGCTATTCATATTTCAGCCTTTCATTTCTTTTGGCTTAGGTAGGCCTTTTTGATTTGAGATCTGGTTTCTCGTTGGTTGGTATATGAGATGACTGACTTAGCCTTCCTGTTAACTTAAGCCTTATGAACTCCTGTTCTGTAGGGCATGTTTTCTGGCAGTCTTATCTAATATTTATTTAGAAAGCAGAGTATATTCAGAAATCTGTGAGTAATCTCTAACTTTAAGAAGTCTGTAATTTTCAGACTTGTGCTTTTCTTATAGGCTTGTAGTTGTTGCCTGAAGGAAGAAAGTGATATGCATGAGGGGTGGAAATACCGTTGTCTGCAGGTTTCAGTTGAGGTGGCCTCCTTTGCATCAGTCCCCAATTTAAAAAGTACAGGTGAATATTCCAAGTTATCAACTAAGGATAGAATTATCACGTGCTGGTATGACATAAAAATGTCCCAGCTATGTGGCTTTTTGAACAGAATTAAGATGGAGGAAAAAGTTTTGTACTTCATGAAGTACATTTCATAAAGAAATGGTATGATCTTATACTCACCGCTTGTAGGTTTTTCCTGAATTATGAATAAAGAATCTGGCCCAAACAGCATGCACTGGGAAATTATTGGTGGCAATAACAATTTTGTGTTATTTAGTGTGAGCTGAGAAATACTGCATAATTACTGACAGGTGGTCTAGAGACACTGGAATTGCCTATGTAATATCGGATTAATATTATTTTGTGTATCCATTTTGATTTTAACATCAATTCAATAGTTATCACATAATTACATATAAAGAAACTTTACAAGATACCTGTAATTTCCCGAGGATCCATTACAGTGCATCAGGCAAAATATCAGTTCTGTGTTTTGAACAGCATATTATAATATAAGGATTTTCAAAATAGGGGTTATTTGCCCAATAGACTGTAAAGATGTCTTCGTAATCACTGTAAATAGATAACTCTGCTCCTGGTTAGGGAATTCTGAGATGATTTATCATGAACTGCAATAAATCTTTCCTGTGTAACAAAAAAAGCAGTATCCTTGGGGTTGGGAAAATGAAGGATTTATTGATATAAATCAAGGAAATCTAGAGTACAGAGCACCTGCAGCCAGATAACAATCGTGCATGTGAAGTAGTTCACTAAATGCAGTGAAATGAAAAATCCTGAAAGCTGAGTGTAGCCAGTGAGGTCCAACAGAAGACCAGGACATATAATCTCAAAGCATCTTCAAGGCTGACTTTCAAATCTCAGACTGGCAGCTATATAGAATCCTAGAATGACCAAGTTGGAAGAGACACACCAGATCATCAAGTCCAACCATTCCTATCATCCACTAAACAAGGCTCCTCTGTACCTCATCCACCTGTCCTTTAAACACCTCCAGGGATGGTGATGCCACCACCTCCTTGGGCAACCTCTGCCAGTGCCCCATGATCCTTGCTGTGAAAATTTTTTTTCTGATGTAAGCTTGCTGTTGTGGAAGGTTTCTAAATAGCAGTTAGGACAAAAAAGTATTGTTCTGTCTTGAGTTTTGTGGACCTAATTTTAGTAATAATTGTACAAGCCTTAGATTGATACATTTTATTTTCAGTGAAAATGAGGTAGGAAGTATTTTTCACTTTCAAAAAAATATATAGAAGCTTTCCTATACTGAACCAGAAATGAACTCTGAGTTCTATGAACATGTGATTGTGCAGTGATCAAGCTGTGATGAATCTGTCTTTTTACTTTGAGATTTGATCTTCTAAAAGTTTGCTGCATCTTTGAAACTATTAATAGAGAATGCATAGTTTATTTCCCAGCACTAGTTTCCTATCCTAGTTAATGCCTCACAAAACCACTTTTTATATACTCAAATACATGCTTTTTCACCAGCATAAGTGGGCTTGTGCAAATAATGAGGCTTTTTATTGGTTATTTACTTTGATGATGCATTTCAGCCAAAGCAGCATTTCAACCAAAGCACTCTTGGCTGTTTAATAAATACATAGGGACAGATGGTGTCATTCATACAGAAAATTAACCCTGGTGGCTCATGGATGGGATGGTTCAGGCCCTTTGTGCCCTACAACAATGGTGAGGGATCTTGTTCCTCTCATAGTACTGTGCTGTCTGCTGCCGTCCTGAAATGGAACCATAGCACTTTCATCTGTTTCCTTGGATAAAGAGGGAGAAATATTAGAAAAGAATCCTGTAGGGTTTTGTATAGCAGGAGAGACCATGTGAAATTACCCCTGGACTGAGGTAATCTATTTTAGACGAAAGCGCTCAAAGTGAAGAGCAGGCTTATTCTCACTTTGATCAGTAGCTTGTGGACTGATGACGCTCAAAATGAATGTCAACTGAAAATGTGTTTCAAGAGTTTGTAGCAAATACAAGAATAACTGACGAAAGGTTGGTGTCGAAGTCATAGAACGTGAGGTTACCAGATATGGCATTTCCTTTTATATGTGGTAATTTTATTCACTGAATGAATTGGAAAAGGCTGTGTTTTAACTTTAATGAGCCAGTATGAAGTTGAAATAACTTGCCAACACATTCATGCATTTCAGTTGTTTTTTACACTGCATTTTACATGAGGGGAAATTGCAAATAGTAAATGTCAAGGATTCACTTGGGGCATTACAGTTTCAGAGGCATGAAGCTAATATGTATTTGTCTCATTACTGTCATCAGATTGAACTTAGGCCATGGATGGCAAGAGCTCATAACTCATAGGAGACATAGTTACAAATGACCTGCGGGAGGTCGGCAATATCGCAACTTCCTAAATTCATATTACAAACGTGTCATCAGTAAGAAATGAGGGGGATGATGTTCATCATCTTTCAAAAAGCTGAGTTTCCCTGAAGAAGAGGTGAAAGGGTTTGGGTTTTGAGGTTTTTTTTTGGTTTTTTTTTCCCATATTTCAGTTGATCACATCTTTGTCAATAATAGTGTATGGGAATAGGAGGGCAATGCAGTCCTTCTGGATACTTACTAACTCATCTGTGATTTTGCAGTATTGATACTTCTAATCTATTGTGCTATATCATTGCTTGTTGATCTTTTATGTAAGTGTCTCTAGAATACTAACAGCTAGTGAGTATTGTATGAGGCTTTTAAATATGGTTTTTACAGAGATTTCTTTATCCTTTCTTGTGTTTGCTCCCACTCAGTTCTCAAACATAGAACTCACTATAGTAAACCACAGAGGGAACATCTCAGCAATACAGTGTGTGTGTGCATGTTGCTGCTGTGTCAACTTAATCAGGTTATCGCAAAGACTAAAACCCCTTCTTAAGATGTAGACCTGCGTCTGACATCAAGTCCATATAATTTAATGGAATTCACACAGTCTTTCACATAGTGCTTAAATGCTTATAATGTTTAGGGCAGCCAGTTAAGATGTAGAATAATATAACTAAGCTACATTTGCTTAGCCCAGTCAGACAATGTGGGGTTTGAAAGTTTAAATTATACCGGAGTAATGTTTTTTAGGTAACCATCTACTTAAGAGGATTTTTAAAGTTACTATTCAGTGTGTACATTTGCGCACTTCAGATATTTGCTTGTCTATGGGATGGCAAGAGCTACAGTTAATGTATTAAATCATTGTCTGACAATTGCATTATCTTTCTCTGTAATTCTGGGTGCAATTTAGGGTGTCAGCTTTGTATAAAGCCAAATAAAGTTTGATGCATAAAACCATAAATGGGTATCTGGTAGACTGCTTCTCTTCCTATTTGTAAGAAAGGTGTGACACTAGGGTATTTATTAGTACTTTGAGTCACCTGGCATGCAGGATGCGTAACAAGTATTTATGCAGATAATTATTGTTCACTGCCAGAGTAATGGATATCAGCAAAAATTTTGGCTTATTAGTTTGTTAATTTTTTTCTATGCATCTGATCAAACTGAATACCAAGAGTTCAAGGAATCATGGAGGTTATTAAATGAGAAGTAGCTGAAGACAGAAAAAAAACCAAGTAGTACATTGTTTTAGCAGAATATGTAGGTTTTTTTATTTTATGATAATGTAGTCAAAAAGGAGGTCTTTGAGAGGTGTTTGTTTAAGAAAGAAGGATCAAGGGATAGAAACATTTGGGAGTGAGGTTTATAGTTCTGCAAAATAGTTCTTAAAGCCCTGGAGAATTTTTGTTGCATACACAGAGATTTGCTCCAGACAGAGTACTGAAATGCACAAAATGGCTTTTCTATCTGTTTATCACGTTTCTAGAAAAGTGATGGGGAAAAAAAGAAAAGAGAGAGATTGGAGAAAGCGATCACTCAGAAATGGCAAGTGTATAGCCAGCTGAGTTGAGAAAAACTGGAGAAAACTGAGATTATATGCTTTCTGAGTTCTAACTAGATTCAGAGATCTTAGGTTGTCAAGTTATGCAAATAGATTCATTTCTTTTAGGTAAAATTAAGTTATGTTACATCATTGTTATACTTCTTGACAGCAGAACGTTTATGATGATTGGCCTAAGTTCCTAATAATTGAGTATAAAAGGAAACCTGGCCCTTCTCAGGAGGTCAGAGAGGAAGATCTGGTGAGGTATAGGCCACCCGCAGAAGGGACAAGAGGCTACCCTAGAAAAGCAAATTGTGCATGATCAAATTGGTAGGTTTTTTGTAGCGAGACTATCTGCTGTCATGATGTTTATCTTGAGTTCACCAAGACTTTTGACAAGATGTATCCTTATAGCTTTATTGCTGATATGGCTTGGACTGGTGACTGCAAGCCATGTTGAAACCTGGCTGGATTTCTGGATGCAAAGTTGGCAGCTGGTTGCTAGCAGCAGCATCTTGCAACAGTCGGGCCAGAGCTGTTAAAAATCTTTATTAACAGCTTGGGTTATGGGAATGAATGGGATGCTCTCTGCAAGTTTGCAGGAGATACCAAATCCAGGGTAGCATTTAAAATGAAGAGCAGCGCTGCTTTTCTTAACAGGCCAGAGACCTGGTGTAACAGAAACCTCATCAAATTCAGCAACAGTAAATGCCAAGTCCTGTATCTGTGATAAAATAACCCCATGCAACGAATGTGGCTGAGCACTAACAGGCTGGAAAACAGCTTTGTAGCAAAGGGTGCCCAGTGTTGTCCTGTTGGGCAATGATTTGAATGAGTCAGCATGCTGTATTTGGTGAAGAAGGCAAACTGTGTTCTGGGCTACATTAGCATAAGTGTAGACAGCAGGTCAGGGATATAGACCTGTGAACACATCTGGAGTACTGCATCCAGTTTAGGGTTCCCCAGTGCCAGAAAGACACAGACAAAGAGGATCAAGCCTGGCAGAGGGTGTGGGAGCCATGTGATTGGCAGCTGGAGCAACATTGCTGATTAGGAAAGGCTGAGCACTAAGTCCATTGATTGATGGAGAGGTGGGGAGAATCCTTTTGTTTAAAAAAACAAACAAGCAAAAAACCCTAAACATCAACCGAACAAACCATCCAAAAACCAAAGCAAACAGGCCCACTTAGACTCTACCCCCAAAATAGAAAAAAGCACAACATCCTCTACTCCCATATAAAAATCAAGACAAAAACCTTCAGAATATACACATACACATCGCCCTCTGAAAACACGTCTAAATCATCACTCTCAATAATAGATTCCGAATTCTTATTGAGGAAAGTATTTCCATTACAAAAGTTTTTAGCGTCATTTAAATCTTTCTGAACTGGAGCACTTTTTTCCTTACAGATGGGAAAGAAGACCTTTAAAACTTGCCGTGTTGCTATGATAACATATTGTATCTCTTTGAGCTTACTTTATAGCCAAGGGATTTTGTAGAATATAAATGTCTTACAGTCACTTCATTTTTATGAACTGGTTTGCTTTTTAAATGAAGTCTGAACTGTCCTGATGAGTAATTCCTACCAGATTGGAGTGTCTCGCTGTGTGTATGTATATACATTGATTATTTGGTTTTTAATTTTTTAAGAAATAGAGATAGGGGTGCTTCACTATCTGACAACCTAACCATCTTGATTAAAGGAAAAGGTGAGATTTATGCAAACGTATGAACTGCAAGAATGAATTCCATGTAGCGTATAAGGAAATAAATGAACTAACAAAAAAAAAATCAACTCACGCTAAGAAACAGTAAAATATTCTAATATGGCAGAGATCTGAAACAAGACAAGACTTAAAAAAACCCTGTATTTCCAGACCCATGCTAAATGTATTCATGTATTTGATGGCAAAGTGGCTTGACTCCATTTGAGAGTGAGCCTATCCTGTTGTGACAGATGGGAGAAACAGCTTAGAATTTCATAGGTTAGCTGGAAAAACAAATTCTATCTTATAAAGTAAGGATATAAAAATATACACCTGCTGTTTTCCAGCCTTGGGGGGACAGGAAGGTGTGTGTGTATCAAACCAGACTTTATAAATTTCCATGCAAATCCAAACCAGCTTTCATTCAGTTGAAAGAAGGCAAATGGCATCTTGGCTTGCATCAGAAATGGTGTGACCAGCAGGTCCAGGGAGGTTCTTCTCCCTCTGTACTCGGCACTGGTGAGACCGCACCTCGAATCCTGTGTTCAGTTCTGGGCCCCTCACCACAAGAAGGATGTTGAGGCTCTGGAGCGAGTCCAGAGAAGAGCAACAAAGCTGGTGAGGGGGCTGGAGAACAAATCTTATGAGGAGCGGCTGAGAGAGCTGGGGGTGTTCAGCCTGGAGAAGAGGAGGCTGAGAGGAGACCTTATTACTCTCTACAACTACCTGAAGGGAGGTTGTGGAGAGGGGGGAGCTGGCCTCTTCTCCCAAGGGACAGGGGACAGGACGAGAGGGAATGGCCTCAAGCTCCGCCAGGGGAGGTTCAGGCTGGACATCAGAAAAAAATTTTTCATAGAAAGGGTCATTGGGCACTGGTAGAGGCTGCCTAGGGAGGTGGTGGCGCCACCATCCATGGAGGTGTTTAAAAGATGGGTGAATGAGGTGCTCAGGGGCATTGTTTAGGGGTTGATAGGAATAGTTAGGCTTGATGATCCAAGAGGTATTTTCCAACCTTGTGATTCTGTGAAAATTCCTGTTATTAAACAGAAATCTTAATTTTCAGTAATATAGATTTCCCTTATACTAGTGTCAGAGAAGTCTTTGTTAAAATTACAAATATATAACTGTGAATGCTTCAGATCATGAGAAGCAACATGCCTGCCCATTTAGACAGAAAACTGCAGTAGGAAGGGAGGTAGTCTATGTAATTAGGGAACAACATTTTGTGTACCCTTGTAATATTATAGCAAGTCTTTGATATCTGTAGTCTGGTTTCTTGGACTGTCTGGCAGGACACTGAAGCCTGTTGTGGGATGGGAATCCAAAATTCTCAGTATTCTAGATCTGAATAGAGCCCGTGTTTTAAGATGTGAAGTAAAATGAGTGTTTCCCCAACCTTTGTTTCTATAGAAATCCAAAATGAAACCGTATGTTGAATTATGTTTTGTGTTTTCTTACGTTTAACAGATTGATGAACACTGTGTTGAGTGTGTCTGTGGGGAGAGTAAAACCCATCTTGGGATACCAGAGGAATTTGTGTCTTAATTCAGTCTTTCCCTAAAAGCTCTAAAGGGCTTGTAAATACATTCTACTTCGCTCAGATCATGCTTCCTCCTAATTTTCCTAGTGCACTGGGAAAGGGTAACTTGTACTAGAGAAAATAAAATTGTCGAATTTTCATTTCCCAGTAGTAGTCAAATTGATCAATCTGTAACAGGCTGTGAAGCAGCATGGTAAATTCCACTCGTACTCCCTCAAAAATATTTTCAGCACGTGCAGAAAAAGTTACAGGGATGAGATCTACGTAGTTTTTTTAAGCAAACAAATAATAAAAAAAATAACGTGGAAACAATACAAGGTTGTCCCAAGTTTTTTCGCTGTTCTTCAGTTTTGTAAGCAGGAATTGTATTGTGGAACTAGAAAGATTGTGATTCGTCACCACGTGGACCTCCAGCAACTCCTAATTATTGCATTTGAGATTGAACTAATAAAAAATGTTTTGCTATCCTTTATTGAAGTGCTGGTACATCTTCTATGGTAAGATAGACATCTATAGAAGAATGGTCCTTTACGTTCCTGTAGGTTTTGTAAAATCTTATAAATTGGAGAAAATACAATGATAAATGACCTAACACTTGATAAAATAAGACTGTCAAGCAGAAAGTCAAAAGCCATTGATTCTTTCTTCTTGTTTTGTAATGGTACTTTCTAAGGAAAGCTTGGAAAGAGGATCAGTCATTCTACTTTTTTCAGGAGAAGAATATAATAAAATAATGTGATAAGATGGAAAATACTGTAGTAAAGAATTAAGGTTTATTGACAGAAAATCAGTCTGCACTCCTGTTGCCTGGCTGTGGGTACCAGTATGAGGAGACACAGTGGTCTACTTGAGGTGCACATCTAGAAGTAGCTTTTTTATCTGATTATTTTGGTAGGTGAAATGCAATGTTCTTTCTGTCAGGAATTTGAATTGGTGGGAGGGAAGGTGATATGGAAATGTGTCGCAAAGATCCTTTTAAAGAAATAGCTTTCCCACCTACTAGGAAATTCCAATCTAATGCATGCAAGTTACTCACACTGTCTACTTGTGCCAGTTCTGCATATAACTTGAAAACTCTTAATTGTGTATTTTTATTGCAGAGGAAAGGCGCCATTGGACAATCCATATTTTATTGACTCTTCTTGTTATAAGAGTAGTTTCAGATTGATGAGTCACTACTCATTTTATCTGTATACGTATTTTTTTTTTGCTCTGTTATCTGTCAGCTAAAAATAACTCTTGCAGAAACGACAGAACAGATTTTACAAAGAAATAATAAAATCTACTGCTGTGAACATGTCACTTCAGGCAAAAACAGTAGCTTATGCTGGCTGGAATGTTACTGTGATGTCTTTAAATAACTTCATTAGTCAATAAGATACGCTTTAATTATTTAAGTGACAAAAAAGATGAGCTTTTGGTATTTACATCAACCCACTGTTTACTCTCTTTAGAGTATTTCTTTATATTAGAGCTGCAGGCACTTGCAAAACCCCATCTGGCTGGCAAAATATCTTTTTGTTTACAAAAACAGAAGCTTGTAGCCACTGCAAGCTCTTGAATGTTTCCTGCTGGGATCCCAAGCTAACATTTTTTGCCAGCAGGCACCACTTTCAGCTCGTGGGAACCTGCTGTCACTGAAAGAGTTTTTCCCTCATGTGTCTTTCATTTTTATTGCACTGAGGTGACTGTTTCTGAGGAGAACCCCACTTTTTGTCCTTCTAAAAAGCAGTCTGGTGTGCACTGTGCACATTTTCTGCTCGGATGGGCATCTTTCAGCCCTTTGCTATCAGCCTTCTCTTCAATCCAGCAAACACCTGTTTCTCCATCGGAATTTCATCAGCTCAGTGCAAATTTCAGAGAATCTATCTTAGAGGATGAGCTCATATAACTTTTACTCTGTGTCTGCGTATGGTATGAACACAGTCTACTTGTTCGGCTGTGTGGTAATCTGGGCTCTGTTTATTTACAGAAGCTATCAGCAGTGGGCAGGGTGTATTAGTGAGCTTGTTTGTAGGAATTATGATCTTTGCCTGTTTCAGTGAGCCAGCTGAGCTGCTGCGTAATGATGCTTACACTTCCCTGGTGAGCTAAAAGTTGAGATGTTAGAGAGTCCAAGAGGTGGGAGGTGGAAGGGGAAATGCTACAGCAAATTGACCATGAACAAAATAAATTTACTAGTTTCTCTAGGGTTTTTGATGATCCTAAAAAAATAGTCAGAAAATTGAATTGTTTTCTGCTACACAAATTAATAATTCTGTTACTGAGATCTTTGCTAGACTGATTTTTATCCTTTATTTTCTATATGAAAGAAAAGGTTAACTGAGGTAGAAACTTCAGATTTTGAAAATTATTATGTATGCCTCAGTTACATGGAGTGCATGCCAAGAAAATTATGAGAAGGTATTATTTCACATCTTCATTATCGTCTTTATTATACACCTGTTGATTTAGTCTTTGTTGCACGAGGAAGATAACAGCAATGATGGTCTGGTGTTACACGTGATATTTTTCTCAAGGAAAACTATGAAAGCTGTATTAATTAAAAAATGTAAGAGGATTAGGAAAAGACCTGGAAAATATTTTGGGAAGGAATGTTTGGACTTGGGTAGAATAACTTGGTAAGACCCCTAAGTGGAATATTCTGTAGGTATTTTTTGGGGGTTTTTTTTGTTTTGTTTTGTTTTTCCTGAGTATATTTGGCTCACATTTGAAACCAAATTTATCTTCTGTGTAATAGAAGAATACTGCAGTCTTTGAAATCTTTCTGCAAATTCCAGTACTTCCAAGATGTCTGTAGCATAACCATCTGTAGCAAATTTCGTTCAGGATGTAGCAAACTTGCTCCATGGAACTTCCTCTAAACACTGAGACAGATTTTCCCTTTCAAACAAACTTTGTGTAACCATTGTAGTTCCCAGTTTTGTCTCTGACATAAAAAAAATGCAGATCTGTTGATCAAAAATAACAAAGTTTATAAACTTTGCTGTCTTTTCTGAGTAGGATCCCAAAATATTCTGTTAATACAGAAGATATTGTCTCCTGATGTGGACAGTCAGGCTTTGTAGAGAGAAAATCTAATCTGTCCATGTTCTGAGCAGCTTTTCATGATGATGGTAAACCAAGTTTGGGGTTTTTTTTTGCTGGGTTGTTTTATATTTTTTGTAGTTTTAAACTGGAGTTAAAGGCCGCAGGGGAAAGGGAATATCCTTAAACTCAGAGTAATTTTACTTCTATAACAGGTGTAACTTGCAGTTTTTGAAGACCACTTCCACTATGGGGATTTCCCCACTTCCCTTTGTGAAATGTTCTCTGTATTGTAAACTCATACTGGAGTTTACAATAAGGTCATTATAGTTTCTAGTCACTAGAAACTGTCTTCTCTAAAGGGACACTTTCAAGTAGCATCCAATTATTTACAAAGCTTATCTTCTCAAACAGTACTTTCAAAAGTTGTAGTATCACTGAAGTTTATCTGATATTTAGCGTTCTTCCTTCCCACTGCTCTGTCTTCCCTGTTTTGGAAACTCCGTTCTCCCAAGACAAGAGTAAAGGGCAGCATCACTGGGGTGATAGAAGCCATAGAGGCTAGGTTTGTCTCATTTAACTGGAGACAGAAGTTTTAGCAAGAGATTTAGTAGAGTCCAAAGGATGTTATACTTGTAAAGCTGTAGCAGTCTGTGCTGAGACCTTAAGTTTCCAAAGTGTAGCAGATGATGAATTGGACAAGTTGAGCTGTTCTGCTGACTTGGAGGAGGAACTTATCTCCATAATACTTTTCCTTGGCTTAGTGCTAGTGATAAGTGGTATCAGTCATGAAATACTATTACCTTAAACACCCTGGAAGAAACAGACTAAATAGCACTATCTGGACAATTTTGTCTGTTCCCACCAATGCAGATTTACGGGTTGCTTAAATAGCCTTGTTCCTGCAACAAGTAAGTTACTGACTGAAAAGCAATTTGCTCAAATTTCAACATAAGTACCACTTTGAGGAGGGGAAATACTGGTGCTCTGAACAAACCTTAATAAAATATATTAAGTAATGAACATCTGGGTAACACCCAGAACCTCATTGAACAAGTCTCTGAGAGTTCAGATAACTTTGCGGTCTTCAAATAACGGTACTCTATTATTTATAGGAGAATTTCCTTTCTGTTCAATTCCTACAGATAGATGATGTAAGAGAAAGACATTATCAGCTTGAACCTAGCAGTACATTTAACGTAGTAGTTGATTATTTATTTATAATGATGAAAATTTTTATGGGTCTAGCTATACTGACCAGTCAAATACATGATACTGCTGTTCCAGTGTTCTTCTTACAGAACGTAGTCTTGCCTCTTTAGATTCAACCTTTAGACAGCTTCTTTTGTTCCATATTTTTAGACTGAAAAACATTAACTTCCACAGTTCCTGAAGATTTAAAAGTCATTATTGTGTTCGTACACTCTGTCACTGTGAGACAGGGGATCATTACATCTAATCCTTCCTTCCATACACATTGAGAAGTTTGTACTAATTCATTGTAGTTCTCTCTGTTTCTCTTTTTTGCAAACCTGTGGCAGGAGGAATCATAATTTCATCTTCTGATTATCTGTGGTCATCCCTATGAGATTAAAAGGGCATTGCATAATAAAGTAACTGCAATAGAGCTGTTTCTCCTTTTCTGCTTCTGCTTTGACTAAGCTCATACTTCAAAGGATACACCATCTGCCTCATTTCAGAGGTACTTGCTTCAAAGCTTTTAGCAAAAAGGCAGGTAGTAAAGACCCTCCAACACCTCTTTCACTTCTAAAAAGGAAGGAAAAAGCCAAACAACAGTCCTTAGTTGATTAGTTAGATTCTTCAGTAGAATTGTGAAGCATGTGGTACAGTGATATTTTTTAATAATATATCAGAAAAGATATGCAGTTTCATCTTCTCGTCCAACAGATCATGTCTTTGATCAGGTCTCCAGGCAAATTCTTTGTCCAAAACCAAAGCACTATCAAGGATTTTTTTTTCCTAGAAACTACAGAAGGTATTTAAATATATGTCTTTATGACTATATGACTTTCCTTCCTAACCCATGAACTGCAGTTGATAGAACTGGTTTTGTGCCTGTCTCAAAAGAATTGAGACTCATGATTTTCATTGGTTTTGTTTGGTTTTGTTATATTTTTTTTTCTTGCTGGTAGAAATAAGTCCTGATTCTCTATAGGACACATCACAAATGGAAGTACTTCAGTTTGTCGTTGGCCCCAGAGACACCCTTCTGTTGTTGGATCTTAGTTAAGTCACTAATATATGGTATTGATGAATCACAGAATGGTGGGAGCTAGCAGGGACCTCTGGAGGTTCACCTATAGCAGGTTGCATAGGAGTGTGTCCAGGCATGTTTTGAGTATCTCCAGATGAAGAGATTCCAAAAGAATTCTGGGCAGCCTATTGCAGTACTCCATCACCCTCAAGCAGTTTATTTCATGTACAGGTAGAGCTTGCAGTTGTCCAATTCATGCCTAATGCTCCTTGTTCTATCACTGGGCCTGTATTATCTATAACGTAAATGGTGTATGAGAGATGCCCTATGTTTTCGTGAAGGTGTCAGTACATCTGTTTGAGGTACCCTTAAACATGTCTTATGTTATTCACCACAATGTGCAATTGCATAATGCAGCAGTGTGTACTTTAAATTTAGATCATGTAGTATAATACTGCAGTACTGAGGATACAGGCCTGGGCTGTTTTGTTTTTTTTTCTAGTAGATTTAGTTATCTACAGAGTGGCTCCAATAGCAATGTTTAGTTTATTCTTGGGCGGCTTTTTTGTTACTTGTAGTCAATCTTTCCATATTGTTAAGATACATGGAGGAGAGTTTCCTGCTTCCTGTAGAGTCAGAATGCTGCTGCTGAGGATAAATTAGATCATTATCATTCTTTTTATTCAGTGCAATGTCATGCTATCAATCAGATCCCACTAGTATCAAGTATCAGAACCACACTTCAAGAAAACTTGATCATTGACTGGCACTCCCAAGACCTTCATTTGAGCCTACTGAACATCTCCTAGCACTTGTTGGGGTAAGACTTACACATTCCAGCTTTAGAAACCTCACTTTCCAAAGAGAAAGATATATCCTGTGATTACGCTACGTGTAGTTTTAGAGAGGTCTCATTTCTTCTGAAATTAGTTGTGGAATGAAAGAAAACTGATGCTGTGCTTATATTAAGATGTTTTCTGCCTAAATTTATCACATTCCATAATTAGTTTAAGGAGTTTGAGTATTGTGTAAGGCAGTACTTGGTAAAATAATCCACACGCTTCATAAGAATACACAACTGGTTATGCTGTTTCCGTTATGAAATAGGGCATTTTTTCATTTGTGGGTGGTATTGTGTATTTGACTTCTTCCTGTATATTAACTTCTGTGATCTTTCCCCTGTGGAGTAGAGTACATGAGCATTCTCTTGAGGATGCTCTTTGATTCCTTGAGTTAAATCACGTTTAATGCTGAATTAAAATCCTTACCAAAGGAACTAAACTTGATAGGGAAAACAAGGCGATGAAGAAGGAAACTGTTGTAAAAAACCTGGAAAACAAGTATCTTATTAGTTCTCACTTGAAAAGTTGCAGTTACCCAGTAATATTGAAGTTGCTGAATTTGTAGCAATAGAATTATTGAGAGAAATTAAACCAACTTATCTTTGCACCAATATGTATATCTTACGCTAAATAGTATTGTTACCTTCCTTCTGTTCCATCTGAGAAATGATTCTGAGCTTTAGCAGTGCAAGCTTAACTTTTCAAAACAAATCAAATTTAAGTCTGTGCCAACAGACCACAACGTACAGAATTACATGTATCTATTACTTAACCCTATAAAGTTTCCTTATAGTTCTATTGGGAATATGGAAAGACAGGTTTTTCAATAAAAGAAGAAAATTAGTCATAGGGGAAGGTATAGCTCAGGTGGTGGACTATTTGAGACAACGGTTTACCCATATCTTGGTTCTTTTCCAAGTGATGATGCTAGTATCTGATGTACTTGATAGATTATACTGTTTTTCTGTTGTTTTGTTTTATATGAAGCATGTTTATATGCTGAACTGATGAATAAAGGCCTCGAACTCTACCTGTTTCAACTTTAAGATATTAAGAAACTGTTTTGTTTATTATTACTGTCAATGGGCATACATTTTGATCAGGAAAACAAAATCTGCTTTTGATAACTAGTTTATAAAGCTAATGAAAGCAATTAATCCACTTCTAAGAACTGGTCATCATCTTTTGCATTCTTGAGGTACTTTGGTTATTTATTACAACATGTATGGCCATCCAACCACAAAAATATAAAAGGAAAAGCTAAAAGCAGTGAATTTCCTCTTTGGGTGTCAGGTAGATTCAATGTAATACCCTGTGAACTATTTCAGAATGCTCCCTGCAAAATCTTAGTGTGACAAGGTGTCAGTTTTGACAGATCAGTGGTGAAGATTGCACGGACTTGAATTAATAAAGGTCAAAATCATCAACAGGAAGAGATGCCTGGTGGCATGTCAGCAAGCACTCATACATAGTATGAGTAGAAAATGTGGAGTTTGGGCAAGGTCTAGGTCCTCTGAAATGTTTGAATATAATTTGAAATTTTATAGGTATTTCCACAATGAGTTCTAATACTTTGGGTAAAGTAAAAGCAAGGCAAATGCTTTGACTCTTTAAAAACCTGTCTTTGCTGTGTTAAAATGTCCTTTTTTTACTCTTTGTTTTGCTTTGGAAAAAAAGCCATCTTTGTCCAGTGGGTGAATGTTGATGTGGAACTTTTTTATGTTTTGGAAGTAAGCTGATGAACAACTGAGCTTTTAAATTAAAACTGCAAATGTGAAGTGACTGCCCAGCTGACTATCCAATGAGCATTTGGAATGTAGCTTTTACAAACTGACAAGTTCAAAAGCCCTTATCATAACAAGATTGTAGTAAGATACCTGAGAAAAGTGTTATGTGAGGAATAAACTCTTTCTTTCAGCTGTACAGGTGCAAGATCCATATTTGCAAGTTAAACTGAACTTGATTTCATGTTTGTTTTCATGTTCTTTAATAATAGAAGTAAGTTGTGAATGATTTTTTTTTAAATGTGATTCATACAACTGCCTCTTACCTGTTCTCCCTTTCTTCTCTGTTAATGACCACATATTTCTGTTTCTGTGTATTTTCTCTCTAGATGCTGATGCTTATTCATTCATTTCAATCTATTGCTTTCTCACTTTTTTACACTCTTTTTGTACCTCACTTCCCAGTCTTGCTGTTTTGTGTTACTTAACTGACATGATCTATTCACTTCTGTATGAGTACAAATGAGTTCTTGCTGTATTCCTTGTAAGCTGTCTTTGCCCCTTTGAATATCCTGCCCCATGTTCATTGTTTTCTTGTACTTCTGGAGGGCCTTTTGATGTTCTCTCTTCCTCTGCAGTCTACCTCTCTCCTCCATGTCTTCTTTGAATTTTATTTTTTTTTGTCACCTTCCTTCCTGCCCCCTGCGCTTCCACACAATACAAACACTTGACAGATCCTTTTATTGGGCTGACTGACTACTGGTGACATTGCTAATCTGAATGATGATTGCAAATTAAAATGACTGGATGTCACAAAGAAATTTACTCTTATTTTAAATGACCTTTTTCCTCAGTCTGATGCAGACTGTGAACTTCGTTTTGCTCATTTTGCCACTGATTTTGAGTCTAATGAATTTTGCTGTTTGCATCGCTAAGAGGTCATATGAAATAATTAGCATATCAGATGCTGGCTTAATTTTCTTTATTTCTTTGCTTTGTACAAATGTACAATCATTCATCTGACTTGTAAACTTAAACAGCTATTTATTTGCCTAGCGGTACGCTTGCTCATCTGTCATCTTGCTCAAGTCTCCTCCTTACAGTGAGGACCGAGGACCAAACACTGGAGACTTAAAAGCAAGGTCAAGTAAAAGGAAGGACTGGTCTTAAGAAAATGTATGCATATTTACTTCTTTGTTCCTCCAATATATTTTTCATAAAATAGCTATTATGTAGCCGGCACTATATAAATTAAACATTATTATGTAGTCGCCCTTTCTCAAAAGAATATATGTATTCATATTTAAATCCTGTGTGGTGCCTATTTATTGTCTTAATTTAATAGAAACTATCTGGCCAGTGTTATCACAGTTTACAAAAGAGGTTCAAGGAAAAACCCAGAGAAATACAGACGTGTTAGTCTAACTTCAGTTCCTGGAAAAAATCTGGAGAAGATTACACTACATATGGTTGTAAGTCATTTAAAGAATAATATTTTCAGGGACAGTCAACATAGGTTCACAAAGGGGAAGACTTGTTTCAGTCATTTGGTATCCTTCTTTGATAAAGTCACCTTCCTAGTGAATAGAGGGAAGGCAGTGGGTGTAGTCTTTCTGGATTTGAGTCAAGCTTTTGATACTGTCCCTCCCAGCATCACTGAGGAAATGTTGTGTAACTGGGGAATAAGTGGCTTCATAGTGCCCTAGGTGGAGAGCCAGCTGAAGGGTGGATCTTGGTGCCCCATTCAGGGCTACCTCTGACTGATGATGGTCGACCAGCACTGTTCCTCAGGGTTGAATTCTGGTTCTGCTCAATATACTTATCAACAATCTGGATGCAGGAGTTGGATGCACTGTTAGTAAGTTTGATGATGACACCAAACTGGAAAGTTCTGTTGACTCTCTTGAGGGATGAACTGCCTTGCAGAAGGATCGAGATAAGTTAGACCATTGGACAATGATAAATGGGATGAAAATTAACAAATTTAAATGACGAGCTCTGCACTGAGACAGAGTAACATTGGGCAAAGATATAAATTGAAAGAGTAATGAGTGGAGACCAGCCCTGAAGAGCAAGATCCACAGGTGTTTGTCAGCAGCAGGCTCAACAGGAGTCGATAGCTTGTCCAGGCAGCCAAGAGGGTAAACCACACCCTAGGGTACATAAAACACACAGAACTTTGGACTTGTCTCATTTGTAGAGAAGGAAAGTGAGGTGCAACCTCACTGCTGTGCAGTTTCCTGAGGGGAGGATGTGGAGGTGTTGAACTCTTCTACTTCCTATACAGTGGTAGGACATGTGGGAATGATTCAATGCTGTGCCAGGGGAAGTTTAGACTGGACATTAGGAAGCATTTATTTGCTAAAAGGATGGTCAAGCGCTGGAACCGGCTTCCAAGAGAGGTGGTTGCTGCCCCAAGACTGTCAGAGTTTAAGAGGCATTTGGACAATTGCTTTGACTTGGTCAGCCCTGAATTGGTCAAGCAGTTGGACTAGGTGATCCTTGTAGACTAGTTCCAACTGGAACAGCCTGTTCTAAAATAAATGTGTTGCCACCCATAGGTGGGTTAAATAATGTACTGAAAGCAGGAAAGTGCAATATCACACACAGGTGAAAAGAATGGTAGCTTTCTTAAGTTGGATATTTGCTTGAAAATGATGAATACCAAGTTCCATGAAAAGCAAGTCACTTCATTCATAGTCAAGTTAACGGATGTTTGAATGATGCTGTGTGATATATTGAGGGAACAAGATCAGAGAGAAAGAAACCAAAGTGACTGTGCATAGTATTTCCTTTTTTCTGGTGTATTGTTTAGATAAATACACATGATTATTACCATCTTGCGTGGGTTTTGCACACGGTAAAACTTTCTGTTAAACACCATGAACTGTTGACTTTTGACAGTTTAGTCCCTGACATACTATCGGTCTTATCTGTGAAGTATAAAAATTGCTTTGGGCAATTATTACCACACTCTTTACTGTTACCCATTGCACAAAGCTAATTGAGATTTATTGCGGTGGGACAAGTTGCTCAAATAATAGATATCATTCTATATTCTTTAATTTCCTTTTTTTTTTTTTTCTCTCTAGTTCTTCCCCTCCCATTTCTCCTCAAGCTTATGTTTTTAAATGTTTTCCCTGTGTATACACAGATTCTGAGATGCACAATTGAGCTCAAAGAAAACACGTAAATGTCCTATACAGTACCTTGAGGAATTCTTTAATGCACATGTGTGTTAGCAGAGATTCAATTATGGCTTGATACAGTAAAAATTCAGTAATGAAAAGTGTTCCATATATTAAAAGCATAGGTGCTGTTATAATAGAACAGGACATATACTAGAGATTTGTCTTTAATTTCTTTTTTTTTTTTCTCTTCTTAGCAACTGCTGTAATGGGCAGTGTCATCTCTCTTAATTTTATGATCTGGGATGTAACATAACATAAAATGCATTTTGAAGTTTTATTTGACCATAATGGAGTACTTGACAGATGCCAGAGTCCTCTGTAGTGTAGAGTTTGCTGGCTGAAACCAGAAAGACGCTCGTTCTTCAGCACCACAGTTAGTATAAATAAAGACCAGAAGTCTGAATTATGTGCAGAAAACTAATTTGTGTACATTTGGGCTTTACATCGGACAGCATTGTGAATTGTCTTCATTTTTGAGATAAGAACTCCTTCCAAAACAGAATTATGATTTCTGACTTTTTGAAGTTACGTCAGAAAGCTGTGGTGAAACAAGGAACTGAATTGAAGACATTGTAATACTTTCCTAGTGCGTTAACCTGTGGGTCATCATTTTTCCCAAAGAAACAGGATAGCCGGTAGATGAATTTCATACCTATGGAAATTAATGGACTACTTCTGTTCATTTCAGGGATGCTGGTTGAGAATCTAAATAATTCAATTTATAATTAGCAATTAGCCTGATAATCTAATTTCAGTAGCAAAATTGATCACTGATCTTTAAGTTGCAAGCTATTATTTCAGAGAGTAAATTGCAATGGTAGGTATTAATTCACTAGATGAATGAATGATTCCTAGAATTTCCTTCCTTAAAGTTGAGTTCAGTAGTGGCAAAAATCAGGAGTTTTGATTGCAAAACTTTTCTTCATGAAAGTAGGTACAGGCTTCTCAGTTGTGCAGATGAACCCTGATGTCAATGAGTTTTGTGTTGTGCCAGAAGGTAAAGTTTAGCATACCATCTGGTTGCAGTGGTAGTTAATAGTATTAGAATTAAATAATAACCAAGAGGGGTTGAACCTAAAGAAACCTATCAGACCTTTTATACTATCTCTCCCTCTGGATATATACTGGACACATTGTTTAAAATGAAGCATCTGAAAATGAAGAGTTTTTTAAAAGTCTATAGAAATATAGAAAATAAATATAGAAATAGCTGCTGTAAAATGCACATTAGCTGAATTGGATGTTTTCCAATAGAAACCTATTATTGTGATAAAATTCACAGAGTCCCTACAACATTTGAAATATGAAGCTTAGCCACTGAATGTATCATTGTTAGAATTAATTTATACACACTCTCTTGTAAGGAGATTTGTTTATCAAAGTGACTTTGTATGACGTGGTGTCTGCTGCTGGTTGAATGTGTTTGCATGGTATGTGTTTTGAGAACATTTAGTGGTTTTATACAGTTAGGTGGAAATGTATCTCGTAATAGCTAGGTTGGAAGCACAGTTTTTGTGTCCAGCTGCCCTTCACACTGATATGACTTGCCAGAGCCCAGGTGAGTTAAGTACTTCAAATATGTAGCGAAGTCTTTTGGAATTTTGTCAATTAGTAACATGTTGCACACCAAAATTGTGGCTAACCTTTCAGTGTATAATAAACAACAAGGATATTAAACTGTTTACCTTCTTTATCCAGCAGGTAAAACCAGCAGATTAAGAACTTTTCACTTTTGCTACTGGAATTTAACATGAGAACATAACAGATTTTCCTGAAGCTTTCTCTTATGTAGAGAACTTTAGCTATAGAGGTAATGTTCTTGAAATAAATAAATGAAAATTTATTTGGAATGGCAGATTATTTCCACTTTACATTTAGCTTAGAATTGTTAGCTACTTAAGAAGATGAAAAGTGGGATTGAATATACATAGCAGCTACTGTATCATATGATTGGAAATGATGATGGAACCAGTTTGTCATGCTGTGAAGCAACTATCTTTTTCCGGCTTTGCAGAAGTGTACAAATCCTATGTATCATGGTGTTTTATTAGTTCAGGAATATATCCCAAGGGACATTGATCACATGTTGATTTGTCTCCAGTTATACATAAATCTCATAAATATTTGCTATGGCTTGTAGCTATGCTCAGTACGGTCATCGATGTTACAGTTTAAAAATTATCTCTAAGATACAATTTAGATAGGAACCTGAGTTTGAGAATTCAGTGAGCCTAAGCTTAGTACGTGGGGGGTTGTGTGAAGGGTGGCTATTGCTTCTGTTTTGTAAATTAAACTTAACACAATTGTGACTAGTTTTGCTCTACTTGGCTATTCAAGGTTTGCTTGTGCTGGGCACTAGAACTAATGAAAAAATCTCTTTCAACTCTTATTTTGTCCACCTGGCATTTCAGCAGAATAAAGAACTGGGGAAACAGTTTAAATCGTATATAGATGAGGATGCTAGCTGAGAGGGTAGGTTGGGTTTCCATGGCAAGGCTTCACCAGTGGGGGAAGTGTGTGAGGAGTCCTCCTCCTGCAGAGGAAGAAACAGCTGAGATGTCCCCATGTGCCCCTTGGCAGTGAAGGAAATTGAGAATTTGGGAGTAAAGTTAAGCCCAGGAAGAAGGAGGAGGTGGCGGGGAAAGGTGTTTTTACGATTTGGAGTATGTTTTCTCAAAATCCTACTCTGATTTGGTTGGTAATAAATTACATTATTTTTCCCCAGGTTGAGTCTGTGATGGTAACTGATGAGTGTTCTCTCCATGTCCTTCTCTTTGCCTGCGAGCCTTTTGTTATATTTTCTCTTCCCTGCCTGGCTGAGGATGGGTGCGACAGAGCAACTTTGGCGGGCACCTTGCCTTCAGACATGGTCAACCCACCACAGAGGAGCAGGAGATTGAATAGTGTGTGTGTTGAGGGAACAGGGTTAAAGGGTTCATAGAAGAGGAACAAGGGGAAATAAAGGGGAATATGCATAGAAAAGCACAGGCTGACTTGCTTTTCAGGCTTTGGGTTTCTTACAAGACCAGCTCATTTATTAGAAATGTTTTCTTCTTCCCCAAACCATTAGTTTCAGCTGAGCAGTGCATTTTATTCTGCATTTTCACCTTTATTTCAGACCATGAGGGAAGAAAGCAGATGGTTGAAATTTTGTTTCTCTGGCTGGTTTGTTCAGTCTCTGCTGATGAACCAAGTAATTCTCAGTATCATTCTGCAGAGAATTATTTTTATATGGAGATCTGATTGTATTAAATCTCAGGAAAGAAAAAGATATTGGTTTAAAAGAATGTACAGGTCATTGAAATTTCTGTGTCACATACCCAGAAGAATCTTCCTTAAAGCTATGCATTATAAACCACCTTTTATTCAACTATTTTTTTGCTTTTATTCTCTTTCACTTGATCAAGAGGATAGACTGGATTTGGGTTTTTTTTTTTCCAGTATGGCCAGATTAATAATGCAGACACACCTTTCAACTCTTTGATGCTTGATTTTACTTTTTGTGTCTTTAACCTGTCTCCATGGTTTTCATTGTCATCATGATCTGTGAGAGTGTCAGAACCACAGAGTACGGATGACTATGCCTTTACCTAGTGATGTTTAGTTTTTCCTTCTGGTCACTGCTAGGAGAGTTGAGCCCATTTATAAAGTGCTTCTCAATGTGGGAAATGCGAAAGATGTTAAAGGATGAACAGAATATTAGGTGTGTTTTATAAAACACTTATGTGGGTAAACCGCTTGCAACTTGAGTGTTCTACAAAGAGGTGACAGAAAAGTCACTCTTTTATGTTAATCATGACATTTCATGCTGACAATGGAAATTTCTATTTCTATAATCATACCACTATGCACTATTAAAGATGCTTTGTAAGTATAAGCATGGTTTTCGGTCTCCATTCATCAGTGTATATTACCAGTGACTTAGTGCAATGTATTCTTTCATGTCTTTGCATCCAAACAGAGTTTCTGTGCCAGTTGAAGTGCTGAACAGCACCTGCCTTCCCCTATAAAAACTCTTCCTTGCTGTTTTGTTTATCCTTTTATTCTTTCTTTAAAGTACACAGAGCAAAAGTATTTCTAATCCAGTAAGAAAAGTTGATTCATTTATTTCTATATCTGCAGATATATAGCTCAAGCTTTCATCCTGACATCAGAATGATTCCAGTAATTTTATGATCTATTTTAAAAGTATTTAGTAACACTCTTTTTTCCCTATTGATGATAGCTGTTTGATGTAGAAGCTGACTGTCCTAGGTGTTCTGTTTAATTCTTCCCCTAGATCATCACTAACCTGAATACAGCCTCTTTAAGGAGATGAAGTTATATTAAAAGTAAAAAGTTATATTTAGATTAAGGTTTATCTCATATTTAATCTGTCTTACAGTTCACAATAAATGTTAATGCTTTAGTGCTTCTGAAGAATAACACTAGATTATATAGCTTTACTCTCAGTCCTCAGTAGAATTCAGAAGGCATGCAATGCATGCTGCAGGCTGGAAACAGAGCAAAATAGTTCCTAAGGATTTCCTTTTTCAGTTAAACACTGCTCGGTGGACAGTATTCTGTACATACCAGTCACAAGAGCAGTAGCTGTTTTCCAAAATACATATTAAGCCAGTTCTCAAGAACAAGGTTTTAAAATATTCAAGTTTGCTCTATAGTTGTATTGCTAAATGAACAATTCATTGAAGTGAAAACTGTGGGGAAGGAAAGAGGAAAACACAGTTTCTGAAAGGTTTCTACTTCATAGGTCACCATCTCTTCTTACTTTAGGATCACTCATAGCACTGTGCAGGAGTTGAAAATTCCCCCGCTGTTCACAGATATATTTGGTAAGAGGCTTTGTTAAAGCTTACTGATGCAGTATTGGACAGTAAAAAACCAGAGGATTTATGAGAAACTGCTTTTCTACAGCTGTTTAGAGTTTGAGAGAGAGGCAGAATCAAGATAGGACAGAGCCCACAGATTTTATAAGATAAATTCAGTCTTGGAGAGATATTTTTTTAAAAGGTATGGAGATCAAATGTATGGATCCAGTCGGAAGTTAAAACACAAGCAGGGAATGAAGTTAGGGAAAGAAGACTTTTCAAACACAAGCAGGGAATAACGTTAGGGAATGAAGACTTTCAAGTGAGACAGGTTAATGCAGACTAGAAAGTACAGGTTTTAGTTTCATTTCTTTTCTCTGTGTTCTGTTTCTAATGGGGATGGTGATGGAGTGGGCTTGAAAGAGGTGATACTCTGAATCTGTGGAGTTCTGTCACAGTTTACCGTCCACCATGGTCTCCTAAGAGTGCAAGAATTGATACATCACGACCAGAGAAAGCCTTATTGACACACAGTTTTTGCGATACCAGGTTGAGATGAAGTGGGAGAATTGCAGAATACTGTTCTCTGGTAGGCACGTGGAATGCACTGAAAATGGACAGAGAGAAAGGGCAACTTTTACCTTGGACTAACGTGAGTAAGGTGATTGTCGTTGTTCAAAATACTGGCATACAGTAAAGGCATTTTTAAGGATAGGATCATTCCCAGTCTTCATTGTCAAGGCTTGCAGCGATCCTCTTTTGAGGAAGCATGTGTATCTTTGACATTTAAATAAATCCACAAGGTAGCTTAAAAAAAAGGTGCTTCTAGGTTGGTTTCAGACTCCCTTTTCCTATCAAGGGCAAAACTTAAAAACCGTATGGAGAAATCCCTTATCTTCCATTGTTTAGTTTTTCAAATAGGGCCACAGCATGTTGTTACAATGAAAAGAATATGCACTGTGAAAATGAGAAGTTGGATTGTTTGTAATACTAAAAACTGAATACTGCATTATGAAAGGGCTGTGTATATAGTACATCAGGAGCTCAAGGTAGTTTTATCAGCAGTTCATCAGGATTATTTTTTTTTTAATTTAGACCTCCCTTTGAAATCACTCTTGCTAGAATTTTGCATACCCAGAGTCTCCAATTGCATCTGTTTTGTCTAAGTCAGTTGTAAAGAATAGGTTGATAAGTAATTAAATGTACATCTGTCCTTCTGAAGAATTATGTTCTTTAATATTAAAAGATCTGTGTAATCTGGCATCATTTAGCTATTCTAGTTGAAGTAACAAATGTAGTAATATAGTTAGTCTTAATTATTTTCTTTATCTTAGACATTAAGATCATTTTTTTTTTTTTGCTTCAGTATTTAATTTATTTTTGTAAATGCACTAATAATTTACAGGGAATCAGCTTATTAAATAATGAGATTTTATTATTTGCTTGATATTGTGTACTGGATTTGTAATTCTTGCCCTGAACCTGAGCATGACTGAAGGAAGTCATGCCTTTATCTGTATACAGTTCATTGCAACATAACAAATCACTGAAGTTTTCAGCCACTAGTTATCATGAAATTTCTTCACCCTAGGTAACCATTTGTATTAATTTGATGCTTCATGTTAAGACCTGATTATAATATTACAGTCAGAAATTTTTGGTGTGTTTTTTCTTGCAGCTGATAAACACAAACAAACCTGGTTCTGCATATTTAGAGATAAATGTGCAGTAATATTAGCCAGTTTAATCTATCTATTAAAATATTGTGTTTAAATATTATTTCTACTGTTAGTCTCATAGACAAGAAATATGCTATGTAAAAGCAGAAGTTTAAGAATACTTAAATACAGTGTTTTAAGTTATCTCATCTTTGAAATGCCCATTGACTTCATAGCCCTTAATTACTTCAGAACTCTGGCTATGTCAGGTGATGTCAAACATCCTGTGACACAATTGCATGTTTCAAGTATTATTGCTTCTGTTAAATCAGTGCATTTCCTACAACATTTGTACCCACAGAACAGACACGTTTGTGTAGCCATTGAAGGCAAAAGCAGGTAAGAGTTTGAATCAGGAAATACATTATTAGGACAGTCTACCTAATTTAGTAGCATTACTTACATGCATTAAAAGTCAACCAAAATATGATTGCTATGCTTAAAATCAGCTCTTTAAAAACACAAACAGACACAAGTCAAGATTACTGTGTAAACTGTTGGCATAAATACTGCAATTAATCTGCTGTATGTATTTTCTCCACACATGGTTGCTTTCTCCAATTATAAGAGCTATTGACAATCTATTAGTGATTGCTCCTGTTGCTAGAATTCATAAGACAGTTACCAGCAGCTGGTCAAGGGCAGATATTGATTTACAGAGGGACTTTGTGAACCTAAAAGTAACGTGAATTTTCCGCATATTTATAATAATTTAAGCAATATGTCATGCAACTAAGGACAAAGAATGCCCCTCAAAATGAGGATGCATCAAATTCAGTCAGTATAATTTTGAGTTTAATCGAATTATGTTAATTCCTAAACAGTTTGCTCCATTTCTTAATTTTGGCCTTCTTTCAGGTTCAGTATCATCAGACCTACATTATCTTGAGGAAAATTTAAAACCTTTCTGCAAAAATTTGTTGTAAGACATAGGCAAGTGCTGTGATGATATACAAACTTTAGATTGTAGGTCGAGTATTAAAAAAAACAATGCTGTGCTTGCTACTATATCAGGTAGTGGAAATGGCTAATCCTTAGCATAGTTAATGAGATCATTTCCATGACATTAAGATCTTTTTTTAAACACTTGAAATTCATAGAAAAATAAAGATCTGAAAAAAATTACTAAAAATAAAAAATTTATTAGTACCATACTTTTTTTTTTCCTCCTCCTTTCTTGACCTGTTAGAAAGTTATCTCAACACAAGCTTTTCAGCCTTGAGCTGCTATCAGTTAACTGAGGCAGTAGCTTATCACTTCTGCTAACTCTATGTCACAACAGGACTAAGTAGAGCTCACATTAGGTAGGAGCAGCAATGAGCAAATAGGGTAAATTAGGCCAATGTACAGGCAAAAAAAAAGTTAATGATATGGTAATTTAAAAAAAAATAATAACTTATATATATATAAATGCATGGATTACAAGACTAGCCATTTTAAGTAATGGCAAACATTGATTTAATACCGTGTTCTCTCTTCAACAGTAACTTATGCAGGATATTTGGGGATAGAATATTGAAAAATGCATGCAGAGATAATCTTCCGGGTGACTGTACCAGCCTCCACCAATCTCTGTGGCCTAAGAGATTACTGAACAGGAGGTTGTAGGTCTGTCATATGCTTAATACTGCTGGTAGATGCACTGTGCTTAATTGCCATCCTTCTCCTTAATGATGAATTTGTCCCATGTTCTTCAAAAAGTGGAAAAATTATTTGAAGATGACAGCCTGGCCACCCTAGTGCTCATCCTCTTTCTCTTGTAACAAAACCATGACAATTTCATTTGTTTCATTTTTATTTGTTTACCTAAATATCCCTGGGAAATTATTGGACAGTAATTACTCTTTTTGACTTCTCAAAAGTTCCTTTTTCTTGCCATTAGTTGAAGTTGTAAATGTTACTCAACCAGCAATCCCTTTGTACTTCAATTTTATCAGAACATTTTAATGATTTAGAAGATTTCCACGGATTAATCCTCAATGAGGTATTCCGGTAGCCAGAAAAAAAAAGGGCGGAAGGAAGGAAGAGACAGACAATAGCTGTGGCTGTACTTTTAAAATTTAAAGATATGTTGACTTAATAATATTCTGCCATCTCATCAGACCTTTGATCTCACATGCCTGATAATACATGGTTTAGCCAACTTACAGAATGCCTTACTGCAAGATTTCCATTTTGACTAGGAAGCCCTCATTCCTTTTTGCTGCCCATTGGGGTAGCTAATGCAGCTATTGTGTTATAATGAAATGAAATAAAAAATAAATCCTTGCACTTCAACCAAAATGGCAGTGATATTAAAGCAGTGCCATATGCCATTATTATTTTGAATCAGAAATCATATTCATTGCACAGTGTTTAAACAGGAGACTGTAAAATTATCTTGTGGTATTGAGCAAGGCGGCTGGCAAGGCTCTCTGACCCATCTGGAGTGCTGCAGGCTCCTATGAGACTGCACTCCAAGCTTTCAATGGAAAATAGCAGGAGGAAGGAAGTGAGAGTGATTTATGTGTAACAATACATCACTGTAAACACAGACACAGTATACACAGAATATAGTAACTAGATATTACAGAAGCAAGTAAATATTCTGAGCGACAAGGTCTGTAGGTGTACCAGTATCACTGGATTTTTTTTTGACATGCTTAAGAGTATAATTTTTTAATTTTTTTTATTATTATTATTATTTCTTTTTTTTCCTAAGCAAGAGCTTTGATTCCAAGTTGGTGTATAGGAAGTATGTAGTATTTTTATATTAATAAGGAAGAAGTTAAAGTATCATTTCAAATTGTGATGCTATGCATTAGAAGAGGGAAACATCCTATCTGCCTAGGGTTCTTGGGCATTTCCAGCCAAGTAACTCCAGTATGTTTAAACTAGGTGTTATTTCTGTCACAACAATCCAGGATGCACTGTTTAGGTCCCCCCATTGCTTCATATCCTCAGATAGATAATCCAAAAACCTCCCTCTTGTGAGAAACAGTCTTCACCTACCATCCATATAGGAGTGTTGGGGGAATTCCTTCTCATCTGGCGATAACCTCCATGGATTAGAGCACCCTGTTTCCTTCCTCTGTTCAGATTCTGGAATGTAGAATCTCCTGCTTGGAGCAGGCAGCTAACAGTTTCATCATACCAGCTGATGTTTCCTGCATTTTGGATTTCTACTTTTTATTTACTTTTTTTGGTTTTGTTCTAAAACATGAAGAGATCATTCAGCCTTTGGGAAGATAGATCCTCAATATAGTCAGGAGCACAGAGCGTGTAACCTCAGAGAAGTCTGACTGGCATCTCAGGGGTCTTGTTACCTACACTCTTGAAACTCTGAACACGGCAGACAGACATCTACAAGAGCTAGCAAGGGTTGAAGGGTAAGCAGGTAACTTATTTGAGAAGAAAAGGATCTCAAGTTCTGTTCTCAACATTGCTAAGTAAAGCAACTGGTGAGCATTGCTCCTTTTCATATTGACCTTTTTCATATGAGGAAGGAGATGTAGGCTTGGGAACTGCTAAAGAAAAGGACCTCTGGGGTGAATATTCCTATGTGCATACTCTGGTTTTCTTGGGATGTGCGGAGCTGGTCACTTAGGCACACTTTTAGTTCTCTCATGCTGTAAACTGGTTTTACACATGCATTCTGTGTTTGATCCAAGTGAATCAAAGGGACTTGATATGTTAACACAACTTTTTTTTTTTAACTGGGAAAACGTTCTTCAGACTGTCATACCCTCTTTGGTAAGCTGTAGCATCAGTAAACTGTGAATCTGACCTCTTTCTTGATTTTCATAGGTTTTACACTTGACATTAACTATATAGATGGCAAAGTCAGTATAATGCTACTTTGTTTACACCTTGTTCCACTTCTCATGCATTTCATTAACATCAGAAAAGCATCCCATTTAGGCTGCTTGTCACACGCTTGCTGGCAATGTTTGTGTGAGTTTGTACGTTAATTAGTACTGGCAGAAATGAGGAGGATACAGAAGAATAAACATGACCCAAAAATGTGTTTAAGTCATGTTCTCTCCTGAAGTGCCTGATCTTACAAAGTATATCTTAATAACATCTGTGTGTGATGCCATGGCTTATCCCCAAATTAGGGTTCAAGAGGGAGGAGTAATAGTGAACATTTCACCGCAACGGTGGGCATCACCTAACAGCTTTTACTTTACATTCCTGTATCCTTTCACTTAAACTCTTTTAGTATATTTTAGGTTCAATAGAATTCTCCCTTACTGCAATCAATGTTGTAGCCATAACCATCATTTCCTTTCCCTCACTGCTTCTGGAAAAAAGAGATTTACTCTATCTGCTTAAGCAGTGGGTAGCTGATGGCCTGAAAATGTGAGCATCACTGATGCTTCACCTAAAAGAAACAGGTGTGGGATTTATTTCCCCTTTGTTTGTTTGTTGTTTTTTTTTTTTTTTTTTAAGACAGTATGTTTGTCTGTTCTTATGATTGATTGCTGCTTTTCCTAGCCATGGACATAGTGGTCACACACAGATTGACAGTTCAGTCCAAGTAAGACACCTCTTGGATCTTTATTAAGAGCCTTACCTTTTTTTAAATGGTACATTCTTCTCAAAATGATACTTTCTTCTCTTTTAATATATTTGCATTTCTAGGGCCTGCAGATTAGCAGAAGCTGAAGTAACAGAACACTACAATAAACGGGTAATACTGAACAGATATTACTTGTCATCAAGGATTCCATAGAGTGATGTATTTTCATGAGGTGTCAGAAAAAAAAAGACTACATATGATACAAAACAACTTTATAAAGCCTTTACTGTTGTTTTTGTTGTAGTAAACTTCCTCCGAAACTACCCTGAACAATCCCAACACTCAGAGAAGATCAATAATGGTACAGAAGCTTTTTCTGTCCTCATCAGAACACAAATCATTTCCACAGCCTTTGCTGAATGAATATCTAAGGGACTCCATATTACAAATGACTCTGCTCATATGCTACCTCTGTAACAAAAACCTGCTGTAATACTGTAAGATCTCTTAGACAAAGCTGAAGGCTATGGCTTCAGCCTTGGGGGTCTGGTAATTTAGAAATCATTTGTGGCATTTCACTTTTGACATGAGAAACATTTTTAGATCTGTTAGTTAGACTTTCAGTCCTGTTTTCCTTTTTTTTTTTTTTCAAAAATCCTTTTTTTTGTCTTTGCTTTGCTACATGAAAGGATTGATGTAGGTAATAAACCTGACCTAGTTCTAGTCTTAAAACTGCAACTGACAGTAACTTGTTAGGGAGTTTGATCTCCTGTGAACTAATCAAGGCTTAGGTGGTAGCCTCTATAGGAAGTAGATGGTATCATAAAAATTCCTCAACAGGTAACTTTATAAATTGGTATGAAAAGTCATAAGAAGAATGTCAGCAGAAATGCTTTCTTAGATCGCAGGAAACTGATATCTTTCTGACATACACAAAGACACACAGTGAAAATACATCAGAGGCACCCGGTAGCTTTCTGTTTCTTAGCAAAAACAGAAATAATTATCAGCTTCAAATTATCAGCGATCCAGAAGAGCCTGTATAGGAGTTAGTCTTGCAATTCTTATGGGGTGGAGAGCGAAGGGAGAACACAGCTCATAACATACTCAATGAATAAAGCTCACATCAAGAATGAAGACAATTTAATTGGCAAGTTTCAACACCTGAGACACATCCTTTCTAAAAAGCTGCAATACAATGAAAGTACTTCTGTCATCTATAAGGAGTTCACCTGCTAACTATATTGACCAGTGAACTAAGCAGCTTACTGTGTTGTCTGTTGAATTATGATTAAAAGTGAAACACAGAGATAAAAAGCAATGTATAATATTGTCATTGGAGATGCATGTCAGTCATCCAATGTGTATATACCAACCGTGACACTCGGGCAGTGCAGCCTAAAGCAGTTACCAAAGGAGTGCATAAAATATTTGCATGCTTGAAGACTAAAATAAGTGTTAAGCAAAGTGATCAAGTATATTATGTGATGTGTTGTACCATAATCCTTATCCTACTAATGCTAATATACGCAGATGACTTGCATTGTACCAAAGCAAGCTTAGTCAAATTGAAATCAGCATATAGGAGCTTGCAAGTTTGAGGGGCATAACATTGATGGTTGTTGGGCTCAGGCTCTGTCTGCTTCTGAAGAAGGCTTTTTAATAAGGCTGTTAGTATTCAAAATGGTCAGAAAAAGACTTGATGGTGAGAGTAAAAAGCAAGGCATTTTGCTTCTCTGCCTTCCTGAGCACCCTGGGAGTGGACAGGAGACAGTGCCAGTGCTTTGCATGCCTGGGTGAATAAAGATCCATTTCTGTCTTCCCATAGATACTCTTTCCAGTGAATGTGCTAGATAAAAAAAAGCAACTATTGCAGGGCTGTGAGAGATTTCTTCCACTAGGCAGGAGAACAACTGTGGAGTCGTTATGCCTAGTTAAAAAGAAATAAAAATTCTATGTTGTCTGAACCTATCCATGCATTCCTTGGGCTATTGCTTAGAAGCAGACAACTCAAACTCAGCTCCTACCTCCTCTTTTATGTGTGTGGTTTAGTTTGAAGGGCGAATTTTGGCCAAAACTGTAAGGGCATAAAATCCCGAAATTTGGAAGGTTTGTTGGTGGAAAAGGTACATTTATTTAGAGGTTTCCTTCATAAGACTTCTAAATGGTGGAATAAATGTGCGTGTCTACCACATGTAGGCCCCATCTGAAGCTCATTGCAATCACAGAAGGCACTTACATTGGCCATAGCTCTCTTGAGAGCAGGCCTGGTGTGATCAGGGGGTAATGGCATAGCTTCCATGTTACTTCACTTCTTGTCCTTTTTATATAAATTACAGCTAATGCATCATGAAGTACTGAAACTTTGCTTTATGTAAATGCCTCAAACCAGAAGAAAATGAAGAATAAATGCCACAAAATTTGGACTGAAGATGCTCATCTGCATGTGAATATTTTTGTTCCCAGGCTCATGACACTTTTCTACCCTGAAATACATGCCAGATAATAAGTTACAGAGAATACATTCATTCTTTATACGATAACGCATACAAAGCAATCTTTAGCTATCACTGTATAGGATATCAAGTTATCTTTAATTATCACTACAGAATGGTTGCAAAATCAAATACTGTTGGCAATCAACAGTCATTATACAATAGTGTGATTGCATCTGTTCATATTACTAGATAAGCAGGGAAATCAAAACAGCGTCTGATTTACCCACTAAAACTGTCTGAGCAAAATATTGTATCTAACTCTCTTAATATCTTTCAGTGACTTTGATCTGATTAAAGTCCAAAGACACATAGCCACAGATGCAAATTTTCTAGTGGCTCAGAAATTAAATACTGTTATATTTCAACAGACTGAATAGCTGGAACCACACTCCAGCTGACGTGATTATAGGCACAGTATAAACTTATGATAGAGAGCTGTCTAAATCTCTGAGGCCGCAGGTGCAGGATTATAGTAAACCCCATTGAAACATAGAGTATTCTGCCTAAATGCACAAGTACAAAATTAATTAGGCAGTTGATCACATAATAACAGTATGATGGCTAATGTAATGGAAACTACCAGCTCAAAGTCAATAACAAACTTGATTCTTTTATTAGTTGCAGCTGACTTTCAGTTCCTCTATTTACAGGATTTTATGCTTAAAAGAAGATAAGGACAAAAAAATATTATTTTTTTTTCTGAAAACAAGAACTCGGTTACAGTGTTTATCTCTGTTGGAAACTATAATGTCTAAACAATGTAGAATTTGTAGATAGACATATCTACAAGTAATTCTCCAAGATACTTGGCTGAAAAGCACATCAAAGCACAGTGAAATAATGAGACAGGCTCCAGCTGTTGGATTCCAACAGCTTTTGATTTGTGCTCTAGTAGAAACTCCAGGTTTTGATTCTCTGTTGATTATTTCCATGGTACTGGAGATGATTTGTGCATTATTTAAAAAATAGTCAGTTGATAGCAAAAAAGGGTGAGTTTTCAAATTCCATCTGAAAGGACATTTTGCTTCCTGATTTATTTTTTCCTATTCCTGTGTTCTCTGTAACCAGCTGCTCTTCCTCAAAATGATCTTTTAAAATATATATGTTAAAAAAAATAGTGAAAATAATAGCTAAAGCTGTCAGAAAATGGTTGTTTTTCAAGAGTGTGATACTGTCTGTGCTGCCAATAGAAAGTAAGTATCTTGAAAGAACTTTGGAGGCTTTATGGAGGACATGAGTTTAGAATCAAGTGTGTTCATCAGATCGCAATGTGTATAAACAGGTTGTCACCATTGAGGTAAAGGTTTTTCTTTAGAGGGAATTCCAACAAGTCTGATTCCAAGCTGCAGTCATCTTGTTTTCAGTTTAGAATGAGAGAATAAACATTAGAACAATTCAGGGAAAGCCTCCTATGTCGTCTTTTGTCTGGATTAAAGTTTACATTTTTCTATTCTGTATTTTGGAGGTGATGCATTATGTGAAGGCTGTTGCTTGTTACCAGAGTGTCAGAATTCAACAAACTGTACTGGAAAATGTTTGGGAAATAACATAGCATGATTTTATAAAGCTTGTATTTTTTCTCATGCAGATCAGAATGATAACTGGATATCAAAATACACAGTTCTTTGGATATGTCTCTGTTGTTTAGCCAAAGCCTGTGATCTCAAAAGTATGTTAAAAAATATAACCCTTTCTAATTAATGTAATCTGTTGTTTCTGATGAAAATAGGTTTTTTATTAGAGCAGGTTTTTGTCATAGGTTTTCAATTTCTGGCTTTACTTACAAGACGAAATCACAGTAGGCAAACTTGGCATCTACAGATGCTATTTTACAGTAGGACATGGCCATATTTAATAAGCCTGCCTCAAGCAGTCGCTTCATAATAAATCCATAGTAACTTCAGTATAACATGTAGACGCAGTCTGAGGATTGGCAGGCAAATCACATGCACTTCTGAGTCTTGCATTACTTGCAACAGTGTGGAATATTTTCAGTTTCAAGGATGGAAGATATTCACCATCTGAGTAGGTCATACAGATCTTAGTTCACTCTGCTGAGAGCAGTTTGATATCTGAAGTTTGAATATGGTCAGTGTAAACAGATGATTAAACCCAAGCATCCCACGACCTTTGTGTGCGTACCAACTGGTAACTAGGCAGTGTTTTTTCTAAAAGTCTTCTCTGACTGTGTGTTAAAAAAAAAAAAGTTGGCTGTTAAAGCATTTTCTGTGGAGATCTGACTGAAACCTGTGCTAAAAGTAGGTATTGGATTCACCTTCTGAGGAGACTTGGATAGAAAAATCCTTAATATTTGCTGGGTTTAGATCCATACAAGATTTGAGACTCTATAGTCCTGCCCAAACTTCAACAATTAAAGACACAGAAATATGTGCTTAAAACCTTATGAAAACTTGAAAATAAAAGATGCATAGGGTTTAGAGCTAAGCAGGTGTTTTCAAGCCTAGTAGATGAAAGTTAGGAACATACATCTGTTACAGATGTCTCTCTGCTTTGAGAGGTCTCTGAACAGTGTGTTGTAAGTACGTTAATCATGTGAAAAACAAGATGAAATCTGCACCTTGCAGTCTTGATGTTCTTTACTTTAGTTTCCATGTGTGATAATTATATGTTATTACATTCTGTTTTAAATGTTTGACTTGAACATCCTAGAAATAAGTCTCCATTTGATATTAGGCCTTGTCTGGTTTTAGTTTTATTTATTTTTCTTTAAGTCTTGGTAATATTACTCTTTCCCTCTGAAACATTAATTACGGTGAGGGTAAGAAGGAGATGAAAGCCCATTTTAAGCAATGGACTTATGATCTTAGAAAGTTATCTTTAATCTAATTGACAAAAGTTATTGCCCAGTAAGACTCTTAAAAAGGGTTTGTAGCCAAAGACAGATGGTAAAATTTTATTTGTATATTTGCAAATTAATCTTGAGGTTGTAAGAAACTGATATCCAAATATTTAAAACAACATTCCTGTGGTTGCATGTGCCACTAGAGGGACAAGAAATAGGAGCAACAGATTAGGTTTTACTGCACTCGTAGCCATCCTTTTGTTCTGCGACACTGGTGAATCTCTCTTACTCCGGCTTCTTTTCCTTTTTCCTGTTGTGGAAACAAAGTGCTTTCTGGCTACTGCTATCCAGTCTAGCAGCACAGTTCAAATACTTGTTTGTCTTAAGTCATAGCCAGAACTTTGTCTAAAGAAAAACAGTGTGTGTTCTGCTCCCTTGGTTAAGTTAATAGTGTGCATGAGAAGAATGTTGTACACACTTGCATTGTTTTGTCAAGCATCCAAGTTTGAAAAGGAAGATCCTTCAAAAGAGAATGTCAGCAATTTTGGAAGTGAAAACATAGCCACTGAGAAGTATATCAAACTTATCCCATTGTGTTGTTATTTAATCTTTTAAAAACCATAACTGAGGGTACCAAAGGCCAGTGACAACATTCGAACAGTCAACACAGTCTTCATAACACAACGAAGAGAAGCTGTCAGAACAGGTTATTGCTGCTAGGTTTATCTTAAAACTAACAGTTAGGAAACACAGTTTCAGTTTAAAGTCCTATTATTAAAGATTAAAACTGATTCAATATGCACTCGTAATTCAATTTTACTTGAAAAATGCAGATCAGATCTATCTATAGGTTGCATTGATAGCTTATGCAGGAAGCAGTGATACCCTGCACCCTCATAAACAGTGATATACTAAGCCAGTTTTGATACTAACACTTGTCAGAATGGATTTCTAAGCATGAGCTGTACTCAGTATTAAGATTCAAATAATGGAAATGCTGTTGGAATGTGCACTAGACTAGGTATACATTTTTTGTTTTCTCAACTAATCTTTGGTGGGATTTTTTTGTAGTTCATCACTTCTGTACACTGTTTAAAAGACAAATACAGTACCTGTGAAAATAATGACTGAAACATTAAGATACGTGCCATCACAGAATACAATAAATGTAATGTGAGGTAATGAATACATATTCAAGCATGGATGTCATTTAAAAGATCAAGTTATTTCTCTGGAGAAAGCAAAACAAAAAACTGTGTTAATTTAATAGCTAAACTATAATTTGCACTTTTTATTTAAAAAAAAAATTAATCAGATGACTGCTTCTTACTTAATAATTCAAAGCAATAAATCTGTGAAGATTTGTGTTCTCAAAGTGGTTAACTAGTCCATAATGTTGGCTACGGTAGTCCCATTTAAAAAAATGACCTTTTAAAGATGCTCTATAAAATTAAATTTTAATGAGTGGTAATAAATGGTGATACTTCCATAGGGGGAAATGCAGTAGTAGCCTGAAGCCTTTGCCTTATGCCATCAGCTTCAGTTCTGTGTTTTGTATAGTCTTTCACTAGTTTCAAGCATAGGAAGATAATACAACACAAAAGAAATGAGAACACTTTTAATAGTATAGCTAGTCCAAGACAGCTTCTTGGCTGAGTAATGGTGTTCCTATTGCTTTTGTGATGCTTTTTCAGACAAGTACTTTTTTATTTTATTTTTAGTAGGATATTATGTTATTTTAAGCCTCTTAAAGTTAAAAAGCTCATTGAAGGAGAATTTTGGATGAGCAGTGTCAAAACATAGGTGTGTACTGCTGAGGAAGAATGGTACTGTTTTCCCAAAAGAGGGAGGAGAAGTTTAAGCTCATGACCCTTCAGGGATTTAAAAAAAAATAAAGAGCAAATCAAGCCCTTCATGAGGAGCATGAGCAGAGCAGAAGGGGAAGCAAAGAGAGGGGATGGGAAGGGAGTGCCAACTTGCATCATTAAACTGGTAAATGGTACTAGAATATCAGCCTCCCTACTATCAGCAATGATTGGAATTAATCCAGGAATTCGGAATAGGTCTGTAAATGCGTCTTCAATTGTAGCCTTTGGCATAGATTTATTTTTTCAGTCCCTTGGGCACCAAATTTCATTTCCCCATTTGCTAAATGAGAACAATTTATCCTAAATCAACGATAATCAGAGTAAACACTATTATTAATTTATTGTTTCCAGGCTAGGGAAAAAACCAGTAAAATGAAGCTCTCCTCTCTTATCAGTGCTTTCCCTACCACTTTTGCCCTGAGGATCCTATTAGCAGAAAGCTGAGCAACTCTGTTTCATCAGAAATAAATTATGCCTCGCTTTTTTAATGTAAGTACTGAAGGGTTGTAAAGATTAGAAATATGTTTGAACCCACTATCACTTGATGTTATTTTCCTTGATGTTCTGAGCTTCTTTAGGGGAATGAGACAAGACGTTCTTTTGAAAGCAAAGAGCAGAGTTGCTTTAAAAGAACACTAGCACAGATTCTGGTTGACGTACAGACTAATTCAGATCTGTACAGAAGTATTTAAAGTAATGTATAGGCAGTCTGTGAGAGAGCTGTGAGAATGTCTGGTGTGTATAAGAGGCAAAATGTTCACAGGGCAAATAGGTGGCAGAGCTAGTCACCCTCATTTTTTAAATGATTAGAAAACTGTAATTCCCCAGAAACAGTAGGCTAATTCTCACTTTCTTCACAAAGGAGCTCAGGATGAGAAAACATCTTTAATTAATAAACACTGCTGGCACTACTTTGGTAACAAGCTGCTCTTAATTGCCTCAGAACAGAGTATTGTATACGAATTCATTTTACTCTTTAAGTGCTATTCTTTGTTGTTTCTATTTTACATTTTTGTAGGAAATAAAAGGGAGTTTTGCCAGTCTCCTTGTCACTTAAAGCAAGTCCTGTCAGCTCCCCACTGGTGGGGAGCACTGAGGTTAAAAACAATCCCAAAATTTCCCTTAAACCCTCATGATAACTACAATAGATAGCACTCAGTGCAATCTAAATCCAAAGTAAATTAAGTTGTGTATGAAGCTTTTATTAATGAACTTGTGCTTGAAATTCTGTAATGAAATTTTATGATGAATGACAATAGGAAAAAAAGTAATTATTGAGTGGTAACAGAAATAGTTAAGGACAGTATATATGTATATTTGATGCTTTCACACAAATGTGTGAAAATATTTTGGACTTCTCTGTAAAGCTATGTAGGTAATTTTTTTTCCACTGTGTGATGTGTTCCGAGTTGTTTGTTTTTTTTTAAATTTAATCTTCAGATTAACTTAATTTGGCTGTAACTGTCAGATAATCTGAGTTAGGCAGGAGCTCTATCTTCTGCATTCATGGAGAAAGCATGTATAACTGGCATGAGAATATTTGAATATGTGCAGCCACAGTCCTTTACGTTTTTTTTATTTCTCTGAACTCGTTTGCTTTATTAGGAAATCTGGAAATACAAAACTGTAGATAGCTGTAAATTGTGAGGCATACCTGCATTGAGATCATAAGAAAAGCTATTTAGATTAATCTGCACTTAAAGAGTTGAGAGACTTTACAAAGAGGACTGGAGGAACAGATATTTTCTTACACAGACATGTTCAAATTGTTTGCACTGATTTTGGTTATGGGGAAACCCATAGCAAGTTGTGGAACACCGTTCAATGTATGTGAATAATACTGATTTGGGATATTTACACCAATTTAAACTTGGCCTTGACATCTGAAATAATCATTCCTTCTTTTTTCTTTTCTAGATTTACTGAGTGTCTGAATAGCCAGCAGTCTTGAAGAGAGCAGAAGAAAGAACTATTAGTAGTAAGACACTTTTTCTTAATCTACAGTGTAAAATATATATTGAGAAGGAAGAAATGTTTGGAATGCTTGCCCTTGCTTGATTTGATGGTCTAAACAGTTCAGTAAAAATTGGTTTTCCCACTTAGCATGCTGATGTATGATACACTCAGTGCATGTACAGACATGAGGATTCTTGGTCTGTTTTGTTTGGTTTTAATCTTTTTGTGGAGATTGGTTTTAGATGCAAAATATATTATGAAGTTTAGCTTTTGCAGAAAAAAAAAGGCACTTACACTTGCTAATAACAGTCTTGATCACATCAATTGAAAATGGGATCAACATGTATAAAAATGTAAGGCTATTGATTTTTTCCAGACTATTGGCTGAAACTTAATTAAAGAGAGAACAGAATTTAAGGGCACTTAAAATTTTAAATTTGTTGGCTGAGATTATGAATGTTCTTCTGGCACAGAACATATCTTTGCCAGCCAAAGGATCCTGTAGATTCTTGTTTGTAGATGTCACCCATTAAGAGCATTTCCTAGTAACAGGACAAGATAGTGAACATCTTGGATCCCAGGCTAATCTCTACCTCTTGCACCGCTTGTTATTTGAGATCTAGTTGCTCTAAAGTCAGGTCAGAGATTTGTTCATTGCTGTTCCAAATGAAGTGCTTTGTACAAAGTAGAGCAGATACAGCACCTCTTAATTCCCACAAGAGCTGGAATAAAGAGCTGTGTGGAAGAATATCCTGGAATGTTTAATAGCTATGAGATATTTGGCTTAAAATCCCTACTTTCAGGCAGGCAGAGAAAAGCTTAAAAATACATCTTTGATCACCTAGAATTGTTTTTTTCCACCTTTAGTGTTAAAAGGTAAGTAGAGTATGCCCTAGAGTTGGATACGTTGCAATTTGTACAACATACTTAATATTTGCTAATAATAAGAAAATAAATGACTGTGACACTCCATACTGGTAGTGAGGACACAAAGTTCTGAAATGTGAGAAAATGGATGAAAAACCATTGAGGCCAGAACATTACGGCTCTTCTTTCTCATGTTTGCCTTTGGAAAACAGCATGTTTGAAACACCAAGAAAGTGTGAATGTCATTTCCTATGCTTATTATTCCTTGTCTAACCTTTGAAGTTCTTTTTTTTTTTTTTCTTCTTTTATTTTTAATTTTCTAATGGTTCTAAAATTTAATATAGTATTGTGCTAGCTGTTGAAAGCATGATCTATGATATCCAAAAAGTAATTAAAATGAAAAGCAATGCAAATAGCATATGGAAATGGACACATTAATATCTTGGCAAAGATATCTTAGGGTGCAGTTTCAAGATCGGCATCAGCCATCCTGAGCCTGTGCTGCAGTGAGAATAGCAGCTTTGATTTCATTATGTCTGACCCCATGTTTTTTCTTTATATTTACATTGTTGATGGCAAGGGTGCAGTGGTCCAATCAGAGGAAGGAAAAAAACCACAAGCAGAAAACCCAGACCGCTACTCTCTCCCTGCCCCAAGACTACTATGTCATTCCAAAACCATAAAAACAACTTTTTTCCCTGTGGAATAGTTTAGAGTTTTAGGTTACTGTGCAGTTCTGCAGTCAGTATTGGCAGTGCAAGGGGAAGAGAGTAAGGCATGGAGCAGTAAATGAACAGCAGATTTGGGGACTTCTAGATTAGCTTGAGCCGGTTGTAAAACTGCTCCAAAAAATGCACTGAAGTCAAGAACATTCAGAAGGCTTCTCCATGAGGTAGAATAGACTTTGTATTGCAGTATAAATGTTAATTTATAAACCTCTGTGATACAGCTTCCTATAAGATAGAATTGTAGTTTTGTCTTTCATCAGAGTGCAACAGTAGGTATAACTGGTATAAATGGTGATCTTTCTTTGATGAGCAGCACTTACTAAGTACTGCAGTTGTCATCAGGTGCAATTTCTCTCAATCGATCACCTAATAAAGGAAGTTAGTGTCATAAGGATGGCTTGAGGTTTATAGTAATACATTTACTGCTATGCAAGTAGAATTAAAAGGTATAGTTCAGATATTTAATAGTTCAAAATTGACTTAAATTTTGGACATTTGTTTGTCTGATACTTATGTTTAAATATATTCATATATAAGGAAATTTAGTATTGTCATCGTGATGCTTTTTCTGAAGAATTCCAGGAGCAGCACAAGACTCCCAGGAGTCCCATACTTAAATAAGCAAAGTAATGACTGCAAACAACATTGACAGTGCTTATATCTTGATGCCTAGCAGTCAAAAGTTTACAATCCAGAGAATATGCATAACCATTTCTATTATTCAAGGTCATCCTAGTAAAGATAGCAAGTAAATTTCACACTTATCTTTAAGATTATTAGGACTGTTGGAAAATCAAGCCCTGACATTATCTGCATAAGGAGCAAAATATGTTTAAATATGAGCCTAGACAGGTTTGTGATGGGTACGTCTTATTTAAGAAAATTTTTCATTAAATAACACTTCTGTTGATCCATGAATCAAAGATAAACTGAGAAATAACTATGTAGACATGTGTACTACATAATAATAGCCATTGCCTGATTCCTCAAAAAATAGAAACAAACACTCTGGGAATTATCTGCCTTACAAATAACTGCAGTCTAAAGGCATAGTTCAAGGCTTAATTCAAAATTAAAGGTAGAAGAAAGAAAATATAATAATTTTAAAAGAGAAATGTTACTTGTGAACACACCTCTCTTACTGTGGTCTTCTTTCCAGTAGAGTCAGTGGCAAAACGTTCATGTTAATAGTCTACAGTTTATTCTTTTTAACAATTAGTTGAAAAAATCCATCAAACTCCTAAGGAGATATATTTCCAAAATATTTTAAATACAAGATCCACAGTTGTTCAGAGCTGAATCATTCATAATGTATGTCTTTTGAGTTTCAATAAAATGCTGGTGTAAAATTTGAGCAAAGGAAAAGAATATATCAGCTTAAAGAATATAAAGTAAATGCTTCCCACATCACAGGTAACACGTGATTAATGTAGCTAGAACAGTTCCATTGTCTAGCGTTGCACATTACAGTAATAATCGCATGGAAAGCAGTCTCTTTAAGGAGCTATGCCTGATTTTGCTTATAACAGAGGGCATAAATGAAAAGTGATTAATAAAATATCTTTCACTACAATTATAAATCAAATTAAGAGATGCATTAAAAAATTAACAGAACATATTCTGGAAATGACATACAGTACAGGAATGTCTTCCCCATTCAATTTCCGAGAAGAAGATTTCCATTAGTTACAGTGGAGTTACAGAACATTAAATATCCAACAAAAATGTTGTACCATCCATTTGCTGAAGAAGTTTCTCTGCAATGGGAAACTGATTTACAGTGTTATGGGGAAGATAGTGTGGTGTGTATTTGCATGAGGTACAGTAATTTATATCTCCATAAACTTAGTTTGGGGATGTCACTCTTGTTTAGTTCATGTTGGGCAGTTGCTGGAAGGCCAGTGAAAATGCAGATAGAAGGGAAATCAGTATGCACCAAATAGAACAAATAAAGTAAAAATATTGTTAAAAAGAGGATGAAAACATGAAAATACTTTAGATTTTATTTTTAGTCCTTGTTCTTGGAAGCAACGTGGAGGAAAATCTAAGACAACCTGTGGATAAGGAATTGTTGTTGGAATGGCACTATTTTAGCAGCAGTGCAGGGACTGCTACTCGCTTCCTGAAGCAATACAACCAAAGTTACATAATGAAATTCTTACTTCGTATTGGCTTTCTAGAAGCATCTTGGGACTTTCCTATGTGTGCTTCCCCCGCGCAAAATAAAAAGGCTGTTCAAATGCCTTCAAAAGTGCAGTTGACTGTCCATTTGAAGCCACAGTTCTGGGCACTAATACGTAGTTAACTAATAAATTAGTTAACTAATAAATTAGTTAACTGCTTTGGAACTGTATAATAATCCAACACTGGTAGGCAACTGTAGTTTAAGCAAATTTTATAGTGCAGGTGTTTCACTCTGAGTTTACAGTTAGGAACACTGGAAATAATATTTCTGATGCACTTGAATTTAGGCATGTTTAAGATGCCAAATCCCAATAATGCGTGCTGTTGAAGGATGAAAGCACTGACTTCCTGAATGTCTCTAAATTTTTGTACCATTTTTAAACTTGATGATTTTAAACAAATAGCTGCTTCTGTAGTGTCATGACCCCCAAGTCTTTTATACATATGTATGTGTGTGAGAAGTATGCAGTATTAAATAAGAACTAGTAAGAAGTGTTCTCTCTCATTTAAAAATAAAATATTAATATTTTAATATCAAAATTGTTTTTCAGTTGTTATTTTCACAAACTCGTCATTGCTAGAAGTTGATCTTCTGTGTAGAAGCTGGAGTAGGGAATGGAGAGTGGAAAGGAAAATGGATTTTAAGGAAAAAGGATGGTATCATACATGTATCATACATGACAAGGGCATGGTAGTGTCTCATGAAAAAGGGTTAGAGAAAAGTCAAATAATGTAGTGTAATCATACATTTAGAGAAAGATGATAAGTAAAAGGACTAATGAATTCAGGTAATATGAGTTTGTCTCCTGTGCTTGTCAGTGTCCTGTAACTGAAGAAGCATCGTTTTGCTGTGTAAAAAAAATAATACATCTTCTCCTTTATGGTTTCTGTCTTAACTATTGTAAACTACACATTCATCAGGTCAAAAGCTAATGCGTGTTGTGTGTGTGTGAACAGTAACCTATTACAATAACTGTATTTATCTTAGTTGCTTAAATAACTCCGGTGCCATATACTCCTAATCGTTGCTGGTGACTCTTGGCACTTGTAGTGTAAGCACTACATAATAACAGTCATGAATCTGCTGTATATGTCACCTAAATGTGTCTTCTGTATATCTGATATCTGTCTGAGATGAGTAGTGTGCTTTCCCAGTAAACAGTTTTCCTGAATCTATACTCTCTTGTGAATACCATATTTAAATTTCTATTATTTTGCTATAATCTAAAACCTTTTTATTAAAAGCAGAGAGAGTTCTGTTGTCAGTAACATTGAGTAACATAGTTGAGAAATTCTATTCTAACTTCTCAGTAGAAAATTGCTGTTTACATTAGGTCTAGAAGTGAAAATGGATCATTTTGGAAAATTATCTTTAAAAGGCAGGTAAAATTATGTAAAATGCAACCTGTCAGCTAAACAAACCCATATAATCATATTCCTTAAAAAATTAGAGGTTACTTTAGAGTTTGGAATATAAGAACAAGATCCAGACTCTCCAGACAAGGGAATGTTTTCTATCAAATAAATTCATCTCTGAAAAGCTTCCTCAGAACATTTCTAATACTTTCTAACTGGCAGGAAATATCATGAACCACCAAGCAATATTTGATTTTTTCTCCTCTATACCCTGAAAAAAACCCAAGAAGTACAGTAAAATGGAACTGAATTTCTTGAACTAGCTTCTTATTCTGTTAGTGCATGTTCAGAACATTCGAGGAAATACATTTGAGGAAATACAAAGACGTTTCATTTGCAGTTTCATTGAAGCTGTTTTAACTTTTCTGCCAATTCAGTATAGGCATTTGAGAATTTTTTAACATCAGCTTTTCTCTCCTTTTACTGTGCTCACTTCTATGTATAGAAGAACACAGAACTTGAAAAAATAGGATTTTATTACTACTACATTACAAAATGCTTGGCAGAAGTGTGGAGAAATCTAGATTCCGTTTCTCTGTAAAAAAAGAATCTGTTATCAAAGCTCAATATCAGAAAAAAAAATTGAGTATTTCATTCTTAAAAGAGGAGATTTAGTAATCAGAATTGTCTTGATGATTCCAGTATGTGAGAAGTATGTGATTAATCTTTTGGTTATTTTAGGGTGAAAACTCCACTCTTAAAATTTAGTCTATAGTTTGGCTTTTAAAGCAAGTCCATTATAATTCTGCAGTGCAATCCTTGAGGTAGCATAGCCAAAACAGCTGGTATTTCATATTGGGGGAAATTAATCTTCACATTGTTAATGTCTTTTTATCTGTGTTGTGTTAATTTGGCTATCACTCGTATCGAATAAATTTAGCAATATAAATGTTAAAACTTCAACCAGAATTTTACTTTTCCAAATATTTTGATAAATACATAGAATAATTGCTGTCACTAAGAAAATATTTTTCTGGGTTTTCAAGTCCAAGAATAAATAGTTTTTCAGACAAGCAGAAAAGACATGATATACAACACCTGTTGTGATATCCTTTGCCCTTTACATGAGGTCTTCCCTAGTTTAATCAGAAAAGATCCTACTAAACATGTTGTTTATGCTATCAGCTTTTCTTCAAAAATAGTGGAAGCAGTAACTGGAAAAACTCTTCCTTGTTCCTACTTCCTACTTCCTATGCCTGTTCTTTCTCTACAACTACCTGAAGGGAGGTTGTGGAGAGGAGGGAGCTGGGCTCTTCTCCCAAGTGACAGGGGACAGGACGAGAGGGAATGGCCTCAAGCTCTGCCAGGGGAGATTTAGGCTTGAGATTAGGAAAAAGTTCTTCACGGAGAGGGTGGTTAGGCATTGGAACGGTCTGCCAAGGGAGGTGGTTGAGTCACCGTCCCTGGAGGTGTTCAAGGTTAGGGTAGACGAGGTGCTTAGGAGCATGATTTAGGGATTGGTGGGAATGGTTGGACTTGTCAGTCTGGTGGGTCTCTTCCAACCTGGTTATTCTGTGATTCTGTGATTCTGTGATTCTGTGATTCTGTGATTCTGTGATTCCTATTAACTCTTGACCCTCGCTCAGTTCTTTGTCTTTGTGTCATTTCTCTGTTGTTTTTGTGTGAAACAGCCAGTGGCAAATTTGATTTCCACTCAAAATTAGAGGAAACCAGGAGAGGAAAGCAGAGCAAAATCATGTTTATGAAGGTCTTTGCAGACTAAAGCAGGAACCAGTGTAGCGTTCGCAGCAGCGGCATGCATGAGGTAGTGTCCTGCTTGCCCTATACAGACCCTGGACTGAGGAACAAAGGTTTTGGTTATAGTCAGCACATCTCTTGTCCTTAAGTACTAGTCGCTGAAATGGAACATATTGTGGAACTGTACGGCTTCTCTGGAGTACAGCACCTAGGTAGTATCTGAAATTATGTAAACATAAGGGTTTAAAATTTTGTCTCTTACCTATGAACAATTCACATATTTGCTCTGTTCCTGCACAGGTGTTCACTCATACTATTGGGCACTGTCACTGAAATGGAGATTCTTACCAAACTGTCATTCAATAGAATTTATTCTAAATGATTGTCAGCACAATTAAGTGTTTGCTGTGAAGTTAAAACCAAATTAATACATAGTGCTGGTGAGGTGACACATGCTTACATTTAGTAATGTACAGAATGCTTCCAATAGACAGCAGATTTTTACAACAAATTTCTGGCATTTTGGTTAGTGCTATTGGTTATTTCATGGTCTTGCTAACAAGATTTGCAGCAGATTAGACTAATTCACTAAAATGTTCTCTCAGTGACACAGACAGCCACTCCTCTCCAATAGCACCTGATCCAGTCAGTACCTCTACTAGCGTCTGAGGCAAAGGGAGAAGATATTTGTCATTTCAGACATGTGAGGTAGCAAATGGACCGTGGGGGAATGACAAGCCACCCCACCCTGCCTTTCTAAATCGCTCATCACTTTTCAGTGGGCCTGCCTACATGGCCTTTTCACAATCCTAGAAGTTCTATTTCATATTTATTTAATACCAGCATATGACTACTTGCATGTGGTTCCCCCCATCTTTGCTTTATTCCCTATAGTCTGCTTGCTCCAATATACACATAATTACTCTAGGCAATGTATCATCTCCTTTAGGCTGTCTTACATTATTGCTGATTGCAGTTCTTTCTGTTTCACGCCCTGCGTTACTGTTCCTTACTATCTATAATACATTGTAACCATAGATACCATGCACAATTCAAAAATGAATCTTCAAGACTCCACTTTTTCTCTTGTAAATATTTTGAAGAACATATTTCAGATCAAAGCTTTAACAGAATATTAGTTAAAAACATTGATTAAGAGAATTAAAACTACATTCTTAGCAGTGTGTATTCTTAAGAGCAGAGGATGAAGTCAAATCTGACTCGCAACTGCTGCATGTCAGCATGAAATGCTGTTGAAAGGTAGCTTATTGTTGCATTAGTGATCTCTCAAGGCCCGATCCAAAGTCAATTACAATGAAGGTAAGGCTTTCCGTTGATTTTAATTTCCCTTGGAATAGATAACTTTTATAGTTTTAATTAATAGCTTCAAAATTGTTCTCAGGATTAATAGAAGTCTAAAATATTGTTATTCTCCGTTCCAGACGTGGGCAGCCTCCACATCATGTACTCTCAGGGTGTTAAGCAGCACAAGTACTTTAGCTGGTAGGTTGTGGGTTTTTTTTTTTTTTTATTTATTTGGAGAGGGAAATCTCATGCTAATTATGAGGATTCTTAGAGTTAATCATATCCTTAGCCCCATTAGAGAAATCTTCTGTAGGAATTCTTTAAAAGCAGAAACTATGTCTCTGTATATGGTTATTAAAATCATTATACATTTTTAAGAATAAATAAATTTAGGAGCAAAGAAATGCATAAGGCAGCACCCTTCTATCAAGGGCATATACCACACACCAGATGGAAAACAAACTGTGTTTACAGCATTACCACTATCGCCGCTGACACTACTAGATCTACAATATGTTATAGCAGCAGCTCCATTAACCTTGCTAGTTCTGTTGGAGTTGCCTGGTAGTTTGCCCAATCTGTGTTTGTTGTCAGCAAGTGGATCGAATTAGAAGCCTTTCATTCTGTTTATTGACCTTTTCCCTCCCTCCTCAATTTAGGCTATAGTTCATTAAAAATTGTTGTACTATTGCTCTGTAAAACACCACAAACATATTTCTGGAACTGTCTGCCTCTGCATATGTAAATTTTATTGTCCTACCTCAGAGTGATACTTCAGGGCAACAGCTGATAGTGAATGTGCTGGAAAAAGCCCAGTTGTTACTCAGTTGATTGCCGTGGTACCTAATGGGACTTGTCTGCACTGATGACCTTACTGGCACTAGGACAAGCTGCTCCCTCTCAAGGCAGGTTTGCCCACAGGGTTTTCCACCTTTCAAGTAAGAGCAGTCTTCACCACTTTTATTTATTTATTTAGCACAGTCTACTTATCTGTTTCAAGTTTGAAGTTGAGGATGTTTGTTTTCTAAATGAGTTAACTAGAAGAGTGATTCTCTTTCCCTTATCTGGATGCTCTCCTCCAGGCAAGTGAAAAGGTGCTTTGTTTCTAACCTGTGGCCTGTATTGATGGAGGTACTTCATGTCACAATCCCATCATCAGTTCAGTTCAGCAGGCACCACTGCATGTGGCATTAGACATTGTTCTCAACCTGTGCTTGTGCCACAGACATTCATACACAACCCCAGCCTGAGAACTATATATGATCCCATCCAAACTGTTTTCTGCTGCTGTGGTTTTCAGCTAGGTACATTTCCTACTTCACCTGCTGACTGCAGAAGCATTCCTACCACAGGAGAGAAACAGGACCTTGCTTTTGGGTGAGGAAAAGAGCAGAATGACCCTTCTCCCTGATGCTCTCTGGCAGACTAAACTCATTGTGGACTAAGATATTACATTAGCTAGAAAATTTGAATGCCTTAGGAAGTTCTTTTCAATTAGATTATTATTTGGAATGAGATTATTTCCTCCAAAGATCTGTTGGAAAACACACCTAAGCCATTTCTTGTCATTCTTTATCTTTTCTTTTTATTTTTTTTTCTTTGGCAGTTCAGTTCATTAACATTATAGAGGAAACAAAGCTGTGAGGGTAAGGAAATTATTTCAGAGATTGAGATAGAAACAGCCTGATACTGGCTTTGCGCAACCTCCCTTCCACTTCGTCCTGTTGTGTGAGTAGTGGTGATCAGGCAGGTGTGACTTAGCTCAACACTACTTGCCACAGCCAGCTGAATAACCTCCTGACCTTCAGCTCCATTGTGATACACAGCTTTCATTTTCTCTGAGCTAAAAGCAACTTGTACTGAAGGAAAATAAGGCCTGCTTCTCAGTTTAGATAAGATCCAAGACGTTGCATCAGGAATCAGGCAGACTGAAATGGTAGGGGCATTTTTTCTGTGGTATAAAATATGGCAAATGGAAAAGTTAGTTGTTTTGTTGGTACCCTTACACTCACCACACCTCGCCAAAAAAAAAAAAAAAAAAGATTTTTCTATGAGGAATAATGAAAGAAGAATAAAAAATTAAGAATTTAAAATTTAGTGCCTGCATAGTTGCAATATCCCCATTCTGCTTAAAGCATCTGTCAGCATACTGTGATCTGCATAAGGGCAGCCAGAGTAATAGATACAATTCTGAAAATTTACACTCAATTTATTCTTCCAAATTTCAATGTCATATAAATTAGTTTGAGAGTCGAGCAGTCATAATAGCAATAAGAGACCACTGTTTTTTTTTCCCTATCCACAAGTACTCCTTTTGCATCTTAATGCAAAGCTTACGTTGCACTGGATCTAGAATTTCATTGCGTAGTCTAAAGCTATTTTGTAAAAGTCCTTTCAGCTTCAGATCAGTTTATGTTAATTAGTGAGTGTGTCTTGGCAGAACAGTTTGATATTTTCAAATGAAGGGTGATCTAATCACTCTGAAAAGGAGTCCATCATAACCATCACTGTTAGCAGGAGCAGGAGGGTAATAGTTATAAATGAGGATATATTGATCTATGAAATCATTAGCTTATCGTTGTAACTGCAGATATCCAAGTTATGGGGATTGGTACTACCAAGAGATGAGATGTGGACTATACTTTTTAGCAAGAGATGGTATTTGGTATTATGGGCTTATATAGAGGTGATTTAACAGCTCCCTCCACATCTTATTTTGCAGATGGCATGATCCTTAGACTGTGGTACGCAGTCCACTAAGCTGGATCATGTGAATCTAAACTTTCCTTTGTAAACCTTGTAGACCACACATTCTTCCTGTACTTTATCTGCATATACAAGTGAGCGAAAGGATCCTTTATACTTAATTCTTATAGATACTTAGATCTTTACCTCTTGTCCTACTAGCAGCATAATACTGCACCACAGAATTCAGGACAGCTTATACAGCTTGTACTTGAGGTTAAACTTCCAGTCGCTAGTAAAATTATTCCAGTTTTGCCTTTCTGGTGTTTCCTTGACAGAATGTGTGTTTTCCTTCTAAAGACTGGAGTGTGCTGGGATAAGACCTGTCCCTGGATTGCCATACTAAACTAGTCATTAAATTGTACTCCTAATGAAGGAAGGTGCTTATTTTCCCAATTAAAGGTCACTGCCTGGATTTGATCTGCTCTTTGTTATTAGAGAAGACAAAGTGCATAGTAGATTTCATTTTTCCTAATGTGTCTTAAATAATATATTTAATAACATCAAACTTTATATGCACTTTTCTTCTTCATGGATATTATTAGACTTATGACAGTAATTAAACATTATTTAATCTATCAGTGTCGTGGACATTTGTCTTCTGTATTTGTTCTTAACATGAAAAATAATATTTCTGCCCATATTAGGTATTATTCCTTTTTAAAGAACCATAACTATCTACGAAACTTTGGTTCTACCTGAAAATATTGTGGATCGGCACAGTGTATCTTTTGTCTATGATGTTTCTTCTGTGTTTACTACTGGAGTTGCCTTCTCTACAGAGCTGTCAAAGCAAGTGAAGCTGAACAGTTGTGGAAAGCTCCATGTGAACTGTCATATTTACCTTTAACGGAATGCAGTATCAGGCTGAAATCAGGTATATCCTGTCACGGTGAAGTTGAAATAATGCTTTTCTGGATACCTGATAATAGAAAGGGTCATTTTTTAGAACAGCCTACCTTACAGTAAATGGTTTAAGAGAAGCCCTGGTGAGCCATCTTTCATTCAAGCCTGTTAGAGACAGTTCTTTGTCTATAACAAGACAACAGGGAAGTCCAAATTGATAGCCGAGCCCTACCAATGTCACTTGTGCATTCATTCCTTCGTGTACTTTGCCTGCAGTGCTTCTGAAAGATGAAATAGTGCTTACATTGATGAGAAGGAGTGGATAGGAAGAACTTTTATTTTTTTTTTAACCATTTGGACATAATGAGAAATAAGATATCTTAAGGTAGAATTTATATGCTTCTCTTTTTCACTGAGACTTCTGACAGGATATTCTTTTAGAGGCTTTATTATGAGCACAGTTTTATGTATGATGCATGTGGGCAGGTATGTAAAGCAGCAACATAAAGGAAAGAATCAACAAAAAAGAGGGAGAGTTACTGAGCAGATACCAGTCTTCTGTGAGAGCATCAGTTAGGATAGGAAATGAGAATCTTTCCTAACAAAGAAAAAGATCTGAACTCCTGGACAAATCAGTAGTGACTCTGGTTGATCCATATGGTTTGGTGTTTTAACTTTATAAGTTTCTCCCCCATTTGGTCATGCATTAGAACACTAAATTTCTGTGCAGAGTTTTTGTTTTAATTCAGGTGTTTTTGCAGTTATGGTTGTGGGCATAGATCCAGAATCATGCTAAAAGGACAACATTGTCTTGACTTCATTGTTGTCTTCTCCTGCATTGCCAGCATGAGTAGAAGCGCAATATTAAATAAGCAGACAGGAAAATGCATTAGGCAGAAAATTATTGGCCACCTAAGAACTGCAGCCAGTTTTCAGTACTGCATACTGAGACCCTGCCCTTGTTCTTTATGCTTTTTTTAACATCTTGATTCTATTACTGGAATTCTGTCTTTATAGACATGCCACTGAAACCTATTTACTTCTTAGTAGCTTTTGCAATGAAGAACAGGTCAAATTTATTCTTTATAAGATTCGTTGTCTCCCAGAGTGTTATCTTTATGCTATTGCTTTATGCTTCAGGGTGGTTTGGGCCTCAGGGAATGCTAATTTCTGCTATATTTGTTACAACTTGTTATTCAATATCTTTACCAATGATCTGAGTCTTTTAATTGCTAATCAAGGTTGCAGTTGGTAGGAGTGAAAACAACAGGGATGAATAAAGGTGTGGACACAAAACTGCTGTGTGACTTAGTTAACCCATCCAAATGTACAATATTTCCTTCTGAGGAAAGGAGTGTGGGTTACAATTACTGAGTAAGGAAATGTACCATGGAACTGCTTAAGTGAAAATCAGAAGACAGGGGAGGAAATAACATGATGCTGGACTACTGTATGTGGGTCTTCAGAATACAGACATACAAAAATAGGTAACCTACTGAATGTAAAAGTGCCGTAGTAATGCATGGAAGAATGAATCTGACCCATGGGTGATGTAAGAATAGGAAGTAGGTATAAGAACATGTGTGGATAGGAGTAGGAATTAAGCACTGTGCGTCCTTAAAATAGCTCTAAAACTGTTTCTGTCATTTATTGTTTCCAACTTCTATTTTTTCGCCAACAAAAAATGCTGAAAATTGAAAACAATGAAGAAAAGAGTAGAAAAATACTTGTCTGAATACATGCTTTTTATGTGTAGAAAGTAAAGAGAAAATGCTCTGTTATGCTAAGAAAATATGTGTTCATGTCTTGAGGAAAGCACACCATTTCCAGGAAATTTAATCAAATTTATTTACCTTGTCAGTATATTGCTGCACAAAGGGTGTTGAGAAAGTGGAGGGGGGGAGGAGGGCAGGGTTAGTAGTTTCTGTGCCTGATGCTGCCTTGAGCAGCCTGGTCTAGTGGGACGGGATGGGGTTGGAATTACATAATGTTTAAATTCCCTTCCAACCCAAACCATTCTATGAAGGCGTTCCTGAACAAAAAGAGTTAATTTAAAGGAGGGGCAGGTGGGAGTGGACAGGGAAAGACACCAAAACAAAAAGCCCAAACACCAGGGCAGAGTGAGGGAAGGAAAAAGGGGAAACTACTCAGTGACTAGATGAGAAATAAAAGCAGCCTTTGTTTCCTTGTCTTCTTTCCTTCCTTTCTCCAGCACAGCATACGACAATAACTTCGACCATGATTTATCTTTAGTACTGTGAATTTTTCATCAGGTTCTGCTCAAACACCATTGCTTTTGCCTGTTTACAATTATATTAGCATTGACTGGACTTTGTTTAGTTGAATGTGTTGTATTCCGAATAGTTTTCAAATTTCCATACTAGAATGCCTATTACCAGGTGAATTATAGTTAATATACTTACAATGGTATCTACTTTATTAATCATCAAGTTTTGTGTTTTATCTAATAACTCAAACTACAAAGCGAAGGCTAAGAAAAGGAGAGAATGGGTGATTCTCACAGCAGTTGCTTCTTCCTACAACAACAATAGAATAAGATGGAATAACATCCCAAACAATCCTGGGGTTTGCAAGTGCAGGCGTGTAAGAATAACAGCATGAAAACAACAGTATGAGAACAGCAAGCACAAAACTCTGCAATGCGGGCTTTGGATAAACACGGGATCTAGGTACAAGTATAAGAGCTGTCAGCAAAGGCATGTTCGAGAGATTTCAAATGGCTGACCCTTAGCATTAGAAAGTTTAAGATACTTAAAGCACTATGCAACCCTGACAGCTGCTCAGAATGACCAGTGTGCTGTGACCAGCATACAAGGGGAAGAATATCGCAGTCTGGTGTGCTGTTCGGTGTCCTACCCCTGCCTAAAGTAGTGGTAGGGAATCAATCGAGTGTGGTAAAAAAACATTCCATTCTCTAGGCTGAGACTGTGTGACAGTGATATCAGGACTAACACTATGATGGATGTCGTTAATACCGCTGGTGGGTGTAGGGCTAAATACAGGTGAAGAGGCTGCTGATGACCATATACTGAAGATATCATACCAGTTGGAAGTTAATGTTTCTTGTAGCCTGTTTTTCTTTTCTCCCAAAGTAGCATTCATGTTACAGTTGATGTATGCCATCAGTTACAGACCCTGCAAATAAAGCATATAAGCCTTTCTCAACATCCTCTGTGCAACAGCATCTCTGAAATAGTTGCAATAATAGGCAATAACTGTTGTGGGATTCAAGTCCTCACTTGCCCTTGTCTTACTAGGATTTCAGCAAGACCCATCATGTAGTTCTATAGTAACCTGGCTTCCTCCCTAGGATGACCAGACTAGCACAGTAGAGATCTGCAACAGGTTTATCACTGATCATGCTTTTCTTCCTTATTTGGAAAAGGAAGAGTGATTATTGTGTATTGTTAAAAGCTGCAGACAAAAGGAAGTTAATAGAAAAAAATAAAGCTCTATTCTTCTTTAAGAGCTGGAGAATGGGACCTGGACTACCATGTGATAGTTTGTAATATGCAGAAGGATAGAAAGGCAGTAAGTATGGCTCTTGAGAATTTTTGTTTATTATTCTGTGGATTTTTTGATGGGTCCCTTTCCTAGTTTAGCTCTATTAGTTGCGTTGAGTTTGAAAGAACAGCCTGATGGCTTTGCCTTTGTTTAAGATCCCTGATGGCAATTAAATCTAAAGGGAATTGAAACCTTTAACTAGAACTGCAAGATCAGTGCTTTTTCAGCACAGCTTGGAGTGAGATTTTTTTATATCGTATGAAGATCAAGTCAGGCAGTGAAAATCTGGCCAGTTCAGTAGTAACATTTTACAGGATGAAGGATTTCCCTTGCAAATCAGGAAAATGTTTCTTCATGGGAAGTCCTACACATCCTAACTAGACATACATAAGCTTCCTGTGTAATTTAATACTAATTCTTAGATTTTACAGGTTGTTTTGATTTAACAAGTTTCAGTCTTAAAATTTATATGGAAATAAGTATTTAGCCTTCCTAAAATAGAGGTACAGCTGTACTTACAGGACATTGCTAATAATGGCTATGGCATTTTATGACATCTCCTTGGTAAGCTTCAGAATGACCTTGTCAAAGTTAAAAGCTCATAACATTCATATTTTGTTTTTATGGCATTATGATTCTGCATAGCAGTGTTAAAGACAAAAACACAGTATAATTATACTGTCAATCAAACACCAGAAAAGGCATTTGCCACCAGCTTTGCACCTACTAAACTGTAAATAATTTATAAAATTAGAAGTGGTGACTCAGTGGAGGCTTTTTGGGGCTAGTTAAGCACTTGTCATAGCTCTGTGGTTTAAGTGACCCCATACACTGAGCTCTGGTTGCTTACTTCTGTCCTGTGTGAGGAAAAATGGTCATTTGTTCTTGGATTGTTGTGTGTGCACCTAATAAAAATATCAAGCCGTCAATAGAGCTGTGAACAGGTGTACAGTGTATGTTGTAATGATGTTTTATTCATTTGAATTTCCAGCCCATTTAATCTCATCAAACAAACAGCAAAAATATTTTCTTCATTACCTCCAATTAATGTAAATGTCAAATGTTTGAATATGTTATCAAACGCATAATTCAGTACATCGGTTGATTTATGGGGTATTTGCATTAAAACAACAATTAAAACAACAAAAAAATAATCCAGAGGACATATTCATACCTGTTGCCATGCTGTTTCAGGGATGTTGAACTTGTTTCTGTAAGATCTTCTTTTAGACCATGGTAAAGAAGTTTCTTAAAGCCTTTGAATTTACCATCAATTCTATCTGTTCTCTTAAAAATTTTACTAATTATTTAGTATTCATTTTTAAACAAGGTGTATTTGCTGTCTGTTATCTGTTCTCTTAATACATAATGTTTAAAAATTTAGTTGACAGATACTAATCTCAAATAATGGATCTGTTCTGAAGATAGAATACTGTTTTATAGATATATATAAAAAATAATGCTTTCCAGAAGGATAGAGACAATAAGATTAGATGTTTGTCTTTTAGTAATTTTCTCTTCTTTAACTTTTCTTGTACTTATTTGTGTCTTTGTCTCCTCAGTTCTAATGTGGAAATGAATGTTTCTCAACTATTTCTTAGTGCTGTCTTTACAGCTCAATTAAATTTTTTATAGTAAGCGAGAGTGAAACTCTTAAAAAACAGAATACATTTCAAAGGCCTAAATCAGAGGTCATAAAAGTAACGATGCCTGAGAGTGGACTTCTCAATCACAAGTGAAATATCTGAATAGAAATTACATCTATAGATTCAAATATACTGTAGATATCACTCAAAGTAATGAGTAAACTATTCGTTTCGGGCTGGTTGTTTTGGTTTATCATATAGTGCTTTATTCATTAGTACTTGTTGCTTTTGGTCCCACTAGAGTGTGATGCTGCAGACAGTGGGCTATAGGTCCCACTGCAGTGCTTTGGTGGACACCAGCTCAAATCCAATGGGAAACATAGATACACGAGCTGACGTTGTGCCTGGACGAGCAGGACTCTGCTGCTTTTAGAATACTGCTAGGATGTTCTGCGTTTACCTAGGAGAGCACACTGAGAGTACCAGAAACAACAGAACAATATTGCAGTCACATGGTAATTATTTAGCACTTCTGAAACTCTCGTTATTTGGTTCAATTTTTAGATCACTGTTCTTCATGTTAAGTCACATATTTATGCCCTTACAACATGCTGGGATTCCGTAACTCTTTAGACTGGTGAAGCCTACAGAGCTGTGAGTGGGATATGCTGCTTGTAATTTTCTCCTTTACAGTTAAACCAGAATTGCTTACTTATTTTACAGTTATTATTTTACAGTCACTGGGATTCCAAGATTTAGAAAAAAATTTCAACCTGTTATCTACTTTTTTTTTTTCAGGTGATTCTTGTCTAATTCTGGGCTGTATATACTGCCCTGAGAGTATCACTTTAGAGTTTTAGAAATGACAGAATTTTCCATTTCCTCAGCATCATGGGAAGAAAATAATAAGGGAAGATGAGCAAGTTCCAAAAGAAGTTGGTGGTCTGTAGTGCAGTAGATGTTGCAAGAGCGTCTGACTGCCATTAGTTTAGCTTGTAATAGATGAAATTAGATGGAAAGTTGGAGTATAAATTCTAGGTCTTGTGTTCAGTAGATGGTAAAATTAAGTTAGTACAGCTGAATCAAATGATCAAACTGAAATATTAGACATGGAGAAAAGAAATTTTGATAGAAATGTAAACAAGAGAATACTTAGCTTTTTCTTCATATATAAGTTATCTGAGTGCTGCAAGAAATAATATAATGTTAACTTTGCTTGTTCTCTAAAGAAACACGCCATTATCTGTGATCTGACTTTAAAACTGCTTTTGGTACGCCAATACTAGTTAAAGTTTCTGAGTTTTTAGAGGTTTATTCGGTTTGTTCAGTTACTTTTGCATCATCATCAATGTTCAGAAAACCAAATAATGATCCAGCAGAGTCTAAAGAAGTGCAGTATTAATTAAAGTAGCACAGGAGAGACCTGAAGGGGAACAGGGGGAAAGTATTCCTAGGAAGAACATGCTTAAATTTATTCCATTTCTCTAGCTGAGGTCAGAGGGGACTAACTTGTGTCATAAAGCTTTAATGATTCATGATCACGCAGAAAATGTAATCCCCCTCTGGTTAAAAATGCCAGCTTCATGCCACTGCAGGGGGAAACACACAGCTTATGGATTTGTAGAATAAATACAAGAAATATCACAGAATGTGTTCATGCAGATCTTTTAGAATAAGTTTTTAGTAAAAATGTTGATAATAGCTGAAACTTACTGTGTAAAGATGTGCAAATTAAAAAAAAAATAAGAAACGGGAGGGATTTGAAGGTGTTAGAAGACTGAGCAGTCTGTGGTGCAAGTTATAAACCAGTCCCATCAAAAGATAGTGTTATACAAAAATGCCCGGCCTCATTATGTGTGTATTCTATGGTCAAAGGGAAAGAAGTTTAGATGTAGTTGGCAAAATCAGAGGTAGCATAAACTGGAAATAACAAATGCATCTGTACATGTGAACAAAGCTTGTGGGACAACATGTTGTCTGTTACAGAGAAGATGCTTGCTGTAATGGCTTCCTCTAATTTTATATCATGGTCAGCTACAAGTACAATGAAATCTAACTTTGTATCTGCAGACTATTACAAATTACAGGACGGAGGGAAGGCAGAAAAACAAAGCCAACCCATTGTTTAATGCTACAGAGTATTTTGTTGTTTGTTTTTTTCTTGGAAATTTCACTCAATTGTTCCATTTTAGTTTTGTTAAAGTCTTGGCTTCTAACATGTCTAGCTCATAAATTCACTCAAGTATCAGACTCTGCCACAATCTCTACACCTTCACTGCTCGAGAGTTGGGGGCATAAATACATGTAAGCCTGCTGCCCTGCTACCCTTTCCTGTCACCATATCTTGAGGTGTTTTATGGAGTAAGAGTTATTTCATGACAGGAAAAGCAAAAATCCTTCCATTTCATGGTTGTTTTGAGTCACTCTTTTTATGTTCTATCCCTTTTATCCACGCTCTTCTGTGTCACTGTCTTGGCAGTTGTTCTGCTTCGGGTCAGGCAAGCATCTCAAGAGATTACAGTTCAAGTGTGCCCAAAAAAGGAAGAAAAAAGTGGGTCTTTTAAATACAAGAATACAAGTGAAAACACTTTTTTATTTTTTCCTTTTTTATTTTTTCTTTCCCAGCTTAGCATAAACTTTAAATCCAGGACATTACATGATTCATTTTCAAGTTTCAATGGGATTTTGTTTTCCTTTTCAACAATTCATTGACCTCTCCCTAGCTGCAAGTTATTTGTTATTCCCAAATTCTCTGTCGAATCTAAATGTCCCAATGATTTTCTCAATTTTTTGGCAGCTGGGGATATGTGTAATTAATTGGTAATAAAAGGAAAATATTGTAATGGGTAATGGGAATTGCATATCTTCCCTTTTCATTTGGGGAGTATTTCATAAAGGAAATATTTAACCAGAGCTTTTGGAATACTGTTCTGAACTCCAGACAAGTTAATATAATTTCTCTGCAGTCATTGTAATCAACTTTTAACAATGGCTTTTAGGGGGAAAAAAATAGCAGTAACTACATTGTACCTGACACATCTTTCAGTGCACAATGATGTAAATATTAGGAACTCATATCTGGTGTATATAGAAACTTCTGCACATAGGAATTCGTTCTTATTTCGGACTACATTTTCAATGAGATTTCTACACCTAATTGATGAACAGGGCCAATTACTTCTACTTTTACAGAACAACAGAGAAGTAAGGGAAAAAATAAGGAACATATTTAAAAATAATCTAACAAATTGTTAGTGTTCAGATTGAATTTCAACAATATATATTAAAAAACCCCAAACTCTGAACAAGAACAGGGAAAAAATCAACGATAATATAAAAATATCTTTCCTTGGGTACTTTCTCAAGAAGAAATATCAAGGACTCTCCAACTTCAATGTATTTTAATTGATGAAAAACATTGGATAATAATATTTGAGCCTCAGGCTGAGTAATCATACCTTCGCTGTCTGCGTTAGAAGTAATGCTGAGACTCGTGGTTAATTCCGTAGTCTTTCCTCTCTTCTTAACATTCTGTATCAAAGCAAACAGGCATTTGAATGTTTTATTTTGTATTTTTCTAAGGTTATTTTAAAGTAACTAAACCTTAATATGTCCAGAGAGATAAACTAATCAGAACATTGTATCTAGTGCTAAAGGGCAACAGAAGTGTGTGTGAGTGGAGACAGATAAGCTTGTCCAGCTTTGAGAATGGTTAAGCTACCATGATTTGAGGTTTTTTTAATATTAGAAAATAATAGTTGTTCTGCCCCTGAACGTGCTGTGTTAATGACATCACAAGCAGCAGGAAGCTTAAACCTGAATTGAAAAGCAAAAAGATGGTATGATTTGCCCCAAATTGTTTTAAAATCTTTTCCACACTGATGGCTGCATGTCTTTTTAGAGAAAGGGGCCTCAACAGCATATTTCTGCAGCTCTGTTATCCTCTAGCAAGGCCAGCTAGCAATCCATGTAGTAACCTCTGCAAATTATGTCAGCTTTTAGGGATGTGACACGTCCCAGTGGCCACCCCAGCGGATGAGAGCAGTGAGGAAGCAATAAGCCTCTACCATTCAGGGTCAATGATTTATGACCCTAGGAATAACATAAAGGATAAGTGAAATCTACCTTTCTAGATATTGTAAAAATAACATTAAAATGGATGTTTTGCTTAATGTCCGTAAATGTGCTTCTGACATCTGCAACACCTTCAAGGAGATGTAAGACCAGATCATCATCCTTGCAGGTTTTAAGTTTGGGGGTTTTTTTAAGAATTATTTCCCTTTTCAATTTGTGTAACTTAAGCAGGCTGCTTGCATACAATGGCTCTGCACATAGAAACAGATAATGTTGATACATGTGCACTTTTTCTCTGCTTGTAAAAAATCTCTAGTCAGTGTTCTGTTATAATGCTGACAAAAGACTGCAAAGTGAGAAGGTCTGCGAGAGGTAGCAGCGGTGAGTTGTGGGAGGTTCACCTACCGCACAGTGTGCATACTCACCTCTAAAAAAAATACTTCACACGTTAGCAGAGCCAACGCTGTTTAGGTTCATCTGTTTTTTGTTGCTTTGGGAAGACCATAAATGAAGAGTTAATTGAACAACAAGAAAATACATATCAAGACAATCCCACAACCCATTTTTCGATAATTGTTTCTTCTCTTAAGAGAACATTACCTCTCTCACAGATGGTCAGAGTGATGCATTTGGGGAAATCAGCCAAACTTGGCTTTCTTCCTGGTCTCTCTGCTTAGAAACTGCAGCATTTAACCCCAGAAGTATTATGTAACTTTGCTCCAGATACCATTTTAATCAAAAATACTAGACTTCACAGTTGGAAAACTCCTTTACAGGTCTCTGAACAATTTTTTATTTATTTTTTTTTAGCATTTTGGACTTATAAAAACAAACTCTGTCAGAGTGAAGTTTTCTTATTTTCAAATCACATGAGCAGGGCTTCCTGAAATATGACTTCTAGTAATGTTTAATGAGTCATGCAAATGTATTACTAGAAAAAACCTTCAAACAATTAAATCAAGTATTTACTCTGACCTCATATGAAGAAAGATACATTAAGCAGTTGAAACACTCACGTACACTGGTTGATCTGAGTGCTAGGTTGAGTTCCATCTCTGAGACTAAACTCCAGGACTTAGTTTCTATGTAGAACCTTATGTTCTTTATAGTATTGTTGTGTTGAGTGGCTGTGGTGTAAACTTTAATGTCCAAAAGTGGGGAGATGCTCAAGCACTAAGAAGATGGGATTTTATAAAGACAGCTAAATACTTCATACATGTCTGTGTGGCTGCAGTGTGTATGTGGAAGTTGTACATAGTTCAGGGTACTGGTTCCTCTCTGCTGTCAGACTGAGTGATGCTCTTCAGTCAGAACCATCCTGATGGTCAAGGTGGGCAGAGGGCAGGTAGAGAGAAGGCAGAGACCCATCTTGTTTGCAGCAGGTTGCAAGTCAGGCAGAATAAAGGAGTTTGACATCTAGCCTATTCTTTTCACTCTCTCTTTAACATTTGTGAAGGCTTAGAGCTTCTGTGAAGGTTGTACAAATACAATTTTCAGAATAGTACGAAACTGTAACTGAAACCTTTTTGGTGACGATGGCTTATTCAATACCAGCTGAGCCGTTGTAAGATGCGTGGAAAATCATCCTGTCGTTACTCTAGGGAAGAGCTTCTATCATATTTCAGATGACCTGTAGTTTGTTTTTTTTATGTGAATGCTATTCTGTACCTTGAAGGCAGAGTTTCTTTAGAAACAAGTTTGTTATTGTTCCAGTCAATGTTTTTGTGGAGATTATTCCGTTTTTCATTGTTTCTAGGTGAGCCGGGTTTCCATGCTGCAGAACGCTTTTGTTTTGGCTTCAAGCCCAGCATCTCAGCACATTCCTCTTAATGGAGTTGAATTTTTCTGTCTCTGCCTGCTTTTTTCTTCACCTTCTGTCTTTTAGCCCAAGTAACATTTATTTGTATGATAAGTATAAGCAGTATAAACTCTCTTCTTGCACAGTGAAAAATGTCATTTACTTTCAGCCTGGCTTTGCTTCCTCTCCATGGAACTGCAATTACGCTGGTTCCAACACTGTCATGCTGCAACATAGGCAAGAGTAGAAAGTCTAGAAAGGCAGAAAATATTTTAGGAGTAATTGAGCCAGAAAAGCATTTTTATTTTTAAAAAGCAAGATTTAGTTCAGATAAAACTATATTTACTTTTAGGAAAAGGTAAATATAGATGATGTTCTTTAAGGGGCTAAAAAGTCAGCTCTTTAAAAAAAAAAAATCTTGCCAGGAAAAGTTGTTCTTAAAAAAAACCCAGTCAGACATGTTAAGTAACTTGTATTATTCAGTCAGCTGCCAGATACAGTTAGGGTTACTTATATTAACTCTTCAAGAATCTTCCAGCACACTCACCATTTTTTCAGAAAATGAAAATACTGTTCCTCACAGAACCGGGTTCCTATCTGAACGCTTCAAACTGTGGACAGGTCTCGCTTACCAGAACAGGCTGAAGCAACCTTTCCCACACGCCACGTTATCACTCTCTGACAGTTGACAGCAGAGCTTTTTATGTTTGTTCTCCTTAATCTATTTGAGTACAAAGATCTGGTTTAGTGAAAGTGAGCTCTTCTTAAACTACTTAAAATAACCTGGGTGTTTCAGATTAAAAAAGGTTACGGAACACACAGACGAGCAGTTCTCTGGCAAATATGAGGGAGTTTTACTCTGATCTGAAGTGGCAAGGCAAGTGTCTGTCCCACTGGAAAAAATCTGCTTTCATGGCTACTCATCTGCTAACACCTCTGCTGGCAATTATCCAGTAGTTACTAGGAGAAAGAGACCATTTGTTTATTGAGAAAGCAGAGAGAGTGTTATGAAAAGGGATCTTAGGTATAACGGTCTAGCAGCTGAAGCAATTAAATATAGTTAGATATTCTGTAAAGGAAGTTAGTGCAGAATGCAAATGGTAAATATTGGCAGGGCAACTAAACAGTAAAAAGAAATGGCTTATTTTAATGGATTAAAAATCAATGCCTCACTATAGAGAGAATCCTTAAATCTTAAGTTTTATACTTTAGTTTATTTCAGAGTATCTGTAGTATATTAACCCAGAAACATTTGTGATTTTTTCATAATGAACAATTCTGCTTCTAATATTCAGATATCTATTAAAAAGAGAGCAAAAAAGAAACAGAAAAGTTGTATCAAGTAATTACTTTTATTAAATTCTAGTTATAATAATAATAATAGTGTTTAATGACAACTTCCTATAGGCAACTATGAATTAGTCATTACCTCTTCAGAGTACTCTCTCAGCTATCTGTTTATTGGTTTATGGTAAACACAAATAGTATATGTTTGAACAAGAAAGATTGTTTCTATTATTTTACGTGTGGACATCATTCCATCCAGAGCTCTAATAAATCTCACTGAGATGTTAAAGAGTCCAAAACAGTAACTTGCCTGAGTGTAAATATTTTAAGTAGGCAAATGGAACCTTGCCTTCTCAAAATGAGAATGGTGGGTCCAGGTACCTGTCTTAGGGCTTAAAGCCCTAACAATTGGAAAGAGCAATGCATAAGGCAGTGAGTAATCTTTTTCTGAGTAAATTATTGAGTTACTGGCATGTAGCTCGTGTCAACCATTGATGCCTCTGCAGGAAAGGGGACTATGGAATTGTTAACTAGCAGTTTGTAGTACCGATAGCATTCCTAAACTTGGAACCAAAACATTGTGTCTAATTGGAATTGAGATTCCTCTGTGCTTTAGTGACTATTTAGCAACTATTAGGTAATTTATTTGAGAGAAGGCCAGGAATGAGTAGAATGATGAGATGTCTGTTGATCTGTGCATTGAAATGTGGAGCTTGATTCACCTGTACTCTCAAAGATTTTTCTTATGCTGTCTGTTGCCTTTTCCCAAGATGTAGCTCTCTTATTTTGTCTTATCTTACTCAGGCTCTTAGAAGTCCTACCTCCACTGGGTCTAAGGAGTATTTTGGGCTCCTAACAAGAACAATAGCTTCTTCTAGTTGCAGTCTCTAGTACTTTTAAAAGATAAGATTTTTTTTTTGTTTTACCGGGATAAACTGGAAAAATTAGGACCTCTCTAAATGGAAACAATTTCATTTGGCTAAGAGGCATAAACCAAACCTCACTGAGCTTAACAAAGCTGAAGGCAGGCATTCTCTAAGAATGTTTTGCTTATTGTGTTTTTATCTCTTAGTAAAATAACTGACTCAGGTGGTTTCACCGCATCAGATTGCTTGTTACTTTAAGAGATTTAGAAGTTCATTTATGCCCTCCGATAGCTTTTTTGTTGTAAAAAAGGAAAAAAAAATTCCAAAGGGCTGGAAAAAATCCAACCCATTATTTACAGTAATGTTTATGCAGGTTCTTTTCAGCTAGAGATCTTAATTTTCAAACTAGGGACAAGTGAGCCGTCTAACATTGAAACCACCATTTTTCAAAGAACATCTGTAAGCAGGAGTTGGTCATGACTGGATTTTTCTTCAGTGTGCTCATAATTCTGGAATTATGGGCAGGCTACATATGGTTGGACAGTTTCTCAAATACAGACTCCACTTTACTGGAGAAAGAAAAGACCCTTGGGTTAACTGCACAGTGGTAGCAGGCAGATCAGAGAATGAGGTGCAAAAGGGGAAGAAATGTGTACAGAAGGGGAAGAAACATGCTAAGAAGCTGTTAGGAACATGGCTAGGGACCTCTTTTAAACTTTCTGACTTCTTTCCAAAGAGGTGCAGGAAGTAATAGTAGGCTTAGTTGGAGTTGTATCTGTGACTTTTTGCTGCGTTTTTGTCTTTTACAAAAATAATAGAAAATTAGTATAGAAATTTAACTTTCTAGAAGCTGTGTAGCAAAGCAATTTGGCCTGAATATAATTACAAATACAGTATGGAAAATCCCTTTTTCGTAAATACAGATTTTAATTAGGAAGAAGAAGGTTTGCTTCAGAGCCAGACTGTTATTTCCAAGTCTGCACTCAGCCAAGAGTTTTAATTGGCCTAGAAAAAATCAAGAACTTGGGACGATTAATCAGGATTAAAGAAGTGAAAAAAGGGGGCATGAGAAATAGTCAGAAACACAGCAGTTTATTTCAGCTAAGGAAATAAAATTCATCCATTTATACTATTTGTCAGGATGTTTAACTGTTGTTCCGATATTAAAGTATTTTCTCATGAAAGTTTTGAATAAAAAGAATATATGATTTTGCCCCATTTGTTCTTTTACTAACAGAGTTTATTCAGCTGTTCTTTTACATGTGTATTCTGGAGTGTGTTCACTTTTTATATATAATGAAGGCAGAGCAGAAATTTCTTTTTCCACCTACCACAGGTTTATATTTTTCTTCATAGTCACTTCATCATTGCCTACTTGTCTCCTTTTTACTTTGTTATTTGTTTCCTCTTTGGTCTGGTTTTTTTTTTCCTTCTTTTCATTAATTTCATTTACTTTTTGTTGCTTTCCTAACAAGCGTGTATGGTCTGGGTTTGCCAATATATATGCTTGGCTTTTGGAGTTTGTGATCACCATGATGTTGGCATCAGTTTCATGATGTCTTAATTTCTTTTAAATCCAGCTGCAAGGATTTGAATTAATTTCCCAATGTCACTGGACATTTAATTATTTCAAAAATATTTTTCAAGTAGTTTTTGAAGTTAGCAAAGAACTTGAATAGTCAATAAGAAAACTTCTGTCATTTCTTAGTAATTATCTACTCTGTGAGCTATTTATGCCAGATTTTGGCAGATTTGCTGGCACTAATAACATTAATCCACTATGTCATGTAACATACTTTGTTTACTATTCCATGTCTTAGAAAAAAACATGTCATGCAGTTCTGTTTTCTTCAGTAACTCTCAGAAGATAGTAATGATAATGAGGATGTAAGCAGCCCTCATTGGGAAGGCTGTAGCTAAATACTGGAGTGGTCAATAATGTTTTAAAGCTTTAGGTTGCTGTTTTCTCAATTAATTGCTGCTCAGCTTTTTAAGTATGGTGCAGCTCTGGTATGTAATAAAGGTTAGTGTGATGTAAAGTGATTTACACACAGTACTGCTTTATCTCTTGTTGGTATTGTTTTTTTGGTTTTTTTAAACATGATGGTTACCATTTCCATTCATTCTAGGAACTTGGTAACTTGCCATTGCAGCGCATATTGAATTGAAAAGTGGGAGTTGCCTGCTCATTCTTTTAAAAAACAATAGAAAACTCTGTTTGCAAACATAATGAGTGTTCTTCTGCATCTATTAAATATGTTCCTTCCCACCAAATTAAGAATAGCTCCCCCGTAATCCACCTCACTGCTAGGGTGATGGAGGTACTAAATATAGATTCACAGATTGAATGACAACTGAGTCCTCTCTCATCACCATTGACAATACAGGAGTTAAGCATATATTTATTTTTTTTAACAGGTAGGAATCAAGGAAACACACCCATGAATGCCTATGTCCTGTAGGATTTAAAAATTTTAGTCTACATATTTTTAACTTTGTAAGGTACAGAATTCATATAAATATACAGAGTTAATTAACGTTGTTGTGGCTCACAGTTAGGGGTCAAATACTTGGCTTTTGTAGCAAATATAAGCAATTTTAATTACAAAGGTCAAAGAGCAAGGAATTCTCCAGAGTGGTTTACACAGTAGAGGTGAATACGGGGTGAAGTATTGAAAATTATTAAAATGCTTTGCTTACTGAATGTGTAATAAGAAATGATAGGAACTAGTCTTAAATTTTGTGTATGTAGTGAAAGGTGGTAATATATTTGTGTATATTTAAGTAAAGAAACTAAACTGTGTTTATCTTCTGTAAATAAAAAGACAACTTTGTCCTGTTAACTGTGTACCTTACCCTGTTTTGTTTTTTTTTTTTTAGGGAATCTTTCTGATTTATAACAATATACCGTTCTATATCAGAACATTCAAAGCTCCTCAGTCAAAAAAAAAAAATCATCATTTTACATCTGAGCCTGAAATGCCTTAGCTCTTGCTTGCTAAACAATGTTAGAATTGTAGTGCAGGACAGATAACTGGTTTGCATGCCCTAAGAAGTAGGAAGACTATAGGTGGTAGCATTGGAAGATGTGTTTAACCTTCCTTTTTGCTGATCCAAACCTAGGATGGTTGACGACTTTAAAAACTTCTCTGAGGAAGCTTTGTGCGATCTCAAAGTTCCGTTGCAGAGCGTTCCACCATGAGTGGCAGTATTGAATGTACTGTTGTACACCTGGAGTCTGCTTATGAGCGTTCGTGTTGTGGAGCAGCATACACGCCTTATGTTTGCATTCCTGTCCTAATGCTACAGCAAAACATGTTCAGTACTTGTACTTTTACTGGAAGCCACTCAATAAATTGTAGCAGACTGCTTGTCTCAATTCCTTTGGCAGTTATTTTCCTCTCTACACATCTATCTAGTTGTGTTTAAGAACTAGCTGTTACTTTATCTCCTTTTAGGCCAGGATGACAAACTATTAATTCACTGGATAAGCTGCTGTTTCGTACAGAGAAACTGCTGCCTTTCCTCCTGTGCTGTGGGAGGAATCACAGAGTTTCCAGTATACAGCTACTCTGGGATTTCCAAGAATTTCTCCATTATGACCAAAATTATCTGAAGGGATTGCCTAGTTAATCCAATATCTGAACAGTTGAATGATTGAGGCTGTACTGCTACGGAAAGAGGCTGCAGCTCCCTACAGAGGCTTTTTATTCCCTGCTGCCCTGCCAGGGAAGTGAGTTCTGGGTAGAAGCTTTTGAGTTGATGGTGGCTGGAATCGTTATTGGTGGGGGACTTCAAATCTATCTGATCCAGTTAGACCAAGGCCATTGCTGACTTAAGACTACAGAGCCAGTTGGAGAGAATTACTGTAGACAGATTTTAATTTTGAGTTACTGTTTTAGCACCTGTCTTGAATTGCACGTGTTTGAGAGGAGCAAAACACACAATGAGGCAAGGGGTTCTCCCAGCTTTCTGTGTCATAAGCAAGCTAAACACAATACAGATGTAGGAAATTTCAGACACAATTAGCTTTCTGTGTAAGCAGCTAATAAAGCTGTTACCTAGGCTTAAGCACTCATGAGGAGGTCTGTGTAGTTCTGAAAGGAAAGACCAGGATTTTCAGTTAAATATCAGATATGGGTTTTCGGTAGATCTCTGTTGTAATGATTTTTTAGACTAAAGATGAAATCCCAGTTTCATTATCAACAGCGAAGCTCCAGTCCATCACACTAAAGACAGAGTTTGATTTGAGAAATCTATAATTTGGAGACACCCATTCATAATGATGAAAACATCTTCAGCTACACCTTTCATGTTATTTCCCAGTGATAGTTAGAAGTTGTAACAGTCGTATAACACTGGCATTGCTACTTAAAAATTTCATAAGGTAACTAGACAGCCCTTTAGGGATTCCATAATAAAACTATTGGCCAGCTTTGGCCACAGCTTTGTCAATGTTTTCAACTTTTTAATTTTTTTTTTTCATTTTTCCCACTGGTCTATAGATAAGGTGCTCCTCTGTTGCACCTTCAAATTAAAGTCAGTTAGGTAAAGCACACTAGAGTTCTAAACTTTCTTCTCCTGCTAGGCTTGCTGGGTATAATCTGACCACAGAGCAAAAGCAATGACACCAACTGTCTTGGCAGGCTTTTCCCAGCCAGGTGTGATCACATGTGGATTTATATTTTCTTCACTTTCTGGAACAATGTATCTGGCCAATATTAAATTGAAGTAGGAGTGCTAAATCATATGGAAAATTTCTACCACTTCTATTTTGATGGTATTGGTATACAAGATGAAAATAAAATACTTCTGGAAAGAAACAATGAGTTACTGAGTTTTAAGTTCCAGCTACCTTTCTGAATATATGCAAAATGGGAATATAGGAAACAAAATCAAAGTTTTCGTACATGATTATTATACACATACGCTCTGTTCTTTGTTTGGATTTCTTTTTTTTTGTTTGTTTGTTTTTTGTTTTTTTTTTTTTTAATAACTGACTCCCAAATATAAAATTTTGGTTCTTAAAGGAACTGACCAGATAAATGTGCAAGAGAGGATATCTTTATCTGAATTTTAATATCAGACACAACTTTCCCGTCTGCTCCCAGTGTCCTGACAACTGTCCTTTGTTTCTTGCTGTTGCTGTTAAGGAATCCTAGCAGCTACCATTCAGGCAGTCCTTACTCAACTGAGTAATCTGCTTGGAGGCACAAATATTTTTTTTGAAAGACTTAGACTTTAGATCTTGATGGCATATAACAGCAGCTTTTAGGGTTTACTTGGTTGGTTTTTTAGATTTGCTTAATGAGTACATTTTTCAAAATATTTAGAGCTATGCAATGAGGTTGCTGTGAAAATAAGGCTTTTTTACTTCAAGCATGTAGTCTTTGTGGTATCTCATGTAAGTTCTGTGGATTTCCTTCGTCTCTTCTCTTTTCATAGCACATAGTGTGATTAAGGACTCAGATAAAGAGGTTGTGGCATGACTTAGGATTTATTGAATTTGTTAAATTATTCCAAACTCAAACTTTTAAAAATAGTGATATCAATTTCAGATATTTCAAGGGATAATACCTAGTGAGGATTTAGGGTAAGGTTGATTGAAGAAGTAAATCTGCTTTCTGAACGTCTACAAAGAAATATCAAACGATAAATTCAGTATCAAAAACATCAAAGACAATAATGCAGTTGCTTTCATCTCCAATGTGTGCTTGCACTTCAAAGAAAAGCAAAATGCTCACCCTTCCACCAGTACCCCCAAAGGACGATGAGTCTGTTGTTGAAGATAAGTCTCCATCACTTCTTCGAGAGAGAGCACAGAAAATATAAGTAAAATTTTGCACAGAATAAAATCAGCTTTACATTATTTCTTTCACTGTAATAGTTTTATCACAGGACGACCCCTGCACTCAAGAATCCTCATTTCATTAAGATATGCAAGTAATTATGTACTCCTTGGACCCTGCTGTTCACTCAGAAGTTTTATTTCTTGTGTTTATCTCTGAAATCGAAGGGTAAGGCAATGTTCTCTGAGGTAAAGTGATATTCTTATGCTAATTATCACTTCTGCAAAATGTGCTGATTACACGGGTTTGAATATGTACGTTTGCTAGCTCGTATATTCCCATACTTTTTATGTTTAAATTGATGGTATTAGATCTGACTCTATAAACTCATTTTGTATTAGCAGTTTTTTGAAGGGCGTGCTCAATTACTCTGGCAACATGAGGAGAGGGAAAGAAGTAAATCAACCCGTAACGCTTGTCTAAACGGTTTGCTGTGAAAACAGTAAATTTTAGAGCTGACTGTGCTATAGAAAATCATGCATGTTATGATTCCCCAAATCTAGGTACCTGATTCAGCTCTCTTGATTGGCAGTGAAAATGTGTTCCAAAAACAAGCCCCAGAAATTAACAGGGGGGAAAAAAAACCAGAGGGAAAAAAACTTTTCCTTCCTGAATATGCTTAGTTGAATTTTATTTTTCAGGCAAATGTTATTGCTAAAGAAAAGCAGGAAACTGAAAGCATGAAAACATCATAACTTTTAATTCTTTGAGTGAGAACAGGTTTAAAATGGTTGTTGAAATGAGACTAAATCCAGTTTGGGCTTTTTCTCCATGGTGCTTTAGCTCAGTTTCAAAGCTATCACTGATCAGGAAGCTTGACAGGCACAGTGTTTGCAAATCCTCACCAATGAGCAGTAACAAGATTTAAAAGTGAAACTTCTGAATAAAGCCAGTTTGCTCAGTCAGCTTTATAGATTCAGTTATTTAACCATCTGCAAGCAAGCCTTACTTTATTTTGTCTATTGGATCGAACCCCTGCACAAATAGGGGAGTAAGAGCCTGGTGAATATCATTACATGAAATAATTGCCCACACATTCACAGGTTTTGTCATAACATACTGATCAGTTGAAAAGGGATTTGTAACACAGTAAATGGAACAGATTGCTTTTAAATGAGGGTCCATAGGAATAGAAATATTTGGAAGTCACTTTAACAGGGAAAGGAACATTAAAATTCTCCTTGCAGAATGTACATGGACTGAACCAACCTTTGTAGTCTGGTTGCCAGACCAGTGAGTCAAGCTACAAATAACGTGGCAATTTTCAGGACTGAATTACAGTAATAAACAGGCTTTTAAGCACAGTGGGTCTTCTGTATTATATTTCAGTCACTCGTAGATGAAGAGTTTTGGGTGGGATTTTTTTTCCCCCAGAGATCATTTCTCGGTTAGGGATCTAGAAAACTTCTGACAGTTTTCAAGTGTCGAATCATTAGCCTAACTGTGGTGCATTCCTGAAAAAAAAGGAAAGCCGAACAGTATTGATGCAGGCTTGTATAATAGTGGCCTATTTTGTTGGGTGCTCTTGCTGTTGCATGAATGCATGGATACATAAATGTATTTAATAATCAGTGTTTTACGTGAGATGAACCATAATGACCAACTGTCAAGCAGCAGCTTGAAATGTTATTTCTATGTGTGTTTGGATGTGGTTGTTTTGCAAGAGAGAAGGAACCTATTGTTTCTTTTTCCACAAGCTTGCTGCTTATGGGCATTTGTAATTCTACCCAAAAGGAACAAGAAGTAATTAATTACCTTTTCGATCTGTGAATTTTTCTAGTCACTGCTGCACAGGTGAGATGATGGAATAACTTGCTTTGAATACTGTTACTTTATATCATTACAATTTAGATTATATTCTAGTTTGGGCAATATGGCTTTATACAGTGCCGGCCCATTTGGTAATTGGGTGTTATTAGCTGAAGAACAGCCATAAGGCTGAGATGTTTGGAAATAGTGAGGTCATCAATTTTATCATTGAATGATGAGCAGTAATAGAAATTAAATGATACTTGTTAAACTGTTATAACCTCTTAAAATGTGATCTTTTAAGAATGGACTTTTTGAAGTTGTGTTATAGTGCTTTTAGGTAAGTTTGTGCAAGATTTTCTGGTATAGAGTCAAGGATTTCTGAACGCATTGAAATTGAGAATGAACGTGCTATTTATATTCTTACTCACACAATGGTCTTAATTTCTTTCACATCCTATGAACTAGTTCTTTGCAAGAGTTATTTTAATAGGAACCTAGAATTTCTGTGCTTTTAAGATGGCCTTTATAATCAAGTCTTTGATCTCATTGTTTTTCAGGTAATTATATGTGTGTATATATAAGTACCTTTTGTATATGTATATTAGCCATTCACGTATCCAAGCATTTCACACACATGTCATGAAATACTTATATAGGTTAATGCACGTATTGTATCATATAAGTGTGCCTGTGTTGCTAAAGTTTCAGCCCACTGTGACAGTAGACGAAATAGAAGGAGTTTTCTTAGAGGTCTCTTTCTTCCTCAGTTACATGTACTTTTCTGGATATGCTTTTGGAAACAAAATTACATAATTATGGCATGTTTCCTGGAACAAATTGATGACAGTCTGTCAAGTCTACCCTCAGTATTTTAAATTTTCCAAAACTGAAGTTTGGAAGTTTTTTAGTGACAGAGGGATAAGAATTCACTGTCTCATTGATCAGAGATCTTTAAGAACAGTCAAAATCTGCAGATTTTTCTCTTCAAAAGAAAGAAGAGAGATTTTGATACTTGTAATGGTGTGTGCTCAGTGATTACGTATGTGTATCGCCAAAACACACGTGTGCCTTGCACAACTCTGCTAGGAAATATTAAATAGTTTATGTATTCTATCCAGAACAATGACACTTCTAGGAAGTCCAGAACAGACTGTGAAAGCAGTCCTTTCACAATCGTGATATTCCAAAATTTTCAGGTCATCTGAAAAGTGTAAGTCCAAGATGCTGTTCAGCTATGTTGAAAGTCTAGAGAAGAAAGCAGGTGAACACACCATCCTTGAGAAAACTCTGCCTTCTTGGAGAACTGGTGCAATGATGAAAGAGATGGAACACAAATGCTCTTAATTCTGTTTTCTGAAAACAAAATTCCATGTTAAGTTTTTACGCTTTAATTAAAAGAGAGCTCTCTCTACTACTGATCATGAAGCATTGTTCTTTCCCGAATATCTGAAGAGCTGCATTTAGAAAATATGATGGAAGAGGCAATATAAAAGGCATTAGTTTTTCCATTTTTATTTGCTGTTAAAATACCTTAGAGGAACATTTTTTTGTAGCTTACCTGTGTATAAGGATGCAAAAGAAATTACTACATTTCAAATATGTTTAAATTTATTGTTTTTCAGTGTGCAGTTTATTCATGCAGTGAGCCAAAACCAAACAAACAAACAAAAAAACCCTAGCAGATACCTTCCCATAATGCACACATCTTCGCATTGTGGTTTGGAAAGTGAATGTAGAATTTCACTCATTTCCTCAGTTAGTGTCACAACCACTACATTATTTAAACATTTTATTTTTGTCTGAGAATATTGAGTTGCTCTGGCCTTTTAGTAATGCAAAACAGATGAAACCCTTTAAGGATTTGCTGGCTGGCACAAAACCTTTTATTGTTAAATAAAAAAAAAGTTAATCTCTTGAAAGTGTTATCCTATTGACAAAGTTGCTTGCAATAATTAAAGAAATTTAAATGAGTCACTCACAGAGCTGTCACAATTGGGTATTACGGTTTCACAGGAAATAAGAGTTTCAGATAATAAATGTTCATATTGTGGTATGAAAAAATGCTTTGCGTCTTAAGAGCAGCTTATCTTCTAGTGGAATTAGCTCAAGACAATGTGCATTGAATCTGATGTCTAGTGCCTTATTATTATTCAGAGACAGAAGTCACTGGGGCTTATTCCCCTAGCCAAGAGGCAGGGACTGTGCCAATTTTTTTAGCCAACCAGGTCGCTTGGACTGATGAGATTTTCCTTTTAGCTCTGTAGTGAATAAAATCTCCAGACTATTTCCTAAGCATTAGTGACTTTTCTTTGAAATATTGTGCACTAAAGGCCAAAGCCTTGTCTAAAACAAATAAAGACCAAAAATCATGTTAATTCTATTTATGCTTGATAACTACATTTTAGAGATTTTTCCATTGCTTTCACAGAGACCAATGCAAGTCCCTCAGCAATTTTGCCTTATGCTTAAGTGAAAAGGTTTAAACTATTATGACTTTATCATGTGATTTTGCCCATATGTTTCTAGTCATTTGAAATGCAATGGTAAGGTAAGAAAAAAATTACACTGAGTTTTATCTTCTTAGTTCATATTTTTGTTTCAGTGAAATACAATATCATTGATTAATTTTCTTTTTTCTTCTCTCCTGCCTTCATACCTGAGGCACCTGCAGTATGAGCCATGGTGTCTGCTGTAATAGAGCATAAGATTAAATTAAATTATTCTTGTGTGTAGGGGTTTCAAGACTAATTGCATAGGTCACAATTTTCCTTCATTGGGGAACTCCAGCTAAGAATGCCTTTCTTCTGAGCCCTTCAAAATGCCCAATACACAGCTCTTGAGTCTTTATTTACATTACTGTGAAGACTGGTTATTAGTTACAAGGAAAGTTTGAGAACGCTTTTCTTAATACTGACATAACAGGATTGGGGGTTAAGAAAATGCATTATGTCTCAATATAAGGAAGTGCAGCACATCACCTTTAAAATATTTATACAGTTGTATCTTGAAAGAGCAGGTATTTTCCATCTCCTGTTCTACCAACTAAGAAGGCAAGCTAAACAAACACCATTGAGATTTAACTGTATTAGATGTTCCATAAAATTGTGAAAGATGGCCTATTATGGGCAGAGTAGATTTGTAAAATTAAAACTGAAATATTAACCTTTTGAATATAAGTATAAATACACATATATTTACTGTAGCTGTAAAAGCCTAGCATGAAAACGTAAAATGGATTAAGTCAGATTGTCCTTTGCAGGGGTACAGAAAATATTTTATTTGCCTGTCTGTAAAAATTTATTTCTTCCTGTTTAGATAATATTGCCCTTGCATGAATGCCTGTACATCAATGATTAAATGTGTTTAAATGTCACTTATTTGACATAAAATAAAACATCATTAATGTCAGATATTAGGCAATTATCATGGCAGGGGAACTAAGGTTTACAAACACATTTCTGCATTCATTTGTGATTTATTTGCAGTCTTGATTTTGTGTGAATTAAAGCATGAATTAGGCTAGTTGACAAATACTCTTAGCATCAGTTTGTTAATGGACAGAGCAAATAGACCTATCACTTCTCTCTTTTAAATAAAGAACTATAGTGAATGATGTGATGCTTAGGAAGCTGACAGAGTAATAGCTTGATTCTGATCTAGAGCAGGCTTATCCCTTTGGATCTGAAATTTCTTGTCTGCGGTGCAGCTCTGCATTGGATATTCTGTGCTCATCCTGTTATCGCAGCAAATGGAGCTAATAGATATGGTGTGTATAGGCTAAGCAATGGATATCTATACCGTTCTCTGTATATTGGGAAAGATTTACCATAATGGAACAGAAGTATTTTTGTCCTCAACTGCATATCATTTTTTGCTGCTCATGTTTCAGCCTTTTGGAGAACACAGGTTTTAGGCACAGCAAAATAAAGCATGATATGAACAAGCATGAGTTTAGGGCAGTGTAAAACTAATTTACATTTTTTGCATTATCTAGTATGTGTAGTTGATTTGTTGTTATATTGGAATATGGCAAAACAATAGTTGGATAAATATTGATGGTAATGTTAACTTACCTTTTACTTTCAGTTATGCATGGTGCAACAGCTTTTAATGTGCTCGAGAATGATTTTCTCTTGCTGGTAGCCCTGCCACATGTGTAGCTGGTTTTCCTTAGGGACTTCAGCTCCCATTGAAGCCATTAGTTTTGGTGCACAAATGACAGTTAAACACTTCTGGAAATTCGAGTCTTAACTTCTTTGTGTACTAAGATAATTATATCTTATGCCTTTTTTTATTGCTTAGATATTTTTTTATTGCAGTTGCACTATGACTGAATCCTAATGTGGGGCTTAGACTGAAGGTTAGCTTTCTATCAGGTCCTCAAAGCACTTTACAATAGAGTTCATTGTCTTGATTCCGGTGGGGAAACGGAGCCTGTAATTGTGCAGGCAGCTGAGCCAATCTAATTAATCACTACTGCCTAACGTGGGAGCTCATACTCCCACTCCTGTTCCAGCCCCTGCTCCCCCTTGCCAGGTTTAGCAGGAGGAGTAGGAAATTGCCCTTTTGATATTGGGGTGAAGTCAGTTGACTTCAGCTTGTGGAACAACAGGGGACAGAGAATGCTGGGGGCTGGGGAAGGCAGCAGGAATGGCTGCAGGATACAGCTGAGAGAGTTTAAGGTCAGCAAAATGCCTAGAGCTCACTTAACATTTTTAAATTATCTAAAATACCCAGTAACTATTTCAAGGTTAAAGTCTACACACCCACACAATGATGAAGTTTTGTAGTTACTGATTGCCTAGGATTGTTTTTAAAAGAAATAAACTTATTTAGAAATAATGTATTTCTCTACAGTTTGTGGATGTCTTAGGTTCCGAAGTCATTGGTAAAGTTTGATCATTCTTTTTACAGACACCTTCGAAACAAGTCATACAAGAAAACTACTCAGCACAAAAGGTCTCTATTTCTGGTATTCCCACATACTTTTAGTGAGTTTGCCTTAGCTGAGGTTTTAATTTGGCATTAACAAAGGATTTTGTGATGTTTTATATGCTATAATCTAATATTCTGCCTGTGATTTCATTCAGAACTACTATACATTTAACTCTCAGTTTGGAAGCTAGATGCCACAAGAGAATAGTCCTGGAAAAATCTAAATTATCAGTTACGAGCTGATCTAAAACTTAGAGTATTGAAACATCTTTTGAAATATGCATTAGAGAATCTTTAAAGAGATCATACAAAATTCATCAAAACCCACTTTTCAGAAGCAGCTACTTTTTCATCAGGGTTTTGCATGTCACTGTTTCTAGTTCCAAATTTTTTCAGGCATTTACATACAAACAAAATTCTGTATATGCACACTCACACAGAGGTCGAGATGAGAGCTCATCTCTTACAAAGTTGTGTGTTAGAAAAAACAAAGTAGCTGTAATACTTTTCAGTCAAAGAAAACTGAGGAACAAATTTAAAAGGGCAGCATCTGGAGTTCAGGAATTGTACAGGAGATAATTTCGATACCTAGTCAATGTTTCATTAGCAAATGGGGAAAATATAGTAAAACTCTTTGCTAATGGTCACATGTACTCAATAGGTACAAATGTACTTCTCTACCTTACAGACATTTTTGGGTTTTTTTGATGTAGTCCCTTGTCTAGAAATTGTGTACAAGAAGAGGGTGTTCTTTCAGTCAATACCTTAAGTGAATAATAGCATCTGACCCTGACCAGTGTTGATTGTGATTTTGGAGTATTTTGTTTATTCTTGTATTTACTTGTGTTGTCTCTATACCTCTCTACCTGCTAATAAATAGACATCTTGTAGAACTGCATTGCTCAGCTGTTCCCACAACTTTAGTTTGCCTGTCACAAAACTATATCATTGCTTTCTGTGTTGTGCTCTGAGTGGTTGTTCCCTCTGCTATTAATTTTGTAGACTGCATAGAGCAAGAGGTATCCAGGCTGATAGTCAAGATATTAAGAGCTAAACAGGAAGCTGTGTGAGAAACAGGAATTCCTGCAAGCTGCTATTCATATAAGAAACATGCTAAGCAGGAATAGAGGGAGAAGCAAAAATGAGTGAAACATTGATTTGCTGTCTCCCTTTTTCCTAGATTTCACCAATATCCACACTGCTTACCAATTTTCATCTGCTGAGACTCCACATTACTTCTGCCTGCTTCCAATCTGGCTGTGGCCCTTCAGCTGTGCACATGTAATAAATCCTATATCTGCTTTAAAAAGAAGGCCTGGGATGGAAGGAAGGGGAATAAAAATCAAAAACTCTTTGAAACCTCACTTTGCAAATAGAATCATACAATGTCCTGAATTGGAAGAGGCCCATGAGGATGATCAAATCCAACTCCTGCCCCTGCATAGGACATCCCCAAATTCACATCGTGTGCTTCAGAGTGTTTTACAAACGCTTCCTGAATATTGTCAGGCTTGATGTCGTAACTGCTTCCCTGGGGAGCCTGTTCCAGTGCTCTACCACCCCCTGGGTGAAGAACTTTTATATCTAGCCCAAGCCTCCCCTGGCACACCTTCCTGCCGTTCCCTTGGGTTTGTCATTGGTCACTAGAGAGAAGAGATGAGTTTCTGTTCCTCCTCCCCTAGTAAGGAAATGCCAAAAGTTTAGCTGGATGAAACTTGACAGTTATGTACTTGTCCAACATATAAGATATAAGGGTAACCATATATATATGTGTGTGTGTGTGTAAATAAACATGTCAGGACATAAACATCCTTCACTAATTTGTTGTCTCCAAGCGACTTGTGCAGGAGCCCCACCAAACAGATCTACCTTGCAGCATGCCTTGAAGGTAAACAGATAATGAAAATTTTTTCTGACTACTTTTTCCTATATCATTGTAAAACTACTTTGCCTCCTCTTCTTCCTCCCTAAGGCATGTAAATAACTATCCAGTTAGTAATTATTCTAGTTAATGTAATAAATTCTTGTCCACTTGTAAATTTGGATTTAGTGGCACAGCATGCGATTTTTAGGTGAATCATATATTTTGGGAGCGCCATGTCTAAATTAGAATTTAAGATGGAGTTTCATCCTTGGTCAGTTCTGTTTGGCGTTGAACACAGATGGCTGGTATTCATAACTAACTGACCAAGAAGAAGCCCAAAAAGTTCTCAGTCTTGGTTTGATAAAATAGCTGTGGATTCATTTTGCCTGAGGCGATAAGGAAACAGGGTGTTTTCAGACAGAGTGTTTTAGTGAACAGAAGCCTTCTGTGGCAGGTGTGTGTATGCTGAGGAGATATGATTGCCATCTTGCTGACTTTGCCTTAGGAAGAGTAAGTGATTATTTTAGCACTGGCATCGTTCTGAAGGATTGTAACACATTTTACTTTGTTAACCTTTCTTATTCCACTGGATTATTTGGTCAGAGTCAAGAGACTTAAGCTGATGATTTTTACTTCTCTGATTTGCCAGCCCTTATAACTGGTGGAGTGCCAGGTTCTCTCTGAGCTGTAACTGGGAGAGTGTGTTCCAGCTACATCCACCTGTTTATGCTCTGGCTGCCAGGAGAGTGATTGGTTGTCAATTTGGCATCTCTGCCGGCACTAAAATCACTTTTTTTTTCTTGAGGAGGAAAGTAATTGGCATTGATAGCTTCACAGTTGTGTATTATGAATTTTCACGGGCAGCAGGACAGGCACACTTAATACAATGGCTTATTGAGTGATCTTTCTTCACACATTTTAGTGAACACATGGCTATTTTAGGTGATGATTTTAAGTATAAAAGTAGCATATCACTGCTGAAGACACTCTGTGTTGCATTAACTGGCTAAAGCTGTTTAAGGTATTAAATTTCTGTCATCAATTCATCTTAATCTATTCCAGTAGCTCATCACAAAAACATTTGATCATACGCAAAGACTTTTTGCTGTTTTTTTTATTTAGACAATACTGCTAACAGAAAGAAATAAAATCAATACCTGATTAAGACAAGTTCATCTGTCACCTTTGTCATTAATGAATTGATATGAAATGAGTGAAATATTTTTTTCTTAACTGTGAAATCCTGAGAGAAAATCAACCCAGTTAAATAAAAAATGACATCTAAGGCATATCAGCCTACCCACACATCTCCATTAGCATCACGATTTGATGTGAGCTGTCTTAGTATCAATTTTGTTTGGATTTTCTACCTCAAAAGACTTGACGTCCCTCTCAAGTTACCTTTCAGATTGTTGTAGGTTATCTCTGTACACAGTTCCTGGGGAGTCTGGCTTGTTGCAAATGTCCTTAGCAATCGAAAGCAAAACCAACTGTATGGTATGTGGGCCATGGGTCTTGATAATGGATAACACAATGAATGCCCATGGCACAGTATCCTTCTTTGTGCTCTTTTATCACACGTGAAGTCCGGTAGCAGACAGTGCAGGAGCCTTTTCTTCTCCCTTTATATTGTTAGTAGTGGGATAGGGAAAAAAAAGGAGATGAAGTGAGGGAATCATCTTAAAACAAACTGAATTTTTGGCATGTACAGGTTCTTCAAATTGACAGCGATTCTTTAACAAACAGTTCATTAGATCATGGAATAGGCAGCTAATTACTTCTTTTAATTAAAATTCTGGACAGGTTTCCCTTCCTGCGGGCTGTCCTATGCATCCTACTGTAGTATTTTTCTAATCAAGAAAAAGGGATCAGGAAAGAGCACTGAGGCTAAACAATCTGTGGTTTCATTACAGGATGGGGGACAACTCACTTGCTTTATTGGCATGTTGGTAGCATTTTCATGTTTCCGCCAAATGGATGGTGTTTTCCCCCTAAGACAAACGCTATTGTCCTACAGGAACTTTCAACTTTTGAAAGATTTCTTTTTTCCTTTTGCTGTACTGTAAATTATTGTATTCTCACAAATTGAAGCAAATATTGAAATTAAAATTGGTTCATGTTAGCAGTATATTCAATGAATACTTTTGTTTAACACCTAGCAAGCTGAATCCAGTAGAGAAGAATGAGTTCTGAACACGGAACGCAAGCACAAAGATTGTGTTTGGTAGGCCACAAAGAGGTACATTTTTAGGTTCTCACTGAGCATTACTGACTGCAGTGCAAAGGGAGAGGGATAGGAATTTGATTTGCCGTGGTTGGTTATGGTTCCAGTACTCCATATGGATATTGTCTCTTTTCACTCTATTTAGCAGTCCTGGGTGTGTCCATGTTGCAAGACGAGCACTGTAGGTGGTGTCTAAGTGCTCGGCTTCAGCGCGGGAGACACCTCATCTATCTCAAGCAATGGTTATGCAAGGCAAGCTTGCACCAACGAGAAGCCTTCCTGCACATGAGATCACTAATGCAGATGCAGTCATTGAGACACTGTTCTGTTAAATCTGGCCTCTATGTTGCCTTTACATAAAAACCCAAAGGACGACGTGTTACTGTGATGTGATGCCAGAAGGATCAGCCGGTCTCCTAAGGCGTGTTTGGCTTGTATGATTTTAAGTGTTGGCAAGTATTAAATTTTCATTACAATGATAATGTTTTCAGCTACAGTGCATCTTGAACCCTTAAAAAGCCAAAAACCCAAAAAACCAAAAAAACAAAAGACAGGCTGCCATGATTCAAGGCCAGAAATTGTAACTGGGAAAGAGAAGGGAGGGTCAGCAAGCTTACCTCTGCTCAACTTGACAGCATCCAGTTTCTTATCTGAATAAAATAAACATAACATTTAATTTGTAGTATAAGTATTACTACCAAGGAGATGACCTGTTGGGCTTGAAGAGGGAAGATGTGCCAGAGAGAAGCAATACCCAGCCAATGAGACTTCAGAGCAGAAAGGGGATACACAAGTATGTACATGCTGGTTCTGGAGTGATACAAGGCATAGCAAGGTTGCAGCTAGAGAATTGTTTAAAAACTGTGCACATTACAGATGTGCCCAAGTGAATATGAGTATGCATTAACTTAGCACGCTGTTAATTTACTATATTTTGAAGTAGTTGTATAACATGCTTAGTATTTCATCTGTTTGCATGAACTATGAATAATGTTGTGTAGGTCATTCCAAAGGACGGAAGTGTTCTTAGTCTGAACTACTACTACTAAATATTATAAATATGCCTAATGTCTGGTGTAATTGCAGCACTATTATTTCTGTTCTCTGCCAAAATCAGATTTGTCCTTCAGGTTATGTACTGCCAATTATCTAAATAAGATATAAAGTTGAATATACTAACAGTGGAAAACTGCAAATAAAGTAATAGGAACAATAGAGGACAGTCTGTATGGGGTCATTATGCATGTGTATTGTCTGTTTTATATGACTTCTTCAAATATTTGGAGTTCCTGGTGATAATACTTGATATTAGGATGATTAATGACTAACAGATTAACAACAGAGAAGGTATTTACCTATATATTTGCCTATATAACAAGCAAATTTCTATAGTAATTTCTACATTAAAGCCTCTGTAGAATGTTTTAAAGCATCACAGACCTGTTTCCTTAAAAGATGGCTTAACTGTATCTTAACAAGGAGCCTTGTCATGATGTTTCACATTATAGGGCCTTTGAAAATGGATCCAAATGGATAGGCATGAATGATGTTGAGCTGGTCACTTTATACTGACTGGCACACAAACATTTGGGCAACAGTGATGTTGAGTGAACACTGCTGCTGCATTTCAAGTCATGTTTGGCTACCATCTTGGAAAGCTAATGGATCTGCTCTTTTATTTACTTAATCTGGGACACAGAAACTTAGAGGTAAATTTTGAGGCATTAACCCCATGCAAGCTGCATCTTAGCAGCTGTTATTTATGAGCAGGGCATGTGAAAACAGAGAAAAACACTCAGGCTGGACTGAAAAAATGGTATTTGCAGATGTGAAATACTTACTGAGATATTTTACCTCTCCCTGAGCAACAGCTAAATCCTTTTTAGATCTTGTAGCATATATTTATTGAGGTTTTTTTTATCAGGATACATTGACCTGCTGCTTTTTTTAATTTATTCTTATGTACAAAGTCTTGGACAACCACCAACTGTAAGTACTACCTGTGAAAGGATAACACACAAAAACCTTCAGAATGGCTAGACTTTGAAATGAAAAATTTAAATGAAATTTAAAGGAGTGCAGTGTCATGCTTGCATCTGAATTTTCTAATTGCCTCCTGTGTATACCCTTTCCTTAACCAAGATGCTGGTATTTCATGTTTCACAATATTCAGAATTTATGGCAAGTTTTTTTCAGCTTCAATTCTAACATTTGTGATGAATTTACTGTTTCTTTCAAGGAGGTGCTCTCTTGCTGTTCTTCAGTGTCATAGTGGTGCACTATGCTGTTCCACAGGGAACAAGCCAGGAGTGTCACACATATACCTACAAACTTTCATATTTGCTTTGTCTCTGTTTGCAACAGGCAATTTAGTTCTGATACTTCCTGTAAAACAATACCCAGTACCTAGTCAGAAACTTCAGAGGATATTTCAAAGTCAACTTGTCTATCTGCTAACCACGTCTTGTAGTCCTGATCTTGTATTCCTAAGCATGAATAAATTTTAAATAATTTTAAAAATAACTTTTAAATAATTTTCAGGTTATAACTTCAACCTTTAATTTTTAAAAAAACTCCTTGGAGCAATAGCAGGTTTGGTTGATACTGAAGTTTTTTCCTTTTGAAATAACTGTTCTACCCCATTGGATTGGGAAGTTTATACTTTTAGCAAACTTATACTGTTATACTTTACTGCAAACTGCAGAACTTATTTTCAAAAATGTATGCTTTTTAAAAACTTTGATTTTATATTATTATATTTAGTCCATACAGCTATAACTTTCATGATACAGCTACAGTTACGTCAGTATAGTTAGGTTTAAAACCAATTGTTACAATAGAAGTCAATTTTTAAAGGAAAGTTAAAACCTCTGGTGTGCTCTGCCCCCTCTCATTGCTTTCCTGTCTCCTTGGATCTGTGCTGCCCAGGCTGTGACCCATTGGCTGCACCTTCTCTGCCAGCTTTTCTACCTGCCTAGTTTTAGTTGCTATTTATTTGGCAGAGTACTTTGATAGTAACCATCTCTGACAATGTCTTCCTTACTGGTTTGGTTTTGAGCAGCAGCAAATTTTGAGGGTATGTCCTGATTGCTCCCACTCGTGCCGTATTGTCCCCGCTTACTGTTCCACATCCATAAAGCATTTAGAAATGTAAGGAAGATTCTTGTCAAAGGAGGAAATTTTAAAATTTCTTTCCATGGTTGAGCAAAATGCATTCTAGCTCATAATAGAAGTATCTAACCAAATAATTGGCTCCTTGTATGATTCTCTGTAGTTTTCTTAGGCATGGTGGCAACGTAGAAGGTTGACTGCATTACAGAATAAGATATGTGAAGAACATGCAGTGCACATGTAGGAACGTCAGCTGGTACGGTACATTGGCTGCAGCAAATGACTTGCTAATATAGATTGAAGCCTTAGCTGCTAACAACTGTGGATATTGAAAAATCCATCATTCTGAACCACGTCGGTGGCTAAGTACGATTTGCTTTGCAGACTTCGCTTAAGGTTGTTAGCACTTAATTACAGCAGTAGAGAAGGTAGAGTCTGGATATTCTATAATGGATTTTTATTGTTCTGTTTTAGAACAAATCATGGCTTCCTGGGACAAAAGATATTTTCTTTTGCTATTATAGATTCAGTACTTATACTAATTCTAAACTGCAAGCAGAAATTAAGATATCACTTTTATTATTTATATTACTCTATAATATAAAGACTTATCCTCATCCTCAGTCAGAATGTGTTGTGCAAACATAAAAGATGAAAGTCCTTCTCCCCCAGAGATTAAAGACTTAATCTTGTTTTCTGATTCTTCAATCTATCCTTCTATTCTTGTGACAACTGGACAGAGTAAGTGGTTCTGATTCTTACTATTATGAAGCTGGACGCTTGCTGGACAGCAGGGAAGCTTTGCCAACTTCTACAGACCATTAGCATCAATTCCAGTAAATTGCCCAGTTCAAAGTCTGAGTGAGAAATTTCATATGCAGGAATCCAAGTACTATTTTCACACAGAATACAAATTCTGAATATGCATGAGAGATTGGAAAAGAGAAAGATTGTAGTCATTTTAGAAATCTGGCTAAGACGTTATTCCCACCAGGACATATGATCATTGAAAGAAAATGAAAAAGCATGGAAGCACCAGCTGTTTGTGAATGAATCAGATTTGGCCTGGTTAACATTAGAGATGAATCAAATATGGTTTTGTTAGGATAATAAAGATTGATGAATTGGAGCAGGTTTAGCTACCCTCTCAGGATTCCTCTAAAGAAAGTGTCTGGCTAGTAAAAATACCTACACTGTTAAATAAAAATGAGTTCATTATTGGTTATTTACTCATTCACCTTCAAGCTAAAGACTTCTCACTTGTTTCCTGCTGGCATCATCCTACAGTACCCTAACGAAATCAAATGCCCTTAATCTTCCCTGTTTCAGGAAAGAAGGTGCAAGTCTGTGCGTCGACCTGAGCTCCAGTAATGCCTGCATACAATGTGGGCTGTCTTTACTTTAGTAGCTTTTTTTCTTCTGGCCTGTTCAACTTAGATTTTTAGACAAATCATCGTATTTTGCAGACGACACTAAGCTGGAAGGAAGTGTCGATCTCCTTGAGGGCAGGGAGGCTCTCCGAAGGGATCTGAACAGCTTAGACCACTGGGCTGAGACCAATGGCATGAGGTTCAACAAGACCAAATGCCAGCTCCTGCACTTGGGGCACAACAACCCTGTGCAGCTACAGACTAGGGAAAGAGTGACTGAACATGAGCCAACAGTGGCCCAGGTGGCCAAGAAGGCCAAGAAGGCCAATGGCAACTTGGCTTGTATCAGAAACAGCATGACCAGCAGGTCCAGGGAGGTTATTCTCCCCCTGTACTCAGCACTGGTGAGACCTCAAATACTGTGTTCAGTTCTGTGCCCCTCGCTACAAGGAGGATGTTGAGGCTCTGGAGCGAGTCCACGGAAGAGTGACAAAGGGGCCTTGAGTAGGCAAAATGAAACAACATTAAATGCCCTGTTATCTTGACCTAGGGGAGCATAGTGAAATGCTCCTGGGGAATTTACTAAAGGTGATTGAGAAAGACAAGCCATTTGCATCTCTAACCAACAGCCCTCTCCTTCTTACTCAGTCTATACCTATACTGAAATCTTATAGTTTTCATAAACTGAAAAGATTGACTCATCCAGGTCAAAACTTGCATGTCTATTACGGATTGTACATGCACAAACCGCATGTTTATTTATCATTATTAAAATCTTTGTGGTATTTCCTGTACATCTGATGGGAGGAACAGGGAATGGGAAGAAAGCTGGAAAAAAAAATATATATACACATGTAGCAAAATAACATTGGGCAAAATGTTTTAGTCAAGTTCCTTTTAGAATTATGTTGTGAGAATGGCCAAACTTTGCTTTGGCTTTTGCAGAAGGAAGATTTTTCCTTCAAGCTGTTTAGCTGTCCCTGCAGAAGTAGCACTTTTCCCAGAGTTCAGAAATAATAGTAAAATTAGGAACTGAAATCTTTTACCGTTCTATTAAACATGCCGTTTGACTGTAGCATTAAAACCAAGCTTTTTGTTCTGTCAGTCATTCATAATAACCCTTTATTAGATTCACTAGAAGTGTTCTATCATTTTCTTCTGAAAAATAGGAATCTGCTCCAGTATAAATCAAAATCCTTTTTGGTACTGCTTTCCAAATGCATTATTTCAAATACTCTTTCTTGATGTAATATAAAGCATTTTAGAGAATGTGAATCATGCTATTGAAAATCATAAGCACAAGAAAATAAAAGGCTGATATCAAATGTTTTTTTATTTCCAGTATTTATTATGTTTTTGAGGTATTAATGGAAAGAACGGTTACTGATTAGTGTTTCATAACAAATGCTCAATGCTTAATGAATTTTAATGAAAGAATGCATAGCTCTGTATAGCAATATGGACAAAACCCACATAGGAATTGTTAAATACAAACAAATTTTTTTAGTGAAAGACCTGGAGACTATAATTTTTAGGTTGGCTGTAATATTTTATTAACTGGTATGAACTGGCTTGAGCCTTCTCAGACAATAATAAATGATATTGCTAGAAGGCAACCATGGTAAATTGTTTGCTGCACTGCTGTGCTGGTTACAGTTCTTTGTTTTCCCACCATAATCTCAATACTAATGACAGCAAGGGAATAAATGAAACAATTTCTTCAGTGTATGTCTAATTACGTTGGATTTTGTGTCCAGGAAAATTAAGATATAATAGTATGTCAGCAGAACTGAACCTGATACCACAAGGATAGTTTTGTTAGTATTGATTTTAGACTTGTTTGCAGTGGGTTGGAGTGATGGAAGAAACTGAATAAGTAAGTCCAGATGACCACTGCTTAGCACTTTGTGTTTATTAGAGGTGTAATTACTGGCCTGCATTACAAAGTACATAATTTTTACTCTTTGCAAGTTGCATGTTTCAGTGAGAGGGATGGGAATTTTTTTTATATGCTTGTTAACCTAGCTGTCTGCATCCTTACCTTATATTAAAGGTTATATCAGTGAGACTCTTACACAGTAGTACTATTTGCTGGTGTATTTACAAGAGTTAAGTTCCATTCTCTTGACAACTGGATGTCTTTGAGAACCCATCTATGTTCTCACAGATGTGTACACCTGCTTCTTCCTTCCTTACCTCCCATAGTTTTGAGAAAGCTCCGATTTTCTTCTTAACCAGCCTCGTAGTTCCAGGCCATAGAAGTCAGTGCTATTCAGTGTCCTTCATGCGTTGATAACTTCTATTTTAAAAGCATTTATGTAAACCCAGTAGAGATCAATTTGGGAACCCAGAACTGAGTACCCTGTGTCAAAAACAGGATGAGAACTGGCAACCTTCAAAGCTGTTTAAATTTAGATCTTTGAAAATTGTGATGTAATACTTTTTTTTTTTCACCCTATGGCAACCTAGCGTTAAAGTGCTTAAACTTGCCAGGCCCACCTACCAGTCAGTTGTCGCCTCCAGCAGGCTTCCCACAAACACCGTCCTCTGCAATAGATATTTTTGATTCATACTGCTTTTTTTTTTTTTTAAGCAAATTATAAATCCGCTATTTTTTAAAGTAGCACTTGTTAGTTTATTTATGCATTTCTATATTTTCTTATTCCTTATGTTAATGTTATATTATAATTTTTTTTTTCAGAGGATTTGTTTGCTGTTATAAAACTAAATGACTTTTAACATCAATTGTCCTTCAGCTACATTTCACTTCACTCTAGGAATAAGTATGGTTATATTCTGTGCCTCTGAAGAAGGTGCTTTCTAAAAGAGCGTTCTTGTGATGAAGAAGCAGAAACAGTGGCTCTAGCACAATATTTAGTTATATCTCTTTTTTATCTAAAGACAAGAATAGTATAATCATGACTGCAGATACAGACACCTCACCACCATTTGTGCCTTTGATTCCTTTTATCTACGTTGGTGTGCTGGGACATCACTCAAGCCCTGTTCTCTTATGACTATAATGCAGGATGCCTGTTAGTTTCCTGCAGTGTAGGAGCCGTTGACTTTCGTCTTATGTTTGACTTGTAAGATCTTTGGGGCCATATTTCATTACGTGTGCAGGTATGACAATAAAGTGGCAAGTTTTTTTCTAAATGAACAGAGTTCTAATAGTAAGAAAAGGGGGATAGTGTGTTCTGTGTACTTTTCCCCTAATTAGGGCTTCAGCCACAAGTTGAAGTCACAGAGGTCATTCTGTTAGTTTCACTTTCCCAACTTTTTTCATACAATGAGATGGGTGAAGAATTAGTTCTCGAGAAAAAATGAAATCCATGATGCTCAAAAACTAAGGGGTAGGTTCTCTAACAGTTAGTTAGGCGAGCTACTCCATACAAATCCAGTCTGAAGCCTTGCCTCTTTCAAAATTCCTGGAGTTTCAAAATGTCTGTAGAAACTTTTAAAAAGTCTGTGTGATGTCAAATACTTGTTACTCAGGACAAAGACACCATGTTTTATAAGTTAAGTAGCAAACCAAAAATTCCACACACCCCCCACTGTACCAGTACTCATAGGATCATGGATTCGTTCAGGCTGGAAAGATCTCATGGAACCTCTAGTCAAAAGTTGTGCTCAGACAATGTCAGCACTTTCTCTCTAGGCCACGTGGCTCAACTCTCTCCAAAAATTTAAGGGTTGGTTTGGGTTTTTTTGTCATGAAAGTTTCTAAAATGAAAAAATCAATTAGTTCTATTTTCAGAAGGTTTACCAACAGTTAGTTCTTAAAGAAACTACATAAAATAAAGATGATCTTTTCCTTTCAAGTCCCTTGAAATCTCCCAGGTGGATCACACTGCTGGAGTGTGATGGTAAGACATGGTATTAAAATAATTCTTAAGTATCTCCAAGATTGTTATGATGAATTTGAAATGACAGTGCAATATGTCTTTATTTTGATTGATATTGATTTTTCAGTGAAAATTTGTTGAAGTTTTCTGATAGTCTTTATTCAGGAGACCCATTAAAATGAAAATCCATAGTTATAATTGTTATTCATATGAAATTTCTAATAGTTCAATAATGCATTGCAAAATTATTCCTATGTATTCTTTCAAGAAATCTGGCAAGCAATGTACCTCTGGCTACAGCGCTTAATGGGCGGGTTGTCAGCTACTGAAAAATAGCAGATTGACAAAGTTTGAAAAAGGATACTACGCTAATGGAGGAGTGGCAAAAATCTTGTGTTGTTAAAAGTGTGACATATGAAAGAAGGAAAGAATGGGCAGAACGGTGTAACATGAAAAATGAATGGGCATTTCATTATAAAGGACTTCCCTCTTGTTTTCAAACACATTGCTGCTTGTAAAGTCCTGTGGGAATACTGGAAGTGTTTTGTTGGCAGCAGGCAGCAATGTCAGATGCTTATACTTTTTCTTAGCAAGGAATTTGTATTGATGCGTATTAGGTAAATTTTCAAATTGCAGACCTACGCTAAATAGAATGCCATTTTCTGAATAAATTAGGATTTTATGCTATTGTCTGAATTACTAATGTCAACCTGTGTAATATAATGTTTATGCTTCTCCTGAGGCAGTCTGTCCAATTTTGCTTACACCTGTGGCTTAATATAGGACAGAAGGTCTTCCCAAGACCAGTATTCCCAGTGGAACACTGCTGATTTTCAAGAAAAGGCTTGAAAATTATTTCAATGTTTCTAGGTAAACCTCCAGGTCTTGTAGTTTTTAATTTGAACAAGCTTTTTGATGTGTGGGTATCAGCTACCACTGGGAGCAGCTTTTGTTTGTTGCTCATACTCTTCGCCCTATAACCTTGCACAGGGCAAATAAAACTGGTTTAATTTTGTTTGTTTAGTTTCTGTAACTGCCCTTGTTTTCACAACTGGTTTGATGTATGGTTACCTATTCCCTTTGTGCTCTGTATGTCCTAGCAGTCAATGGAATATAGAAACATTATTATGAATGATTTGGTAAAATGGTTGCAAGAGACCTTTCTAGGAGCTGATGAAATATTTTTCATCCAATGTCTTTTGGCTCCCCCAAGTTAATAAGATTATATGGACATTATTCAGAATTACTCGGTATTTTAGCTTGTTTTGTTTTTTTTTTTAAATCAGCTAGCTTCACAGTTGTTTATCCACATAAATGAAGGGATAATGAATATATTGTGTTGTGTCATAAGTCAAGTTAATATATACTTGACATACCACTAAGGATACATAGAAAAAGTCATCTTTTGCTACAGCAGTTTTTTCGTTTGAGCACCCTTGTGCCCACCATGAATTCTAGCACTTGGGTGCTCCTTTCAGGATAAACAAGAAATGAGCAAACATTTCTCAAAAGAGTATTTGTGGTTAATACCTGCCTGAAGTATACCAGGAGCAGCAGATGCCTTTGCTGAGCATTTTCTAACTCATTGTCTCCGCTTGGGTGTTGTACATGGGGTGCATTATACCTCTTTAGCAAGAGCTGTTGGCAGTGCACCTATTTTGAGGGCCATAGTAGTATTTTGTGTTGACCACTACTTCTTCAGCTTTCCCTCTCAATGGCAAATGTATTTACCTCCAAATAGCAGCTGGTTATATTCTAATGCTTTGGCTTCCAAGATAGATTCTTGCAGTGCTGAAAATAGCACTCTTGTCTTCTCATACATGGACACCTTGAGGAAGGCTGGCACATGCAGTTGAAGTCCTGTCATGTCACAAGCATGTTCTAAGATATGTGTATCAACATTACCTAAATGTCTGTGCAGTTTCTGAGCACAAATCAGAGCCCAGATTTGAGAAAGCAAAACTTTTCGTACAAGATTTTCAAGTTGCATACCCTTCCTTTCCCCAGATGGAAGCTTCATGAAATCTTCAACTGAAATCTTCAACTCTTAATTTCAGATTAACATCATCAATAATTTGAAAGGATCTTTATAAAGACAGGTTGAACTGCTACTGAGAATGGATATTACCTGGGCTTCATAAATCTCTGTTTGTCTAAAAATATATAAAAAATACCAGTCAACTGGTGTGCAGAACAGCTAGTTTAAGCACATGGCTAATAACTATTAATTAGACTTTAAGGCTCAGAATTAAACTTCACCTGTACTTAAACCCTCTACAGTTCTATTGAAACCTGGAAAAAGCTGAACAGGGCTGTAGGAGAATGGAAAACATTGACCTCATGCTTCCTTTGAATATGTGCTTAAGAACTGCCCCTTTTCCGGGACATGTCATTCATGTCTCACTAAATTATGAAATACACTGATATTAATACAGAGTAATCATGCTGGAGATCTAAGTCTCACATTTCACGGAATGAATTTAAAAGTAGAAATTTCTCTGAGAAAAGTAGTGAAAATAACATCCTGAGTAAAATATTTTTAAGTAAAAAATATTAAATAAAAGTGAGTTAAGTTTTCCAAGGAGTATGTTAACTGCCCAAAAGGTAAAGTTATTCTTGTAAAAAGGTAAAGTATATCTCTGCCTATTTAGTATCTGTTTTATATATTGTATTATATTGTTTTGTGTGAAAGCTGAAAGATAAAACTCCCTGAGAACATGAAAGACTTAATTTGAATATGTTCTATTTTAAAACTTCCTGATTTTCATTGTCAGTCTTTTTTGAGGGTTGTTTGGTTTTTTTGGTGTGATATTTTTTGTTGGTTTGTTTGTTTGGGTAGTTTCTAATGTTTAACCTTCTAAAAGAGGAAAACTTTTAAAATAAAAGCATTTCATCTAGAATTGACTCCGGCACTTCTTTTCAAGGTAAAATACTTCTTGGTTAAGTTTGCTGAGCAGAAGTGTGGGGAAAACAATTTCAGGTTTATCCAGGCCTTGATAAAAAAAACAAAACCAAGCCAAAACTCCTTGTTATTTATGGAACCCTGAGAAATCCTGTTTGCACAGCTCCGTCGGAGATCAGAAGTCTTGGCATTTCAGAGGAACTTTGTGTAATACAGTGGAGCTGGACAGGCAATCACTCTGAGTACAGGTTGGATTCTGAAGCTCACTGAGTTAATGCCTACAGACCAGTGTAAATCCTGTTTATCCTCTCAGGTGATGAGTTAGATCAGACAGATTGTACACAGAGATCTTCCTTAAGTCTTGCGTTTAACTTATAGGCAAAATTTGCCTTCTTGGAAAGAGTCATTGTAGTCATGGCAATTGTAAGAACAATGAAACGAAAGAAAATTCAGTGTTTACAAAATGGCTTAAAAATGAAATGACTGAAATTAAGTTCAGAGTACAAATCTTCAGAGTAACTTAGTTGTGCATTTCAAGTTGTCATTTACTGAAATATATTCTAGTTAACATTTTGTATTGTAAAATACATATTCTGTTGGTAAAGTTGTGTCAGTAGTTAGCAGCTTGTTTTGGTTTGATTTACATTGATGTGCCCACACATTCCTGAAGAAAGATGGTTGTTTGCAGTGGGATTTGAAGAGAATGCTGATTTATAAGATCATGTATTCCAAGAAATCCACATACTGCTTTTAGTACAGAGAAAATGCTTGTAGTTTTATTTGATGTGGGAATACTATTGTGTGAATCAAATTGCAGTTTAAAGGTGTCTGTGGTTAGTATCACTAGGAAAAAAGGGCTATACTAAATAAAATGCAGGTCAGCATTGGTTTGGTTCCTAACTCTTATTTGGGCACTTCTCTTCACCTGGCTTCCCATGTTCTAAGACAGCAATGCTGATGCTGATATTTGTAATGTGCTTTGAGATTTAGAGCTGGAAACTGCTACCCAAGAGCTAGGTAATGTTCAAAGATTCACTGAATTGATAAATATTTTTCATCTCCTCTGCATGGCTGGACACTGATAGTGGCATTAGAGAAATGCAATCAGAGTATAAATAACATTTGTACCACCATTTTGCTTAGTGTAATGCTGCATTAAGGCATCTAGCTGATTTCTAAATTTACGATGTGTTTCTTTCTAAAAGAATTTAGCAAAATGAAATATTTATATTGTTACATCTCTTTTTTAGCCACATCTTGGGCCAACTCAAATATAAAAAAAAATTTTAAAAAGGAGTTAAGCAGAGTTAAAATGTTAAATGCTGGAGTTTCCATTTCATTAATTCTAAGATCCTAAAAAAATTAACTCCAAAGACCAGCCTTAATTAGAAAAACAGAAATTGAGTGAGCAGTCACTTCCCCCCTTTTTTTCAGAGTAAGCTTCAAAAATTTAAATGTGCAGGATGAGTTATGAATTCTGTTCAAAAAACAATTACCTTTGAAGAAAGATCAGTACTTTTGGTTGTCATAAGTCACAGTGTAGCTATTTTGTCTATCAGAGTGGGGATAACGTACGAAAGCCAGGGATAAACAGTTCGTATCATCTTTCTGAGTGTTTGCCCATTCTTTTTATTCTCACCAGGTGACTTTCACTTTTTCTTTGATTTTTCCCAAAAGTCAAGAGTGATTACACAAATAAAGGCTATTAAAGAGCTTTTACAAGAGTTTTATGTCTTGGAGAGTTTGGAATGAGCATCCTTCCCTAGATCTTTACTTTTGCAAATTACACTTTGATAATTTGCTAGGGATTTTGAGTCCTTTGTTAAGATTGTTCTATTGGGCTGAAAATATCACTGTGTTAGACTCATGATCCAGCAGAAGAAAACTTCCTCATGACCATCAAAATGAAGATTCCTTTTTAAACTACTCCGAGGAGGGAATAGCTTTGTTAGCTTTCTTTATTTGCTTTACTAGAATAGGTCCTTATTCTACCTGTCAGTTAATGCTTGGTCTCAGAATCTAATTTATTAAAAAATGGAATTTTCTTAAATATTATATAAATCTATACTTCTCACAATTTGCATTCTGTTTCAATTAGTCAATTAGTAATGTCCATTTCTGTACATCTTGTTTTCTTTCATAGTTCTTTTTTCTGTCAGTACAACCCTAAGGACTTTTGGTTATAAGATCTTCTGACTAGAATTTATGAGCCATCACACTGTATTTATGATGCTATATTACTCTTCAGAGAAAGCTTCTGTAGCTTGCTTGCTAGCTTTGTTTGTCGCAGTCAAAACTCTGGAGATGTCAGCATTTAACTGTGCTTAGAAATTGCTGAAGCACGTTGTTCCACTGGGTTGGGTGGCCTACACAGCAACTCTAATAACAAATGGCTCTCAGTATTTTTTGTGGGGAAGTAACCGCACATGCATTGCGTTAAGGTTGCCTTCTGACTATTAGGTAGTAATTTCTGAAGAAAAGAGCCTGCTGTTCTCTCACTTCTGAAATGAAACATGAGTATAACCTGGAATGAACCCATATCTTATGTTTTTATTCATTGTTTGTTGACCCTGTGGTCAACCCTCTGTCACTACGATTAATCATTCAGACTCCAGTTGTCCAAAAAGACAATTCAAGCCTTTTCTTCAAGAGAAAATGGGGGATGGAAGGAAATAGAACAAAGTATTAATGAAACAAAATGGGTTAATCTTTGACATGATAATTTATACCAGGGCTAGCAAACTAACAGGAGTGCTCTTGTATGTGAATGATTAATAGCTACTATGGTTGCATCTGTGACAAGTGATTAATAAAGTTTGTGATTAAAAAAAAGACTTTCTTTTATTTTCTTTAAGTGTGCACATCTTGGAACTCCACTTCTCTCTGCACAGTGGTTCAATTACAATGGAAACCTATTTGTAATTCAGATGTCGCTCACCATTACTCATGGAAATGTCTTTAAAATGGAGTTCACTTGATCTGTTGAGTCCTAGAGAACTGTAAATGCTGAAATCTCACAAGTTCCCAGAAGACTTTCTAGCCTATGGGGGAGGAAAATATGTTTGTGATGCAGCTGTTTCCTCAGAAACACGTAAGCTATCAGCATGGGTTGTTACAAATAAAAATAGTTTTCTGCGAATGTGCAGAGTACTTAGGAATTGTAAATTCCTGTGATCATAAAATGGTTTGGGCTGGCATGGACCTTAAAGATCATCCAGTTCCAGCCCCCCTTTTATGGGCAGGGATAGCTTCCACTGGATCAGGTTGCTCAAAGCCTCATAAAACCTGGCTTTGAACACCTCAAGGGTTGGAATATACACAACTCCTCTTGGCAACCTTTTTCAATGCCTCACCACCCTCACAGGAAAATAGCTCTTCCTAAGTTCTCATCTTAATCTCCCCTTTCAGCTTAATATCATTCCCCCTCATCCTTGCAATCCTTGCACTACCTGATTAAGAAGCCCCTCTCTGGCTTTCCTGTAGGCTTCTTTTGAGTACTGGTTAGTCTCTAAGTTCTCCTTGGACCCTTCTCTTCTCTAGGCTAAACAAGTGCAACTCTTTCAGCCTGTCCTATTATGAGAGGTTCTTCAGCCCTCAGATCATCTTTTTGGTCTCCTCTGGACTCACTCTAACAGATCCATCTCCTTCCTGTGCTGTGGACTCCAGAATTGAACACAGGACCGCAGGTAGGGTCTTGTAAAAGTGGAGTAGAGGAAGAAGAGTCCCGTCCCTTGGCCTCTTGACCACACTTCTTTTGCTGCAGCCCAGGATACAGTTGGCTTTCTGGGCTACAAGTGCACATTGTTGACTCATGTCAAGCTTCTCATCCGCCAGCACCTCCAAGTCTATCTTTTCAGGGCTACTCTCAACCCCTTCATCCCCCAGCCTGTACTGATGTGAGGTCTTGCAGTACCTTCCACTTGGCCTTATTGAACTTCGAGTTTTGCATAGACCTGCCTCAAGTCAGTCAAGGTCCCTCTGCATGATGTCCCTTCCTTCCAGTGTGCGCTCAGTGCCACTGTCCATGTCTGTGGCAGGTGTTAAATCGACATCAGTACCAACCCCTGAGGAACACTAGTCAGCAGCTGACTCTGTGAGGTCCATTTGTACTTGATAGGTAGAGCAATGACCTGCATTAAATCTCAAACCTGTCCAGAGACAGCTGTAGTTTGGTTTGTTTCTTTTTCCAAAAGTCAGATCATGTTATGAAAAGGTATGTAATCTGAATGGAAATCACCCATGTAACTGTAGCATGGCAGCTTCAAGCAGGTACTGCTTTTTAAATCCATACATTTTCTAACATTATTAAATGAAAATTTTCCAATATTTGTTTACACCATATCCTGCAAAATGAAATCTTTCAGAGCTCATTTACAAATGCATCACATAACAAGACCTAGACTGTTCAGATTATCATAAAATAATTAAATGGGTGTGTTGACATGCAGTTATATAAGAAGGTAAGGATGGCAGCAGTGATTCAATCTGAAAGTTTGGTTTACTCTGTATCCACTCTCCCAACAAAGGGTGAGTGGTAGTAGACGCCTGGGGAAACAAGAACGAGCAGGGAATGATGCTTGCTTTGTTATACTTCACCAGTTGCTACTGATCTGTAGCTTCCTGAGATGTAATTTGAATTCAGACCATAGTGTTTAATAGCTATCGATATATCATGAATTCATGTAAGCACTTTTTTAAGCTGTTTGTATTTTGGGCTCCATGGCATTCTGTGGCAGTTACCTTCACAGTTTCAGATATAAATTGCATGTTTTACCATTTTAAACTTGCTGTGTGAGCACTTCTTTGCTTTCCTTCTAGTTTCTGTTTCATGAGGAATAGTGCATAAATTCCTTAATGTTCTGTTTACTGTGCATGATTTTGTAGACCCATTTTATATATCCTTTAAATAATCTCTTTCAAGATGAAAACTTCTAGTCACTTTATCTTTTTTTCTCATGAAATCTGTGGCACATGTTCCAATTCATTTTTTGAAGAGGGAAGATCAGTATCTGAGGTAGATCCATCATGGATTAACACAGCAGTGTAATGATGGACTTGGTGTCTGTTCCAGTTTTGTTTCTTAGTAATTCCAGAATTTCTTTTGACTACCCCCAAGTCCAGAACTGGTACTTTCAAATGAGCATCTACAGTGGCTGCAAAGCACTTTCTTTAGCTGTAAAGCTAGTGTACCTAACCTGAGAGGATTGTCTTCCTGATCTTTTTTATTTTAATGCTTTGTAATTTATTTAATAACTTTCAACATTAATTTTCATCACCTTATATTTTACCCAAATGTTATTGAAGTGCTGTTTAATGATTTTATATCTCCCCGTTTATGGGCAGGATACTTATTTTCTTCTCTAAAGACATGCACTTTTTATCAGGAAAAAGGAAAATGTAATCTAAAGCCCCTCATGGCGCCCTCTTTGACATATGTAATCTGTAGATTTACAGGCTTTACACTTTTCTAGAAGTCTAATAAGGTTTGACTGATGGATTGGCACAGAAACCATGTTAAAGGACCTTTTCTGGAAACACCACTGCAGCTGATCATAATTCGTTGCAATAACATGAAGTGAGATTTGTCTTTCATGCACTTAAAGATTAAAGTGCATAGAGAAAGCGACACTTATTCTGAAGTGGCTAAGTGTCATTGAGAAATTTGTATGAAAGCTAACAAATTATTTCTTCCTTTGCTGGCATTAATCTAATACGTAAGAAGAGAGCATTGTCTCTCTGATTTATGGCAATGTAATTGCTAGCATCAGCTAGACAGTTTCTGAATAATCTTTATTGTATTTGTTTATAAATATGTTTTGATTGTCATGACTTTTTTATAATTGAACAGCCAGCACACGTTACCTTTGTTAACAGAAGACACTTAAGTGGTATGTGTTGCCTTTGATGTCCACGTTCTAATCCTCCTACTGCTACTGTCACTTATTCAAATATTTATATTTTCATTATTTCTCTGGAGAAGTGAATAAGTCTATAATTTGAAATACTCACCATAAAAAGAAAAGAGGACAAAAGTTTGAGTCAATATTGTAATATGCAGCTTGTTAACTAAATTTAAGACCTTTAACAAAGGTATTTTAGAGAAGCACATGCTAAAATAGTTAAGTAGTGTGTACTCACTTGATATTTCATAAAAAAATTAACCTTCTAATATTAGGCTCTTATTTTTCTTTTCACCTACAGACCAGTTTCTTTCCTAAAACAACATGATTTCCAAAATATAACTTCATTTACTGTGCAGAATGACATAGAAGTTTGTGATGCCTTGACCATTTAAATATTATTTGATCTTTTTTGTTCATTATCCTACTGAACTTGGAAGAAAAGTTTTAGTGTTCAGTCAAAGAATGTGCAGACCCCAGTGGACCTTTAGTTTACATGTTGAAAACTCCACCAACGTTTACACCATCAGGCTTTACTTCTACCAGAAGCAGCCTGACTCATTTTGTTTCAGTAAGTTATCTTCAGACTAACTGTTAACTGATATTAAAACCTGCATGGTCTGTAAGTCTCTGAGCAATTTTAGGTGTGTAACCACTGACATTGATTACTGGAGAAACATGGAGAAGGAGGACCCCTTCATTTCCCTCTGGTAGTAGTATTATTTGATTTACATAATTTCTTTAAAACAGGAAACTGCCAGGAGTATTTCTTTCATTATAAATAAATACGTGTCACCGTACATGCAGAGACCTAAGTATTTACGTTGAGATGTTGATATTTTAATTAAGAAATTAAGCATGTTGTTTGCCTTGTGAGTTCAATGGGAAAAACTCTACAAATAAACAGCAGTTCCCTCTTGGACAATCACTCTGTAAATTAGCTTACTTTGTCAATAAAGCGCATGCCTATCAGCCTCTTCAAGGCAGCAGGGGGCAAGGATGTTCATTTACTTAAGCAGTAGGTTATACTATTAGTGTGTGTGATTGCTGTTAATTAGGATATGTGTAGATGTCTCTGCTCCACAGTTTGTAATATAAAACCTTTAAGCATTTAGGCTATTAATGAAGTCAATAAATGATTCTATTAGGAGGCTTTTTTGTTTTTATTACTTCCTCTACATTTTGCTACCATTTAGTATAATAATAGTACAGTAGTGAAAATATAAACAAGAGTTATACAGACACAGTAAACCAGGGTTTTTTCCTTGAAGCATCTGCAGGAGGAGGGACTGTACATACCAAATTTTGTCCTCTAAATCTGAAACAGGAAAGCATGCATAGTCCAGCTTGGAATTGAGTGACTTCCGTAATTTCCATTTGATTTTCAGTTCAGTTCAGTGTTTAAATTAGGCTTGAGATTAGGAAAAAATTCTTCACGGAGAGGGTGGTTAGGCATTGGAACGGTCTGCCAAGGGAGGTGGTTGAGTCACCGTCCCTGGAGGTGTTTAAGGTGAGGATGGATGAGGTACTTAGGAGCATGATTTAGGGATTGGTGGGAATGGTTGGACTTGACGATCCAGTGGGTCTCTTCCAACCTGGTTATTCTGTGATTCTGTGATATGATTTTCATTTCCCTTTGACTTGAAATAATTTAAGCACTTGCTCAGTTTTCTAAATCCACCATAAATGGTTTCACTTGATTTGTCATGTAAACAAGGTGATGTGACTATATGTTTGAATGATCACACTGTATGAATATGCATATTAATTTCAACTTTAGAACAAATGTCTATAGCAACCCCTGACTTAATAATATTTGGGCTGTGCTGTTAGCTACATATAACCTCTGCTACATCAGTAGCACAGTCAATTCAAACTCCTGTCACAGTGAGAATAGTTTTTAAATATATAATCTAAAGGCATGTTTTTGTTTACATGAAAAAGATTGGTTGAAGGAAAATACTGTTCTACAAAGATAAACAATACTTTTACATGAAAATTCCTCCGTTACTTGAAAACAAAGTCATAGCATCAGAAGTCTTGCATCCTAATCATGTTGCCATAATATAAGCACCTTAATGTAAGTTAGTATTTTGTCTGACTGAGCTTTACAGAGAAGGAAAACAAGATGGTACAATTGGTATTTGGAGAAGCAGAAAGGAAGGGCTTTTCTGAGCTCATGTGGGTCCGAATGACTATGTGAGCTTGGAGAGATGCTTACCCACTTTGTCTTACTGTATCCCAAGGGAGAATAAAACATGCCCTATCTTAAACTATATGGATACAGCCTTAGAAAAGAATATGGTAAAGTATTTGCTACCGTTACTGGTAAAATTCAGTTTCCCTCATTGAGGCCAAGATTAAAAGTTTTAACTCTGATCTTAAATTTCCCCCCAGCTATACCAGCCTCAATTTCAATGGAAATTATGTAAAACATTAAAGTCCAGAGCACAGAGAAGCTAACAGAAGTTAATTTTCATCAGCTTCAGGTCATGGTTTTATGGGAATTTTGAGCTTGGATTTGAAGTTTCATCGGGATGTCTAAATTGTCATAGATATACTGTGAACAATAAAAATGCTGTAAGGATGGAGTCAATTTCCTGAATGCAAGAAGTAACAATATTTTGGAGAATCCTGTCTTGTTCTGTGGGAAAATTCTTTCTCTGATTAAGAAATCATATTTTTTTAAGATTGCCAGTAGTAAAAACACATAACCAAGCAAAACCCCAAACTCACTTGGAGAGATATGGTTTTAACCAGAATATTGCAAGAATTAGAATATCCAGCACGACCCCCAAACAAAAGGGAAAAAAACCCTGACCAAACATAGTGCAACCTTTTGTAGTATAAATAAGAATATAAATTAGGAAATGCAGGGATGATTCCTTGTTTGCGACAGACTCAAAGCAATACCAGGATTTCTGTGTTTATACATGTAAGCTGATGTAAAGGGGAGAATACAGTTGGGAAAACTTGATAATTGTAGGAACCATTGTCCAGTTGCTACACTGGGACACTCGTTGTCTTTATGGCTCAGTGCATGCCCTGTCAGGGTGGGTTTGAGTGACAGTAAACCAAATTTCTCCGAGAAATTGCTAGGCATTAGTCTTACCAGAGCTCTTTTGAAGTTTTCCACCAGTGCCAGGCACAGCAGCAGATGTGTTTGTAGAGGAAGTTTTCCAGCCATCAACAGCTTTGCTGAGCTTGTAGCTTGGCTGAGCTGCTGAAAAAAAGCCGAGAAGTACTTCAAAGCTATATTGTGGAACTCAGAATATAAAGAGTGTCTTTTAGAGCTCAGGATGGATGACAGAAATATTTCAGAAGAAAACGGAGAACACTGAAGATTCCCACAATTAGTTTCCCTAAACTGGATTTAAAACTCACTCCCTGACTCCTTCGGTTGAGACTCAGCACTTGGAAACTAGAGAATATGACCAGTGTGAGACAAAGAAAATAGAATTATTATAAACCATTAGGATACATGAGGGACTGTTTTTTTTTAATCTATACTGATTGTCATTTAATTTCAGTAGAAACACAACAGTGTTTTACAAGACCCATATTCTGAAACAGTAGTCACTCATCATTTGATATTCTTTTTTAAGTCACAAATTTAAGTTACAGGCAAACTTCACACCAAAATGAACTCAATCTCTATTAAAATGCAGAGCGGTAAAATACAGATAGTTTCTGAAAAGTCTTTTCAATATAAATATTTTGCTTATTAACTTTGTCTTAGGTTCCATAAACAAATGCTAAAGTATTAGGTCAATATGCTGTACAAAGAGGTCTGAGGTTATGCACTGTAGCTAGTCCAGATATATCTGTACACAAGTCATTATACCATTGATCATAATCTCTTACGAAAAGATGGGTTTATACTTTCCAGGTTGAGTGGAGAAATGATTTTTTCATGGATCAGTGAATATATCAATAACTGCCATAAGGCTTTCTCTACTTTATGCAGAAGAATCAGGGACTGTTCTGACAACATAAGAAGAAAACAGATTATGGGAAACTGTTCTAGCATACCTTCTAAGGACAAATACCTTGGTGCATTTTCTTTGTTGAGAAATCTGAACACGTGGAGAATTATGCAGAGACTGCAGAAATTTTTCACAGAAGTCTACTTTAATCTTACCTGTTAGAACACATACAGATTGCTTGATTACAGCAGTAAGCTGTATAGTATTTGTATAGTTTTGGGGATCTTATTGACAGTTAAAAATCATAAACTTCATAGGTAAAGCAGCTTTGTGTATTCACACAATACATTAACACTGTTTTAAATTTGAGATTAGAATGATATTATGTTCAGAAAGTAATTTTTTTCTGTTGTTTCTCAGTGAGCATCCATGCTCCCTGAGCAGTATTCCCATTGAAACCCTAGCGCTCATTGAGAAAACATCAAACAGAATGAGTGCCTAGGCTGTGAAACACCACTCCCAACCCTTGTACAGCACTACTAAATGGATAAGAATTGGTCTATAGTCTTCTTTATTATTTTCAGTACAGCAGTGTAACTCTATTGACAATGTTCATAATAAACATAAATTGTTTGAACATTGATAGTGTATCAGAAACTTTTAATTTTATCTTTGAAAAGCTGCCAACTATATGCAAATATAAAGGAAAAAGGAGTACCCTTGTTCCTATCCAGTACTGTAACTTAGAACATGCATTTTCCAAGGAAGTATGCTGTAAGTGAAATGGCTTTCAAGACTAAATGCTGTATAGCCAAGTTTTCAATCACTTCCCTGAAAAAATAGTTTCAGAACTACAGAAAACATTCAATTTTATCTCACAAAATGGATATATGTGTATATTTCAGGGGAAATGGTCCTAATACATTTTCCTCATACAAGAAATTATCTTTTTGACAATTGACTTATTGCATATTTATTTTCAAGTGGAGCATTTTTATTATCCTCTTTATTTATTTATCCTTTTCTTTTTGCAGACTCCCCATCTTTTGAGTAATGTGTACTGGTTTTGCTTCTTAGAAGTCAGAGAAAATGTTGAGATAGAACAGATATAAAAGACTGATAGAATACAACTGAGCTGAAAGCTGTTGGAGTTGACTTAGCTGATATAGGCTGGTAGACAGGGGAATATATTGGGAGGAAGATGAAGTTGAATAATCTTGGGAGAAATTCAAAGCCAAAATTTGTCTTCCATTAAACACTGGGAAGTTGAGTAACAGGTAACTGTGGTGTAAAAACTTGCTCAGAAAGGTCAAAGGGAGCTTTTGAATAATTACACAGATGAAAAAACAGAATGATTCTAACTTCTCATGATTTAGAAGCAGGAGCAGTTCCAGTTTCCAGGAACCTGATTTATAGGTTTTGAGCTCCTAAAGGAGTCTAGTTTTTGTTTTCATATCCAACTTCTGGCACATTCCCCTGAGACACAGAAACAAACTATTTTCTTGGAAATGCTGATCAAATCCATAACAATTTCCCTGACAAATGAAACAGGAGAAAGTTATTTTAGGATTTGGCTGTATCACACAGATTTTACTTCATACAGAGCCTCCTAGAGGGCACTTGTAATATTTAAGTTTTTTCCAGATGCATCCATGACACTGATTTTCAGAGTAATTCTTCCTGTACTGTTCCATGCTGTCAAAGCAGAAGTTGTTAATACTACATTGTGTGAAACAGATGATTTGCCAAGCCATATCAAGCCACAAAATCCATTGACTTAGGTTTCTTGTTTAACTGACCCATTCCTCATGATTCAGAGGCCTATGAACTATCTATGATGCTTGTTTAGGCCTTAGGTCAGGAAGTTACCTCTGGTCAGCATCTGATTTTAGAAGTCTCTGAGAATTCTGTGCTTTATATGACACTAGCTTGCTGTTTATATTGATATTTTGCTCTAAAATTGAGGCACTAGAGCAGTTTGGATTTACTGTTCCATAATTTCCACCATAGTAACGGCTAATCATAGAGTTAAGCAAAAAAAATTATAAGGCAAGAGAAAGAAGTCAACTAATGCTCTGTGCATTGATGAAACTATTTATTTTACAGATCTGTTATTACTACAAAGGATTGCGATTTACTAGCAGCAGTTGTTTGGAATCAGTCAGTAAATGGAAATACTTTATAACTAACATCTGAAACATGAGACGCACCTGCTAATTGTATATTACATCTTTGAATGAAAAATCACATTTTTCATGTCTTCTCTAACATTTGTGGTACTGAATTACTGACTTCATTTTCTGAACTTAAATAGAACGTCCTGACACATGGTCAGCTTATGACAGTGATTAATTGGTATTAATGTACTTGTTCGGTGTTCTGTCAAGGATGACTGGGTATGGGCTGTTAAACTTGTGATCTCCCGCTTTCACACAGTGAGCAAATAGGAACACAGAGAGGAGGATTTGTGGGCTTGCTTTGCCGTATCTCAAATGACAGCTGTGTAAGAGAAGTCAGAAATTTTTTAGTTCCATTGGAGTTTTGGGTCAGGTCTTCGTAGACCTTCTTCATAAATCTGATTAGTTCTGCTTTGTCAGTACAGTCGCCACATTGTAGAAGTTGAAGATTAGTCCATAATCATTAGTAACTCTAAATTAGATTTATTTGTTCTTTTTTATACCAACTCTCCTTGAAGCTGAATTCTGATTTTAGTCCTCAGAATCTTGTTCTTTATTTTTTTTTTATTTTAATCAAAGCAGTAGGCATAAGATAGAGGAACAGGACTTGGAGAGTCTATAGTTTATTTCTAGCTTTTTCATAAACATTTTGCAAGTCTTTGCATCAATTATTTTTACCTTATAGTAAAGAAATGCTCATGAAAAAGGGCTCTTTATGTTTCATTTTGTCTAGGTTAGTTCAATGGGCCTATCCAAGTTCTGGTTTTCTGTATGTAAGCAACAAGCACGTTGTTATTATCCTGAGACATCTAAACATACAGCATGGATTTAGTTTGAAGATATTTTGCAAACAAATATATACAAGATATTATACATAAAAGTCCTTTGAATATAATGTTTCACAAAATCAATGAAAGGGTGTGTAAAAGTTGTAATCAGTGTAGTATATGACACTATTAATATAACATAATTTTATATAATAAAAAAATATGTTTTCTCTTCTTTGACTTTGTCACCATAACCCACTTGTGACCGTTACCAGCTTTCTGTGCCTTTATTATTGTGCAAAGTTAAGTAAACTGCAGAGAATCATAAAGGGATAAAAACAGTTTTGAAAGACCCATTTTCAGATGAAATCATTAAATTGTGCTGATAGTGATCACTCTTTTCTTCATGTAAAAAGTCTCTTTGGTCTTCCAGTGTTAAAAGTATCCTCAATTTCACTTGCCTTAAATAGGACAGTGGGAGGGAGAACAAAATCTTCCAATCATATTCTGCTTTTATCTGCATCAAAAGTATAATCAAACACCTGAAACAGAATTATCACAGCTAACATGTAGACTGGGTAAATAAAATATATATCTCATACTCAAGAGATCCTAGAGATTTGGGGTTGGCAATTAAAATAATGTCATAAAGTCACTTTTCATAAAGTGCTGAGTATCTTTTGTCTCTAAATCATATTTGTTTGGATCAGTTCAAGATTAGTACCCCAATCCTAATGCAGTATCACCAAATAAACTTCCGTCTGTCTATACCATCCAACTTTGTAACTTAATACTGTTCATTTGTGATAGTTTCAGGAAATTTCTAGATCAGATATCCTTGTACTTTGTAAGCGACCGCCTTTGTGTGCAATGAAATGACTCATACTAATCACGAGTGCTGCGGTGTAACACCAGGGCCCATTGTCTGCTGCTAATGCACCCAGCCGATCTAAAGCCTTGTATTTCAGTTCTCTTAAAAGCACTTACTGTTGGCATCACCAAATCAGAGAACGATTAAAAAGGGTACAACATGTAATTCTTTGTGGGTTTTTATAGCTTTTTTTACATGGAGGAGGTAACAGATTCTTCAGAATTGTCAGGACTATCAGACTAGGGAGAAATTAATTCTAGGGAAAAGGTTTCTTAAAAGCATGAAGCAACTTACAGATGGAGATTGATTAGTAAAGCTTGCAGGCCTGCTTTACTTCAGCTCCACTGAACTATTTCCAGGTAGGATGTTTTACCGTTCTTGTCAGAGAAATGAGTACTGATGGAAATGTAAATATCTTAGAAGAAATAGAAGTTGTAACAATTAGTTTGACAGAGTAGGCTGTAGAGATGGAATTGTCTTCTGTGTTTAGATAGAAAACTATGCTGCAGAGGGGAATGCTCCAGGACTACTGTTTTCCTTGTGCCTGTCTCATTTCACTAAAACATGTAAATGGAAATGAGTTTTAGTGTCAGCATCTTGAAGTTTAGTTATGAATAGTTACTTCATCATGAAAAATGTCTATTTTGATTTCATAAATTGTCTTGACACAGTTTAACATCTTTTCACACTGCACAGTGTATGTCATTCAGTTTTTTTTTATTTTTCTCGTTTCGGTTATGTGGAAGTGCTAACGTTAAAAGCAGAACACAGCCACAAAGATCGGTTAGTTTTCCATCACTTACTAAGTATTATGCTTAACATAGTCTCTTTCCAAGCACTTACATACAACTAAATGCTGTCATGAATAAAATTCTTAAGAGTAACTGAATTCTTCTTGTGAGCTACTAATGAAAAATTATGTATAAATATGATTTGTCATTGAAAATGACAGTTGGAGAAATTGGGTCATTTGTTAAGCTAGATCTAGTAACCAGGCCCAAACTTATTTTTTTCAGCTGGTACAGAAGATTATTGTGTATCAAAAGAAAAATCATGAAAAAGAGGCAATGATGGCAGGGGTGACTGTTACAGAAGTTGTCACTGTCTGACTTAGCAGGTTGATTTTATTTTTATCATATTGTGCAGTCTCCTCTATCTGGTCTATAACATCAATAGAGAAGTTTCTCTCTTCTTCCTCATTGATCATCCCTGATGCATGGTTGAACACCTTATTCGTGTAAATCCTTCTGAAGTGTTCCACATTGGCCTCACCCCATTGTTAGAAAGCTGGCGTGGTGCCTTTGAGTTGGGATCTAAAACTTATCAAGAATGTGCTCCCCTCGGATTCTTTAATGTACGTTGTGAGGGGCCCTTTTTATAGTTTCTAATGAGCTGTCCCACAAATGCGCTGAACATTGTCATCAGTCACTTCAAGGTGCTCCTTATCTGCTTTTCCATTCCCTCCAAGAGACAGTTAAGTAAGAATATTCTAAGTCCAGCAAGAAAATTGCTCCTTATGCAAGTAGCTTTTTTCAAGGTTATGAGAAGGATGTGTATGAGTTCTTTGGGACACCAGTAAGAAGGTCCTGCCTATAAAAAGTGTATAGCATCATGACCAGCTTCCTCTTATTGAGGAATAATTATTTTTGAAATTATCAGACAGGCAGTCCAGCACTGGGAACACAGAATTTCATTTCTTGTGTCCCCAGATGTTGTATCTATGTTATAACCAGGCAAGGTGATAGAGGAATTTCATAGATGTCACAGGCTCCAGGAGGCCATAGCAAAGAAATTACTTTATTCTTGCAGTTTTGTAAAACATTTGTTAATTATTAACAGTAAATAAACCATAAAAACTCATGTGTGGACTGCATCATTACTGGAACAATCCTGCTTTCCTCCCAAAATTAAAGGTAATGCAGCTAAGTATCTTCAATAAATGCACAGAGAGTTAAAAATTTCAATCCTGGTTCTGCCATCAAGATTTTGGGGTTTGGGCCTAACAATGAAATTCATTCGATTTTTGTTTCTGTCTTGAAAAGGAGGATAAAGCTTGCCCTGTGGAGGACTGAGGGAACGTTTCTTTCTACAAAGGTACAAGTATTCACAGCAATAGTAAAGTAACTTCAAGGTATCAGCTGCTCTTTGTATAGTTTCCCCTACGTCTTGATTAGGGTAGTCAAAGAAAGTGATTTCTAAATATGCACAATATGTTCAAATGAAACCTTGGTTTGCAAACTGAGTAGTGAACAACCACCTCCCCTCAGCCTCCTCTTTTCCAGGCTAAACAATCCCAGTTCCTCCAGGTGTTCCTCATAAGACTTGTGCTCCAGATCAGCTCCGTTGCCCTTCTCTGGACATGCTCCAGCCCCTCAATGCCTTTCCTGTAGTGAGATACTCAAAACTGAACACAGTATTTGAAGCACAATCTCATCAGAATAGAGGTAGACAATCAGTTCCCTACTCCTGCCATCCACGCCATTGCTGGTACCAGCCAGGACGCTATTGGGCTTCTTGGCAACCTGGGAACACTGCTGGCTTATATTCAGCCGTCTGTCAAACAGCACCCCAGGTCCTTTTCCAACAGGCAGAAGTTGTCAAATAATTTCAAATTTAGCAATGGAAGAATACACTCTTACTGTTCTTGCATGTTCTCTGGCTTGTCACTATTGGCAGTCTCCTCGAGGGGCTGCAGGTCTTAGATTCAAAGGAAGTTATGGCTACAGTCTTGTAATTGCTAAATATCTATGCCCATATATATGACTGCATAATTGACTTTTAAAACCTAATCCATTGCCTTTTTCTAATCATTGCAAACTACTAGTGATAGAAGTTCAGATCTATATATTCCTTCATGTCAAGTAAAGATCTGTTATTTGAAATAGTCAGTCTTAAAAGATTGATCAAGTTCACTGGATTTCAGAAGATAGAGGTAAAGATTTCATTTAGGCCATTAGTTCATGACTTCACTGCGGTTTCATTAAGCAATTAAAGCAGCTACCTTTTTATTTGATCATTAGACCAGCGCCCCCTGCCCAGTTTTGTTTTCAATTAAAAGAATTTTGTGCCGCTAGCCTCCTATTGAACCACCAATAATAGATATTCAGAAGTAGCTGAATGACTGCTAGTTTATTTTAGATTTTAAGGAGGTTTCACTAAGGTTGGGCATTTCATTTCAGACATTCCCATTCTGCATGCTTTCAAGAATGTTGTAATTCTCTGTTCTAGAAGATGATTTAGAAAACATCCAAGTATTGCATGAAGTGGCTGTGTCTTACAGATGTTATAGTCAGGCTTTGAGACATAACAATATCCCGTGTGTTCCTCAGTAGACCTTTAGTTGCTAGTTTTGTCTAGCAAAGCCCTGCAGCTTTGGATGGCTGCTTTCTGCATTTATTTTTTTTTCTCTTTTCATAGCAGAAATCAAGCTGCTTTAGGAGGAGCGCCACTTCCTAAGTGGACCAGAGATAGTAGACTGATGTTACGTGATAGATGAAGAGATATTTTGATATATAATAGGTTGGTCCTTATGCCTGATTTTTAACCGCTATATCTTTTGCAGCTGAATGAAGTTAAAGCATGTTATGAGCAGATTTAATGGAGCACAGGGAGGAAGCAATCACACAGAAAGGAATTACAGAATAGGGTCGTGGCAACTGTAATGCTGTGACACTGCCTGCTGACCTACAGTCCATTGGCAAGGCACCTTGAAGGGTCATTTGTTGGTATTTTCCTCAACTACAAGCGAGATATTGGTCAATTGTCACGTTATCTGAGCAGTTTCCGTTTCAGCTTTTTATCATTTAGACACTTGTGAAGTTGCTAACGCAAATTAGTTGGATGGATGATACTACAGTCTCATTCAAGCATGGTTTTAGTTTATATTGATGAAAGTACAAAATTTCTTCAAATAGTAAAAATAATGTACTGATATTTCCCTTTTTCCGATAGCTGCAAGTGAGTATTGTATATTGCGTTGAAAATGGTAACTGTTGAATTGAAAAGATCAAATGTGAGAATACCCCAGCTTTATAAATGCTTTTTCTTTTTTTTCTTTTTAAGTGTTGGATAAATGAATGGATTAGCTAACAAAGGTGATTGAAGTGAGGGTTTGGATGCCCGCCTACACATTGTGAGGTGCAGCTTCGCCAGAAATAAAAAAAAAAAAATAAAAAAAGGAAAAAAATGAAAAAAGAAACCCAGAGGCTTTAGCCCCTCAGGCAAAGCTAATGTTGATGCTAATTAAGTCAATGGACCTTGGATCAGGCCCACTTTCCTGAGGGAGGTATTTGTCCTCATTTTTCACTTGTGCAGTTTGAATTCAAACTACTGTATCTTTCTGTCACTATGAACAAAGTTACCTTTAAAAAGTCATCTATGAATATCATTGTGGAGATTGACTTTTATCTTAACCCTGTAGGTCAACAGTATAAAAAATAAGAGCATTCAGATTCAGGTCTCTTTGACCTTTTCAGACTACATGAATCTGCTTAATATTTTACAGCTGAAAACCATTTTACAAGAGGAAAAAACAATTATTGCAGAATAGATCTAAGTAATAGAATGTGATTGTTGAAAATGGGAATATCACCCTTTAATTACCATTGTCAAAAGAAGATTATTTAAATACATTGCATTATCTACATGTGCCTTTTTTGCACAATATTATTAACACTGTCATTTTTTAACAAAATGTTACAGGGAAACTAACCTGCTAGGAGGTATTCAGGGGGATTAGTGTGTTGCCAGCTGCTGTTGGTTCTTACTGCCTAAACTCTGCTGCAATAAATGATCAGCTCTAACTACATTTTTTTCCTGCCTTCGCTGTTGCATTTTGAGTTGTGCTGTAGCTCAAAGCCATTTCCTTTTCATTTGTATTCCACCAGATTATACAGTTAGCTGATTGGTGCACCCTCGTTAGCCAGATGGATTATTTCCATTTGGATTCCATCATTTTACTGAAAACTCATGAAAATGCACATTGCAAAGCTTAGCAGATGAAATAAATAGAAGTAAGGATATGTAGCTTATCAATTGCTCACCTCAGACTAGCCTTGCATCCTCTTCGGAGAAGCTGTCCCAGCATGAAGAAATTCTCAATCAGTTTCAGCTACATCTGGTCACAGAAACAATAAATCCTTGGGCTGTCTGGTTCTGCTTAGTGTTTCGTAGTCAGAAAAAGAGCCCTAATATACCAAAGGGAATGATGAGCACATGTCATAGTTGATATTGTGTCTCTAAATGCTAAAGGATTATAACAGTGTAATTACCTAGCCAGGTATATTTGACAGTATAATCAAATGTTTTCTTATTGCTCTCCTGAAAGATTTTGTTCTCTTACCTAGTTTACTGTGCACATTCATTCCATGATTATTACAGAAGTAGCTGGTACACATCCCCCACGTTGTGTTAGGTTTCAATAAAGATTGTGGAAGGCTCATTTGTTTCTTGATCAGAGCTCCAGAAGGTAAATGTCTAAAACAACTTTAATAAGTATCTTTGTTTCTCCTGAGTGTTGCATCCATTCCTTTTGCTGTCCCTTGATTTCTTTACATTTCATTCAATGTAAAATATAGAGGATCAATGAAATCATATTCATTACAAACTTAGAAGTAAGAAGGTATGAAAAATATTAATTAGTAAATAGGAGTAAGCAAAGACTGCAGCTTTTGGTAGTACTGTTTGTTGTTATTCCCTAGCTTTAGCAAATATAAGAAAGATAAGGGTAGGGAATATAGCACTACAGGGTCCATATTTCTTACTGTAAATTTACTCACACAGCTCTGGGTGATGCACAAGAGTGTCTCCAGAGAAAGCTACCAAGCTTGTCATCTTCACTGCTCCTAATGCTGCACCCTGTAGTTCTACACTGCTCTTCGGCATCTCCTGTTAGCAGCCAGCTCATAACGTGTACGGCTTATAATCAAAGAGAAGGTGAAAAAGGGAAAGTGAAGTAACAGAAGTAAGGTAAAATGTAGGCTTTTCTGGATTGCCTTCTCATTTCTCTCTCTGTGTTGTCGTGTGACCTGAGGTTGCTCTCTGGTGTGTCTGCCCTGCAGCATGTAATTGCCCCAGAGTCACCTGGGGCTCAGCAGTGACTGTGTTGGAGCACAGAGATGCCAAAACTATCAGAGTCTCTTTGAGAGCCAGGGGCCATCTAGGTACAATAGCTATTAAAAATCCATACATGTGCAGATTTGTCCTTTGACTAATCCTGTCATTTAGATATGGTCTCTGGAGCTATTCTAGAAACTGAAACTTAAGTCATTAATGTGTAGTAGTGATAATACTGTGACTAAATTAATTTGTAAATTTATGTTAAGTAAGTAAATAAATAATTAAATCCTTACCAAAGGAAAAAAATAATAAAACCAATGTCTTCTAATGTACAGCCTCCTGGCCTAGCCACTCATCTTCAAAAAGTGCTTCTCAAGTGTGAAGGGGAGGATGTTCCAACTAACTTGATGAATAGTAAATACCTTTGTTTCATCTATGGAAGGGGAATACTCAATTGGAACAAGCTGAGAAATATTTCATAATCATTAATATTTCTAAAGATTATTTCTAAATGCTAAATAGTTGTTTTATACCTAAGATCATATTTATTTATGTGTTCTCGTAGAGTTCTGAATATACAATTCCATGTTTACTTTGAACATGTATTATTGATATCGGGGTAAGGAATGTCATTGCGTTAGTTTGACTACATAGAGAAAGGCAAAGGTTTTTACCTAATGAGAGATGTTTATTTTCTTTCAAGCACCTTTATCAGAACCTGCAATAAATTACAATTCTAATCCTTGTAGATGTGATTTATCTTAAAAGCAAACAAAAGAAGAAGAAATTTTTGGCTCTCTCACTTGTGGAACCTTTTTATCTCTTAAAAAAGATAAAGAATAAAGTCATGTAGCCACATAATCTGACATAAAGGAACAGGAATGAAATGAGAGGTCTTTCACCTGGTGGCTGCTTATTCAAATTCAGTCTAGACAAGGAGAGTCATAAAGCAAAAACAAGGTGCAGGAGTTTGTGTTAGTTGCATGGGGTGGCTTTGAGTCCCTGCTGCCTTCCATGGGCGTGCGTCATCTTTGCAGGGTCCCTGGAACCATAAACTCCTCTGCAGTCTTGCCAACTTCAGACACAGAAGCCAGAAAGGGTTAGTTTTGAAAGCTTGAACGTTCATTACAGTTATAGAGAACAGCCTGTCACAGAGGGGAACTGCAAAGATACTTTCACTCATATTGCACATGTTTTTACAGAACTTAGAAAGCTGGCAAACAAGCTACTTTGCTGAGGGCTGAAATTTTGTGTGAGCATGTGTGTACACATGTGAATGCACAACTTTTTTCCTTATGGATGCGGATTTCCTCATGCTAGAAAAATTGGTACAGCTGTTGATCCATTATTTTTTATCACATTCCTCTGTACTTTGCATCTTTTTCAAGTGTGTCTTTCTAAGCAAAAGAAAAAAAAAAGGCATTTTTAAATATATTCAGTTAAGGAATTACCTTTGAGTCACATAGCATTTGTATCAGTTGCATAAAGAGGCTGTTGTATGTAAGGTAAAATACTAGAAGAGATAAAGACAGATATTGACTATCACCCCTAAAAAAGAGCTGGAAATACACAGCAGAAGCTGTCCAGCAGAAAGCATACCATATCAGCTCCTGCAGGGTATTTTCATTTTCATCGCTGCTGCTGCTCTGGCTTCACAATTTTTTTTTTTCTTTATGTCTTGCACAGGACAGAGCAATGATGTTTGGGAATTGGTCTCTGGTAGATTTTTCAGGCTGTAACCTCTTCACTTCTGCATCATAACTGTTGCCTCAAAATGGAGGTGGAGCTGGAAAAATGGGGTTTGAGATTTTATTCACTCTTATTTTGCTCTTCTACTATAATGTCTTTTAATGACTTCCTTTAGTTTTACATAGTCTGCGATGTTGTCGTAAGATACAAAAAAGGATGCAAGTTGACTTAGTCATAGTAAAGTGGAAGAAAAATAAAGTAATGACAACAACTTTACAGAGTGATAGAATAATTTAGACTGGAAGGGATCTTTAAAAGTCACTTAGCCCAACCCCCCTGCAATGAGCAGGGACAACTGCAACCAGATCAGGTTGCTCAGAGCCCCATCCAACCTGACCTTGAATGTTTCCAGGCTTGGGATATCTCTGGGAAACCTATGCCAGTGCCTCACCACCCCCTTGTATCCAGTCTAAGTGTCCCATCCCTTAGTTGGAAACCGTTGCCCCTTGTCTTCCTTATATCTAATCAAAATCTCTCCTCTTTCAGCTTAATAACATTACCCCTTGTCCTATCACTTCATGCCCTTTTAAAAAGTCCCTCTTCATCTTTCTTGTAGGCCCCTTTCACTACTGCGAGGCCAATATAAGGTGTCCCACGAGCCTTCTATCCTGTGGGCTGAAAAAGCTCTGTCAGCCTTTCTTCATAGGAGAGATCTTTCATCCCTTGGATCATTTTTGTGGCCCTCCTCTCAGCTCACTCCAGAGGGCCCCCTTTTCATTAAAACTGCCCAGCAGATAAAAACATCTTATCCAGAGTACAGTTTTTTTAGTCCTAGTACACATTAGCATATTTTAGAAAAAGCAGGGCATATTTTCTCAAACTCAGCACCACAGAGGAAGGTTGAAGTGCTGGTCACATTTTTTTTTCTGTGGTAGGTACTGCAATCCACTTTTCCTTCTTTTCACTCTCTTTCCTTCAGCAGAGACATTCTCAGTTCCTTCTGGTCTTTTTTAGGCTAGGTATGGCCTTTTTAGCCAAATGTCCCTGTTTAGAAGGATGGACAAACATAGGTTAAATGCTTATCTATGTAATCACAATGACTAAGATTAAGATTATTTTGATGTGAGAAGTAGTAAAAGTCAATTAGGCATATGTTTTCAGCTGCCACAAGAGCAACACAATCAGAGATTTCTGTGGAGTGTTTATATGGGATGCGTGTACAGAATCACACAGAATGATCAGGTTGGAAGAGACCAACTGGATCGTCGAGTCCAGCCATTCCCACCAATCCCTAAATCATGCTCCTAAGCACCTCGTCTACCCTCATCTTAAACACCTCCAGGGACGGTGACTCAACCACCTCCCTGGGCAGACTGTTCCAATGCCTAACCACCCTCTCCATGAAGAACTTTTTCCTAATCTCAAGCCTAAATCTCCCCTGGTGGAGCTTGAGGCCATTCCCTCTCGTCCTGTCCCCTGTCACTTGTACAAGTGGATGGTGATATATTTTCTCATTCCTACACAGCTGAGGAAGAGAGTAACAGAGTGGCTTGGGTGGGCACCAGGCCTCCAGCCAGGATCAGCTCTCCACAATCACCAAACGCCTAGAAAAGTCATTGTCATTGTGATTACATAGATAAGCAAGAACCGCTCATCTCCAGCATTGTTTTAGAAATATCCAGTCCTATGCAACAGTGATGTGGAGCTCCTGGCAAGTTATGTCCTGTCCTCTCAGATATCAGTGTTGGATGCAGCTAGGGGGGCTGCACTCTTCGTGACAATACTTGCCAAAGTGCTCCCACTGCTATTGCAGTTTCAGATAAGTGGTTAAAGTAACGTGTTGTGGTCTAGCACTTTGGGCTGTGTAGCAGTAGTTGAGTTCTATGGATGTTATAGTGGTTGTGATTCCTTTTTTATTTCTTTGTAGGAGTTGTTAGGATTTTACATTATGTTATACCTGGCACAGACTCCAAAAGTTGATAATTCCACTTGCTTAGTTATAGCCTCATCAATTGAATGTGTTTTGATTGCTATCTTTGGAACAAAGGGATTAATTTCATAGTGTGACTGTTTTATTCCCACTTTATCTTGTTAGAGTTGCTGAACATAGAATGTGTAGAACAAATCAACAAACAAGAAAGGTTGAGCATTAAAATTTACAGGAGCACAGTTAGAGAAAAAAAGAATATAAAGAAAAATTCTGGGGCCTGTTACAAGAATTAACAAGCTCTGGCCTTCTCAAAAAAAAACCAATGGAGTAACTATTTACATTGTTTTAACAAAGAGCCAAAATTGACTGAGGCTTTTTGAAGTGAGTTTGGATTCCTCCTTCCCAGTTTCTTTTCTGCTATTCCCTTTTGTAGATTGTGCCAATAGCGAGGCTGTGTATATATTCCCTTTAGATGCGTATATGCACACATACCACCATTCACATGCTCAGATACATGGATAAACACAGAGCATTGCCTTTATTGGTGCTAACAGCACTTAAATGAACAGGAACAGCACAGCCCACTCCCCAAATCATTAGGAAATTGAGTATTTAGTGTCTGTGTATACAAGTATACATTTATAAACTCTATCTGTCTTGATTCATAGCCACAGACATATTTGCAGAGCCTTCAAACCTGGAGCTATAAAGCTCTGCAAAATTGATGCCCTGATGCTTGGTTCCTTCATCTCTAGTCTTGGTTTTTTTGCAGTTTCCAGTTTCCTGCTGCTTGCCAGCTAGTGCAACTTTGATTGAAGTTCTCACTTCCTCGGTTGTCTTAAGCCCTACACTGAACCATAAATCCAAACAGAATCTAAGCCCAGAACCTCAGCTCTGTTTACACTGTCTCTGTCTCCAGCCTCCCATCTTTCCAGGACTCAATGGCCAGGTGAGCCTGAAATTTGTTAGCAAATCACTCACACACACAGACACACAAAGATGCTGGAGAGCTTTTAGGTCTTGGCCAGAGAAGTGTACTCAAGAGCGGCTTCTTTGTACACAATCAGCCTTTCCTTTTTTTTTTAATATTAAACCTCTTTTCCACCTTCCCATGCTTGATTCTCCCCAATACACCTTGATTTTAAGCATTCCTTTGCATAATCCTGTAAACTGCTTAAAACATCCCATAAATTTTGTACAGTCCCACAGTCCCCTCACCAGAAAAAAGGATCATTCCTCTGAGACTCAGTAATCGTGTTTGACCCTTTCTTATCAGTTCTTCATGACTTTGAATGGTTCCTTCAATGGCCTGTCATTCTCGGCCTTGACAGTTCAATCTTTCATATTGTCTTCATTATCTCCTGTTTCTTAGAGTTTGTATATCTAGGTGTGATTTATCGCTTTTTGTGTCTCTTGTCTTTGTTTTTGTGCTGAATAGTCTTTAACAGGATACCCTGTCAACCCACATGTCCTTACATGCCAGGTATTTTTTTGGTATTGGCAATTTAGTATAGATTCAGATTTTATCTGTTCTTTCATAGCCAAAAAAAACCTAATGGGAAATCATAAATCTGGATGTATGTTGAACCCTGGCTAACATGACAGAAATATGTATGCACATTCTTTTATATAAACTAGCCTTGCGTAGTGATAGAGATCCAGTATTATTTGGGGTATGGAAACTTCCTTTTCCCCTGCATGTCACTGAAAGCTTTATGTGTACATCTAGTATCGAAAGAGTACGGCAGGGCACAATAACATTAAATGTTAAGATTTTATGCTGAGTACATGCATATGATTGGAGTAAGGTCAAGAGCAGATTCATGTGTGAAACTGTGAGTCACTGGTCTATGAATTACAGGGCAAATTGACCCCTAGGCTGTGAATTGTCTGTGGGATGGAGAACTCTCTTCTTTGGTTTGTACAGCACAGAATACGGTGCCATTAAAAGCAGCCACTATCAACTACAACAGCAGCCTTACATTCTGTGCAATCGTTGCGGCTGCCTTGTGTTTGCAGGCAGCCACAAGTACCAAAATGTAAGATCACAGAGTGATTAAGGTGAAGAGGAGAGGAAATGAGTTTGTATGTTGTGTGAGCGGCGAGATGGAAGGAACAGTGCAAGTGGCTGAAGTGCAATAGGAAGCTTTTCAGTTCAAGGTCATAAATATGAATCTTTCCCAAGCTGGCAGTGACCAAAAGCCCTAACCATCCGAAAGCAACATCACCCGATAATGACAGAGATTGGAAGCAGGAATTTAAAAAGACATGAAAAGCTTTTGAAAGTGCCCTTGCAGGCTAATACTGTTACTCCACTGAATAAGTCTCTTGAAGGCTGTGAGTCTGTGGCCATTTATCTGGTAGGCTTGCTATTCATCTCCTTTGAGTGTAGTGTAAATGCACTGTATTAGGGTCATGATGAGAGCAAACGTAAAACGTTTAAATATTAGAAATGAGTTAGCCAACTGTCCAGCAGGAAAGTGCAGGCTATTGCAAGTGCAAACACAAAGAAAGCAGGGAAACAAAAGACAGCGTTTGGAAAGGGGTAGCTGCACTGGGACTTGTGATCTTACAAACATATCTGTTAAGGAGGAGGGACTGTTTGATGGTACATAAGACAGCTTTTCTCTTGCAAAATAAGGAGAAAATATTGAGTATTCTTTTAAAAAGGCGTTTCCCTGATTCCAAAATACTTTACAGACTCAAAAAGCAAGAATGTACAGAAACAAAATCATGTGTGCAATGTTCATAAGCTTAAAATGTTGATAAACAGGAAATTGTGATGGAACAGACTGAGGAAAAGTCATACTGCTTTTATTTCTGAAGGTTTGAGAAGGAAATACTGAGTGAACAAACAGTAAAGAAAAGGTTGGAATATAACACTGCGAGTGTATTTTACTATTGAGACAGATAAAATGATCTAGATTACCTTGCCTTAATGCCTCTAAAGAAAAAACGAGATAAGGAGGAAGGGTTTGCAAACAGTACTGGCAAAAAAGCAGATATTTCTTCATATTTTACTATTGAAACAACACTTCTCATCGCCGCCTGTGATGAAGGTTTAAAATCTGAGTCCAAATGCAGATATCAGTTTGACATTTAGTTTTTTCCTTTAGCAGAAACAGGAACCTCAAATCTATGCACAGCATTTGGAAGTATGAAATCTGTATGTAAAATAGGAGATATAATTTTCTTCCTGCCTCCTTTTTACCAGAAAGGCAGCGAGTGTAGTTGATAGGCTTTTAATAAATACTCTTTTAATTACAACCTGGGGGAAAAAAATAGCACATTAGTGAGACTTGTATGGAACAGGATACGGTGCTCCAGAATGTATTGTGTGGGGGGTTTACTTTCCTGTTCCTTTTGGCTATATTAAGGAAAAAGATCTTTTCTTCTGGAATGACAGAATAGTTCACATTGAAAAAGACCTCTGGTGGTTGTGTGGTTTGTCCTGCTCCTCAGGGCAGGACTGAGTTAGCTAAGGTTTTCATTGTCTTGTCCAGTCTAGTTCTGAGTATCTTCAAGGGTGGAGATACCCCAGTCTCTAGGCAAATTATACAAGTGTCTGAATGATAATGCCACAGAGGAGTTCTTTGTAAATTTAAATGCAAATCAAAACTAATCTGGAGAAGCAGCTCAACGCTATTTGAGATCAGAACCTTGTTCAATTTGCAAAAGATCTGGAATTTAAAAAAAAACTATTAAATCTTCCTCATTGTTGCTTTGTGTGAAAGCAGTAGTTTAACTGTGTTAGTCTAAGATTTTTCTTTACAGAGTAACTTGCGTCCTCTAATACCTAGGCTGGAGTAAGGTGTAGTAGCACTTATCATCTCTAATTCGAAGTCTTGTATTGCTATGGCCACAGAGTACCTCTGGCTCAAATTTTTCATTTACAAAATTTTCTCCCAGAACATAAGCATTATTTGGAAAGAAACATATGTATTTAGAACCTGTGAGAATTTTTTTTTTCTTCCCATAAACCATTTAAAACCTTAATTAATTTTTTTGGAGGAGAAAAATTTAAAAATTCTTTTTCAAAGAATATTGGAATTTTTCACTTATTAAAAAAATCTGTAGCCAAAGATTTTATTTTTTTTCTAACAATTTGAAGACAATTACAAGGAACTTCATATACAAAATAAATAGATTTACATATAATAATGAAGAAAGAATCTTTCCTGATATGTTATTTTTCCTTACTTTCAACAAATCATATTAAAATGTTTTTGTGATGTGAAAGGACTTTTTTTTAGCAATTAAAATATTTGTATATATAAATCTTACTCTTTATTTTGCCAATTACATAATAAAAGTTATTTCTGTATGAGAAACTACAGAATATTTTTATATAACATTACAGACATCTGAGTGAATGAGGCAAATGCCTACCAGGTTTTTCAAGGACTTTGCTCATGGGAGATGTCAAGGGAATGTCAGATACAAGCATTCAAGCTAGGTAAATAAAGTAGGTGTATATTCAAGCTGTTTAAGAAATTCTTTTAAGCACCAATAACAGTGATGTGAGGTTGGTATCAGCTTCTTAATTAAATAGTCAAGGTAGACCGGGGCACTAACACTGCCATTTGCTTCTCAGACACCTGGACACAGCACGTCATAACACCACATAGATTTATTTGTGGCTGCAGGAGAAAAGGTTCAAGAAGTGTGAACACCAGAGGCCTTCCTCTCTCAGAGCAAATAAAGAGAGTCTTAAAAATACTGTGTTCCAGATGATTGATTGTCCGCGTTGTATATGACTGCCTAGGTTTGTAGCCCCTCACAGAGTGGCACGTGTCTGTCTTCTATCCAGCCGCAGATGCACCTGCTTTTTAGAAGAACATTTTGCAGGGTATTTATGAATATGAGCAGAGGGACTGACCTCTCAGGGCTTTAAGTGCAGAGAAAAGAGAAACCAAGAGTTTATTCAGAGCCCAAACCAAAATCATTATCGTGAAAGTTCTTTGACTTGGTTGAATGCAGAAAGAGGCATGGGAGATATGGGTTAAAGTTAACATTTATGGATATCTTCTTGTTCCATTTTACAGTCATATCTTAAACCATATAAACAGCAAAGAGGAAACCTATTCCTTACCTACTAGAACCATAATAATGCATGAGTCTTGCCAAGGAAAAAGGGATAGAGATCTGTAAAAATGTACCTCAACTTGAAAGAAAATGCAAAGCACATTCAAGATAAGCAGTACTGTTGGTTTTCTTCCCCACAAGTTAAAATATTCCTGACTTTGGGTTCTGACTTTGCAATCCTTTGATTTTTCCAGATTGTTTTTGCACAGAAGGTTTCATGGTCAACAGAAAAACCCTGCTTTTGTTACTACAGTTTTTCATTTGATAATGCAGATTTTTCACAACTGATTTTTTTTTTCTTGTGGGCCTTTTCCTTTTTTTTTTGGTGAAACATTAGATGAAAAAGCACTCTTGGGTTCTAAACTTGAAAACCTCAAAACTACCTTATAGGTGGCATACAAAAAAATACCGCTTGGGTGCTATGTCTAGGGTGCAGGCAAGGTAAAGATATCCTGACATTTGCTTGCACAATCCTTTTGTGTGTTTTTCAGCTCACTTGTGCTGGGCCTCTCATCACAAAGTCACGCCAATTTCTGTAAAAAGTTAAATGGCCATTTAACTTTTTACAGAAATGGTCAGAAATGGTCAGAAATGGTCAGAAAGAGAACCCCTGCACAGCATGATCCAACCAGTTATGCGTGCTGAAAGTGGTAAAGAACATTCTTTAAAGCCCACATCCCAACAGAGAGCCCCATTCCTTCTTGTTTTCTGCCTGCTTCAGAGACAAAAGCACATCTTAAAGAGAAAGTAAAAGAAATCTCATTTATACCTAGGGTTGAGCAGGAATATTCTTGAAATATTGGAAAGGGTGGGACAACTTCTCACATATGAAGCTGCAATCATAAAAGATTGGTAAATCTTAGCTGTAATCCAACAGTATATAGCTTGGTTAAACCCACTTACATAAGCAAAGTATATCAACACCAGCTGCAAAATGGTTGAGATATTCTCCTCCCAGTTGCACATTTCAGTGTCTTTCAAAAACTTCAAAAAAATCTTGCAAATTTTGTTATTTGAATTCCTTGCGGTATTCCTTAGGGTATATCTTCTTTGGAGATGCCTACAACCTGTATTTGCTATTCTGTTTTCTGGACAGCAGCTTTGCTAAGGTTTGAAAAAATGATGTTAGCATTTTTAAAGCCTTTTTTCCACTTTTTATTATATGAATCAATGTTCTTGAAGGAGTCAAAGTTCAATCCTCCTGCTGCATTACAATGCTTTTCAGTCTAATATTAGAGAGCGAGTCCCATTTTACTTTGTAATACGAAGCATCACTTCGGCATTAATTTTATTCGGAAAGCAGCTGCACTTATAATAGATTCCTTTTAAGCAAAATGGAAAATATACATTTGTCAAATGACTTTCTTCCAGTAATGCTGCAGCAGTCTTTATTGCATCAAAGTTGTCAGCAATCAGCCCATCTTTCTGAATAAACATGTGCCAAATCGTAGAGGCAGGCTTTATATTGAATAAGCAATAAGTGAATTCTATGGTAGGTGGACAGACAGACACTATATCAGCTTTTACACTATGATGTATTTATTTATGCCTACATCACATATCTTTAGCAAATGGCTATGGGGGAATATTTCCTACACGGACATAGCAAGTAATGTTATATTTTCAAAATGTTCTGCCTGGGAGACAAATAACACCTTCCTCCAAATGAAAGATATTTAAAATCAGCCTTATCATCTTTATCTTCCTCCGTGAAGACTTTCTTTCTTTTTCCCTTTCAATGTGGTTATTTAATGACTTACATTTTCAGCAAAAGATCAGTTTTGCAGTCTCGTTCAGCAAGTTTTGTTCAGTTTGTCTTTGTAACTAAAGCAGCATTTAGATAGCATTTCTTTTTTGTTTTGTTTGAGGTTTGTTTTTAATACTTGCGGAATGCTAGTTCCAATTGAAATGTTAATTCAGGTATGAATTGGTAAGTTTCATTTGGAATAGTCATGGATTGGAATATCCATCTTAGAAAGAGAAAGTATTGATATAATAGTGTTTTGGAATCTTTCTTGTCCTTATATTAAGTATCTTCAGGGACATTTATTGTTGTAGGAGTTCTGCTGACAGAGTAGGCAGTGAAGATGGAAAGAAAGGGAAGATATTTTCACTTGCTTCTCATGTTCAGGTTGTAAGGCTTTGAACCCTGCCTGTTCTACAATCCCAGAAATCCCACTGATCAGACCTCCACATTTATGACATAATCAATCTGAAAGTGTCAAAATCAATTTGAAAGTGCTTAAATAGTTTTTTTTTTCCTCCAGATATTTAAAATGACAGGATTATTTTGTTTTCTGACATAAAAATGATCCCAGGGAAATATGACATGATAAGATGTAACAGACTTGAAAGGGAGTTAACGGGGGAGGACAAGTCTGCTCTTCCATACTTTTCCTTCCTGCCTGCTTGCCAGCCAAGATCAAGTCTGAGTTGGAAAATAATTTGTATATTATAGAAAAACATAACCTATAAATGAAAACATACAGTCAGTCAGCACTAAATTAAACAAAATATTCATAATTTTATCATAATCACCAAATTTCAAATCTCTTGTGATGGCTAGAGTCACAGTAGGTATAGAGGGTAGAGCTACCCTCAGTAAGACAGCCACTAAAATCAGTGGAATTGCACTGCTTAGAAATCTTAACAATTATATTAGCTTAGGTCCGTTTCACCTCTTTAAAGCTGAGAATCCTGCTATCTTTTGTTTAATGTGTGCTTGCTGAGCCTTGCAACAAAACAATCAGGAATCACAGCAGCAATTGGATGCAGCCTGGGAAGCCCTGCAATTAGGGTAAGCTTCAGTATCAGCTGTCTTCTGGGTTGTTGCATACTGTAGGATGGAGCAAATATCATACCCAGTTTATTTACTTTACTGTATAAATAAGTAGAAAATAAGGCAGGGCAGCATTCAGTTAAACTGCAGTACTTTTCCGCAGTGCTAGTGTGATCTCCCAAACCATACACAAAGCTTCAGCTATTGCTTCCTCCCCAGTGAGCTCCAAGTTTTAAAAATTTAAAAGGGGCAAAAAAAATCCCCCTCTGCTAAAAATCCCCAACCCTTTTGGTTGTTGTTGTGTGTACCCACTGATCTACTAGATCTTACCTCCTCAGGGAGGCTTCTCTTTATTAAGAGCGTAGCTGCTTGCCTGATATACTTGTATCTAGTAATTCTTTCCACCAGGTCCGTCGGCAGATTAGGGTGGTTCTTCACTGATGTGCAGTCCTGAAACACTACTACAGCTGCAGAAGCTGAGTCTTTTCAGAAGCTATGCTGCAGATTGGATTGCAGCTGGCTGGGATACAGCTGCTGTAGATGTGATTGGCTGGCAGCAAGTCTAATCTGCATTGCATTCATAGAATAAGCCAAAAACCTTGGGAGTATGTCTATATAATTTATTCAGGAGTTTTGCATATGGAAGCTATTGCTTCTTAGGGAATGTGTTAAATAAAAAAAAAATTAACTATTCTGTGTGCATTATGAACATGTTGAGAAAATTTAAAGCAAGTATGCAATTGTAACTATTGTTTATAGTTATAAAATAGCTTTTTCCCATTGTATCATTTGAGTATTCATTCAAGTGAGAGTAGCAGACAGGTGAAAGAATCAGTATATGCACTTGCATATGAATAATTCTGTGAAGTGAAAACATTATTTTACTTGAAGACACAAGTTTAGCTAAATTGCATTAGAGTAAAAAGAGAATGTACTTGAATGCTCATAGAAGCTGTCTTCTTCCTTACTAAAGAACATTTATAAATGTGGCCTACCATATATTTACAGTGTATGTAAATCTTTGTATTTTCTTATGCTTCAAATGTTAACTATTTTTATAGGACTTCAGCTAGATAATGATCATTCTCTGAAGACTCATCATTCTAAAATTTATAAACATAGGGGCACAACATATTTGTATCAATCAAGTAAATAATTTAGCTGTCAGCTAAGAAACCAGTGCTCAGAAGTTGTATGTTTTCTCATCATAAAAAAAGATTAATTTAAGAGTAAATTGTTTGTTAAGCAAAGGAAGTCAGTCTTATACTTCATTCAAATAAGGAATAGATGAGTAAGGGTAAAAAATTGAGAGGACTTGCATATTTATAACTTGTTCTACACTCACAAAATTAGCTCTGCTGTTATGATTATATCATACTGAATATATTGGTATTCATTTACAGGGTCTGTCAGTGGACCAACACATAATTATATAAGGAGATAGTTTCTTCTTTGGCTATACCTGAATACCTAGAGCAAAGCTTGCATGAGTAAGAAAAATATTTTTTAAATCATTTCTTAGCTTCTTGCATAAAGCTTTTCCCCCAAGGGACCGGAGTATTGGTTTGTTTGCAGTTTTGCGAGGTATATCTTCATTTGTTCTTTTACAATGGGGGACAGAAATTACCAGGGTTTAGTCTTCCACATTGAAAGGGTAAGAAAATTCAGGACCTGACTGAAAGTACTAAACAAGGTAATGTATTATATCCTTGTTCTTTGTGTCTACCCTTTCCCCATTCCGTGGGGAGAAGAGACAAAGTAAACCACAATGACCGTGGGTATTTAATTGGTATTTCCACATGCAAAATTATGGTTTTGAGACAATACCTCTTTATGAATAGGATTTTAAATTCTTACTCTGCCAATAAGAACTTGTGTAACCTTCAACTAGTTTCCTAAGCCTTCTTTTGGACTGCAACTACTCTGGGGAAATTCTGAGCAGTTAATAACACTCTGCTGCTTTTATTTTTTAACATGCTGAGCATCAACAGTTCCCATTGACTTAAGCTCAGACATCAATCTGTTAGCAGTCCTGAAATTTACCCCAAAAGAAAATAAAATTCAGCTGATCTCCAGAATTACTGTAAACATGGAAAATACTTGTCAACTTTTGCCTCAGTTTTTCCGTTTGTACAATAGGCTACATCTGTTTTGTAGAGAATGCCAGAGGCAAAGACAAAAATGAGTATGAATGACGGTTCTCTGTAGGATGATGAAAACATTTTTGGAGTGTGAAGGATAAATTACAAAGCTTTAGAAATACTAAAAAATAAGTTACTGTTTATTTGCAATATAGTTAAAGACATGTAACTGTTTTGCACAAGAAGGTTAAGCTGTAGGAAATACAAAAGTCTTTTGAAGAATCTTGTAATTATGCATGGAAAGGCAGGTGAAAATTATTACTCTTTCAGGTGTATAAATTGCTGCTCCTCTTCTTTTTTTTCATTTGCACGAGATCCATCCACTAGATGGATTTACTTAGATTTTCTATTTGCTGAATAAAAACCAGAGGAATTAACAGATTGTGCATTTATTTGATGGGCCTGAACTCTTCATCAAGCACATAATCTGCTTTTTTGAAACTACATATTTCACTGTCTATGCAGTAGAATGATTTTGGCAAGGTTCCAAATTCCTGCATACATCTATAAGGTGTTGTTGTTTGTTGGGGTTTTTTTTTTTCATTTTCTTAATTATTCAGTTCTGAAAAGAAAAGAGAAACAGCTAGGAAGATTTCCTATATTAATTTTGCTGTATATTAATTTTCAAGCAACAGAACACAACTTAAAAGTAGTAGTCATTCCTAAGTGCAGCTGAAGTTTCAAAGCAGGTTGATGCAGACTCTGAATCGAGTTACGGAGTTTAGGCTCCCTCCAGGAAATATTAACATAATTCTTATGGGGAATATTTTCTTCATGAAGTTGCATGTGTGTGTGTGTGTGTTTCTGGTGGGGGGTGCCTAACCAAGCATTTATTTTCAGGATTATTTAAGTCTCTAGATGAGAGGGTGGAGGTGATGGTGGGCTAGATGACTTTTAAAGACACTTTCTAATCCAAACTATTATTCTGTATTTCATAAGACAAATGTACTTCATTCTTACCTGATATTCTTGGTACTGATTTTCAGCTTCAGTATTAGAGTTTACTTTTAGGGGAAAATGTGATCTGGTTTTTCAGACTTGTTATGAGATACCGATCCTGCTGAACTAACTGGGCATGATGTATTATGCTGCCTTAAACAAAATCTTTTCTGTTGTTCTCTTTTGGCCTTAATTTTAACATATGTGTAAATGGACAAGCTTTTCTTCTTTCCACAATGCACTGAAGATTACTTTCAGGGGTTACATAAGTGCTTAATATGGTTTCTACATACTTGTGTAAGTCCTCATATGACTCTTACTTTAAATTAAAGGCTGAATGTGAACTTAGATATTAAATTCTATATTCAGCATTTTTAGTGCTTCTAGAGATATGTTATTCAAGGCTTTCTGCAGTCATTCTGAACAAATAGCTCCACAATCTAATAGTAGTGAAACTCATGATTTCAACTTGGAAGTACTGATAAAAATTTGTGTTACTGCTATATATTAGAGAGCAATAAAATACGCACGATTCTACTGTGAATGAGAAGAACTGCTAGCTTTTCATACACGTAACAAATATACTCTAGTAAAAAGGATTATAGAATATATTGCTGCAGAGAAAAAGTGACCAAAGTATTTAAAGATATTTGACTTACTGTTTATGTATTGAGTTTTTTCCTTTTTTTTTAATGTTTCAGAGTTTTTCAGGTGAATCTTATGTATATGGTGCCTGACAAAAAAAATCAGACTGTGCCTGCAGCAGTTTTTTATTTAACAAATTAAGAATATCAGCTATGTTCACCTTCAAAATAGTTCCCTTCTGGGATGACACACAGCTGCATGCAGTGCTGCCAATGTTCAAAGCAATTCCTCCGATTATTTTCTGAAAGGCTGTTGAGAATCTCCCTTGTTTTCATTTTCACATCTTTTACCAACAAAAAAATGGATTCCTTTGAGTACCAACTTGATCTTTGGGAGGAGGGAGCCACATGTGGCAAATAGGATGGGTGCTCAGCACAATGATGTTGTTATTAGCTAAAGAATGCTTCACAGACAAAATATTTTGGGCTGACACGTTGTCTTGGTGCAAAATCCAGCCATTTCTCCACTGTTCTGGTTGTTTCTGGAATTGTCGCATGTTTGCACAATTTCATCACGACTTCAGTGTTATAGTGCTAATTTACTGTCTGACTGCTGGGAAACAACTCTGTCATCACAATACCCTGGGTATCACAGAAAACAATCAACATGCCCTTGAACTTTGAAGGTTTCCGCATCATTCATGAATATCCGAGTGTCATCAGAAGCAATTAGTGAATTCTACAAATCTGGTTTATCCTCAATGCATTGCAAAAGATCCAAACTCAATTCCTTGTGACATTATTTTTGTTCATCTGACAGCATTTTTGGAAGCATTTTTGTGCAAAACTTTTTCATGTTCAGTTCTTCATTTACAATGCGTTGAACACTTTCCCTGTCCAAATGAACTTTCACAGCTACTGCTCAAATACCCAAGCTCCTGTCTTTTCAAATCACATCTCACACTTTTTCTATGTTGTCATTAGTAACTGCTGTACATGGGCGTTTTGGGCAATCATCATCTTTTCTGTTTTCTGAAAATCATTTGTACCATTCAAAAATGTGTGCAGAGGACACGCGGTCTCTGCTGGAAGCCTCATGGTAAGTTTCCATCATGGATTTCTTCAGTTTCACAAAAAACTTAATGTTAACTCACTGTTCAGTATTGGACACTGACATTTTATGACCAAGGATAGGAAAACATCTACATTTGAAGATGTGTCCACTAACTGAGTGAAGCAATCGAGTTGAGCTTTGTCTCACTGTGTGATGATATAACTTGTTGTATAACCATCTCTTTGTCCCTCCCCTCTGACTCTTGGTTCCTGAGATATAGGGGTTTTTTGTGTCTGACCTCGTATTTCTACATATCTTTTAAACATGTTCTTTTGAAGAGTCTTTTCCTTTGCTATTTCCATGTTACTAATACCTGTTTACACAGTTCTTTGGGAAAGCGTGAACAGGACCTAATAGTAATATCTACTTGAAAGGGATAGTATTTAGATTACAGTGTGTCTATATGTACGTGAAAACTTGAGCGTTTAACCATGAAATTAGTTCAAGGATTTTGTAGTGTTCAGGGAACAAGACTGGTCTCTCAGTTTATTTCACAAAGAAAGTATTGAAATTACACTGATGGTTGACATAGCACAGTGGAGCAGGCATCAGTCAGGTACCGTCAGACTGAAATGCAAATTAACTTGGCATCAAAGAGTGTATTTCCTATTGATCCATGTTTGTATCGTTACAGTAGTCAAACAATTTTGGAGTCTGCATCACACATTTAAATAAATAGGAAGATTCAGTCTCTGCTGTTAGCTGATTAGAGAAAGAGAAACGGAAATTAAATATCCAGAGAATCTGGCTGCCTTCATAACATAGGTGAATTCAGAACTAGTTTTCCTCCTGCTTGAAAAAGTGGGGGTCTCCCTTCCTTAGAGCTCCCTTGAGCGTGACTATAATTGTTTCATATTTCTGATTCCAAAAAAGAGCTTCAATCAACGGTGGTGAAAACAGCTCATATTTTCACAGTTCAACACTTGCTCCAACAAACAACCAGTCCAAAGAAAGCAGGACACTTTTCTACGGGGAATTAATGAGCTTTGAGATAGCTTTCATTTTTTGTCTTATCTTACTTCACTGTCGCTCCAGTCCCACTCTTGCTCTGATCTCACTGGGGAGCTAAGCCCACAGGGATTTCACTTTGTGATGAAGATTGCAGTGTTGCTCGGAGCTGGGACTCCAGATCTTTTTGGATAAGGTGGGTGGATTCTCTTCATCCTTCATGGGGAGAAAGACTCCTTAGCAAAGTAGAGCAATCTCCCTAATTCCACCTCTCCAGGGCCTCACAGGCTCCCTTTGAATGCACACTGGCAGCAAATCTGTTCCAGTACTTTGAGGAGAGCAGGAATTAACAGAAGGCCAGAGAAAGGGATAATGAGACATTCATTTAGTTCTAGTCCTTCCACAATTCTGTTGCAGTGAAACTTTTACTAACACTGAGGAATTGAGAAGGTAAGGAACGCAGATGATAGAGGCAAAGAAGCTGGGCTGAGGGTGAAACTGAGCAGGGTCTAACACAAGTGTTTGAGCTGTTATGGTAGTAGTTCCACTCCCTCGAGTTGTATATACTGAAAATCCTTATTTTTTCCCTATATAATACCTTTAGAACATCCCAAAGCCTTTTTATCACAAAGGAGTTGAGTGAGCAGATACATATCAATACCTAGCTGCTTGTGTTTTGGCAGGGTCCAACTTCACCTTCTGCTTTTTAGAGGTTCCCAAACTTACCTTCTTTTTTTCCTGATAGTATGTTCCGTGCTACTCTTTACCGTTGTGCCTGGGAACTTTAATAGTATTTTTATAAGCTCCTTTCTTTACTGTACGCCTAGATGACAAACAAGGCATGTAACTGTTCATATGTTAAAGAGAAATCTTACAGCAATAATGAAAGCTTATCTGCACAGTATAAAGTTAAAAATGCAAATGTTAAAGTCCAATATTTGATGACCTGACATCAAATTTACATTTCTATCATTGGTTTTAAGTGTTTTAGCTGGCTTTATTATGTTATATCATCATGCAAGAACTTTATATAGGAGGGAATTTAGACAGGTCAAACTCAATTCTTATCATCAGAGCTTCAGCAGCTTTTGCTTCACATGCCGTGAACAGGTAGTTCATACTAACCGATCTTGTCAGCATTGTTGAACCTCCCCAGTCACTGCTGTGCCGTGACTTCAAAAGAATAGCATTAAATAGGTTATAATACTGGCTTTGAGACTGGCAGAGGGATCCAGCAGACCAGAGGTGAGCTGGTCTCACAGGCCTTTACAAGAAAGTTTACAGCACCTCATTGAATTTCTCTGGACCATCAGCCCCGTAGTCTCTTTACTGTGTACAAAGCATTGTACTTTTACAGAGACTTAGTTTTGTAAATACTAACATTGGGTTTGCACCTACCACTAGATTACAGCAGCAGCAGGTGTTTGTTTTAAGGAGGAGCTGGGAGGTTTGGTCTAAATTCCTGAGCAGTAAATTAGCTTTTAAATGAATAAATAAATAAATATCAGCAACTAAACAAATTGCTGAATATAGAGCCTGTGGTTCAGGTAATGAATATTTAGGTGTAATTTTTTTGCATACCCCACTTGTCTCATCAACTCTATGCAAGTTTTGTGCTCTGTGTGGAACTGGTTGTGCTTTGCTGCCTTAAGTATCAGATCTGTAGGTTGCTAGATGCAGCTGAGTGCTCTTAATTGTTCTAGAATTGGGCACAGCGAAATATTCCTTTTTAAGTTAGAGACTAGAGACAATCCATGTTTGTTAAGTGATTATTCAATAATATGATGATAACTGAAAGAATATAAGGATAATCTTATTTATATTTTTATTTTACTCTTTCTTTTTGAAAAGAATAAGTTAACATAGAGGTCAAAGATTCTGATTTCTAATAAACTATGACTCCTGCTCACAGTGACATTTTTTCCCCTACCATGAGTATCGGTATGCTTTTTTTTTTTTTTTTTTTTTAAGAAAAACAGAGGAAGGGTACAACTCCTTATGATTTTCTGCAAGTGACTATGCATTTATTATGATTATGACTTTGAAGTCTATACTCTTTTTTTGACGTAAGAAAGTAAAGTGTGAATAAAATGTTTTACTAAGTACTAAAACCAGAGTTCTGACAACACTACACAATTAGCTTTTACATTAAGCATTTATGGCAGCTAGAAATTCACAGCAGCTTATTGAGGCAGTAATGAATGAGAAGGGATCTAAATCAGAATGAGTCCAACTGACATTTTACAGTCAGAACAAAAGGTTGAAAGTGTATGGCTTGTATATGACTACTCACGTATTACATTTTAGTCCTCTTAAACATGAACTAAACTCAATACCACCCCTTAAAGAGGCTTCATGCAGTTTATTATTAGTAAATTAAGTCCTTCAATCATTCTGGAAGTTGAAGAACATTAAATTATATTGTGCTTAGCAACTGATAGCCAAAATCTGACTTAATTTACACTCTGGAATCAATGATGTTCAAGAGGTTGTGAATCAGAGCAGAGTCTGGCCTTCTTAATAATTAAAGTAGAACAATCATAAAGAGCTCGTTCAGAATGTCACTGTGAATCTGCAAAGCCTTATGGTATAGAAATGCACACATCCAGGAGCACAGTGCTGTATGTGCTATGGAGCAGTAAGACAGAGAGGAGAGGGAAACTCCCTCCACTTCAGGGGCTTTCTTGAATAAAAATGATTTGTATGGCTCTTCTTCAGTTCTTCTGTGAGCCTTGGGGAATGCCTTTGATGCACTTGATTAGGGAACAAGATCTCAACCTTGTAGACTCAGTAAGATCTTCACATGTTTAAATACAGATAATTAGTCTCAGTTCTCTTTCTTTCCTTTTTTTTTTTTTTTGAACTTAACACTATATTTTTTCCTTTCTTGTACAATTCATTGATTATAACAGTTTGTTTAATCACCAGCGCAATACCCTGTTCCTCATTTATAGAGTTCAAATGGTCATGTCTAATTTTTATTTTGGTGTATAACAAGATACATATATTAAAATAGATTTTGAAAAAGGGTAGGAAATTCCTTTATGTCTCTCTCTATAGCGTAATGGAGGGAAGTGCAGAGTTTCCTAATCTACCTACAAGCATGCTGACACATGCAGTATCATGGTGAGGCACCAGCTCAGGAGCAGCCTAGACAAGTTAGGAAGTAGCTGTGTCCTCAGAAAACCTGTATGAACTTCTACTGGAGTCCACATTTGTTACATCTTCTCTGACATGAGCTTTTCTGGAGGATAAATATCATGTGCAGCAGGCTGTATTCAGTTGAGGTGGTGGAGTTTACAGGCATGCACTGTGTGCCAGGATGGGGAAAGGATTAGTGAGAGTCATTATCCTGGACATAGCCAACCAGGTGAACCTCATGATCTACAATATCTTAAAATTGTGCCTGGAGCTGTGGGATTCAGTACTTGGTTATCCATCACAAGAGTGCTTTGACCTATGGGCTTATTTTAGTCTGTGATTCTTTGTTGTCCTAGAAGATCATATATTCTGCCAAATACTCTCATGAATTCAGCTATGTAGGTGGGTAAATACATGTGGCTGAACCATTTTTTCCTGTCATCATGGATGAAAGGTTGATTTTCAGTCCTGAGCATAGCTTTGCTCAGATTACTTGGCTTTAAAGAGGCATCTGTCCAAGGTAAATTTTGGGCAAAGCATATTTTACCACATCTGGAAAACATTCCAGTAGTTTTAATTCTCTCTTTTGGGTCAGACCTGTTACTGGCTAGTTCAATTTATTTGACTCTGGACTAACCCATTTCCCATATCTGCAAGTAAATTGTCTTTCTCAGAGTGGTGTTGAAAGATAGTTCTCTTGCTTATTTTATGGACTCTAATGAGAAATGTACAGAGTACATGAGTCTCTGATTCCTGTTTTTCAGTATGTGACCATCTTGTGTACGAAAGGAAGCAGATCGCAGAGACCTTCAGAAGTCTGAGGGACTTTTTATGAAACTATTTCAAAGTGGCTTTGTAAACAACGTACAGCACGTTATTTCTGTGTCAGAGCATTATACAGGGATTGTAACAGGAGTGCATGTTTGTTTATGTGCTGTGATGTGTTCTAGTGTTTAGGTGTCAAATTCACGTTAGAGAATTACCTTTAATCACTCTACTCTAGCACAGGTTAAAACAAAGCAACACACCTCTCCTCCAAAGAAAACCAATGAAGACTGCTGGTTGTGTTCCGCTCTGATGCACCAGTTCAAAATGGCTTTCTGTCTCACTCCACTGGCTTCTTGGAGGTGGGATTTGGTCTGCGAATCTCTTGCATGGTATGTCTGAAATATTTATCTGAGGTTGAACTGTCAGGTGGTGTCGTTACTAGGCAGCAGAGGGAGGCCAGGCTGTCAGGAAGTTATCATTTTCATAAGATATGCCTCTGTGTTGATATTTATGGACGGCAAGTTCTATGTTTTGTTAAACTTCGCAAGTGAAAGAGCTAGATTTAAATGCCAAAGATGGAAAACTGAATGAAACAGTAAATTATATTCAAACAATAATAACATTATCATTAATAGTCATTTTTTTTCTTATTTATCTTTGCACCTTTATTTTCAGCAGTATTATTTTGATGTCGCTTTTCCATATTTCCTTTTGCCCTAAGTTTTTCTCTTCTGAGCATGTCAGTGACTGGCTTGCAACCCAGTGTAATTGGTACCTGGTAAATGACCTGTGTTTTGTTTCTTGATCTGAATACTCCCTGATCTACCTGAGCTGAGGGAAACATGCCTTCAGGGTGCTACAAGTTTTGCCATGATCAGACAGTCAAGGACTTTCCTCAAGGTGCAACTAGAGCCAATAAACGCTTAACTTGCCTCCTACAAATTCTAATTCCAGTTTTGCTGCAGATTATTTGTAAGAAATAAACCATCAGACGAAATCAGACATGTCATTTTTCCAGTTGTGTGCTCTTTCTTAGGCCAACATTATGCCATGGTACAATACTGCTGTCTGTTCTGTGGGAACGCAGTGCTACATACAGCTGGAACTGAAAGGTTTCATTATATTTTGGATTCCAGGAGCATGACAGACATTTTTACATTATACAACGTACCTAAAATTGTAGTTCTTAAATGTTTTCATTGTCTGAAAGGCACATCTTATAACTGTGGGATAGGAATGTTATCTTTAGGTCAAATTACTGTGTGCTGAAGCATGACCCAATTTTCAGTTTAATGTGAATCCTGGTTTTGGTTGTGCAAAAAAATATAAGAAATACCCATTGACTGTGAGGTGCTTATTTCAGTTTTATTAAATAGCTGCTGATTGCAAGTTATAGGATGCTATAAAATTGAAACTGCCTTATTTAAAAGCATTCTCACTTGTGCAATGGTATAAAGGTTGATTTTGTAGCTGTGTAGATATCGTGTGAGCTTATTTAGATAGCAGTTCTTCATCTGCACATATTTTCTGTTCTTTCTCTTAAAGAAAAAGTCCTGACACTTTTACATTTTGACAGTAAATCTTTAATTCTTCACCATACCAATTAACTGTGAACTATTAGAGAAACAATAAGCCATGAATCATCAGCTACAAGTAGGCAGAGTTTAACAGTCAAAAAATTGAGCATTTCTTAATCTTATATACACTCAGCATCAAAGTGAATAAATCCAGGGTTAAAAATAAAGGCTATCACATTCCCCACTGGTTTAAAAACCAACTTCTTTCTTTCTCACTTGTTCGTCTGCTAATACAACACAACAAAAGGAAGGACCCTATTCCATCATACGTGACTTGTTCAAGAAGTTCTTATTTCACACTAAGCAGAATATATTCATAATAGATATTCAAAGTATACAAATACATTTCATGAGAACAGCCTACTTCTGTAAACTTTTAGTTCTGTGGAGAGTCTTCATGAAAATTAATGCTCCTGGTTTAAGAGTATTTTGTGTGGCGGTACAGCCATTCAATTAAGAGCCTTTGAAACCTTTAAAAGCTTGTGCTCTCCCTAACTATGAGCATATAAATAGTATTTGGCTTTCAGAACGTTACTCATCTATCAGAAGTTAAGCTGGAGCTGGTGTTTATTGCTGGATCAGTGCCAGACTCTCCTGCATCTTGCAGAACAAAGTTACAAGATCAAAAGGCTGAAGACATTTCTGTGGTCAGAGCTGCATGGAAATTGTGCTGTTTTGCCTCAAAGATTTTGAAAAAGATTGATTAGTGCAGTGCTTCATAAAAACAGTGAACAACTACAGAAGGTTATATGGAAAGAAGAGTTCAGATTATGTTTATAATTAAAACAGTTGCCACGTACTAAACTGGATTGGTTGTTATGCATTTCTAGAAAGCTAACTGCCTTCAGAGCAAGAAGCTACATTGCAGACAGGGCAAGTGCAATTGGAAGAGTTTCGTAAATGCAATGTCTGTAAGTCAGGATTTTAATACAGAATTGTAGAGCATTTCACTCTAATAGGGCTCCTGCAATGGAGCTGACTTTCAGATCAGTGGGTATGCTCTGACTGGTTGGAGCCTTTTTGAAATTCTAAGTGAAGCAGGCTCAAATTTGGATTTCAGCACCTTCTCACGAGATTGGTGAGCAGAGGTAGACTAGTATATTCTGGAGAATATTTTTCTGTAGAAATATACTTACTCATCAAAAGTGACAGTCTGTAGCAGAAAGGAGTAAATGAAAAAGACTATTTCAAACCTAAATTTGGAAATGTTTTCAATTGTTGGCAGATACTGCACAAATGGTTCGAAGAAGCATTGTATCTGTCAAAATGACCCATTTTGGTGGTCTCTGAACATTGGGTGGGAGGTAGATTAGTTCAGAGTAATTTCTGGTTTCATAATCCATACTTAATTTGCCAAATTGGCATGTATTACAGATCTGTGCAAACACTAAAAAAATATTCAATTCAATTCAACATTGAAATAGGAAGAAAATTGAATTTAGTAATTGATATATCCAAGGAATATCATTAAGTAGCATCCATCTAGATATTTTACAAAGAAATGGCAAGATGGCTAATTTTGTGTGGTTTAGGTATTTTTAGTTTTGATAATAAATGTTTCAGACAACTCTAGTCTTAATGCACCTGAGGCCAGTGCTGCTTCCTTACCATTATCTTTCCATCCTCAGCATTTTTAGAATAATTGTAGGAAATTCTGGTAGTGTTTCCTTGCTCAGGTATTCCAAGAAAAAAAATATTTAATCTAAGAACCACAGGAATCAATAACATTCTGCTATCATTCTTTCTGAAAATCAGTTTGTTGCCAATAAAATTTCTTCAATAGCACTATAAGCTTCTAATGTGTTTAAATAAATTAAATAGGAGAAGTAATCAAATTCTACTTTCTATCATTATGAGTAATGAATAGCTAAAAATTCTGCTCTGTTGGAAATACAGAATTGCTTAATTCAAATTTCAGTATCAACAGTGCTGATACAGGGAAAACAAGTAAAAGGTGTTAAGGGGCTTGTTAAGAATCATTGTAATATAGTTCTGCAAAAACAAAAGCAAAGGTTGAGACAGAATTTTATCTGCATTAGGTTACTAGTTTACTATCACATTAGTTAAGATCCAAACCAGAAATATTTTCTTCTTATCAGAATGACAATAATCAGACCATAGGTTTGCAAGGGACTTGCAAAATTGTTCTGGATCATCCACAATCTTAGGGCAGATCGTTCTGGCCTGATACTTCTTTGCAGTGAAACCTCCTTCCAGTGGATACCTTCTCAAAAAAGCCAAGCAATTTAAAACAACAAAGACTATTTTTCTCAAAAATCTCCAACCATCTATCGCTTCAACAGTCTGTGAGAATATTTGTAGTCGCTCCTACTTAAAAACCAACCGTCTCTCCAACAGTGTTTCATTTATGCTGATCTTCCTTTAACCTGCAGTCTGTCAAGATTTACTCTGAATTACCATCTTGCTGATAATTATTGAGACAGAGTTTTGGTCTATTTCAAGTAACGGGAGCTTTAGAAGAAGGAGTTGAAAGAAGATGATGTGCAATGTTTGAAGTAAGCAGTTACAATAATTCTTTGCTTTGTGATTCTTTGCTTTGTGAAACAGGTGTTATTTTCATTTTTAAGGCACACATTTTTCCAGGTCAGTTGTTTCTATAGCAAATCAGGACCCAAGAAGCTTTTCTGGTTATCCATCTCTACTACAACTGGATTTTTAAGTTCAGTATCCTGAGAACCTGTCTGTTCAGAAGACTACCATATTCCATGACTAGCAATGTCAAACCCAACACGACCACAAAATAAAATAGGGCACTGTTTCCTTTCTTTTACTGTATGAATTGAAAATAATAGTCTATGGTTGGTATTATGAGATTATGAGAAAGAGGCAAGAATAAACCATAGAATGGGATACAGAAGTAGTCAATGTGGCTATCAAGGTATTTTCCTAATAGATAAGTCCAGAATCTGGAAGATAAATTTCCATAAATCACTGGTGGAAAGGGAGGAGCAGGAGGAGGGGGAGAAATGAGTCTGTCAGATGGTCTGTGCTGTCAGAAGTTGCTGAAGCACTAAATGTTGTTTGGAAAAAAGAGAACTGAGCCAGAAACTTCCAGACCTAGATAAGAGAGATGCTATATTTTGTGTCAAAACATCTTGCTTCAGAGAGCACTATAATCTAAACTATGGGTGATGGCAATAGCAGTCTCTTAATGGGAATTTTAAACAAATATTAAGTGCATGTAAAGGAACACTACAGACTAATTTGGAGTTGCCAGCAGTATTTGAAATGTTGGTTGCCTAATTTTGATCGTTTGCCTTTGTGAGAAATGGGCTTATTCTCCATTCAACTGTGAAACTGAAATATTTTTGCAAAAGTCAAGTTAATATTTTATTTATGTGATGTTACTTTTGTGTGTGAAGTTATAGAACATCTCAAGTGAAATACTTCACCTTCCTTAAAATATATAATTATAGTAACTTTGTATTTCATTTCTCTAGAAAGTTGAATAGCAATAACAGCATTTGAAATAACAGCTTTGAAATGTTGATGTGCATTTGATACAACTTTACCTCTCAAAGAACACTAAGTTTAAGTTAAAAGTCAATTTTAATGAGCATCTCTGCCTCGATTCTTGTTATTTTTCATCTTTTATATTATATTCTGGGATAGATGTCCATGCACATACTATTCTTTCCTGCATGTTTAAAATAATTGAAACCTAGATATTTTCTTTGATTTTTTTTCTGGATAATTCATTTTTTAAAAATGTATACCAGATTTTTTCCACTCTCCATTGCCGATAACTGTCTAGACTACCTCTTCAATCTTTTTAAGGGCTAGAAATAGTATTAATCTAGAGAGTTATGCTGGGGCTTGCCAGTGGAAGATCATTTCCTTTTTTATTTGCTGACTTTCTTCATGTCTGCTGGTTATGAAAAAGTTTTTTACAGGTGCATGGATTTTTTTTTTCTATTATTTTTTGCACGCAAAGTCCACTAGTCTCAGCAAAAAAAAAAAAAAAAATTGCATTTCCTAACTCATCTTGCAGATTGGATCTTAAACTTATATTCTTTATGTGTAGTGAGAACTTTCATCTCACTCGACAACTAATGCCATAACTGTGCCCTTTTTAGAACAGCTATTGCATTCTCTTGCCAGAAAGTTACTAGAATGCTGTTTAACTGGCTAGTCGTTTGTGGTATTTCTTTTGTCACAGAAAGACTTTCTGTTCTTTTATTGAGCTCTTTACTATCTTATAATGATACAGCAAGAAACCGTATTTATAAAATCAGATGCAATTTCACCTTTCATCAATAGCTTATTACAGTTTTTAGCAGTTTCTGAAGGATGGATGTAGATAGCTGGCTTGAGATGTAGAGCTAATTGCTGCTCTCCAAAGAACAAAGATGAAAAGATTTATCCCAGGTATTTCTGAAATGCATTTTTCTGTTTTAATAACAAGCTGATACATAGCAATACTTTGTCAGTTGTTAAAAAAATCTGTGTCATCGCCCCTTCTTTTTTCTCCTGGGGGGGTGTTACACAAGTGTTTGAACTGTAATATAACCTGTAATGGGATAGCATTAGTCATTATATGAGTGCTGTACATATTTCCTATCTTCCAGACTACCAGATAATCTTGGTAATGTCATAGTAAATAGAGAAGCTTAATGCCAGAATTTTCAAGTCACTGAAGAGACTAGGAAATGGCCTCATGGGATATTTTCTTAATCCAGTCTCACCAGCCTAGACTTTCCACACCTGCAATGTTAAACGTGGATAAAATATCACATTTAAAAAAAAAAATCCTGAAAAACCCAACCACATGTAATAAACATGGTTGTTGTACTTTTGTGGCAGCTGCTACAACAATGAGCAATTTAATAGGGCCTATAGAATTAGGATTTAGCAAAATAGTTTGACAAATACAGGATAATGCTGCTTAAGACTCTGCTGTGTCTCCACAGTCATCATGTTATAAAGAAACACCATGCATGGCTTTACAAGATAGATATCACCACATTCCATCACCAGCTCACCAAGTCCATGTTCCAGGGTATTAAAACAGATACAAATGAAAAAATAGTTGTCAATTCTTTTTAAAAACCAACGAACCAAAACCAAAATCCAAACAAAGAAGATGTAAAAGTGAAGGCAGTAGGGTTTCTGCTGTTGCTGTTAGTAGAACCAGCTAATCCCCACTTACTCCCAGCATATATAACGTTTTCTTTTGCTTGCTGCCTTTCTATTACACTGGGTCCAGTACCTTTCTTTTTTCCTTTCTCCTGTCTTTTAAAATATTTTCTACTTGATGGAGTTTCTAGATTTGCCATTCAAATAGCTAAATACTAGCAAAATGGCCCAGGCGTGAGAAAAAAGTTGTTGAAAAGCAGAAGGATGGAAATTTTTTTTGTTGACTTTCCCAGAAGAAAATGTATCATGTCATTGTTCCTAGAGGGTATCATTATATTATTGTCATGTGGATTAGCATCTTCTCAGTGGGGAATTCACATCTCCAGACTCCTCCTGTGTGTTCTTTACAAATACCAACAAGCATTGGCTACACAGGTAACTTTTGAGTATTTTTAGTATTTTCTTTGCAACCATAATGTTTAGGAATTGCCTATGCATTTTTTATAAAAGCAAATCTGAAATTGGAAAGTAGTGCTATATCCCAAGCTATTGCTGTTGCAATATTGGTAAAGGGAACATTTCTTACTGTTTGGGAAAGTCTGGGATGAACACCCATTCTAGTGATGACTGTCAGTATTTCCTGAATTTAGTTGCTGGCTAATATTTTTGGTAGCAAAAGTGGTAAGAAATAAAACACTCATTTTCTTTTGTATACGAATTGTGAACTTAAAAGAGGAGATTTAGAATTTTGCCATAGTCTTGAATACGAGAACTCCATGGCAAAGTCTACCCTTCAGCTTATAAGGCTGCAGACTCCAAAATACATTTCAAACTACTCTATACTCATACATCAAAGCCTGAAAGCACAATGCAGCCCTTGAATTTTGGCCCTCAGGGAGACCTGCCCTGTCATCTTGGTTGCTGCAACACTTCCCGGTGATGCCTCATTAGTGTTGAACTGTTTACAAGTAATGATTCACTGTAGAGAGGAAGAGGGGGTAGTGGGCTGTGAACACATAATACAATAAAGGCTACAATACATTGACATAGGAGTTGACATACTGGTATTTTGTCCCAGGGCTCAAGATCAGTCATTCAGTGAATATGGCTGTAAAGACATGACTGTTAGAGTTTCATGTAGTCTAAACACTGCTTCAGCAGTGTGCCTTTACAGCAAGAGAGATTCAGCAGGGTCCAGACTCATCTGAAGACTTGATATAAATCTTACGCCACCTTCTCCTTTTAAAGAAAGAGTCCCCAAATAGACCTTGAGTCTCAAAGGCAAAGTTCTACTAAAACATCTACTAGAATCATCAAATTGCAGTCACCTTGGTAAGATAACAAAGGATTGTACCTTGAAAGGGCTGTTATTTCCTCCAGGCTTTCAGTTCAGCAACTCATTGGCAACAAGTTTGTTAGATCTGTTCAGGTTCTTTGTAATAGTCCCTATCCTATCCTATCCTATCCTATCCTATCCTATCCTATCCTATCCTATCCTATCCTATCCTATCCTATCCTATCCTATCCTATCCTATCCTATCCTATCCTATCCTATCCTATCCTATCCTATCCTATCCTATCCTATCCTATCCTATCCTATCCTATCCTATCCTATCCTATCCTATCCTATCCTATCCTATCCTATCCTATCCTATCCTATCCTATCCTATCCTATCCTATCCTATCCTATCCTATCCTATCCTATCCTATCCTATCCTATCCTATCCTATCCTATCCTATCCTATCCTATCCTATCCTATCCTATCCTATCCTATCCTATCCTATCCTATCCTATCCTATCCTTTCCTATCCTTTCCTATCCTATCCTATGCAGCCCCTCTTCCTTTCACCGGGTTAACACTCTCCTGAGAAGCAGCAGCCAGGAAAATGTAGCATTGCCACTCATTCACTTACACATTAAGGGAGGATAACATATTATTCACAGCAGATTATAAATAAGCAATAAATTCATGCCATCTATCAAGAGGCGGAACATCAAAAGTGTTGCTAGCTGAGAATAAATCATAATGTTTATGTCGTGTCTGTGTCAAAGGTCTGATCTACAAAGAGGGTAATGGTGAACTTTTGTACCTGTTTCCATTTTTGATTCAAATACCAAGCTCACATCATGAATCTGAGCGTTGATGACTATTGCTTTGGGGGAAAATGTGACCATATAAAGCGATGTCTTTATCACAGTTCTTGTGGGTAAAATGAGGGTCATTCCCAAGGTTATGCGCTTATCAAGACAAAAACTAAATAGTTATTTCTAAAACTGAATCATACAGCCAAACAGAGGGTAAGTATCTTCCATGTTACTTTGCTCGCAACGCGTGGCAGCTATGAATCTTGATCCAGATTGTCAGTGATGTAAATCAGTATAGATCAACAGAGGGTCTTGATTCCCCTCAGCTCACCTGTGTATTGGAACTGGACATACAGTGGTTTATTTCCAGACTTTTTGGGACAATAGAGCTCACAGTAGAAAAATTGAACCCAAAATATATGTCATATTAAGTTTTAATCCTGTCCTCTTTATTCTTTTTAGAAGTGATTCACTCAGTCTCCTAATCACAGTGTATTATGTTGCTGCTTCACAATCACACTCCAAATGCAAATCACTTCATTGGTTTCTTAGTGACAGCAAGCTCTGTCAGCAGTAGATACTTTGAATATGCCAATAAGATTTTAACTGCTTTGAAATGGCTGCAAGGGACACTGTTTTGGGAGATTACAATCAGGGCATTCCATCAGAGGGCTGCTAAAATAGCAATGCTTTATTTCCACCAGCCTGTATGCAATGAGCTAATAAGTGATTGCTGTCTTTGTAACTTTATGTTTGAGGACTAGGTAGAACATTTTGTTCAGTTAACAAGGATTGTATCTTCTCAAGGCATATATTAATATTAATGAAGCTTCTATGCATGCATCAAAGAAGGCCTTATATCCTATATAATCACTATTTGTCTGGGCAAATTTAGCTTCATCATTGTCTATTTACTAAAACTAAGCTTTGTGCATTTGATTTATAAGTTCTGTCTGGTTTGTGCTGTGAACAGTTATCATTGTCTTGATCTGTTAGACTATAGAACCACCTTTTTCTCATTTAAGAGAAGGAAGTTAACTGTGACCTTTACAAAAAGGATGTTCATTTGGCAGTTGTCCATTCGTCATTTGGAGGATCAGTGGACAAAGCAGGTGAAAGCTTGGAAATAGGCACAGAAGCTCAACACATTTTATTATCATTTTCCTGTGATTCTAGTTCAACTTTTAAGTGTAGTGCCACATGTGAAGTTGCAGTGGAGATCAGAAGGAAACAAATGATATTCAGAGCAATTTCCAGGCTACAGGTGCTTCTGACAAGCCTGTTCCTTTAATTCAGGTTGAACTGTTGGCTTAACAATCTGAGATTTTATTTAATCATTTAGATATAATATTTGTAAAGAAGAGATGAGAAAGGGAAATCTGCCTTTAAAGTACTGAAAGGTGTTCCTTGACATCACAAGTTCTTAATATGTGTCTTCATATGTAATCACAGAATCATACAGTGCTTTGGGTTGGAAGGGACCTTTACAGGTCATCTAGTCCAAACACCTACAGGATCAGAGACATCTTCAACTAGATCAGAACTCCATCCAACCTGACTCTGAATATTTCCAGGCATAAGGCCTCCACTGTCTCTCTGGGCAACCTGTTCCAGTGTTTCACTACCCTCATTGTAAAAAATTTCTTCATTCTATCCAGTCTGACTTTTGATATGTACATACATACAGAATACTTTTTCCTAAGTTCTTTTCACAAGTTTAATTTTTTAAAAAAAGTATGTACTTATAATACTAGCTTTTTTAAATGGATTTGAATATCAGCCAAGATTCAGAGCTACCTGAAGTAGAAAATGAAGTAATATCTGAAGTTTGGTCAGCTACTGTAATCTGTAGCCCTTTTGCCCACCTACTGTAACCCATTCCATCAAGATAGATAATTATATTAAGTGGCAAACTGTATAATATTTGGGAATTAGACTGAATAATTAGCTGAATATCAGCTGCCATTGCAATATCCTAGGAAAAAGAACCTGTGTAATTCTTGGGTGTATAGATAGAGGAAGACAGGGTAGCAGAGGGATAATGTTGATTCTGTATTTTATTTTCTGACTGAGTAAGTTTCCTCATTATTCCATGCCTCAGTTGCCAATATTTTAAAAAGTTATAACATATTGAAACTAATCTGCCCTGTTTCTTGAAGTTCTGGAATTCCTGGGAATACAGCTCTGGGAGATTCTAACCTTTCCTAACAAATCCTTTTCAAGCACATGGTCAAGCTAGTGTAGTCTGTAAGCATGAGAGGCTGAAAACAGAATATGTCCTTCAAATTTAAAGGAAGCTTCCTTGTGGATAAACTATTCCTTATGTTACATGCATAACAGACGAAAAATCATGTCTTACTTGCCTCCAAATGCCCTTGGTGTTCAAGTGTTCTCTGCATTATGCTGCTATGAGAAAGCTTTCCTTTGATGCAGCTTGACAGCTGGAGACAATTCCCTCTTTCCTGATCTTTGCCTTAGCCTGATTTTTAGGATGATCCCATAGAGCTTATAGTCTGTTTTCAGTTAGGCATCTTTAAGAGCACTTTTTTGTAGTGTGGAATCTAGGCTAGGAGCCCTCAGCCCCTGGGTGTTTGGTGTTGGGCTGTCCTGGTGCTCAGTTTGTGGATCTGCACAATCTAAGCTGAGGAATGCCTTACTGTCACCTTAGCGTTTTGGAATCACCCTTGACTCAAGGCAGGTTAAAGTCAAGTGCAAAGAAAATCAGGTTTTCACAGTATCCAAACCACACACACACCCCAGCAAATGTTTGTAAAGGACGTATATGAGAAGATTAAAGCAAGGAAAGCAATAAATCCTTTTACTTAAAAACACACTTCACATACCCTAAAACTACACCAGTGTTTATCAGATTACATTGTCTTTATCTAAGGACTTTCTTCACACTACTATGGCAGGAATCAGTTTTTTCTGTGTTATTTGTGTCTTATATCGGGGTAAAGATTCACTGCACCTTAAGCTAACCTAAGTCCAGGTTGCGGTGATTTTTCCTCGCTCGGGATCATGTTTGTACTTTGCACTTTGTTCTTGTACTTGTGTTCATGCATCCCAGCAGGCAAGCCCAGACTGGGAGTTAATGCAAATAAGAACAATCTTCTTAAAAAAACCCAAACACATCAGAGAGACTAGAATCCTGTACTTAAAGGATTTCCTTTAGAATTTTTACTCCAGAAACACAGTGAACAATGACTAATAGTCAAATTACATTTCAGGTTGGTAAAATCATATTGCTCTCATGAAGTGTGAGGGGTGACCCCTGCTATTGCATTTCAAGCTGGTTACCTAATATTGAACAATATGCTTGATTTTTTCAAAGTTTTTTCCAAGTTTTTTCCCCAATATTTTTTACTCAGTATTTTCTTTAAGTTCAGTCAGAGAAACTGGTATTTCATTATTAGAAGCAGATTTTCTATTATTTTATTTATGCTTCCTTTCATTTGACAATAACTGTGAATTCAGTACAGCAATGGTGGTTAAATATCTCAGAAATAATTGATACAGACCATGATACATATGTAAAAGCCAACAGATCTGCAGTATGCAAAAATAAGTGCTATACACTCTACATGATCAACAGCAAAGTAAGAGCTCCAAAGGTCTAGAATTTTTTCAAAAATCAGATACAAGCAGATACTGCATTAACTTATAGACTTTGATTTCATTAATATAAGTGGAAGGAGGCCATATTCCAAAACAGAGTAGGTGGATTCATTGTGGATAAGCACTCCATGATGTGCCTCAATCCACACAATCACTTTCCAGGTCTGAAAATAGATTCATCCATGTGGGTAAGCATGGAGCCATTATTCATCATTATTGTTACTCCTTTTTAATAGTACACAGAAAGAGAACTGATGCTTTTTACATATGAAGGAAAATATACTGTTATGAGGATTATTTACTGTCCAACTTATACAGTACATATTGAGAAAGGAGTGGCAGAAAAAGGAAATGAATCTCTGAACTTTTCTGTCTGCCTTACTTTTAGAAAATTCTTTGCCTGCTTTCTGTCAGGTCCTGAGCTTCCAGAAAGATCTTCCCCCTGCAATGAGTACCTACTGCTAAACACTGCCCATAAAATCTTCCGTGTTCCCTGTTTCTTATGTGCTTTATGTACTTTGAGAATTTATATTGCATCCCTTGTCATTCCATTCTTTTGGAGACTTGATCTCTGACCCTTTGTTTTCCAGAGCTGGTGAGTGTTTGTAGTTGTCTAGTTGTCTCTTCATTCTGTGTCCATCCCTTATAATACATAAAGGACACTCTGCCCGTATTAGAGGCTCCACTATATAGGAAAGAGACTACTTTGCAGTGATTTATTACATGAATTTGAGACTGATGCCACTTCTAGCATATTACCTGAGGATTTCCTTGCAAATGATAAAGCTTAATAGTCCAACCTGTTCTTTCCTATTGCAGTGACAAGTTGTGGTCCTGTTACTTAAGCCTCTGCCTTAAAACAAATGAATTTAGGAGAGGTGCAGGGGTGTCTCTAATGAGCCTACCCAGGGCTAATATCTCTTAGTATGATACAAAGGCTTGACTGAGGATTGATTCCTTAGATCTATTATTGAAATTTACTAGAGTTCTATCTTCTTTTTGCATTTTTGGGTGAGTTTACTCTCCTCTAAAACCCCTTTCTAAGCTCTAACTCTAAAACATGCAGCAGTTCTTATAAAAACACCACAAGTTTATAGATCTCACTGCTTTTGATGATCTCCTTGGCTGTGGAGGCTAATGATGCTTGAAAGAAGTTTAACATTTAGACAGAAAAATTCATTGTACAGCTGATTATTTAAAACAGGATCCTTAGATATCAAAAGTCTTTTTTGAACCTCTAATTTGTCTGTGCTGTAACAAATAGAAATAAGCATATTTTTACTGTCAATGTGGATTAGCTCCTAATATTATTTCTGTAGTCATATGGTAGAAACAAACCCCTGCATTATGCAATTTCAAATGAAATTGTTAGTGAAAATTCTCTAGGAAGTGAAGTTGTAATTGGGTAAAGAAATAAAAGCAGATTTGTCAGCTGAATAATTCAGAGCTTTACATTTTGCAATGTCTTGAGAGAGGTTAGGCTAAGTGCAAAGAAGTGAAGAAGCAGACCTCACTCGTGCTGTGCGAGCAGTGCTTGAAGCTGTGAGAACGAAAGCAGACAGTTTCCATGTGCTGCTTTTGTTTTGGAAGCTCATTCAGAGTGGAAACTCTGGACCAGCTGCCTTGAATCCAGTAACCTAAACTTAGGACACGAGTAAGGTCCTCTTGTTCAATGCCACAGGCGCTGAGAAGCATGGTGAGAGGAGTCTAATGCACCTTTTGGAAGAGGTTTTTTCCAAGTGAGATAAGTCTTCTTGACTTGAACATTCATTTTGCAGTTGTGAAAAGAGATTTCAACCTCTGCTGAATCACCCCAGCCTCAGCACAGAAAATCTCATGTTTTCCTTGGATAGTTTGAACTTCCTTATGGATTTCTTTCTAGATCATTCCCAGAACTCACAGATATTGTCTTACCAATACATTTATGCCATTATATTTATTGTAGTGGAGCAGACTATTATGCTCAGCTCTTGGTTTAAACTTCCTGTAGTATTTTTTTTCTTGACTAAATGTTAAAAAAAATTGACCAAGGGTTATTTTTAATTATAAAAGTGCTTTGAAAAGATTTTTTTTCACCTGTATAATTAGAAGACATTTTTAAAGAAAATTTTCCAGTCAATTAGTCCCTAATGAAGCTCAATTTGTTTTACAAATTAACCTTTTCTTAAAATAACAGGATGATTTAATGCAAGAGTCATTTTGCTTATTTCAGTCTGTACTGCAAGTCCTCTCTTCCACAAATATACATTCCTTCTAAGTCAATAGGAGATAGGGTTTAAGCTAGTAGGTTTCTGTTCCCAAAAGCTTAACTTAAGCTTATATATTGACTGTATAACACTGGAATACTAAGGTTGTTCCCAGAACTTCAGTTTTGTGCTCCTACTTCATTCTTGCTCCAAACCTTGCACCATGTTCCTGAAATCAATGTATTGACTCTCCTTAAAACAAAGGATGCCATATAAAATATGTTTGCCATTTTTTCAGGCTCTTGATGATATTGCTGTCTGTTTATTCGAGCCAGTCCTGCTGCATTGTGCAGTTGTTGAACCTACTCTTACCTGTGTTTGCACAGCCATGCTTGTGACTTTGTCTAATTCTGACTTTTTCTGGTGTAAAAAAGTTAATATATCCTTGGAGTCAGTGGAGCTAGACAAATGTAAGAGAAGCTTGTATTGTAGGAAGACAGGACTGTCCCTGGCTTTTGGTTTACAGACTGAAGTCCTTAAACCCCACAGCCTTCTCTTACACACACTGCAGTTGCAGGGTACATCTTTCAGGTGTGTTCAGGGTCTGTGCTGCCTGTATGTTCTGCCCCACCACAGATGCTTCTTTGCTCTTTGAACTGACTTCTTAGTACAGCTGTCTGTTCTAATGAAGTGGTGAAGTCAAATGTTAATTGGTTTAAATGCCTTTTCTTTTTTTTTTGGCATGGATTTTATTTTAAAGTTATCATAGTTAGTATTTTAGGGTGTTATGTAAAAATGCTTTGTGTATTATCACAGTTTTCCATAGTACATTGTATTAATCATTGAGTGAAGTACTACCTGTAAAGCCTGCCTGAATTCTCAACTATGCATTTTTACTGCATTTAGGTCAATGTATATGGCTTGTGACTAATGAGATAGAAAACCATAAATAATAACAGAAACTGAAATATTTGCCATTCTCAGCTAAGATTCAGCACTGACAAGAGGATTTGCAGAGACAATAGGAGCAGTTAAGTATCCAGTTCCTTTTCAAAACATGTAGAAGTTTAGTTCCTTGACTTTTGCTTACTTGTGCCCAGAAGGTTCTGTTTAATATTGCTCCTGAACACTGCCCGTGCACACTGGCAGCAGTAACAGTCTGGAGGCCAGATACCTTTCCTGAAGGTGAATGCATGATGCTCCTGTCTCTCGCTGTGGCTGCGTGTTGACATGGGGTAAAGGGAATGGGGAAGGACACTCTGCTCAGGTGGCACTGTGGTTCACTTCGGCTGCTTTTAATGCTGGGAAACCACTGGGAACTGAGTCTGGAAGAAAATTTTGGGGAAAAACTGATTTTGCTCTATGGCTGGGAATGTCTGCCATGTATAAAAAAGTCATAGGACTGACTGGTTTGCACACCTCTCTTGTCCTTGGGAAACAGAGCATCATTTGACTGTAGTTGGACAAATAAGTCTTTTCTATTTGCTATCTGCTATGAAGAGAGGTGACTGTTGTAGGCAACCTGAATTCAGTTGGAGTTAGCTACCTGGAGGCAAAGTGCGGACTGTTGAGCTCGGTATTGAAAGCACCTCGGGAAGCTCACGTAACAAAACATGACTGTATATTACACCAAGTTATTCTGAAGAGAAAACCACAGCCAACATTTCTGCTACAAATTATCCCTTCTGCACCCAATGATAATTTTGAAGTGGGTTAGAACAGGAGCTGGCCTTTTATTCATTTAATTATTGGTTTGTAATTGTAACCCAGGTTTAGGCATAGCTATGAGCATGTTCTATTGAAATGAGAAGTCTGGGGCTGGCTGGTAGTTAAGTGGACTTATTTACATTTAGAGAGTTCTGGACAGAATTGATGATTGGAGCATTTTTTTCTCTTCATCCTGTCTCCAACAGGCATTAGCTCATTAAAGAATCAAAACACAGGTTAGCTAGACTTGTTTAAGAGGAGATTGTGACTGAGAACAGCAGAAATCTTGCAAAACCGATGATCACAATTTAAAATATTTATCTTACAAATATAGGAATGTCTGTATTCTCAGAGGTATGCACTGCCCGTACCCTGTTTTTTCCCACCGTATTTATCAGGGGTGAGATTCTGTCTGGTACATACGCCTGTTTATTTTGTCAGATGTCCACGTGATGTGCTTGCCTGTATTGGAATGCAGAGTTTAATGCTTCCTGGCTTTCCCCCCAGTGCTTTCACATTAGGAAAACTGCTGCATGTGTCTGCCTGTATACTGTTCTTTCTCAACTGTGTCTGCCTAGATGCTGTGCTCAGCAGAGTATGAATTGCATTCAACTGCAACCTGACACAGCCTGCTCCTTGCAGGCTCAGGTGGTTTGGCATTCACATCATAACAAATAAAAGATGGTGGCAACTCATCAATTGAAATAGGTGCAAGTATATGCAATATAGCTCTTTAATAACCTTATCACTCCTGTGGGATTTTTTCCAATATCTTTTTAAAAGTTAGACCATTCACAATCAAGGAGGGAAAGGAACAAGTACCTTGCATCTCCCCACCAAGGATGCAAACTTCTCCAGCTTCCAGTTTCTCTTAGAAACTTCAGGTCTTTCAGTACCGTGAACATTTCGTTTAGGGATAAGTGCACTTCTTAGATTTTCTGCTCAAGGCCAAATAATCTCTGTTAACAAACTGCAGTAAGAGTGGTACTCACTTGTTTCTACCCTTTTAGATTGAAGTGACTTTGCGTGATACATGCTGAGCTGTTATAGTTGGGTCAGTGCAAGGTTTGATATCTCACCATGATTACCAAAAGTGATTTTTCAAAAAGTGAGTTTAACATGGCAGTCGAGAATAAAACAGCATGAGGTATTATAATTTGTCTCAACAAAATATGCAGTTAAATGGAAGAGAAATATATATCATTAATTAAGTATAGTTGATTTATCTGACAGTGGTAGAAATTTGAGAATACTTCTATTATGCTCTAATTCTTCAATGCAAATACTGTACTTGGAACAGATTTTCATCTATTACACATTTCATAATACTATTAGTCTGATTAATTAATGCATAATATATCCTGGAGACTAATTTGTTTACTCCTAGCGGGCTCATTAGGACTTGCTATATGAATGTGAGATTAGATTTTAAAGCAAGGCACCTTCTAGATATTGAATCATGTGTCTGTTTTGCAGTAAACTGACAAATGAAAATTTCAATCTATATCCTTCATTGATATGCAGAAGCACATTTAAAGTTTAGTGAAGCTAGACACATAGCTAGACATTTCTTGCAACTAAAAAAATGTATTTTCTTACATTAGGTATGTCTTTATAAATGCAAATTTATTAGGACATTTTACCACTACTGAAATTCCAAACAGAGTAGTATGTGCATTTTTATTTTGCATTCAACTGCATGCTGTATTCTCATAGGGATTCACCTTTGTTATTTTACTATTTAATGATATTGTCTAATGAGAATGAATGGATAATTCTACACTGAAGCCAAGTGTTCACCAGAACCAGTAAAATTTGGGAGAGTTCTCTTGAGAGCTGGAAGTCAGTCTAGATTTCTTTGCCCACTGCTGTATTATAACACGTGGTTGTACGGTTTGGTTCAACTGACCTAAGAGGAACTTTTGATTTTTTATGTCCTGTTTTTTTTGAATTAGCATGAATTCTGAATGTTTTGTAATATTGCTGAAAGAAGTTTTAAAGAATTGAACATCATTGCTGAGGGAGTCAGCTTGGTAGTTCCTCTATGAATATATATATTTCTGTAATCACATATAAGTTCACACATGTATGTGTGTGCGTGTGTATATATGTAGCGTACATGTATATTTTAAAAAATATCTCACTCATTAATATGATCCTAGTTCTGAATCAGTCATTAACGCTGATTTCTTTTCTTTCTGTTTTTTATCTGTTAGCCTTTTAAAATTGAGAAGGTATCAGATTAGTGTTTTTCCAAAAGCTTTGTCTTAGGCCAGTATTCTCTGATGACAGGTGATTTGCAAATGTTCTTAAGTTAGTTATGGTCAGTAACCACGAGTTCTGAAATAAATCATTACATAATATCTTTCTTTTCCAAAACGTTGATTGGAAAACTTCCCAGAACAGCCTCTGTAATGAGGGTTCCTGCTTTCTGTCAACCATACCCTTCTTACTGTGAAAATACACTTCTCACAGTATTGGGAACCTCATGTTTAAGCTCTGCCTTCACTAGGAAAATGTGAATCTGCAAAACTAAGAGAATGAGTTAACTGCATTTTTCTTTAATCCTCTTTCGGAGTTCAGGTTAAAATAGAAAAAAATTGGAAGGCTTTGAGCTGGGGTTTAACTGTCTTTATTTCTGGAGGAATATTTTCATTCCTCTTCAAGCTACTCTGAAATTACAGGTGGATTTAAAGTTTTCAGGTGGTGTCCTGTTCTTTCATTTCATCTGTTTTTGTTGTACTCATCACACAGCTATTCACGTCACTAGACAGAGATCTACAGATCAGTTTTTAGACTGCCGTCTTAACCCTTCAAAGGAATTAGGAGGTTTATCATTTATTTTAGAGCCTAGATTTTGAGTGTTACACTTTTATTGATCATAAAATTCAGTATGGATTCGTGCCTTTTATTTATTTTACGGACCCTTACCAGAAACAAAAATTGTTCATGACCAATAAAGGAAGTCCATTTTCTGAATCATCCTGGTGAGGTCAGCACGTTGCCTCACACATGTATGCTGTATGTTTTAGTAAATATGTTAAGTTTGGGTCTAAAAGAGCCTCACCTTACTATCGTTCAGGATATGTTTTGAGAGGCACATATAGAAAACATAATATCTCCACCCTTTGCTATCTGCTTGATGTTATATTACTTGAATACACTATGTAAATTCTTGGCACTTTGTCTTTGTACTCGAAAGCAAATGGGTCTTGGAACAGAATTAAGTGTTTCTTGAATTATAGAAAACTAAATTGCCAACTAATAGCTCTTAGACTTACTAAGATGGAGATAGATGTAGTGTCCTGTTTTTCAGGGATGATAGCGTGAATGCTTTTATCTTGCAGAATTTCTCTTTCTAAGTTTTGGAATAGAGAAGGATTGACAAAGCAGCTTTATCTCTCTAAATTATTCCTCTTAAATCACTTTGTGACCTAGATGTCCTGTTCTGGTAGATATTCTGGAATAGTCAATAGACAAGCAGTTTGGAATGAGATTGCCATAATTATATGCATAACCTGTAAATATGATCTCATTAATACTAAACCTGTAAACATGATCTCATCGATACTATTTTATTGATTATACATAAAGTAAATTATTGCATAATTCGACTGAAGTAAATTTATATTTTATTTAACCCCCCTATTTTTTTAAATGTATCTACTATGTATATAACCTGACTTAAACAATCATTGTATGCCACTGAAAATCAGCTAGACAGACAATAATTAATGTTTCTGGAATGTTACTACATTCAAATTGATGGTCAGTTTGTGAAAAAACTTCTCAAGGCTTGTCCTGTGTTTGTTTCTCTGAGAAATTATCCTTTTGAGTCATTCTAGACCTATTCCAAGAGGTACCTGCTCTGAAAATAATACTATTGTGCCAAGGAAATGTAAGGACTAATTACTCAGTATGGTTCAAACTCGTGTATCCGCAAAATTCTCATTTCTCACTGCCTCCGAACTCCAACCTCATTGACAGGCAAGTAAAATCCCACTTCTGCTCTGAGATTTCAATTTCGACTTTATAACTACTGTAGTATGCAAATGACCTTGATTTATGCTAAGAATGAAGTTTGGGACCAAGTTTATGCACCTCTGATACGTTGGCAGCTACCCAGCAAATACATCAAGAGATAAGCTCACTCTTTTAGATGTCAGAGTGGGAGTTGTGGATTGAAACACATTTCTCACACACAACACCTTGACAACACTGTCAGAAACACTTAGAGTTAAATCTTGATCCTTGCAATGCAATAGAGCTTGGGTTTTTACTTCAGTGGGAAGAGAATATGTCCCTGAAAACAGTTAGTGGAGTGCCCAGGACAAGCCAATTTGTTTTGCTAACACAGTTCAGCTACGTTAGAAAACGCTTTTCAAAAAGAATTAAACATTCTTCTGGTATGGACAGGACTAATGAAACTTCCTTTAGAGCCCATCAACATCATTCGTTTATAGTCAACCAGAGGGACTGCTGTCTAGTGACAGGAGACACCGTCCAATCCTAATGGAAACCAGTAGCATCAGCTGTGCGAGTGGGTAAGCAAAACCGACAAGTTAAGATGTCTTGAGAGATCTTTTGTAAAAACAGTCATTCCATGTGATTCAAAACAGGGTAGAGAAAGCTTCCCTTGATGAGTTTGCTGTCCTTATCTGTAACTCCATGAGGCTGAGTTAAGTCCTCTACCGCAGCAATACTGCTGCCTGTAAGTGCAGGTAGTAGGAGTTTGGGAATATCTTTTGGGTGACAGTTTTAAAGAAATTAGTTGTTCTTTACTATGCACTTGTTTCCAAACTGCCTGAAACTATGTTGAGGGTAAGCAAAGCATGTAACTGTCCTTCAGCAGTGTTGATTAAAGCTTAGATGATTTTAGCTAGTTAAAACAATTTGTCTTGCCATTGATATTCCCATGGCAGAGACCAAGCCTCATGAGCAGAAAGCAATTCTTGCATCATCCAGAATGTTACATATTCAACACTTAGTACTCTCTTCTGGGCTCCCTGCAAACCAACAGGAAAGAAAGGGAAATTCAGCGCTCTTTCTTCTATTTTACCAGTTTGCAGTCTCCTATTAAGTTGCATTGCATGTAATTAAATTACATTTTGAATTATTGTTGAGCTAGGAATGTTCTTGTTCAGTGGCTTTGGGAAGTAGATGTTTCTGTGTCACCTGCAAACATGTCTTAGCAAGCTACAGGTTTCTACGGAGATGTGGGCTTTTATTGCTAGCCTATAAGTTAAATACCAGCTAAAGCGAATAGTGCAAAGAGGCTTTAGATGGATGGTCACTTAGAAATGTACAATGCTTAGAATAAGTATAATTTGCAAGGTCCTGGGAATCTTTGACCAGCAGAATTGAAGGATCCATCAGCAAGTGAGTGTAGCAGGATGCAAAACCCTTCTAGCAGTTCCTAACCCATCATTTTGCTTAAAGCCGTACTGTTTCTGCTTCTCATTTTGTGTTGCTTAGATTTATCTTGGAGACATATAGTAAGAATAATAACTAATCATCTGGTTTTTCCTCTCTTCTTGACTCTAATTGACTTGCAAACACTCACCACAAAATTTTCAGCTTTTTCCAGCATTACAGCTAACAAAAAGGCATGAAATGTACTTTAAGGCCAGCATTGCAGGTCTGGGTTTTTTCTCATTAACATTTCTGATGGAAAAGAAAGTTTATTATACAGCTAATTACTTAGGAGCTTGTCCAGTATTATTTCTAGATTAACTCAAAAGTTATATTCATCCTTTGAGAAGAAGAATGCAGTAATTAAATGGGATGAGAGAGAGTTTGAGTAATTTTTAAGGAAACATATATAAGAAATGTTGGATTTGGGTTTGATATTATGGGAATGCATGCGTAATATATTGACAGAGATGAAAAGCTATCTGCCTCTTAGGAAAAAATTTTTCACGGAAAGGGTCATTGGGCACTGGAACAGGCTGCCCAGGGAGGTGGTTAATTCACCTTCCCTGGAGGTGTTTAAGGCACGGGTGGATGAGATGCTAAGGGACATGGTTTAGTGTTTGATAGGAGTGGTTGGACTTTATGATCCGGTGGGTCTCTTTCAACCTGGTTATTCTATGATTCTATGAAATTATAAGATGGAGGTGCAGAGATGTATATCACAGAAAAGGGATTGTGCATTGTGAGATATGCAGTACTGACCCATGTGATTAATTTAAGTGCACTGGTGTATGTTCTTGGAAATCTGAATTACACAAAAGTCTTGGAAAACTGTAGTCAATAATCTGCTAAGAAGTCCTTCATACTGAAGATTGCTTGTGCAGCTGATGGAAGCATCTGTTCCCAAAGGAAAATTATTCTTTTTGTTTTTTAAACACAGAGTAGAGTAAGTTGTAATGAGCATGTGCACACTAAACAGTTAATTTAATTAAGCTTCCATAAGCATAATGCAGGATGAATTCAAGGATAATCAGCATTACCTCTGGCTGATTTCAGATATGCTGCACAAGATTAAAAGGACTTGATGTTTTCAATAGCAAGATGTCTTAGGCCAGTTTCAGCACTGCTACTGAAAAAAAAATAGTAATATCTATTATCTCCTCTCCATTTTCCAAGCTAGCCTTTCATTTCAGTCTTGAACTCTCTGACACTACACGCATTTGTGCAACTGTGTCATGAAAGGGATAAAGGAGTTAATCTAGATAAAACAATAATCTAGCATCATCTAATTCCAGAAAGCTTTCCTTGTTTCATTTTTCTGTTTTTAATCATAGCAAGACCTTAAAAAGTCATTGTTAAATGCCAGAACATTCTCCAAAGTTTAGATGTAAATGTTCTCTTACACCAAAGGTATACAATTATTTCTTTTACTGAAAGCAAAGCAAGTTCCTTTCTACATTCTAGGGCATTTGTATGACATTACATTAGAAAACCAGTTTAAATCACCAGTTGGTTTCCCATCCTAGTTTACTTCATACCATGTTAGTTTGTCAGCAGTTGGCTTTTTTCTCCTACCACAGCTTCTAAAAGTTTCACCATATCAACAAGGCAAACTAGATTTAGTAGTATGCAGCTCATTTTCCTTTGATACAGCACAATGCTGTACTGCTCTCTGCGTCTCTGCTGGAGTCGGTCCAGAAGGAAATGTGCTGGGGCAATATGTGCGTGGCCGTGGTGCTGTGTATGACGTGGGATTCACAGCAGTTGCGCTGTAGTTCACCATTTGGCTAAAATGTGATCATTTCATAAGATTTTCTATAGAATTAGTCTAGTTTTAATACATATTGTAGTCTGATTTCTCTCAACTGCCTGGTAATAATTTCACCCAGAAAAAAAGGTAACTTTATGTGAATCCACCCAGTATTACTAACACCGGGCCAAATTTATAGCTGAAAGAAGCAATTTTTGCACATTTTGTACAAACTCCTGATGATAATATCAGTGCCTAGAATGGATCAGACCTGTTGCTATGCAGACTGCTGCTTGCACTCTCCATTTGTGCAGTAGTTTGAAAGCCACTGCTTTTTTTTTTTTTTTTTTTTTTTTTTGCTAGTGGAAACTAGTGAGCGTCATGGTTCATCTAACAGATATTTCAGAAACGTTGAACACCATCGCTGATCTCTGAGAGAACTGAGTGGATGTTTGAGTAGTCGCCTTTCTTGAAACTGCAGAACCTATAACAGATGAATTGCTATGGCAATGAAGGAAAAAATTTCAGTCTGATGTTATGTAAATCATTGAAGGTAGGTATAAACCCGACTGGCAGCCACAGCAAACGTGGCCATTTACACCAGCAAAATACAAGACTTTTATTTTAATCTTGCAGTCTATGTACTAAATGAAGATGTACTCTAAACAGTGTAGATAATAAGAAATATGACATAGGTGTTTCTTTTCATTTCAGAACAGTCAGTTGAATCTTCTTTATTGCTTGATTTGTATCCTTTAATATATACTGTAAATTTAAACCTGTTTTTTTTTAAATAAGTCTATTGAAGTCCTTTTTCACTCCCTGTACTTCTTTCAACTCCCTCCCTGACTGCCTTCTGTTTGTCATTGTGTGCATTGCACAAGGACAGCTTCAGATGAGAAATATTCCCAGCTTTAAACAAGAATCTCTTTAAAAATTCTCTTTGAGGAAAAAAAAATGTTGAACATCATCCTTCGTAATCACATTAGTAAGAGACTAAAGTAATTTCTTATCGCCTTTTCAAATTAGGATTTCGTTAGCATGCTTTTTATTTCTTCCAAAGTTTCTCTTAATGAATACACCAATCTCAGTAAGTAAGAGAAAATGGTAGAAAGGCTGTCAGAAGAATTTTAATTATACTCAGCAGTAAGTGTGCATGTTGACAATAATAATTTTTTATTTTTACAGATAAAATCTAGATGTTGAGGTCACAAGTAAAAAAATGAAAAGGTGATTCCGTTGAAAATGATTTTTTTAAGGTTTTTTCATTTAAGAAATATAATTTTCTTAAATGTAATTTTCCTTATCAATTGGATCAATAATCCATTCCTGAAATGATTTCTGATTTCCTTCACTGTCATGTTGATTTGGGGGGAAGGTGGCAGGAGGAGGAGGAGGAAAGGGAATAGAAAATGATCGTTTTTTTCTGTCTGCTGATCGACTACTAATCTCTGAATCTTCAATAGAATTCCGAAACCGGAAGCATAACAGCGAACGTTCATGTTTCTTCATATTCTGAAGTGTGTGATTTATAGAAAACCCCTATAAGTTTGGTTTTTTTCATGGTTAAATACAAGGCTTAATCATCTTTCTCAAAAAAAGAAAGAAAAAAACATTCATTTCATAAGAAGCAAAACTGAGTCTGTATTTTTTTAAAGGAATTATGATTTTTAAAGTAAACTTCCACCCGTTAAACTATACTCTCTATGTATGCCAGGAATGTCCTATTTGAACTTTGCTAAGATTTTCAGAAGTAACTTATAATTTTGTGGGTTTTATTCCTGAAAATTAGGTACAAAAATATATTGATGCCCCAAATTGCATAGTTTTAGGTTCTTTCTTTCTTCTTCTAACTCCAATATGAATTTTTCTTGGAAAACGTCCTGTTGGTTTGCATAGCCAGATCTAGGTCCTTATACCAAGTAAAAGGATTTGTTACCTGATAGATTTGCATATTGGTGTCACTCTCCAGAACAGCAGCTTCCTCCACAACTGTGTGGATCAAGGTTGGAAAGACTAGGCTGTAACACAACAGAGATGTTTTTCAACAGCATTGCTTGCAGTGAAAGAAGTGAAAACGGAACGTGTGTTGAACTTCCCCTGGCTTCTCTTAAATGTGCTTTGGGTTAAGCCCTTTTACTAAGGGCTTCCTGCATCCAAGGTAACTGCTGGTTTAACAATGTTTCTCAGAAAGTACTTCTCAAATCCTCTGTATTCCTACCTACCTTGTAGCTTGTGGAGCTATATGGATACGGCATCTTGTTACTCTATATACTTTGGTAATGCCCTTTTTCCCCAAAATACCCTTCTGAAGTATTTGGATACGCGGTTCTTAAGGATTTCTGTTGATGTAGGGGTAGCACATCTAATTTTCTTTCATTTTCACTTCTACTGATAAGTCATTCTCACTACAGACTGAGATAAACGTATTTATTTATAAATTTTGAAACTCTAAATCTTTGAAAATGCTGTTTGCTAGGACTTGCAAGACATTCAGTTAAACTCTGCTTGGCCGAAGACCGAATTTAAGAGACCCCTCTGTGTCTTTATCAAGTTTGGGACTTGCAGATAAACAATTTACCCCTATGGTCAGCCTCAGTTATGGTACATATGAACCATACATCCCCTACTTGTGTGCAGAGGAGAAAGCTGCCCATTAGCCAAGCTATGCCAACTTTTACTGCTTCCTCATTTATAGCATCTTTGCAATGCTTTGCTTTGCTGATATATCTTCTCTCTTTTGTCCCATTTTTTAGTCCTTCAAAGATTTTCTGAATCTATATCTCAGTCAAAAGGATTTGTTTGTTTTTATTCTCTGTGCCCCCTCCTGGGAATGCAAATACCCCATGAACATGTCCAGTTGCAACATCACATATCTAGCCAGATGTGAAACAGGATAAATGATTAATTGCTGATGGGCAATTAATGGGCTTAGCAGTGGCTTAACCAGCTGTGCAGCACAGTACCCTCTACACAGGGATGGGTAGTGCAGAACTGAGTTAAGTCCTTTTGCAATCTGTTTCTGCCAATAATTTCTTTATCATGTTTTATGTGTTAACATCTGGAATTTATAGTAAATTCAGATCTCCTCATACACATGCTGTGTAGATGCAGAGATAGAGACATCTAAACAATGTGATATGCTAGAAGGATTGCTGAGAAGGCACATTAGTCTGATAAGAGCTTGTCTGGACATACAGTTGGTAACAACACTTAGTTTTTCACAAAGGGGAAACAGAAATTGGAAGTAAACAGTCTTTTTCTATTAGTATGTTATCTGGAGCTTACCTCAGAGAAATATGGAAAGTCAAAATATAGACATTGCAAAAATTCAGAAAAGAAATTATAAATCAAGTACTACACCAGCATTCCACTAAGCAAAACTCTTCTTTTCTGAAATGGGAGCTTTGCTGAAAATCCCAAACACAAGGTGAAGGACAGACTGAAGCATGCAGCCTGCTGATCCAATGCTTCAGTGAGAACAGATGGTATTCTGAAACAGTCCATTTGTGATCATTCCATAATAAAGATTAAAGCTGCATATTCCCCAACAGAGGTGCTTTCGGCCGCTTGCCAATTCACAAGCAAGTTCTCGGCCTACCTCTTCCAGCATTTGAGTCTTTTTGGGGTTTTTTTTTTAACTTATCTGAATGATATCAAATTTCCAATGATAGATCTTCCAATAAAAAGTGAAGATAAAGAAAAGAGGTTAGATTCCTATTCTTTTTCCTGTTATAATATCCTATTAACTACAGTAAGAAATTGTGTTATTGTTCCAGACCATAATCTTACAGTAATGTTTTTAGTCATACACATGTTGGAGCTGTACTCCGTTTCCAAGGTGTGTGAGATTGATAATTACACAATGAATGCAGGGCATTCTCTCATTGAATTTGTCCTTGTGAGCTAAGAACTGTGGGGGTGTTGTAACAAGGCAGCAGCTGTAACTGACATTCTAATCACAGTTGGGAGTCAGATATAAATTAATTTCTTTTTTTTTTTTTTAGTGAGTCTGCAAACTGATATTTTTCTAGTTATAGTGGAGCTTATACCCTGACAGGCTGTATAATAGCAGACAAACATCTGATAAACTGGGATAGCAACACTGAAAAAATAATAATCTGCTTAGAAACACTTGGTATACAAGTATTGCATCACACTTTGAAGCTTAATGTGATCTGAATTTTGATGCATTTCCTGTAACATTAATAACTAGAATTTCAGAGGTCTGTTCTTTTCTGTTATGTTTTTATATGTCATATCAGCTATAGAGCATTGTCCATGTATCATCTTATTTGTATTACATTTGAAATATATTTCTATATGTGTGCTGAAAAAAAAATATTTTAAAGCAACTATGAAAGCACATATTCATGTATTATAATAATGCATAAACAAATAGGCATTCAGGCCCCGATGCACTCAGAGTTGTTTAGAAGGCATTGAGTTCTTACTGTGTTTTGATGAAAGTAGATGTTCATTAAATTTGAAACTAACACTTGCTTTCACCCTTCCTCAATTACTTGCTGTTCAGTAACTATTGAGATGAGGAAGCTTTGTTTGAATTCTGTAGTTCTTATAGCACTTACAGGAATTATGCCAGTTTGCAATCTAAGAGATGGAGAATACATACATCAAGGATGCAGTTAACATTACCTGATGTCTGCGTGGGGTGTACATAATTCTATGTATTTCTTTCTCTCCATAAACATTGAGTTTCCTATTATGTTAGATAATGAATGTAAACGTCCTCTTACCGTAAATACCATATATTATCTCTGAAGACATCTTCTACCTTGCACTATTATTTGAGAAGCCATTAGAGCAACCTTTTTTAACATTTAATCCTTGGTTGCATTGCTTTGGCAGTTGCACTGATCGCCTCATCCTTGACACTGGTGGCTGTGATGCCACAAAGAAATATGAATATGTAAATAATACTACACTTTTTGAGCACATGGCCCAGCAAAACAAAATGACAAATAAATACGTTTGAAGCTCTGAAACAATAAGTAATTAAGAATTATGGATACTGTCTTTACTAAAAGAGATAAAAGGAAAGTGAAAAGTTCTTGGCAGCTTCTACAGAGATTCTTGACTAGTATAGTTCAAACGATAGTGTTTGGTTATAGTGCATGCGTGCGCAGGGTCAAATGCATTAGTTGTGTTCTGTTATTGGAAGCAATTTTGTAACCTGAATATACCATGCCATGCTCACATCACCTCTGGGCAGGCAAAGAAAGAAATCCAAGTAGGCCACAGCCTTATTAAAACAAGGTCACTAAATGAGATTAAAAGATCTTTGAAGACAAGGCTTGAGCAAGAATTGCAATACTTTGTGCTGTTGAGGTAAATTCTGTTCAGCGTTAATCAGTGCGAATTGTGACCATGTTAATAAAAATAGAATATGATTATTTATTAGGCTTCTCTCTGTGTGCAGTCCTTCCCTCATCTAGAAGGAATAACCATTACTTTAGGTTAAATGTTTGAAACTGCTCACAACAGCCACATTTCTTTGTTCCTTGACTGTCACACTCCACTGATTCTTGATAGAATAATTCTATAACCAGTCCTCCATTTATCTTCAGATACCATGTGAAGAAGTGCAAAAATGCGTCACGTGAGAATAGACTATACGTAAACAATACTCTTATCTGAAACTAGACTTTGATTCATGATGTCAAGATTCTTGCTGTGAAATGCAGCATCCATTACCAGTGCTTCATTTCTTTCTTCACAGAGGAAATAATGCCTAGTGAAACTGAAATGGCCCACATCATAAGCGGATTCAATGTGTTATTCCTAACAATAGAAACAGTTGTAAATCTCTCTTTTTTTTTTTCCCAGAACACAGCTATTTCCATGTCGTAATTGGGAAAGACCTGAGCTTCAGTCACTCTGATGGGCTTATAGCTTCACCACAGGATTAGACTGTACTTTGCCCAGCTTAGTTTGTATAAGTTGCTGACTTTGTATGATTTTGCAGTGGCTCAAGTATCAGTAATGATCTTCATGCTAAAGCTAACACAAGCACTACCCTCCAGACACAGTAAAGGTAGGATGATTATTGAATTTCTCCTCTTAATTGCTTGGTGAAGTCAAACTCTCGCAGACTAGCACAGAGTGATTGCTTTTTATAGGCGTAAGGTCTAGTCTGGCTGGTTACTATGAGCAGGTGACAACTGTGTTCTTCCCATCTCTGGTGACAATGGTGACAGAATCATTGTCTTGTAACTCTGCCCAGAGGATGCTAACAGTAGAAAAACTGCATCACTCCACCAGTGCAACCTCCTTTTTTTTCTGTTTTACAATGCTTCTCTCCTCTCTTACAACGTTTCCTTGCAGAGCTCCTTACTAAAAAGTTGTCCCTATCCCTCTCTCGCTTTAAGTGAGCATGTATGTTTTGTTACATGTCCCTGGAATAAATCATGGTCATCAAAAGGAACGAGAACATAAGTGTTCTGTCATGAGAATATTGTCCTGCTATACTGTAGTTTCTCTGTATGATATAGAATAGTCTAGTCTACAGACTGAAACATTTAAATTCCTCCTGTCTATAACCTAGGAGAAACTTTGAAAGTATCCACTAGCTCTGTTTGGTTGTATTTCTGGAGCAGTTAACAAAAGTGTCACATGAGTTTAGCAGGAGCTCTGTTAGAGAAGCAGTACATACATAATGTACATAGAAACTTTGGTTCTCTTCATGTTGCCAGAAATACAGAAATCAGTACAGCAGGATCTTCAGTACTATGCTAGCAGGTAGCAATGTTCACAGTTTCTGGATTTGGCATTCTACCTTTTTTCTCTATTTCTCTAGTTGAAAACATTCACTTTTGTAGACAAATGTGGTCACGTTAGTATCACATGAAATTTTAAGTATGTCAATATTCTTAGTGTAATTCCCAGAGGTGTGTGCTATATCGAAAGCTAGCAGTGATCTAAATAGCTGAAACCGGGGTAACAGTGTGTCTCAGAAAATAATGTGTAAAGATAAATAGTTTGACACAGGTGCATTGGTGAATTTAAAATCAGTTAAAGAGCCATAGCAGGTGTCTAGTAGAAACAGGTCTGTGGAAATGGTTTATATTTTCTGCAATTTTCAGTCCCATGTGCTGGGTTCGGAGAGAGAGGAGAGAGGGAATCACAGAAGGCAGCAAATAAAACTGACTCTCTGCATCTTCACCTGCTGTTACTAAGGGGAAATGATGTTATATCTTCCATACTTCTGTTCTGAAATTCATCTAAGGTTCCTCCAAATAGACACTACTTAACTATCTGCATCTAAATCCGAGGAGTGAATGCTTGTCCTGTTTTGGGGGCAGAGGAGAAAGAGAAGGTTTGTTGTTAGAAATAACCTTTTCATGGCCGTGCAATTGCATCTATTCCCACATTCATGCAGAATTACAAGAAGGATGTAATATTGTCAGAATAAACAAAGCAGCATGACTAAATGGTAAGAAAAACATTGGAAAAGTACTTGTTTGGTTTGTTTGTTTGTTTAATCTTCTTTTTTACTCCCTTGTTTACTACTTCAGTTCTCTCTCTCCTTTTTTTGGCTAATTCATAACTGGTGTAATTCATTTCCCAGTTTACATCACATTTTGCATTTTTCTTGATGGACATCTTTCAATTGCTGAGTAGCAGAAGATGTAAAAGTTACACAAACAGTGAAAAGACCTGGTTATTACTGGATTTAGCAATCAGCTAGACAAACATTTATATAAAAAGAACCTGTATTCTTTCTGCTGTTCGGATATTTGTATAAAATCAAGGCTGAAATTTCTCTGTACCTTGAAGTAGACAGTGTTTTGTTACATTAAACAAAGTATTTGTAGGGAACCCAATGTGAAGTTTACCTCTGTGTGCTCCTGTTCTTCATACAACAAGTGTGTAACTAACTTTAAAGCAAAGTGATTTCACTGAGGAGGGCAGACTGAACCTGACAGTGGGAGACATCCTTCAGGCAGTCACTGAGAGCAGTGAGAATAGGTAAAAATATGTGGATTTTGTTGCCTTCATGTTTTGCACCGTTTGAGTATTAGTTACTGCAAGATGAATGGCAGCAGAGGCAAGACATTCCCCATTGCCTCTTTCTTGTGAAAGCTATTAAAGAGCTTTTGAATGCGCCTGCATCATTCTTGGTTTGTTTTCTTTTAACTTCGGCTTGTTTTTCTCTGTGCTGTGAGTTCATTGCTACTGTGCAAAGACTGGTTTAATACATGGAGGTAGAATTTCAGTTGGTGTAAATCAACCTTTAGTGTTTTGGGGGTTTGACTGATTTACATCATATAATCATTTAGTCTTTACCCTTAGGCTTAAAATTTATAAGCTGAACAATTTATGTTGCAACTCTTTCATGCTGGTTTACATAACAAATATTTTAAATCCATTGTCTCCTTGGATCCTTATTTTTCACTGAAGTTTTTAGTTATATCAAGGCAAATGACCACAGGGTTATTGATCATGTGCTTTTCCAGACAGATTTTATTTTATGAAGCTCCGTTAAACTGAAGAAGCCCCATATCTGCTAATTACACAAATATGTTCATAAGAAAAAGCATTTATGTTCTCATCATCCTTCACTGGCTGTGATTCGTTCTAGGTTGCCACAACTGAGTATTTGTAGCATCACAGTTCATTACTGTGTAAGAGTTTGATGTCATAGAATCATTGTTTTCTTCTCTAGTGCATCTAGTTGAGAAGAGAAACAGACAGTAATTTGAAGGGAAGTTTCTTCTGTGGTACGTGTGCACATATGCCATCCTGGAAATCAGCACTGGTAATGAAAAGGAAACAGTAAAATAAATTTAAATAGAATTATTTAAAGTTATGCTATATGAAAGATAAAATGCAGTTCATGCACCCAGGTTAATTTCGTCTGAAGGAGATGAAGTGGTATTAAGAGTAGTTATATCCAACTTGAATTAGCTGACAACTTGATTACAGAATATTTTGGTGACTGATAGATATATTCAAAGAGATTGAATTCCAATGATGAGTAAGAGCAACTCTAAACCAAGAGTTAAAATGTAAGAAATAGTAGCATGAGTCTCAAAATCATAAAGTATTTTCAGGTACGGTTCCTTTTCAGGGATCCCTGCTAATCCACTCACCCTTCACCCCACTAGCTTGCTGCAAGTGTTTGTTGAGTTTCATTACAGCCAGAATGACTGAAATTATTGCTGTTAGAAACAGAATAACTGTATTTGGTGTCAAAAATGAATCCAGATTGTTTCCCACTATGGCCTCACAACAGCTGTGCTGGTACCAGGGAGCAGCCCTTCACAGGGCTTCTGCCCACCCAGTGTCCGACATGTGCTCGCACGGCTGTTCCCGTGTCCCGACTGAGACGTGTTATGAGACTTCAAAGTGATTGCAGCGGAAAAGGTTCTGGTTTGTGCATTGGTTTTGTTTGCAGACTTCACTTAGCTGTCACACAAAAGGTGGGCAGAAGCATGGTCCTGTGATGGGAGCTACACAAATCACACAGTTGTGCCAGCCCTGCCCGGTGCTGGGAGCTGGCATCTGGCAGGCTGCTTTCCTCTTTCCACTCACCCTCTCTTTTGCCTTAAGTTTTAAGGCTGCATTGAACAGTTATATGTAGTCTGTTTTACTTGGATTACACTTATTAGAGTGGGTAGAATCATAGAATTATTTGGGTTGGAAGGGTCCTTTAAAGGTCACCTGGTCCAGTCCCCCTAGAGTGAGCATGAACATCTTCAGCCAGATTGGATAGATCAGAGCCCCAGTCAACCTGAGCTTGAATGTTTCCAGAGACGGAGCACCTACACCTCTCTCGGCAACCTGTGCCACTGTTTAACACCCTCATTATAAAAAATTTCTTCTTTATATCTACAATAAATCCAACCACTTCTGGTTTAAAAACTATTACCCCTTGTCCTACTGCAACAGGACCAAATAAAAAGTTTATCCCCATCTTTCTTGATCCCCTTTAAGAACTGGAAGGCCACAATAATGTCTCCCCAAAGCCACCTCTTCTCCAGGCTGAACAATCTGAATTCTCTCAGCCTTTCTTCACAGGAGAGGTGTTCCATCCCTCTGCTCATTTTTGTGGCCTCCTCTGGACCCACTCCAGTAGCTCCATGTCTTTCCTGTGGTCAGGGCTCCAGAGATGAGATCTGACCAGAGGAGAATGGATGGGGAGAATCCCCTCACTACATGCTGGTCACACTTCTTTTGATGCAGCATAGGATACAGCTGGCTGTGAGCACACACTGCTGGGTTATGTCAAGCTTTTCATCCACTAGTTAAAGGAACTAGAGACCCCAAAGCCAGTCAGCTTTTCCCATCTCTAGTCAAAATATTAGATTACTAAATATACAGCATCAGGTTTTCAACATCAGAGCTCCTTACTCTTGTTTACTGCTGTTCTGATATTCCGGATCTTCCAATACCAGTAATACGATACTACTGCACACTGTGTAGTCAGTAGAGATGTTTTAGACATTTCTTTAAATAAAAAATTAAGGAAATTAAAGCTCAACATTTGCATTACTGCAGAATGAAAATTATAATTTCTATAGTCCAAAGTCAGTGAAAAAAATGTTTCATCTACCAAAAAGCATTTAACAAATTTGTTTCATACTATTCCATGGTCAGTTGCTACATGACTACTAATGCAAATACTATTTTTCCAAAAGCCTGGGAGGATTATATTATTCTTATAAGTGTCCAAATATTAAATTTGAAAGCATCAGAAAACATAGGCAATGAATTTGATTTAATGATCCAGAGAAGCCATAACAGAATTAATGACTGATTTTGAAGGTTTAAATGTTGTTTATCTCCATTAATGCTAGTTTTTGTTTAATTGGCACTGTTGTTCTTTTAACAGCATTGACAACCATTTTACCAGTATTGCAGGAAAATGACACTGTCATTTAAATTTAGAAAGTTTTTTTTACATGTATTATTTTATTTTCCTTTCAAGAAAGTCACTTTCCTTTGAAAATAAACCAAAAAAACCAAACCAAACAAAGAAATTGAATCATGCTAAGCCTTTTTTGACTGTTTGTAGGATCGCTGTTACCACATTCTCACAGCATTCTGCTTCGGAAATTGTCACCTCTGGCCTGGACGGGCGCACACTCATCTGGGTGGAAAACTGGTTGGTTGGTCGGGCCCAGAGAGTGATGGGAAATGGGGTTAAATCCAGCTGGAGGCCAGTGACAAGTGGGGTTCCCCAGGGCTCAGTGCTGGGTCCAGCCCTGTTCAATGTCTTTATCAATGACCTGGATGAAGGCATCGAGTGCTCCCTTAGCAAGTTTGCAGATGACACCAAGCTGGGTGGAAGTGTGGATCTGCTAGAGGGTCGGGAGGCTGCAAAGGGATCTGAACAGGCTGGACTGCTGGGCTGAGTCCAATGGCATGAGGTTTAACACGGCCAAATGCCGGGTCCTGCACTTGGGGCACAACAACCCTGTGCAGCTACAGACTAGAAATCTGGCTGGAAAGTTGCCAGGAGGAGAAGGACCTGGGCGTGTTGGTTGTCAGCAACTGAACATGAACCAGCAGTGGCCCAGGTGGCCAAGAAGGCCAATGGCATCTTGGCTTGTGTCAGAAACGGTGTGGCCAGCAGGTCCAGGGAGGTTATTCTCCCTCTGTACTCGGCACTGGTGAGACTGCTCCTTGAATCCTGTGTTCAGTTCTGGGCCCCTCACCACAAGAAGGATGTTGAGGCTCTGGAGCGAGTCCAGAGAAGAGCAATGAAGCTGGTGAAGGGGCTGGAGAACAGGCCTTATGAGGAGCGGCTGAGAGAGCTGGGGGTGTTTAGCCTGGAGAAGAGGAGGCTGAAAGGAAACCTCATTGCTCTCTATAACTACCTGAGGGGAGGTTGTAGAGATGAGGGTGGTGGCCTGTTCTCCCAAGTGACAGGGGACAGGACGAGAGGGAATGGCCTCAAGCTCCACCAGGGGAGATTCAGGCTGGACATCAGGAAAAATTTTTCACAGAAAGGGTCATTGGGCACTGGCAGAGGCTGCCCAGGGAGGGGGTTGAGTCACCTTCCCTGGAGGGGTTTAAGGTGCAGGTGGACAAGGTGCTAAGGGACATGATTTAGTGTTTGATAGGAATGGTTGGACTCGACGATCCAGTGGGTCTCTTCCAACCTGGTTACTCTATGATTGTATGATTCTAATAAATAATATGAGGAAATTCTCCAATATTTGTTTTATGCACTAGCTGGAAGTTCATCAGTCTGTTTTCTTTTGATTCATTTTTACAATCGTTTAATTGGATTTAAGATGTCACATTGTAGCCTCATCTGCACTTTGAGAACTGTCACTTAAAATGGAATTTAGGCTAGATCCTAGATTTTGATAAATTTTGTTAAGATAATTGGATGATTTCCATGATGTGGACTGATAATCACACATTTTCACTCACTAATAGAAAGGGTCTGGTTCAGTGGGCCTTTCAGTAGCTTTTGTTAATGTTGTGACTCTGTGTCTTCATTTCTTGTTTAGATTTCAAGTCCTGACTCTTGTGACAAAGTGATGATAAGCTGTACTGTAGGTAGTTGCTTTATTTAAGGTAACATCTGTTTAGCTCAATATTTTTTGAAGCCACACAAGTGACAAATAAGAAAGTCTTACTGTCCAGTTATGTCTACAGTACAAGCGTATTATATTATGCAAAATAACAAAAAAAATGGCCAAAATTGTAATGATAATTAGTTTCCTCAGCTGTGAGGAGAACTAGGCTTTTGTTAAGGCATTAGAAAGCAGGGGGGCATAGACTGGTCAGTTAAAATATTCTGTTAATTGCTGACCTTAGGATGTGCATTTTTACTATTGGATTCAGTCCCAGAATTATTCAGTTCTGTTTTGTATATCACAGAGAACCTCACCTCTCTTGTCCTTGATATAACACACTCTTGCAGTGTCACAGTTTTAGTTGGTTAACCATGACAAAAAAAAAGGTCCCTGTTTTACTAATACGCAATTGTAGTAGATGTGGTACAAATCAGTAAAATACTGCTACAAATTAAGCCATTAGTACTCTTTCTTGTATACTACTGCTGTTTTTTAGGAGTGCAAGAAGAGGTGATGAAAATGGGTCTGACCTCTAGCTCCTGGCAGCTAACAGGAGTTACTCCAGCAGGTTCTAAATTGTAGTGGGATGTGAGATAGGAGCCCACAGAGGGGAACATGTAGGAAAAAAAGGAGGATGCAGCAGGTATTGAACAGCAATACAGACTGAGTTGAATGGAAATTAGCTCAAAGTCAAACCTTGGTGGGATCTTAAAAGTGATGTAGCCAAACTCCATAAAAATTTGCTGTACATTTTGGTAAGGTTCTTTGAAAACAATAGAGTACACATTTTTAACCCTTCACAACGGGAGAAAAAGTATACAGATTTTTCTATACAATTTTTCTAAGGCCAAATTAAAAGGTTTCTCCAGCTCCTCAACTTATCCCACACTTATTTATTAAAACTCTATTTAAAGCATTCCATTGTTCTCCATAAATATTCATGGTTATTTTAATAAGTGCTTTAGAGTTTTATTTTAATTCCATTTAAAACCCTCCAGTGGCTAGAAACCTTCATATTCAAATCCAGGTGTATAGACAAATCTGGAACGTATTTCTATTTCTACTATAGCGCAGTTATTAAGAGTATTATTAATGACAGTTATTTTTGTTGTTGTTTCTGATTGCCACGAGAGAACACAGAAGCTTGCAGCTGGGATTCTTTGAAACAACATTCTGTTCTTTAGGGAGCTGTTATTTCAATAAAAACAATGAAATCAGTTAGCATAGGTAATAAAATAATTATAGTAATTTATTTTGGCTATTAAGAGTTGAATCCCCCTAGCTAATCATCCACTTAAAGTTGTTACTCCAAGTGGCCTGGTTTCTTTGGCCTTAAATATCATGAATTCTTATTCACTAATAAATCCTTTTTTGTTAAATTCCTGCTGTGCTTTTCTATTAGTGTTAATCAGAACGCTATCAATAATGTCATGTCTTTTTACCCTAAACCAGGAAATTATATTTCCCATTGTCCTATCCATGAAAAATATTCATTCCTTGACTTCTTTGTCAACTGTACTCGAAGTTCACTTGCTTGCAGTTAGGAAAATCCCATAGCTCACAAAGAGTATCAGCATTAAGGGAGAGTTTGTTCACAGGGTGTTCAGAAAACCCTGTGTGTGAGCTGGCTGGTCATACTTCCTTTCATCATGTTCATCAACATCTTCCAGTGCAAGAGAAGCACAATAATTGCTACTCTGAAACGAATACAAATTGTTCTCTTTGATTAATATAAACTTTGCTTCATTTGACTTTGTTATACTTTCTAATAAGCCCTTTAAATGACCAAAACCAAGCCAGACAAAAGTTAATCTATGTCTTAACTCAGAAAATAGTGTTCTTTCAAAGAAAAAAAAAGGAAAAAAAAATCTGTTTTTTCCTTTCTATTATCAAACAAGATACCACGGATCTGTAGAAAGTCTGGTTCTATTATAACTCCTCTCTACAGAATGACTGCATTTATTTACAGAAACCAGAATTTGATCCTTCAGAATGTTATTTCTGAAGTACTACTGTACAAATTAATCCCTGTAGATAAACTGAAACCAGTCAGTTTCTGTCATCTTTAGAGAAAACATCGCTATATGAATTTTGACATAATTTCCTTTGAACTTTCTCAAGGAATCATTTCTTCTGATAGAGGACAGTAGAAAGTTATTCAGTGAATGCTTCATATGACATAGATGAACACACATACATATGGGATCTAGAATTAAGATACCACCAACTTGTCGATAAATATTCCATCTAAAATCAGTTCAAATCAGTAACAAATATTCCAAAATCTTCAGGAGACTTAAAGTGAGATTTTATGGGCCATATCCAGCAAGAGGTATAAACATGACTAAATCTGAGTATGTGAGTGGTTCCAGCGAGGTTTGCTCTTGTGTAAAGCAATCTCATTCATTTTCTCTGAGTTAGAGCCTTACAAGCACATTACAAAATGCAAAATCCCTCAGTGAAAAAACGTGTATCAGTAGCAACAATCAGCATTGAAGCTGGTATTGCAATGGGAAGGTTAGCTACTTTATTACTATATTTTGTCCCTCAGGCTACGAAAAAGTAGGAGCTTCTGAAGCAGTAAATTTAGTCAAGGAAGAAAACTGAATTTTTAAATAAGTGGAGAAGAGATTCCAGGATTTGGGCAGTTTGTAATATGATGTCTTAGATTTATGAGCTTCATAACGTTCATAACAGCTCGGAAAGGGTGGCAGCCTGTAGAGGGTCTTTGGCATGACCCTCGCTGGATTTTACAGTTTGTATGTTTGATTAATTTTGCCACATAATGCTTAGTAGTGATGAATATTTTCAAGGCCTTTGCTGTTTGGTACCTCTGAGAAGTACAGGCACAATCTTTCCTTCAATAGTCCTTTGGAACTAAGAAGAAAACATTGGCTTAGCCTGACTGTTGGAAGGAAAACAAAACAGTTGTCCCCTTGTTAGGTATATCAGTGTCTGCGCCTTAATTCCATTTAAAATAATCCTCAGATGTTGTGCAAAATCTATTAGGCCATTGTAGAACTGATACTTCACTGAAACCGCTCTCTCAATCTCTGCTTTTAAATACTGATTGACTTATAACTCAGGATGTTGGAGAGACTATTATTAACGGATTTTGATATCCACATTTCTCTCATTTTTTAAAGGGGTGGGTTTTTTTTCTTTTTGGAGGTATACAAATTAATATCTTTGGGGGGTTTTAGTTAGGAAGTGAATAGGAATGTAAACTCTCCATTGCATCATTTGATTCTTTTAGGAATCACATTTTACCAACAGTGAAGTACCAAAATTTGCCATCTTTCTTGAAAAGGATTTAATTAAACTGTGCTGCATAAGATACTTAGAAAATTCCTGTAGGATGGAATGATGAGTGTTTTGATAAAAATGATCTTTTTAAGGAAAGCTTTTAAAATACATTTGTTCTGTTTCTGCTGTGCTATAATGGATGAAATTTACTTGGTATTTTTTGCAGTTCTTACTATTAATACCTAACATGGAGGTTTCTTTTCCTCTTAGAATGCCTCTAAACCTATTATTGGCTTGCATATCTTGGGAGAGACAATGTGGAAGGCTTCATTAACATGAAAGTGATGGAGTAGTAAGATTACATGTTTAATGCCCCCCCACGAATGAATTCTGCAATGTACAGTTTTGAGTTTACCTATAATGTAAAAAGCAAAATAAACACATTACTATAAATAAATTATTTATCTATAATTAATTTAATTTTAAAAAAGACTTAGGGATTTTTGGAATCGTGACAAATTCTTCCAGTAATTAGGCTGCTTCAAAAATGGTAATTTAAAGTTCTAATCTGATAAACACAGGTGTCATTGAATTAAAGTAATGTTAATAATTGTATTGACTTCGCTAGGAATAATAAAAAGCTAAATACATATACAAATTTTTGTGACTTTATTAAAATAACCATATTATATTTTAGTTTACAGAACACCTTTCATATCCTGTTATATAACTTGTGATTTTGTTGGATAGAAGACTGCAATTTTTTTTTTACTTTACAGTAACAATACAACTGGCAAGAGAGAAGCTAATCACACATTATGTTGTGCTTTTCTTAAAGTCTCTGCTCTAGAGATCATTTGATTTCCAAGCATCATAGCTTTCATCAGCATAGGGAAAAAGCCTGAAAATGTACTAAAAAAAAGTACTAGTTTAGAGATTGTGCTTTGTAAAGAGAGTAACGCGTTGTGAAACAGCTTGATAATTGTATTTGACTGCTTTTGCTTTCAAAGGTTCCTTAAAAGTTTAGACCTTCTTTATTTTTCTATTTGATAAATGTTGGAAATGGAAAAGGTGGTAGTATAAGAAATGCTAGCTTGCAGGCCAGAAAGCATGTTACTATGGTGGCAAGTGAGGGGTATCACTGTATAAAATCTTACATTAATAAAAAACATAGAAAAAAGGTAATCTAAGCTCATGGTCAAACAGTAAAGGACCCAAAGACTTCTTCAGTCACCATGAAGCTTTTCCTTTCTTAAAATGTAGTAAAATATGTTCACTTAGAAGAAAGAAGAAATTTTTGTAAGTGATGGATTTAACACACTGTATAACCTTTTCATTAGACAATTATGTGTTTCAGTCCATGGGATATGAAGTGTGTATTTTTTTTGTAGTACGTTTTCAGGTGTCAATGACCCTATTTCATGGCATATAAGTCACACTGTGAATTTAAAGATCTGAAGAAAATCAATAGATGAGACGTTGAAGGCTCAAACCAACTGAAAATTTTTCTTGGTTTTTTTCTCTCTCTTTTTTTAATCTTCTTGCTAAAAGCTCAACCCAAACATCAAAAAAATATTGAAGGACTTGGATAATAATTACTAGAGTCTTGGGTTTTCCTGTAAAGAGCTTTTGTATCCTAGCAGTATTTGAATGCCTAATCCACTAGGTATACTACCTCTGGGTAAAACACCAGTAATGTAAGAGAGAGTTCATCCACTATGCAATAGAAAGTGTTGCTTTACGTCAGTTTTAAAAATCTTCTCTTACCTTCACAATCAACAACACCCAAATTGTACAGACACAATCCACATTTACCTAATTAGAATAATTAACATAATTACATTTGTAATTACATATGCATGCATTCAGTGTTAATGATAGGGTAGACATTTTCAGAAACATACCTCTCACTAGCAGCTTAATAAAAAATAAAGAAATTAGACTGTTCTTTAATATGCTCCCCTCCTATAATTCCCATATACGGGTGCAAAACAGTCATCTTGCTCCTCTCTATTTCTCACCTTTCTCACAGATTTGAAAGTTTAGCATTTGACACTTGAAATTTTAAGAGCAAGCTCCATTCTCAGAAGTGCATGGTTAGGAATGTAAACACACATTTCTGGATCGCAGTATGTAGCCATTATGTGTAATCCAACAGATTTCATCCTGAAAAAGATGACATTTATGAATACTTTAGTGTTTGTGGGAATACAGTTTCATAGTCTCTTATGAAATCTGTTTAGGATTTGCAAACAGGCAGAGCTTTGGAGTTCTCTGATTAATTCTCTTGTATGCATGGATACGAACTCTGAAAATTACTTTATTAATGAAACACGACAGGAAATGAAGAATACAACAAAGTGGAAAAACAGCCCTAAACAAACTATCGCAAATTTCAAGGGCACTTATCCTTCCACTTAGTCAGAGTTAATAATCATTTAACCTTTTTGAATGAAGAAAAAAACCATAAAAAATGGCAGTGCTTTGTGCAATACAAATTTAAACAGAAAATTAAAAAAAATTAAATCAGTGTAGGCATGAAGAGTAAATATTTATCAAATATTATTTATTCAGTTGATTTCTGCTCAGGAAATGGGGATTGTTGGAAGGACTTGAAAGACAAGTGTGGGTATTTATCTGTGCATATTTATCTGTGGTGAAGTAAAAGCCCAGTTAATGTATAGTACTATTTTTAAAAAATGCATATATATATATAGTAGTACTTCTGAAGCTGTTGATAATTTTCATCCTTGTACTTCCTTAGACTATTTTCTGTCTTTATGTTAATTTTTAGTTAAAAATAGAAACAGTGAGGAGAACATCTTCAGTTTACAGAAAGTGTGTTTTTGGAGATATATTTGTGTTTCAGTTAGTGGATTTTTATTTTAGCTCATTGATACTGTATTTCTCAAGTGGAATTGTGCACAGAAATTGATAAGAATTCACCTTAAGGCTATATTCAGCTTAATGATACATACAGGAGTGATTATGCATCTGAAAAATTGCTAACAAGGTAATTAGAAAGTTAAAACTTTGCAAAAAATCAACTTGAAGTCTCAGGCTGAGTCGGCAAGCATTATGGCTCAAAAATTTGTCTGTGCTTTATTTCTGATGATTAGTTCTAAGAACCTAAACACCTTTAAGCTTCAATGCAATGCTGTAACAGTTTCATTCATTTCACAATGTGTCAGAAACTTGAGTCAATATCTTAAAGGCTGTGTTTTTGCGAGGAAAGGCCGTTAGAGGTGCAAAAAAGTACTTATACTGTGTAACAGGACCCAGTGGGAACTTTGTGGAGAACACTGATTGCTATAAAACTGTTGCAAGACACACATAGTTTAGTGCTGCCAGTCATCCCAGAGAAGAATTTATAATTCAAAACTTCAATTTGAGAGTCAAATTTTACAATCACAGAATCACAGAATAACCAGGTTGGAAGAGACCCACTGGATCGCCGAGTCCAACCATTCCCACCAATGCCTAAATCATGCTCCTAAGCACCTCATCCACCCTCACCTTAAACACCTCCAGGGACGGTGACTCAACCACCTCCCTTGGCAGACTGTTCCAATGCCTAACCACCCTCTCCATGAAGAACTTTTTCCTAATCTCAAGCCTAAATCTCCCCTGGCGGAGCTTGCGGCCATTCCCTCTCGTCCTGTCCCCTGTCACTTGGGAGAACAGGCCAGCACCCTCCTCTCCACAACCTCCCTTCAGGTAGTTGTAGAGAGTAATAAGGTCTCCCCTCAGCCTCCTCTTCTCCAGGCTGAACAACCCCAGCTCTCTCAGCCGATCCTCATAAGATTTGTTCTCCAGCCCCTTCATCAGATTTGTTGCTCTTCTCTGGACTCGCTCCAGAGCCACAACATCCTTCTTGTGGTGAGGGGCCCAGAACTGAACACAGGATTCGAGGTGCGGTCTCACCAGTGCTGAGTACAGGGGGAGAAGAACCTCCCTGGACCTGCTGGTCACACCGTTCCTGATACAAACCAAGATGCCATTGGCCTTCTTGGCCACCTGGGCCACTGCTGGCTCATGTTCAGTCGCTGTCAACCAGCACCCCCAGGTCCTTCTCCTCCTGGCAGCTTTCCAGCCAGGTTTCTCCTAGTTTGTACCTCTGCTTAGGGTTGTTGTGCCCCAAGTGCAGGACCCGGCATTTGGCCTTGTTAAACCTCAATGTGTAATAAAAAGTTCACCTAGATCAGTAAATGCCATGAAGAACATGAAGAACAATGTGAGCATCAGACAAAAGTGGATGATATTAATGATGCATCAAGAATTGTTGTAGGTGTGAGAACTGTGACCAATGAAGATGAATTAACCTGCTTAAGGTCAGAGTAGGACTGGGATCTCTTGTGCATCATCTCTACTCTATACTTCCCACACAACATTTCCTAAATCTTATATGGCCAAGTTACCCCTTCTTGCTTGTTCAGTTGATCTAATAAAATCTGGATGCTTTTTGGTATTGATTGGTGTAAGTGTGCCTTAATAGCAGAATCGCTACACTTTTAATCTTGGAACTGCCAGCCCTTACTTTTCTCAAATGAAATTCAGTTTTGTCAATTAAGTACTGCCATTACTAATTGTTTTTAAATGTTGCTTAGATGGTTTTAGTTCAAAAAGTTTAGCTCTTCAGCAATGTCTTATACTTCTGCACTCTTAGTAATTCATTAAAATTTTATGTTCTCTTGCATGACCAAAGCCAGAAAAGGGAAGCTGACAGAAAATCCTGGAATAAAAGCTAGAACTTAAATGATAACTTCCAGAAAATAGCTGCTTAATGGCTTTCTGTACTGCATGTGAGCTGCAGCTTTATGTCTGTTTGCTTTTTACATTAAACTGATATGGGTCTGGTAGCACCCATAACTGAGCTTGCCTGCCTATCTCACATCTATTCATGCAGTTCTGGAGGAAAGGTCAGATAAGGATAATATGTCAGAAGGGTATAATTAAGATTCAGAAAGATTAATACCTGTGGTATTTAGTGAAATTGCCTTCTAGTGGAATGCTCATCTATTACTTTGATATTTAACATTTCTACTGTTAAAATGTTAGTGCTTGTAAAAGCACAAAATCAGTGGCAGACATTTGGTTTATATACTCTCTTTATACCAAAAAAGAACCCCCGTAGGAGAAGCAATTAGGTCAGGGGTTTTGATTTTGGTTTGGTTTTTGTTTTGTTTCATTTTTTTTTTTAACATGGAATTCTTATTTGTAAGTCTTTCAGTACTTCCACTATACTCTTGGTTTTGGTAAGGTTATTTAAGTTATGCCAATCAGTTTGACAAGTGGTGTCATTTTGAGAGGGTTGAGGAGAAAATACCAGTAACAGTATCTGAGATCTGTGGAGCTGTCTCTAGCGAAATGAAAATGGTACATCTGTATGATGAAGAGGAATAAATGTTACTTAATTCAACATGAAGAAAAAGATATTTTTAACATGATTCAGCACATGCTTAATACATGATTGAAAGCAGCTACCATACAAATATATAAAAGACAGCAAAGTTCTCATGTACTTCTACCAAGATGAGAAGACTGGTGTGAACAGACACCCCAAAGGACATAAAGTTAAAATAGTAACTAGACAGGTATGAACACTTCTCCCAAGTGACAGGGGAGAGGACAAGAGGGAACGGCCACAAGCTCCACCAGGGGAGATTTAGGCTGGACATTAGGAAAAAATTTTTCACAGAAAGGGTCATTGGGCACTGGCAGAGGCTGCCCAGGGAGGGGGTTGAGTCACATTCCCTGGAGGGGTTTAGGGCACAGGTGGACAAGGTGCTAAGGGACATGATTTAGTGTTTGATGGGAATGGTTGGACTAGATGATCCGGTGGGTCTCTTCCAACCTGGTTATTCTGTGATTCTGTGATAATGAAGTTATAATTCTTTTTCTCTACTCATTATGAACATTGTGAGCAGTTTTTTTCTTATATTCATTCCCTTTGAGCTTAAAAGAATATGCGTGATATACTGCTGAAAATTATAGGAAAACAAATTTGAGTTAAAATCTACACTGTTTTCCTGAATTCTTGTCCATTTTTTTATCTTTAGTTTCTAAATTAAATGGAAATTTTGCTTTTTTGAGAAACAGATTCTGCAAGACGTTTACATGAATCATCCTTCTACAAATGGAGCTGATAATTAAGTGAGTCATAGGAAGAGAACTTCTAGATTTACTCAATAAAACTTCTACAGGTATAAAAAGTATCAAGATTTTGAGTACTGGCAGTAGCAAATATGCGATATTAAATGTTGTATTACACAACAGGTGCAACCATTAAATGAAAAAATTTCTTGTAGTGTAACAATATGGTCTCAAACTGCATTCAAAGTAAGGAAATTCAGAGCTGTCACTGGCATCACCACTACAGTAAATCATGTAAGAGGTCACAAGATGACACCCCAACATTTCTGCAGTTTTGAAAAGAGTGTAATTATTGTGAATATCTAATCACTACTTCATTGATTTAATTGTGGGTGAATTTTATTTAAAAAGTAGAAATATATTTAGTTAATATAATTTACAGTGCTTATCTGTCCATCTTGGCCTAGGCTTGATTATACTTCGAGAAGGATGTATGGAAGGTTCAGGATACTTCTGCATAAAAAAGACCATTCACTAGTTTCCATCCATAGCTTTGGGAATGTCTTCATACTCAGCTATCATGTAGGAAAATAATTTTGCAGTCGGTAGAGTTTTAATTCTTTTCTTATAATGGGAAGAACCATTCAGCCTTCTAAAACAGATATACTACTTATTTCTCTTCTGTGACACATTTGTAAAGGTATGATGATTACGTCACATAATCACATCATAAGCCACAACAATATATTTAGTAAAACGATGGATAAAGACGAGCCAAGGTGCTGCAGGAATTCAGAAGACAGTATCTCTACATAGTTTTAAATGAGTACATGATTGAGCTCACTGGAAGTTTCACTGTATAAATCTGATGGTTGAATGTTATGTGGTAGTAATTTCTTTATCTGATCATTGAAAACAGATGTGAGATCAGTCTTTTAAGACTCTGACAAAGCTAATAACTTTCTATTCACATAAGACAAGGTTAACCCTCAGGCTATTGTGAGAAGAATGTGCTGTTTGTTTGCAAGTGTGCTACGAAGACTCAGGGTCCAGAAATATGGTGGAGTTTTTCGTATCTAAGTGCATAGCCCTACTCAGTCTACTAAAATTATCCACATAAGAGTTTGCACGATCGACCCAAGGATTATTGGTGTGCTGTATCATTATTGTGTGTGTTATATTCTAGCCTACAGTTTATTCCTCTGTATCTATAGATCGTGCTGTAATCTGCAAGTCTCCTCTGCATGCTAGGAATTCCAATTTAACCTAAGAATTGCACTCACTGATTATGTGGCTGCACTCTAAAAATTATAATACTTTTAGGGTTACTTTCAAACCCACAGCTGCCACTTTTTGCAGGAATCTTGTTGAGCCCACAATTAAATTGACATGTCTCAGGTGAAATTTCCAATTAAGCTTCAGTCTGTTGTTTTGTAACGACTAGACATTGCTTTGTTTAAAATGCATGGTAATTACTTATTCATCTTTTATGGCTTACTGGAAGAAAGCAATAAGAAGGGAATGAATATTAAGGACTAAGAGGAGGCTGAAAGGAAAGGATGAGGCTAAGCTGAGAAATGGGAGAAACCAAAATATGGAATAAATGCAGGTGTGTCTCTTGGCATTCTTACAGCTGCTGTAATGGAGTATTGTGACTGCAGAAGCTTAAAGAGAGATCATAGATGAGTGGAGGGAGAAAAAGTGGGAAAATATAGAGGGGTTTGATGGGATGAGAGATCAGCCATAGCTGGAAAGGGCCAGGTCGATCATTAGACCTCAAAGTACATTTGATGTGATGGGTGCTGAAGATACAAGGAAGGTTAAAGGATTTGCAGCCCTTCTTGTTGCCATTTATGGTAGTGATTTTGGAATTGAAAGGAGATATGAGGATGGGGCTGTAGCCTCACAGCTGTTCCAGAGTCTGAATTACACTCAGAGTAATTCAGTCCAGATGATCCTTTTCCTTTCTGCAGCTGGCCAGCAAAAAATGTGGGAGCTGAACTTTTCTCTTTCAGATTTAAATAACAGCATGCAGCTTTGGAACTGTCAAATGCATATAGTAAAGCCAGTGATTAAACACCTTGTTGAATTTTAATTTGTCAACATCTGATGGGAAAATATAGATGTTCAGTATCATAAATAGATCACTTTTTAAAAGGAAAATGGACTGGACAAAACAATTGAAATATAAAAGTTTTAGTATTCTTTTATTCTATATTTATTCAGGAAGAACCTCAACAAAGCTGGAAGTTCAGTAAGGACTGAGAGAGAAGTAAAACATTTCTTTGTTTTACTGAATTTGATCTCTCTGACAAGTAGCTAAAACAGAAACTCAAACTGAGTTTTTAATTGCCAGTGATCATAATTTCTGTAAGTACACCTGCTCAGTGATTGGCTTTTCTTTTTACCACTATGTTTTAAGCAGAAACAAGTAATGCAAATACTATGCATTTGGAATCAAGTATACTCTACCTGCATATACCTAGGTTTTCTAAGTATGTGGTAATTGCTCTTTGAATGACTGGGATACTTACTGTCTTCCTATTGCCTGTATTATCTACTTAATTAACTAGTTGTGTCTCTTAACTCGTTAACGACATCTTTTTCTCTTTTATTTTTTTGTGGCAACAAAAGCAATTGCACTGAAGACTTAGGAAGCATGCAGAGGATTTTTGTCACTCATGAAGGCATGTTTTGCCTTTGTAAACTGCAGGTATCAAAGCAGCTTTTCTATTCTGTTTGGACACAGCGCGTAGTAACAGGGGGATGAGAGGCAGCTGTGCTTCAGACCACATGAAGTAATTTGCAGACACATTTTAATTGCCTTTTAGAGAGCATGAAGGAGTTCCAAATAGTCTAATGAGTTCCAGCAAACACCTGTGAAATGCTTTTAGACCACCATATAAAACAGAAATTAAGGAAGAAATAAGGCACAAATCTAGCATATATATTCTAATGGAGGTTAGAGAGGAAAAATGTATTTTCTTAAGTATTCACCACATCCTTTAAGACAGTAATGAAGAAAACAACAAAGTATTCTGTATTTTCATATGAACAAAAAGTTAGAGACAAATTTCAGCAAATGTTTTTTGTGGAACAGTTACTATAGGAGACTTAGGAACAGAGGATTGTTTGAAATTGCATTATAAATAGTCTCAATGTATAAATGTAATTTTAATTCTTGTGTTGCAAATCAGCAAAGCAATTATGGTCAGCCTTACTCTTAAGTGTATGGGACTGTAGCCACTTAAAACAGAGGAGTCCTTGAGTGTTTTTCTTTACTTGGGCTTAAAAATAACAATAGAATCTCATTGCAATGATCCTGCAAATGATTCAACATTCTTCATATTTATTCTTCAGTAACGTTCTGTATAAATGTAGCTTTGTTGGAATTGTGGGTTGGAAACCTGTAATGATAGTGAATTTCTTTATGTTCAAGATTTAACAGTTTCATGGAAATAGAACATGAAATCCACAGTGATGTTGATCCTTGAGGTGGAGCCTCGGGTAGCATGAGTTAATTACCCCCCAGCGTGCTTCAATTCTATGAAATACAACTTACCACTCCTATGAAGAACTCCACGAGTTTTTAAATGTGCAAAGACAGGATTTTTCACAGCAGATTGGTCCGTGAAAATGTTGAGATATTTAGAAGAATGATTACAAACCAAATACAATTGTAATCCAAATAGAAGGTAGACATTGTAGACATTGTTTTGTGGTAGCTTCTTTCTATACCAGAAGGACTTGCAAAAGGAAATATTTCTAAATTCTTTTTCTTTGGCCTTTAAAACATGCATAACAGTGTCTTTTTTCCTTCAAGAAATCTAGCAAGTTGATGGAAGTTAGAGAAGTTGTACATTAAATATACAGTAGAAGAATATCAATTTGACAAGAAAAAGTGTGTATTTGACATTTTGCATTTCATCATTTGAACCTGCAAGACTGATTTGTGGTATGCAATAATGTTGTCTTAGACCTTTTTGGAAACGTTATAGTTCTCAAATGATGAGAACGCTGAATGTTTGGCTTTATAGAGAAAGAAAGTTTGCTGTTTGAATGACATGAGTGAAATGACAGTTCATCTCTAGAATGAGATATTGTGCTGTGAGGCTGCTGTATCATTACTTCCTTAGCAATGAAAAATTCCATTAAAAATCATCTCTATCACATACTTTGTCCTAACGTATATTCTTCCTCACTGCCAAGGACAAAATTGTTCAGGGTATATGAGTTGGAGGAAAGAGTCTATATGTATGATGCAAGCTGTTGCTTAGAAGACTGAGAGAGACTAAACTGAGTGAGGAAATGTAGAATATGCATTCTTTTCTTCTGATTAATCTTTCAGGATTAAGAACGTCTTCATTTTTATCAGACACCAGTTAGAGATAAATTAATCAGTTTTTCATTTCTGATGCAATAGAGGCAGACTTGGAAAACAATATTTCCCTATCAGGTACAAATTATACAATGTATTAGGTCTGGAATTTTTTTTTCTGGAGCTATGTAAGTTTTCTCCTGTTTTGCAGGGACAAAATGTGTACAATAGATGGCATCAAGTAAGCAATAAGGTAGGATAAGTGGCGTTATGACAGTCAGCATGTCACAGAATTGGCAGGACAATAGAAATAGCTTCCAGAGGCACAGGGTACACCAAAAGTCTCAGGATGGCACGATGACATGAGGGCTGAATTAAGGACATTACATATTAACTACTGAGCAGTCACTCTCATTAAAATTACTGTTAAACAGCAACATGTTCCAGATACTTTTAAAGCAGTAAACATTTCTAGAAATAACGATAGCTAGGGTTAATCTTTTTATAGTCTTCTATCTACATCCACCACAGTACCGTTTTCCTTTCATTTTTATCTACTTATTTTGTTGGTTCTTTTTTTTTTCCTCCTTCATTTCTTCTCTGTGCTTTGAAAAAAATTCTAGTGTATGAAGACTGTTCTCTCTGTTCTTCAGAACTGAGGAACTGTAATGGAAGATTTCTCTCTTTCATCCATATTTCTTTTGTTTACCCTTCCTTCTTCTCTGGCAAGTCTGAACCATCTTTCACTGCCTTTCCTCTAGATTTTGTAAAGCATCAGAGAACACTTTGCTCCAGCCTTATCTCTTTCTTTATATCTTCATGAATGTTCACTCTCTTGCTCTAATATACTTTTTAAAGGGTAAGCACTGTGCAAACATTGAAGATCAATGAAACCATTATTCAAAATTTCACTATTCTAATTTGAAAGATAAAGAAGCCCTAGGTTCCCATGTAAGGAAAGTAAAGGAGGATGAGATTCATTTTCAGTTTTAAAATTGCTATCACTTTGACATAGCCCATGGAAGAGGGTTTTAGTATAGCTTTAGGAGTATTTGAAACTTACTCATGCGACTGATTTTAGATGTGCCTAATCATTGGCTCTTGGATATATGCTGTCATTTGTCATCTCCCACAATCAAAATGAGGTTTTGAAGAACTGGTCTGAAAAAACACAACCCTTGTGAATAAAAATTGTTCCATGCTTGCCAGCTAAGTGCCTTCTAACAGGTTTTACTTTCATCATACACTTCTGGACAGTTTTTGAAGAGAGGGACATGCCTTGCTTGCTCAGGCTTGCTCACCATCTCGTAAAGAAGAGGGCTTCTCTCCTGGGTAATCCTGGGATTCCACAGAAACTCAGAAGATATACAGGATTCATAGCTGGGGGGTGGGTAATCTGTAGGGATAAGGTGGTTATCTTTTTCAAAGATGTTCCATACAACTTCTAAAGTACTGGAGATAGACATCTCTGTGAGGTAGTTTGACTCTGCTTGGTTGAAGTTGATTATTTAAATAAATTCATATTTTTCTTCCCTATCATCTTTTAGAAGTGAGTAATTTATCTCATTATCATCATGAATTTCCTACAACATTATGAAATGCCATTCAAAACCTATTACCTAACGCCATTCAAAAACCGTTACCTCCCCTTGACAATGGTATTGCCACTTTTCAGGACAGCCTGAGGAGTTCCTTGCAGCCTGAATGTGCTGAAATACTAGGGAAAGCTTTGCTTTAAGTTGCGTTTGCCAGCAGATCCTCCTTGTGCATGGTGACTTTGTAACCTTTTTTAGTCTCGTTGCTTGGGCATTCATAAAGAGACTTAAGGGCTTTCCATTAAAATACTTTGACATCTACTAGTCACATTTGTGAACAAAAATAGCTTTCCCTTGGTTTTTCATCTGAAATTACAGTAGAATCTCTGTCAAGATTTCATTATGGACAGAAATACCCTTGCTTGAGAACAGAGTTGAACAATACTGATAAGTATTTTGATATGCAAAAAGGCTAAATTTTACAGTACTTTAAATATAAACAGAGATGTTTGCTTGCTTTGACATTGCAAAGGGCAGTTTGAGCCTTGCTAATAAAAAAACCACAAACCAATACAATGTGATTTTGTGTTTCCTTAGTGACACCAAGTGTATTTTGAGCATCTTTGTTAATGCAGTGGATAAATCTTGTTTTCACTATTCACTACTCAGTAGGAACAGAAGTATGGTCCTCCTTTTGGAAAGAGACTGGCACTGATGGCTCCATAGAGTCTGGGTACTGTGAAATTCAGCCTGGAAAAAAAAGTCAAGCAGATTGATAGGTGTTGTCCAGGCTCTTCGCAGTTAAGCACTGAAGAATTGCTGTCTTGTATTGGAAGTCTGGTTTAGCAAATCTCCCTGTTCCTGCTAAGTGGCAGGTGTACCTGTCCTACTTCTCAGGACTTGTGAAAAGTAGGGATGATCTGGGAGGAGGGAATACTTTTCTTTTAAAGGAGGTTCTGAATAAAAGGAGAATTCACCATTCAGATAGCTCAGTAAACCTTAGTAAGGAAAGTGATCAACAACCAAGCAAAAAGCTTCAAGACGTTATGTACTTCTATACAGAAATGTGTAATGGTAAAGGATTTGTAGCATGAGGGTCTTACAAGTATTCATCTCATAGTGAACCGTAAAAAGTAAGCAAATGGATGGAAAACCAAGAAAAATTAATAGCTCATTTGTATTCTAGATACTTACCCATGTAGTTGCTAGTGAAGCGTGCACAAGATCAGGGGTAAGGGAGGAGGTGTTAAACTGTCTAATGTTCAGAGACATTTAGGTTGATCTAGACACAGGGTACTCTGTATACGCATCCTTAAATAGGAAAGAAATACTTGATATATAACAGTGCACAATTGCAAATCATTACAACACAGTCCAGAGGTTTGTATACCTCCACAGAGAGTATAGGGGAAAACATCAAAATTGTGTCATTCCTTACAAATTGTTTGTTAAGGATGAAATTTCTGCATGTGATAAACTGAGAAAAATCAACATTAATTGTCATGAACTTGCCTTGTTTTTCTGTTTGGTTTTTTTATTGTGGTCTACCTACTATGGAGGTGCTCCAGAATAAGTCTTAAAGGAATGTAGTAGGAAAAAATAAAAAAAAAAAAAGGATCTAACTTGCTTTGTTAAGGCATGTTCTCTATTTGGCTTCCCCCTGGCTAAACTGGATTCTTTCCAGGGTTAAAACCTGGCATCAAAGAAGATCCCATGTCCATAGTAATGATAAGAGAACTGAGTAAATGACTACCTAGGGTGTCAATGAAAAGCTGACAGTTTGGCAAAGGCTTATAGAGAGAGAAAAGTAGAAAATGAAGCAGAAGCCATCTGTTTCTCTTTACCAGGGATGAAACAAACTAGTATAAGTGATAACCGTGCTTACTGGCCTTTGCTTGTTCATGTCTTTTGTCTCACTACTTTGAGTCATGAGTAAATAACGGTTTTTGCTGAAGATCCACATCACTGCTAACTTGTAACAGACTCCTGAGAGGAAATCCTCATGGATGCCAAACCCCAACTGGAACTTGTTCTCACAGACGCCATAAGGAGTTTTCTATGCAAGCCAAAAATCCAACCAAGACACTGTCATTAACATAACTGGGAACCAGACAGGTATATTGCTGCATTGGAGAGTGCCTGGATTACACAGACCGCTGCTGAGCACAGTACGTGAAGCCAAGTGTCAGTCTTACAGTAAAATGGAACCAGAAAGCCATGCTTTAGGCAGAAGCTGCTGTTATACAGTCAGTCTAAATTAGAAAAAAGGCAGAGATATGAATTAGTAATGATTCATCATCTTTAGTAAAGAGTTCAATCATCTGACTTTTTATAAAAAGCAACACATTTTCCTTTCAATAGCCACTTCTATTACACACATAAATAATAGTTATAACAATATTTTAGCATGTGAACCCTCTCTCTCTACATTTTTTTATTAAATGTGCTGTCATTCAGAAGAACAAAGTAAATATTACTAAATGCTTTTAGTGAAAGCACAGTAAATGTCGAGCAAATGCTTAGAGATGTTTCACATTTTTATTGCAAGGACTGCTTTATACTGCTGCATGAAATGTTAAAAACTGTAGTACAAATGCATCTGAACTACAAAGCAAGGTGAATTTTCTTTTAATCAAGGCAGAAAATTTGAGCTTTCTAAATTATACAGGTGATATTGTAAAAAGTTAGTGAAAATAAGTCACTAACATTTGAATTGGAGTCTGACCTCCGCTGCTGGCCTTCCACCCTCAGGTTTTGTAATGTATCGTAAAGAATTTACAAATAATTAAGCCAAACCAAAATATAGTCTTATGCTGTCCATGAGCCTCCTACTTTTATGGTCTTTATTTGTATTAAATAAACTGTCCACATATAGTCCTCTACCCACCATTGATTACCTAATTACACAATCAGTCCATCAGTAAATCAGCACAACATCTGTGACCCCACATGTCACTGCAGCAGCCCCCTCTGATTCCCCAGGAGCTTTGCCAAGGCAGTTCTGCTGACATAATATATTCATTATCCATTAGATCTGGCACACGCTCCGCAGTGCTCAATTACAATACAATCGAGCGGAGGGCCTGGTGTCAGCCAATGTAATGACTTTCTGATTATCTGTCTTTAAATGATGAATGAAATGAAAACGTACTATTCAAAGCAAATGTAAGATTGCTAAAGATGCTAAATGAAAATTTTACATATACACTTTAAAGAAAGAGGAATGAGGTTAAGGGGTAAGGGTTTGCTTCACATTCAGAATTAAAAAGGTAGAAGCTTTTCTTAAAACACTGTAAAACCATCTAGAAGAAGGATGCCACCTTCAAAGTTGTGGTGTTGTGCCCATGCACTTTCTGACCGTCTCAGATGTTTTCAGTCTCCCAATAATTCATTGGAAGGATTTCAATTTCAATTATTTTTTCAATTAATTTCATATTTTCTATTTTTTGGGGTTAGGAGGAGAGGAACTTATTTGCTTGAGTTAGCTTTGTGTGTAATTACATTGCTTTAGACTAACGTTGATAGTTATAGATCATCATCATAATAAGCCACTTGAACTTCTTGTAATTTTTTTATGAATTATGGGGGAAAATCCTCTACATGGTTTTACTTTAAAGTACATTTCTATGTGGAATTCTGTTTGATAGTTTATTGTTAACAGGTGTTTAGGAACAACAGTCCTGGCCCCTCGTTATATCTTCAGATAAACACATAGAAGATGCTCATGTTGCCTGATATCAATGTGTAAAAAAACCTAAGATAATGAATTATCTAGATGACTGCCAGATGTCATTTCTTACATTTTTTCTTAAAAATCACAACTTTAAATAGAATGTAACCAAGTCTCAAAGAACAGGTTATTATCTCATAGAGTAAATACAGTGTATTAGCCTGGGAAATAATATTTTAACTGAACAGTATCCTTCTAAGTAGACTAAAACAAAATGAGAGATTTCAGTATATGCCAGGATTATAAATAGATGGGAGATTCATAAGCATTCTGCTATTCAAATAATTATGAAGCAGATGTTTGATGGTACAGTCTTTTCTGTCTCTGTTTACATCTTCGGTTATTTTAGTTATAATTGAAAATCCCATAAACCCACATGTTATAGCATTCTTTGAATCTTACTTACATTACAGCTTCCTGTTTTACACCCTTAAGTTGAACATTTCAAGCCTTTAAACAGTGTGCAACTTTTCTAAGAAATGTAGCTCTGTCTTTTCAACCACACTATGACCAGTTGCAGAGATGATGTTTTGCCAGAATACCATCATGGAACTTACTTAAGACCTTTAGAATGTACCCAGATTTGTTTATCAGCATTCTTAAATCTCCATTTTACTACTACTCTTAACACAAGATTATTTTGACCTGAAGTGCACTGTGGACAAATAAATTTTGTTGCTTGTAAATCTCATGTGTATATTCTAAGTATACATTAACATGAGTAATAAATACAATTGCAATACATAACTCTATACTGAATGAAAATTAAGAAAGCTAGTGGCATCCTTCTAGAATTTGTAAAGATGTCCAGTTCAGTTATAGAACTTGATGCTTCATGGCGTCTGAAATAAATTTGTTTTTACAAATACTTTCCTATTTGGGGAGCTTGAGGGGACAAATCAAGAGAAATGTGGGTAACTCGCTGGTGCTTCTTGATTTATGATGAATTTATGATTAAATTTTAGACGGAAATTAATCCAACTTGAAAGTGTCATCTCTAAATGAAAAACTGCCCAAAGATTTTATTGCACTCAGAAGTGCATTCGGGGTTGAGTCAGCCCTTTCTAGAAGCAGAATCATTGAAAAGATTTGTAGCCCCTTAAGAACTTTGGAACCTTCTATTTTGGCCAGGCTCCAGGATTCCATTTTAGTAGATAATTAACAAACAGCTTTACAATTAAAACCAGAAATATGCCACATAACATGAGATACAGAGATGGTGTCAACAGAAAGAGAGACACGCATTTGTTTCATCTAAACCAAGAGGCAAATTTGCTCTGGAATGTTCATGGGAATCCAGATGAATCACACAACCACATGAAAAAAAATTGGGGACTCTATTAAATAAAAGGAGGCCTGCTGGTAAAACAATTTTAACAAATACTTTTCTATTGTCCATACTGTTCATACTATTTTAATCATCTCTGTAGGATCTTCTTATGGCCGGTCTGGTCTAGCTTTTAAAAAATCAAGGATGGATTTTTTAGAAGTCAGTAAATTCTTTCAGTTTAATTCTTTTGTCAGGTAGCAAAAGAAATGTCAGTGTGCAAACATTACTGCCTTTGATTGATAAAGATGTTTCCATCAAATTTAGTTACAGTAAAGTCCTATCCCTTGCTACAAGAAAATGAAATTAAAAATTCTCATCATTTAATACTTTCACTTGGCTGCATAATCCAAAATATATGAGAAGTTAAAATGTCAGACAAGTAATTCTTGTTTTCTTCATTTAATCTTCTCCACTCCTTCCTCATTGGATATAATCCTCGGCAGCTATGAAGATCTGTAATATCAGTTAACAAAGCTGAGATAACGCAGCAGAGTGCAAACTGTAGGTTGTTTCTTAAAGAGAGGAGAGAGATGACCTCTGGAAGAATAATGCAATTTAGTGCTGCTCCACTGGATTTACTCCTATTTGTGCTTGTTAGAGTTAGAAGGCAAAAAGCCAGACAGCAAGGAGAAAAAAAAACAGTGTGAGGAAAGTCAAATAAAGGTAAATGCCTGGAGAGATTGTGGTAATATTATGACTTCCATATTCGAATAGAAAATTTGGAAATTAATTGCCATAAATACTTATACTAAAATAATTATAAATTAATATTTAAGGTTAAATATAGTACCTTACTCTTTCTTCTGTAAATTAGGTGCATATCTTCTGTCAAAGAACTAGAGAATCTCATGAACAACATATAGTTAGTACTTGTTCGTATTTTAATATTGGCAAATCAGAGATAATACATGTGAGAATATTGTCATTCCAAGCAATTTCTTTCCTGACTTTTCCTTTCTTCCTTCCTGTTTCACACTAGAGCTTCTCCACACTGGGACAAGGTGCCCTCCCAGGGTGCCAGCCCTCCTGATGCACATGATCTGTGCCAACGTACAACCTGTGATGCATTTGATAGATAAATTCCATGGAGTGAAATTATGAAATTCAATGTACATGCTTATTTTACAGTAAACCCCAAGGGGTTTGGCAGCTGTGTGGAATAAATGGAATACAGCCTGAAACAGTACTTTTCTACACTCCCAGTCCTGACACTATACCCACAAAAGAGCTCAAGATGTCGCCTTTGTTTTAAAGGAAGGCATCTAACGCCTGGATTTATCCTAGCCTGGGAGACAGCTCCCCTTGGGTTTTGAATTACCTCAAGTGATTTACAGCTCGTGCTGAAAGGCTCCATTATATTCCCAGGCTTTGTTAGTGGTGTAGGCTGAATGATTTAAGATGGTGGTTATCAGAGGTTATTGTGTTGTCTGGATAACATGAGGAGCTTCCTGCTTATGTTTCCCACTCAGGTAGTTTTCCCAGCCTTTTTTGAGCAGGGCATACAGACTTAGCTTTCTGGTATGGAAAAAAACCCAAAACCATTGTGGTGACCAAGTACAAAAAAGACTAGTCTTTCAATGGCCAGTTGTTATTTCCCTTCATTTTTTTTTATTCATACACACGTAGGAATATTCTGCATATATATATATATATTTTCACTGATATTCTGGCATCTACCATATTCTAGCATCCTCTGACATGCGATGCTGTGCAGATAGTCAAGCCAAGAAGCGCAGTCTTCAAGATCAAGGACAGTCTTTAAAGCCGAAGACATCTTCTTTCCATGATACAAGTTGCAACTGCTCAGAGAACGAGGGTCTAAAAAGTGGTTTTAGTTTCCCATGAGTAATTGGAACCCTTACTTATCCTTTTCAGTGCTACTATGTCATCTGTCAGCCCTATTCTGCTTGCTAATGATACAAGAATATTTATACCTGTAAAAGCTACAGGGCCTTCCCCCAGTCTTTGATAGCATAGTGATGTACATATTACTGATCTGTGTCTGTGGGCATATTTTAGACAGCCAGAAAAATGCATAGGTATTTACAGAAGGTTTTGTAAGTTCTATATACTGATAATGCTGGGAAAGAAACAAGCTTTTAGTTAGAAAACTTATATTGCTATTAATTGAAAATATATTTTTCAGTCTCTTACTAAAAATACCACTTGAATCTCAAGCCTTTTGCAGCACTGATCCATACTTTGCATGCTCAACAAATGAAAGGCAATTTTTTTTGCAAGCTGTGTGTTTGGGTGGAGGTTTAGTGTGCATTGTTAGTAGCTGTTCTGAGCAATCACCATATTTCAAAGCCAAGTTAAAACATTGTGCTTGTAAGCCTAACCTTTCCTCTCATTTTCACATTTGGTCAGTGCTTTGCTTCCATTAAATGACAAAGACAACTGGGCCAAATGAAGTCTTCTGATTTCAGTTATAGTCTTTTCATAACAATGCCTTATAATTTGATAAATACAGAAAGCATGACATGTCTCAGTAGCTCACAAAATGTAACTGGCACTCTTGTTTTCAAAGTGGTGGAGATTCCAGCCTCTTTCGCTTGGTTACCGGGTTTTGATTGACAATGATTTTCCTAGTTTTCCCCTACTTCAAAATATCATGGGAAGGATATTATGCATTCCAAACCTGTCAGCTTTGGCTGCCTTACAGTGTTCAATTACGCTCTAATCGAATAGCTGCCCAATGTAGGCCACATAATGACTTCCTGATTATCTGACTTTAAATGATAAATGAAATGAATATGTAACATTCTTTTCAAATAGAGGATAGTCACTGAGCCAAATGAAAACTGATTTTGTGCCTTTCTGTCTGAAAAAAATATATTTTATTGTAATTCTTTTCAACAGTTGTTCTGTTGCTTGTTTTGCCTTCATTAAGATAAACGTGGAATGAGTTATCTAGGAAAACATTAGTCTTCATTTTTGTTTTCAAACATATGCTGAAGGTGTTAAACTGTGTTTAGATTGTTCTCCTTCCTCTCTTTCCATTGACTTGGTACAAAAAGCAAGGCCAGATTTATGTGATCAGTTCCTATTTAGAATATTTCGATACATGCTGGCACTGCAGCAAGTCTGTTTGAGTAGTGTATTATACAGACAACGTTAAGGTCTGAAAAAATTATTTAGTGTTGATAGTGCTAGATGTTTTTCATTTCCAGCCTGTGGTATTAGTACTAAGCAACTAATACAGCACTTGAAATCAAATAAATTTCTACTATCATCGCATTGGAGTAACATACCTTTTTACACTAAAGTCAGTGTAGCATCTCATAATGATCTTTCAAATGTTTGTCAGGGAGATTCTCCAATCTCTTTACCCAACAGCCTGTGACGGGCATTCTTCTGAAGCACTTCTGCTTAATATTAGATAGAATTGTTTGTGCCAAAGTGATTTGTGAAAAGTTGCCTTGATATAAAGTCTTAAAATAAAGCAGCTCCCGATTTCTTGACTCATTAGCCTGATACTTCTAGCTTTAAAACCACTAGGAATATCATGTGATGTAACAGATGAAAGAATACTTCTGGTGAAGTTCAGCTCATCTTCAACTTTGTTAATTGGCTAAAGTGCTAGTATTCCAGGACCAGCTTCTTGATGAAAGCTGTTCCTTGACCCTGTTCTCAGCAATCTGCTCCTGAACTCCGTTGGCTCCTAAACTACTTCTTTCCCATTTTCAGCCTGATGTGAAGATATAGTAGCCTTGTAATATTTTCCAACTTGGCTGCAGCAGAACTGCCTTCCTAATATATTCTTTTTAACGTTTCTCTTGTTCTTATTAGGTAGATCATGGCTGGGACTGGGATCTCAAGGCTCACTTAATTATTTCTTGAAATTGCTTCTTGAAATATTTGAGAGAAATATCCCCCCTTCATACAGTAGGATTTTGGGAATGACCCCCTCCTCCCAGGACTATATCCCTTTCATTGAAGAAGTTGATGAAAAACTTCTAATGGGCAAGTTAACAAGTATCCAGCAATGAATGTGTACTGAGACACATCGTGTCAGACCAGGTGGCAGAGGAGGCTGCACACACACACATACAACCCAATCCTGGCTTCAGTTCCAGGTGGTAAGCATGAAAAGTCAGGCTGACCTGATCAGCAGATGATTTTTGCTCACCTGCATGTCTGCTTTGGAAATCTCTCCCATTATGTTTATTTTGTCACCCCAAGAATTGTCAAGTCAGCAGGTAATGGATGAGTTTTGCATGCTTTAAAATACCATGGCACCATGTGTGTACTACTGTATCTTTGTATCATGGGGGTAGCTCTGACTTGAGGAGGAATGCATTCCGGGAGGGAAGAGGTTGGTGACCATTCCTGTTGTGCTTTTGAGAGTAGGTAAGCAGGGAGGGAGCCAGAAGAATCTGGTCAGCAGACAAAATTGCTCTAAGGAGATATTTCAGAAAGCAGGCAGAGCTCTAGGGATATTGGCAGCAACTTCATCAAGTCAACAACCTACCATTAAGAGATGACAGCCCAGCTCAGCTTAACCTGAAGCAGCAAAAATGCCTTCCTGCGTTGTGCAGCCCTGTCAGAGTGAGCTTAAACTTACTGCAGCTTTAGACTCAACTGCATTCCCATAATTTTTACCCAGTTATTCTCCCTGTTCTCCTTCTAGTGGCTGGTAATATCTTTTACCAAATTTGAGAATTGAATTACCTAAAAAAATCAATTTAAGGTTTGAAAACAAGGTATCCTTGTGATTTAGTAGACTGTTATTCAGGAGATTAAAACTCCTGGCATTTTTTCTCCTGTATCACAAGTAGAGTGACTTGAAATAAACTAAAATGGGGGGTTTTCGGGTATTAAATAACATTTATTTTGAAATTCAATAAAAAAATTTCAGATTCTGGAAAGACATGGGGCTTCTAATTGAACTTCTTGGGGCTACATTAGAACAGTCTTTGTAACTACTATCGCACAGTCGGAACATGCAACAAAACTAAAACTAAGAGCACCCGAGCTTTCATGCAGTTAAAGTTCTTTTAGTGGCCTAAGTTCCCTTGATTTCATACTGCTGTGCTTGTGATTCTTTAAATTAGCTACAGCTGAGCTGGCTGCAGCTAACAGATAGTTGCTGTGAGCGTGGATACTTCCTTAGTAGATCTGGAGGATTCTCCTGTTTTCTGATTAGGTAAGGTAGATGTTTATACATAGAACAAACAAATTTAATTCATTAAAAATGCCTCTTTTCTTCTTCTTTTCTTCCTCCTCATCTCTTTTTTTTTTCATCACTAATTTTATTATGCCAAACTCAGTTAATTATAGTGTATGTCTGTATTACTCTGATGACAAATCTTACAGCCATTATGCAGGCTGGCTCCTTCGCTGTTCCTAACCCCCTGCACTTTAGCAAAATGAGCTACCTCTGTATTTGCCCTGGGTTTTATTTTCTTTTTTTTTCTTTTTTTTCTTTTTTTTTCTTTTTTTCTTTTTTTCTTTTTTTTTCTTTTTTTTCTTTTTTTTTCTTTTTTTTTTAACAGATAAAGTGCATTTCTATATAGCTGCTTTGTTAATTTTAGTAGTGCACAAGCTACTTAGAAGTTATGTCTATATGTCACAGTAATGTCAACATACTTTCTCTTACTCTTTGGAATTCAGTAAAGAAGAAAGAAATGTTTTCTCTGTGGTATAAAAGGTATTTTGAAAAACCTAGATAATGTAAAATTAAGAGAGAAAGCTGATTCAATTGATTCTTAGTTCATCTCTTCTAATCACCTCTTCATTGAGTATTCTCAGAGCAAGAAAGACTATAAATATAATTCTGAGAAATGTGATTATTAAACAGACAAGAGGAGAGAAATCAATCCAAAATACATTCTGTCCTATTCCCAAAGTTGCTGTGTGAAGAATGTGCCAATACATTTTGCCATGCTTTATGATGCGTACCTTTCTCTCTCTTTCACTTTCTTTCCTCCCTGTTCTTTACCCATAAAGAGAAAAAATGATGGGCTGAAAGGTAATTTTAGATGGACCTGAGTACTGATGAGAGCTTCTTAGAAAAGACTGGTTACTGCATGTTAATTGTGAACTCTCCCAGAGAAGGAATAGAGTCAAACAGAAAGGCGAGATTGGAAAAGGGTGTAGACTTTTCATAGAGCTCAGATGGAAAAATAGGTATTTTGCATGTTTTTTACTTGGTGACACCTTTGCTAAGAGCAACCAGGTAATCTAGTTACAAGACTTAGTTATTTCTCTAAATGAGATGACAAAATATATGATTTAGGAAAACTACCATATTTAGCCAGGTGGCCATTTACACCTGTGTTGCTGGATACCTCTTAAAGATGCAAGTCAAGCTGAATTAAATATTTCTAATCTGAACATAGGCAATATGGTGTAGGTGGTGTTATAAAATGTTCAGTTTTGAAGCAAAATAAGACAAAGGAAAATAGTACTAAAACCTGATCCTTAAAGAAAGAGGGGGAAGAAGGCAGCAGCAGAAACATAACAGCTTTCTGTTATGTTTCTGCAGCATAAAAAACTGTAGATAGTGCAGGAAGCTGTTGCCTTGTATGATTCTGTAATGTTTTATTGGCCTTTGGAAAAAGGCGAAGTGAAGACAACAGACAAACCATTCATCAAGTCCAGTATGAACACAAAAGCAGAGAAATTTTTCTGCACCTGCACTTAGATTGGTATGTGTGATTGGTATGTGCTCTAATGATGTTAATCAATGATGTCAGGCAATTTGAGATACATTTATCATTTTTGAAACTTGATTGTGCAAGAAGTGTAGTTGGTGCACACACAATAGAATGGAAACTTCTTTAAAGGGAATGATGACCTGTTGCAAATTCCGCAGAATGAGAGTACGTTGGTCTTTGGTCATCAACAGTAAGAGATCATAGAGGATTATGATTTTAAGAGTTATATTTGTCCTTTTACTGACTCCCTCTGAATTCAGCTGAGTTAGATGAAATTTGTAACTCGCTGTCGTGCCTATGTGTAGGACTCATGAATGTTGCTATGGGTTATATAGTATAGCGACTCTTTGTTGGCAAGTTATGCATTTTTACTTCTAATTAGATTATTTCCTATCAGAGGTGATTGATTACTCCATGAAAAATTCAGGTATTAGCAGGACTGTGTAATCTCATACCAGCATTCATTGTGGGTCATGAAAGAGTGTGCAGTAGTTCTTTAGCGGTTATTTAACTTTTCATATTTTTTTCTAGTATCAGTTATTATGTAGCAATGAGAAATTAACTGTTAATGTTTGTGTGGTTTGTACACCAAGTCCTGTGCATTTTGAGGGATTTAAATTGCCTTGGTAGGTTTCGGAATCTCAGCAGGAGACAATGCAGCACATGAAATAATGGTCTTGGATCCTGTGGGAAATTTTTGAGGAATTTACTCTTGAGAAAGGATGAAAAAAAATTGGAAGTCACTGAGTCTTGATGTGTATGGCAGTTCTAAGTTGCTTGTTCTTTTTTTTTTTTTTTAAACTGTCTTTAATAAATAATAATGCAGATATTTCTAACTTTGCAACTGTGTGCTATTTTGGGAGGAACAATACTAATGGTGATGCTATCATTGTAACTATACTGGTATTAAGTATTTATCTCTGCATACATAGGAATGTGTGAAATTGTGAAGCTGAACTTGACTGAAACTCTTTAGGGCTCTAAATTACAGGAGGCCTCAAAATTTGTGTATGTATTTAGCAAATTAGCAACAGCTACCTGAAATCTGTATATCTAGTGTGAAAGACAAAAGGCACAAAACACTGAGAAATAATCCCGCAGTAACTGAAAGAAGACTCAGTTTTCCTGCCCCAGGGTGGGTCCTCCCCACTCTGTAGGGACATAGTAGCTTGAGTGGTGTGTTTGCCGTGGGATGTCACCTAAGATGAAGCTGAGGAGCTAAAATCTTGAAATGGAAAGTGTAAACTGTGGTAGTAATTGGCTAGAGGACAGAAAATGACAATGGAGCAGTAGTAGCAACTTGTTTAGCAACACGTTTTACTCTAGTACTGCTGTAACTGGCACAGAATGTACCAGTGTAGGTGACATTCACTGATATAAAAAATAAGACGACATTGTTATTCCAGCATACATGAAAGCTGAAAAACTTTGAGGGCATCGGGAAGAAACAGACATGGAATTTAAATCCAATTTAAATATTGTGTTTGTTACATGAGTATGAAGCTCATTAGCTAGAGATTGAAATTAGACCAGCTAGCCACAAGTGCAACCTGCCTATAGAGTGCCATTGGTAACGTGTTTCCTATAGACAGAGAAGTGTTAAAGTGACCTTGCATTGGAGTACAGTGTTTGAAATCAGTTTCTTTCATATTAAATAAATGGAGGGGAAGAAAGGATGGGTCAGGTGCTGTACAATGACAATTAGGATAATGGCTAACCTGTCATGCAAATGAGTCTAAACAACCTTTAATCATTGGGCCTGCGTGAGAAAGGATCTGAATTTATAACTACTTGTTACAAATGCATTAAGAATAAACATTGGGAAAGAGAAAAGTACTATATAACCTAAAGGAAAATGTTGGTAAAAGAACCAGAAGGTTCTATCTGGCCATGATTAGAGTGGGTCTTGTCCTGCCTGCTGGAGGATCTAGAGTCACCTTTGGATAATTTAATGGGGTCAGCAGAACTAACTTATTTTAAGGCAGAGTTGTGTCACTTTACAAAGACTATAATGATGACGGTAATTGCAATTGCAAAGGATTGTCTCAATTATCCAGATTTCTTTTTTTTCTGGATACATAACTTTCTTCAAATCTCGAGGTGCCTTTTCCCCTATAAAAGGAAACATCCAAGTCAAGACATCCCACCTCCTTTTACAAAACAGAAGTGTAGGCATACAGTATTAAATGTGGTTGGGAGATTAGTAGGTAGCATCTCAGAGCAGAGAAGGGCCATAAGTGATCACTGTCACATGAAGTGGAAAGGACTAAAGAAAGAAGAGTGAGCTGAAATATTTGCTTATTTTTTTCCTTCAACCCTGCTAATGTTGACATTTCACATAAGGTAGGAGAAGGGCTGTGAGCAAAATGTAATGGTTATAAGCAACAGTAAAGTATATTTTCATTGCAGAATAACGTTGTATGTGGATTGTCTGATAGTGTGATAATGGTACTCTGACTACCAAGAATATCTAAGACTGCCCCATGACATTATTTTTAAGGAGGAAAATATGGCTTACTGAAGTTTTTAAGTTTGATTGTTGCAGAAATCTTATGTGTTCTTCTTTTCTGACAGCTGCTAGTGCCAGTCAGTATTGCACTTCACTTGTAATAAAGTACATCTTAACACCTTTACACTATATATATCTGCCCTGTCTACTGAAGTCATGTTATGCTCTATGTAGATCCTCTTCCAGAATAATATTCTTTTTTCTTATGGTCTTTTGAAAAAATGTATGTCCAGGCATATGTTATTAATCAAAATATTATGCACAATTATGATTCTTTGGAGTAATTTGCTTAGAAAAAAACACAAGCTATGAAGTAGTTGCATGTATACAGCTAGACATTCTTTTCATGTTCAATGCTTGTAATGGTATGAAAAGGGTTCTACTTGAAATTTAAAGAGAAGATATGGCTGTTCTTGTCTGCAATATCAAAATACCTAAGTAAGGTGGAGTTAGAACTCGTATTGTTTTCTGAAAAATCTGAAATTTCTGAACCTGTTTTGCTTCTGTAACCTGGCTGATTTAGCAAAGTCTAAAAGGACTCTGCCTATTTAATTAAAAATGTCCATTTTTATTATCGGGAATGAAACCAGCCAAGGGAGGAAATGCACCTGGGATGTATACAGTGAAGACTTTCTAGGCAACCCAAAGTAAATCAGAAAGTGGTAGCAATGTGCATGTGGTTTGTACAGAATCACAGAATCATTTAGTTTGGAAAAGACTTTAAAGATTGTCAAGTCCTAAACCTAACACTGCCATGTTCACCACTAAAACCTGTCCCTAAGCACCATATCTACACGTCTTTTAAATCTTTCCAGGAATTGTGATTCAACAGCTTCCGTGGGATCTGCTTGGGCTCCATCCACTTACTCAGGATCTGCCACTGACTTTGTCCCTGGATAAAGTCAACATTCAGACTAGCATACTCTGTGTCATTAAAAGGGCTCAGAAATGAATTCTTAACACATCTCTACAGATTTTAGAACAGGATACGTGATTTAGCACTTAAACATTTGCATACCTGCTCTTCTCCACAACCTTCCCTTCTGCCTTTTCAGGGTGTACGTGATAAATGACAGAAATTGTTAGATAATATTCATGTGGTACTCCAAAATAATTCTGCAGACATGGTAAAAGCTTTTAGAGACTGTAAAACTGATTATCTCTTCTGTAGCTCTTTTCATCTTCAAAGCACTTACCAACATTAACTAATTAATCCTCACAGCGTCTCTCTGAGTTAGATATCTTTGCCATTACACAGATGAAGGAAATGAAACAAACACTTTGCGACTGGCTCACGATCACCCAGACAGTTGGTGACAGAAATGGAATTAGAGCAGAGAGACCTGTACTTCCAGTTTCTCTGCTCAAACTGCCATGCCGTTCCTCTCTTGACAAACCTACCTATAGATATAAGTAGTACACTCGCTATGGCTGAGGGCAGAGTTTCCGTTAATGAAATCCTGTTAGGAATTTCTTTGATGGCAAATTTCTTTGTAGTTAGTCAGACTATTATCTTTTTAAACCCCTCTTTGCCAGTTTTTACTGAATGGTCCAGAGTGCAAGCATGAACAGGTTGCCACAGAAACAATTGACTTTGGATTCAGCTGTAGGTAATTTTAAATGCTTCAGTTATTTACTAGAAAAGTTAGACTCTTCAGGAAATAAAACTTAAATTTCCTGTAAGTTGCACTGAAAAATGTAAGTCAGAAATTGCACTGAAAAATGTAAGTCAGAAATAACACTTATGATCTGTATCCGTAGTGCTCTCTATGAGATAAATTACTTAATGGACTAAGATGTTGGGTATCCTGAGCTTGTTCCTTGCAGACTTCAGAAGCATTAGATGAGCTCCTGGTTGAACTTCATTATAAGGGAACCTGATGAGGACATGAGGAAATACAAGAATCGGGGCACACGAATTGTGCTGTGACAATACTTTCGAATCAGATGATGTAAATTTTTTGCAGATCCTTATATGCTGTGGGATTTTCTTCTCAGTAAAACAGATATTTCCATTTAGAAAATGGTTTGGCTGAAAATTCTGTTCTCTAACCCCTAAAAGTTCTACTGAAACTTCTTGGAGCCTTGAAAAAAAAGGTCTACTAATTGTGACATCTAGGTTATATGTCTTGGTAGCCACTTCTTTTATGATGAGGTTTGGCTGTGTAGGCAAAATAGGAGAACAAAGGAGGTGATTTTGAGCATAGTTTTGAGTGATGGTGTCGTCAATGCTTAAACTGAGTGAGGAGGATCACAACATGAACTTTAAGGTAACTACTGAATGCCAGGCTGTGCACAGGTCAATTGAGAATGAACATAACTATATTTCTAGTACAGAGGGCATAATTTTAACACACTCTAGCGATTACTGCCCAGATCTACCTGGAAAATCCACACTGAAGATCATCCCGTTTAAAAAGTGAAAGGCTCCCAGTTAGCTAATTCTAAAACTCCCACATAAGCTAATGCTGGTGCTGTGCAGGGGAAAAATGTATTATCTTAAAGAGAAACTGTCACTTGATTTAAAACTTATTCTGTCTAGTAGAGGATGTACAATGAGACTGGGAGCCTATTTTCTTTAGTAGCTGGGTTTGATTCTTGGCAAACCTCTGCTCTGCAGTGTTTAGTGTGAAATAGCATCAAGGGGATTTAAACTACAGCAGCAGCAGAGACTGTGTGGCCTGCAGTATGGGAGAAGATTGTAGAATCATGAGATAGTATGGATTTGAAGGGACTGTTAAAGATCATCTTGTCCAATCCCCCTGCTGTGAGCAGGGACATCTGCAATTCGATCAGGCTGCTGAAACCTTGAACGTTTCCAGGGATGGAGCATCTATAACACTCTGGGCAACCTGTGCCAGTTTTTCACCACCTTTGTTGTAAAAAACCATCTTCCTTACATCTAGTCTAAATGTGGTCTCTTTTGTATTTGTTTCAGTGTAGTCAGTGTGGATCAGAACAACAGGCTAGATCGACAAAGTTATATGACAGTCAGCCATACGGGAAGTAATATGACTGTTTCTTCCCTGTCAAATCAAGATACAGAAAAATCTTCAGATCTCCAGATCTGTTACTTAAAGTGCAAAATTATAAACATGAATCCTTAAATTTTAAGGTATGTTAGGTGTCAGAAAGACACTTCAGAATGTTTCTGCTCCTTCCTCACATGTCGAGACAGGGATGATTTTCTCTACTAAATTGAAAATATCGTCTCTTACTTGCATGTTGTATAACAGTGTAGAAAAGATTAATCAAGCATAGGTCTCACAGATTAAAATCTCATAGATTTTAATGACATTTGAGCAATAAAGCAATAAAGACCAGAAGAGGTTTGTTTATTTTTGGTAAGTGGTCTAAAAATTATTACAAAAGGTTAGGGTTTAGAAGTTAAGATGTAACTAAGTGTTGAAAGGTTCATCTTTCTTGTAGGATCTTAATTTGCTGACCACAAACCTCAAAATTAAAGAGCAAGGAATTGTGATGTTTAGGCAGGAAACAGGAATTGGCAAACAAGCCTCTAGTTTGAATTTAGTGATGAATTTATCAAAATGCTTAGTAACATACTATTGAACTTAAAAAAAAAAAAAAAAGTGAATTTAATCTGGTGCTGTAATGAAAAAAAATTGCACACTAGAAGGCTTAAGTTTTATAAGTCCAGAGGACAGAAGTTTTAGTTGTGGTAGAAGACTCTCCACATCTCTCTTAGGGATGTTTTTTTAAACCATCTCTAAGGCTGATGAGCAGTTGGCTTGCATTTCCCTGGTGTCTGTTGGAGTGTTTGCCAGCTGAGGAACCCTTTGCCAGGAGAAGAGCTATTTAGCTGTCTGTGAGGAGCAAGTACAGAGATTGGTGAGCAGATGCTGGAATTGTTCATGCCATAGCTTTAGCTCTTTCTAGTCACCAGCTGTTGAGTGCAATGACTGGGGCCATAGGTCCTCAGCAGAGTAAGTGGGATCACGTAGCTTTTCTGTGAGCACAGAAGGCTCCTCTGAGAAGGAGGGCAGGGTGGGGACTCTGGTGCTGTCAATGTATAGTGCTCAAAGGACAGCAGACATAATCTTTTTTTTAAAAAAAAGGAAGTATAAAATTAATTTTTAAACAGATTACTACATTTTGTCTGCTTTGTTAATTTTTTATTAATTTATGAAAATGCTGTTGATGGAAATAATATTGACAGGTTGTGCTGGTTTGGGTTGGGTTTTTTTAATATCTTTTAATATCTTCTGGTAAACGTAAGCTTACCTTCCCTATGAACATAAATCACCTAACAAGCCATATTGGGCAAACGGCCTAATAATGCAATAATTATTAGGGCATTAATGTTTTATATTATTCATAACTCAGCTTTAAGAGATTAATAATGAAGATGTGAGGGGAATGCCATCTTAAGTGTTTATGATTATGTTAAGACACACTATGGGAAAGGAAGTTTCAGCTAGTTACCCTTTTTGTTTGTAGAGGGTGCGTTGTGAAGGAAAAGTTTCTGGTTTTTTTCCCAATAATTCTTAAGCAGTTCCACTGAAGTGAAGTGATGGGAGCAACTCTCCATGACCACAAATACACAAGAGCCTATTATCACTGTTCCTACAAAATTACAGATCCAAAGTTGCTTGAGCTGCAGCTCTTTGTCCCCAAATACTGGGAAGCAAGAATTCCAGAACCTTAAAACATGTTTGAAATGTCACAGTTATTCCTTCTATGTCTGTAACAAATTGTAATGCCTCAGAACCATGATATGATTTGACCTGTGCATTGGGATTTGCCCTATGCTTTCAGATTGGCAAAGCCATTTCTCAAAAAGTTCTCCTTTTAAAAGACAGGGAAGAATGCTTTGAAAATTTGGGAGTGGCATTTAATCGTAGTGAGTGAACAGTATTAAGGTGGAAAAAAAAGCAATAATTTATTGTGGAACTGAGTGCAATAGAGCATGGTGGAGTTTTGTAAATTTCTTTAACCAGTTGGTACTCCACATCCTTGCAAAACCATACTGATTGCAGGTATTTTTTCCTATCTCTTTTTTTTCAATCCTAAGCATTTGTTGAGCATCTTCTCTTCAAGAAGTCACTGAAACAAAAGTGCCTTTTGTAGGGAACAATAATACTTTGCTGTGTAGAAATGAAAACATATTTGATAACTGGTGTTGTATTATTTTGATATTGTAGATATAATGAAAATGCGGTACCCAATTTTTATAGAGTATTTCTGCCTCCCATCTTTTGTCATAGAATATCTGTATCTATGTGGTCTTCAGCTGGGTCCATTCCTCTGTGTAGAATTTTGCTCTCTGCCCCTTCTCTTCATATATTTATCCTATTTTATGATCAGAACTTGAACCTGCTAACAGCTGAGTTGAGCCTTTAATGTCATGAAGTGAGATAGAAGTTCAGCACTATGCAAGTTTACCTATGCAAAACTGCTTGTCCTACCAGTATACTACAAGCTTGATCAAAGTTGCAGACTTATTTGTGTTTGCCTTCTGCCTGCACACATACTGTTAATACTCATACCTAATGTGTGAAACACACAACTGTTTGTCACAGTCCACCAGGCAGGATACAGATATTTTCGAGTAGCATTATCTCAATAGTGCTAATATTAACCCCTGCCAGAACAGACTTGAGGTATTGAAGTATCTGTAGCTGTTGCAGGATCTCTACATATTCCTTGAATTTAGCCTGCAGTAAGTCTGTCATCCATGGTGATCCTGATGTTGCAGCTGATGGTGCAAGAAGCGGATTTAAAATATTGTCAGAGCATTGGTGCTGACTTAAAAGCAATGTAGCCTCTACTGACCTGTGAATTGATACACATCCTTTAAGCTAGACTGCTTGCTTTTCCACCTTACCTACCGCTTCTTCATATTCTGATAGCAGTCCCCTTTTATATTTGTAACCTTTGTCAGACAGAGATGGGTTTCAGATCATAGCCACAACCTAGCTAGAATTGTAGTCAGAGGTCAACCTTATCTAATTTCAAAGCTTAACAGTGGCTGATGAAATGGATTCCAATGCAACAAAGTTTGGTTGAGTTCTGGGAAAACTTTGCTTTCTTCATTTTTGTTGACTGGGTTAAACTTGCCACCATAATGTAGGAAAAGTTCAATACTGCAAAGTGGTTTCTGTTTTATTTTGTACAATATTCGCACACTGCAGCGCTCCGTTACATCACAGTTGTGCAGAGATCCAATCTTTGCAATGTAATGACTGCCTGATGATCTATATTTAAATGATAAATGAAAAGAACATGCTGCCTTTCAGCTCCGTATACAACAGAGTTTATTGCCACCTGTTATTTATTCCATGGGTGGGTGGGAAGGTATAGAAGAAAGGATAAAAATGTCTGTGTTGCATTGTTTTCTAACGTGTCCTCATAGTGTTATGTTACTTGGATATATTTCTGATGTTGTTCAACTTCCCTGAAATAAATCTTCGTGAAATTCAAAGTGTAAAAGTGGCTGTATGGGGTTAATCTCAGGATTTTACAACAGAGTTTAGATCAAATCAAAACCCTTGGCTATTGGTGAACCACAGGATCTTCTTGATCATGTAAGTCCCTCCATCACCCACTCCAGCGTGGCACTTTTGAAATGCAGAAATCTGTCACTTCTGAGATAAACCCACTAATCCACCTCTCTCCTTGGCACATTGTCTCTTCAGTGGGCAGATTTCTTATATGGATATTTTCTATCACTTTTGCCAGTGCTACCTCTGTGTCATAAGCTGATGGCTTTAACTAGTGATTTTCTGTTTTTCAGATTCAACAGAGAAATCCAATCACCTCTCTGTGAAGTGTTTTTGGAGTTTATCCCCTGCTGAAAGTCTCCTCTAAGGTAATGGTTATGAATGACAGCAGGCGTATTGTAAACAAAATTTCTGGAAAATGTTTCTTGCTCATATAAAGCACTTGTGAATTCTATAGTCTGTTATTCCTCTCAGCACCACCGGCAGCTTCTGTCAGTCTTGCTGGTTAAAAATCCACACAATTCTTTGTTCAGGTTATTATTGGTTAATTTTTTTTTAATCATACTTCCACTTTCCATACTGTTATCCAAATTTTCGTATGTCTATTTGTGTTATCTTTTCCTGTTTTCGCAGTCATCTGATTTTCAGTATCCTGCTTGAATTATTGTGTGTCTTCTCTGAGACATCAACTTGATAAGCACTTTTAGCTATTCTTACTTTTTCACACATCTACTCAACTATTTAGTTTATTTCTCTATTAAGAATATTTTTAGTGTTCACTGCATGTATGGTCATGTGAATGATATTATGCACTCTGGTTCCATGCAGCTTGTATAGAAGCTCATTGTTTGAGTTTGAAAAGGTTTTCCAGTGTAAGGGTTACTTTTGGGTTCTCTTACAGAATGCTTGCATGTTCAGATCCTCAGAATTGGGTCTGTGTGTGTATATATATCTGAATACATTCTTATATATGTATATATAAAATCATATGTATACATGTATAAACCTGCAACTTCTATTAGTACACTTAAAACAAGCTATTTATATGCTTTCATCACTAAGTGACTTTTTTTTTTTGAGAAGGGAGGATATTGTGATAACTGTGAGGTTCTTGTAATCTATTGATTTTCTTCCTGAGCTATGTTGATAGTTTTGTGCTTTGCAGAATAAACAACATCTATTGTATTGTAGCACAGGCTGTAGGCATGTTTTTTTAGATTCCTACTGACACTCTTGTAGCAGAGTGCTTCCCTGTTCTTGGGCTTCTTTTATGAGGAACTCTTATTATTTCAGAAGAAAAAAAACAGGGTATGTTATATACAATGCTTTGGCTTCTTGTTGAAAATTAAAGGTGCAGGACAATCACAGGTCTTTTCAAGTATTTATATTGATTACTATTGCTGTCTTGCTGAAATTGGGATGCAGCAAGATGGTAAATTGCTAACCGTGTGTCACTTTTTTTGTAGTTCACTGTTGGAAGGACTTGCTGAGGAGGGTTTTTCTCTGTTCATGTGTGTCACCCTAGCACTTGTATTTATTTATTTATTTCTCTAAGTGTTTAGTGGTGTGTTTTACAATATGGTTCTTTTTCACAGCAAAAAAAGACCTTGTCATCGGAAGATTATAGCACTTCTAAATTGGTGACGTTAGTGATTTTGTCTGTCTATACCTTCCCTTTCCACTTTCAAGACAGACATGAACTGAAAGACCTGTTTCTGAGATTCAACACGGTAACACCTAAGAATGCAACTTCCACGTTTGTTTCTTGAGGCACAAGTTTGATAGTTACAGTTGATCACAGGATTGCACACATATGCAGGTTATGCAAAACTGACAGATAAAAAGAATCGGCCTTTATATAGCACAGCCAGGCAAAACGCTGTGTTAGAGGACTGAAAAATTTAGACAGTAGTTATTCTGGAAAAATTAATAGTAGTCAACTTAGAGGGAATTTGCCTGCTTGTCAGAGAAAGATACAGTCCAAACCCTAGAGAAACATAGAGTTATGCTTATTGGCAATGGAAAATAACAGCCCTCCCATGCCAACCAACTCTTTTCATTTTGTCTCTGTATGTCCTCCCATTGCCTTCACCCGATGATTGCCAGATTCTGCAGTCCCATAGACCCTGGAATTTGTTATGCTAATAATCCATAACCCATGAGCAAGTTGCTGGATCTGATCTCTCACTTTCTAAGCAGCAAAACTTGAAAGGTCATCGATCCCTAAGCAGGTTTCAAATATTCAAGTGCAACTTTTAAGCTACAAACTCAGGTTTTGTGTATAGTTAATTATTCAGCACTGATAACTGGGGGAGAAAAACAATTTGAAATTTGACATTTTGTATCATAGATCATCCCTTAAATTTTATTAAACATATGAATTCCTTCAAATGCTAAAATGAATTTTTCAGATTACTCTAGAGGACAATTTGGAATAAATAGTTCAGCTAGTATTTTTTTAAATAAAAAATGTTTTAAAAGGAAGTGAATACAATCCATAAGATATGCCCCAAACAACTGGATTAGAATATCTAGTAGTGATCCACAGGGGAATTTTTTCCATACTGCCTGTTGAATAGGTGTCTTAATACAGTTTCTCATGAGATGGTTATTAAACTTGAGTAAAACATAAGCTAAATTTCAGCAATTAGAGGGCAAATTCTCCGTGTTTCTTTCTTGAGATTCAGGTAGTTGAAGAGCTCACGGTTTAGGTTTCTATCTTGAGAACAGGTAATTAAAGAACTCATGGTTTATGCAAAATCGTTATTTTATACCTTTCTTCTGAATGCAAATTCTTCTTCTGCAACTTTACTATCCCCAAATGTGAATAACTGCATTTGGAACTGGTGCCTTAGTTTCAATTCCAGAGTTATTTAGATTTTTTTACTTCCATAAGCAACTTGAGGAAGGGATTGGGTAGACAGTTTCTATTTTCTGTAGCAGGAATACTTCTGTCTCATTTTGCTGCCTTGTGTAATGCCTAAAAGAATGTTTAAAAAGTTGTGTATTTATGGAACTGCTTTAAAATCTTAGGGCATATTGTTTTGAAAACTGTTGTATAATAGAAGAAAATAGTTTAAATGCGAATGCAAACATTTAAGTCGGTAACTTGGAGGGATTATAAGCAGGATTTTTCCAGTTGTGAAGAAAACCAAATCTGCTGTAATGGCTCTTTCCTTCTAAAAACACTGAATAGAAGGAATAAAGAATTACTGAAGTAATTCTGACTTCTCAATTGCAATCTATATTTAGTCTTTAGTTGTGCTGGGGTTCATTTTTTGGTTTTGTGAGGTTTTTTTTCAAGCTACATCAAATAAACCACATAATAATCTTCAGCTAACAGCATTTAGATTCTGTGGTAAAGCATTTGGGTTCTTTTCCCCCTCAGATCTTCCCTCCTCCTTTTTTACTTTTTTTTCCCCTTTGAGAAAATATCTTATTTCTGTTTGGCTCCTCTAAGTAAACTACAAGTAGAGCAGGGCATCCACTTTCAAGAATTTTTGATGACAATACTTCACAGCCAGCTACAAATATTTATAACCTTGACGTTGTCTTTGATCTTAAATTAGCTTTCAATTACCATTTCAGTTACACTGGAAAAAAAAAAAATTATCATTTCTAGAATATGGCAAACTCAAGAGGATGCAGTTATTTTAAGACTTCTATAACTAATTATAGCTAACTTATTACCATACAGTGTTGCTGGCCTTCCAGTGTTCTTGTTTATATAGAATTCATCAGCTAGTTGATTCATTTCTTGAAGTTTTACATGGGCCGTTGCACAAGTGTTGAGAGTCACAGTATTATTTATGAGAAAATTTTTGATTACTTTGTAAATTCTATTCGTTTTTTATACAAGCGAGAACAAAACCCCATGAAGCGTCAGCTATTTGTGTAGTATTATAATGAATGTTAGATTATTTTTTTTATTTGTTTATTGTCTTTCAGGATTGCAATATGCCTTGAAATTCTCAAATGCTCTAGGTGTGATTTTTATCAGGAATATTTGGGATATGTAGAGACAGTGTCATATTTTATGACCTCTGTAACCTCACTTTCACAGTGATATTAAATACATCACATAACTCTGGTTGAGTTAGGCAGCAAAGTTGTAAAAGGGTATCAGCATGAAAGTGTCATGTAAAAGACCGCTTTCTAGATACACGTTTTGCTATTATAATTGTCAAGGAAATCTTTGATGCACTTAAATTCTAGATATCTTTCATCTGACACAATATTTTTTATGTCTATATGACTCAACCTTTATCAAAAGATATGCTTATTTATTAAAAACTTAAGAAACATAAATTGAAATTGAAGAACCAGGTGGTAAGTGTAATCTATTTCTTATCTATCTCTTATGTTCTTTGTTGCCTTTTTATTTCTTCCCTTCCTTTTTTGTTCTTCTCTTTTCTCTCCCTCTCCCAGCACGTCTACCATTCTCTGATTTTACAATATGTTTGGAATAATATGTGAGATCAGGAGAAATTAAAATGCAACTGATCCCCAAGCTTCTCTTATTTACATCTAGGGGTGAAGAGAAACTAGATAAAACCTGTTCTTTTATCAAAACTGTGCCTCCTTCCTAGGATTGTGGTGTGGAAAATAGAAAATAAAGTTGATATTATGCCCACACTTTTAAATTAATAGCAGGTTTCACTGTAAGGGTAGAAAGGCATTGAAGAAAAGATTAATTTCTAGCATGGTGGGGAAGAGACCTGAAAAGAGTATAAAACTCTCCTGACTTATGTTATTTAGTTACTGCTCGCTGGAAGGAAGCAAACTGTCTATGCAAACGTAGCAACTTGCAGCCGGAACAGAATGTTCTCATTTTGGAGAAGCTTATCAATCATTTGTGAATCTCTGCTCTTGGATATAGACAACCACGGCTTTACCATTTAGCTTGTTGTAGCATTGGTTCCTTCCTTAGTAATATATGTTTTGATTATGTACTTATATCCTGCTTTTTAATAATTCCTAAAGTTTGGCTATTGAATACTGTCAGATTTTCCTTTGACTAAATGTTAATTGAAGGGGTGAAAAAAAAGGTGTTTTTTTATTTAGCTGCCTTATGTTCTAGTTGCTCTGTGAGTAAACAACACAAAATCCAACTTGATATTTTAACTTCCCCATATGATTAACCTTTTCATCAGATGAGTGTAGTGAAAATCTAAATTAAATCGTTGTTGTTGTCTCCAGTGTAACCTCCTGTATTTAATGCCAAAGCCATCCTTGTGCCAACATCTTTAACAAAACAGAAAGGGGAGCTGCCAGCGTAGCTGCAGATTGAACACTGGATAATGTTTTTTGCCTTTTTGCCAATGGACTTCTTAAAAAATATTGTTGAGGAATAGAATATCTCTGTGATTCCTGTACTGAAGTCTGCAACAATTATTATAACAGATACTCCATTAAAAGACAGCGCTATCATATTCATCTGGAGGCTCCAAACCATTTACTTTTCTCCCTGTAATATTTCCTTGTGCAATTGTGAGGTATCTTTTCATGTTAGTAGTACAGTAACGTTATGGATGGATCAAAGGTCTCAATTACTTATTACTAGTCTCTGTTTTAAGTATAAAATGGAGAAGCCTGAAGTAGAATATGAAAGCACTATGGTGGTACTGTAATCTCTCTCAAGGTGTTAATCAGAAAATGCCAGCAGAAATCTTGAAAGAGAACAATTCAAATAAAAGAAATAGGGAGGTAGAGAATTGTGTAGAAGTGCCAGAGGAATGCAGAGTATTTTTTTTATTTTTGAAGTGCAGAAACTTGTTTTGGAAGATGACCTGATAGTTTTTAATTAAATACCAAGTTACTAGGAAAAAAAGGATTTGAAAGATTTTGAGGAAAGATCTGTAACAACATTGTTTTGCCTGTTATCTTGGATTCGTAACTTCCATCACGTGTTTTGACTCCAAATTACCAAAGGTACCCATTCTTCACCTACCATTTTAGCAAGTATCTGTGAAATATCTGTGATAGTGAGGCTGCTAGGCAAAAACATGAAAAAAAATGATGCTTAGTTGCACAATAACTTCAGTTGTAAGCATTTTTGTTTACAGTGTGCAGTGATGAACGTGCATGTGTACAGACGGATGTGGGCATATGTACTTCTAAATGTAGCAATCAGTTTTCTGGTACTTGGAAAAAACATGCATTAAATAAGAAGGAAAAGCATTATATTTTTATGTAATATTTAAGGTTATTTGCATTTTGGTTCCTCCTTTTTGCATAGCTGTAAGTTTTTTCTAGTAATATTTAAGTATTTGGATGTCATTTTCTAGTAATATGTAAAAATCTCATCTCTTTCTACAAAGTGAAAAGTAAACCCTACGTGATAATTTCCTCTAAAATCTCCTGTGTGTAGTTTAGCTACAAGGTTGTTCATACCTCATGTTCGTAGGTATTGTTTACACAAACAGTTTGATCACATATATTTTTAAATATGATTTGTGCAAATGATTAAATACTTTACAGTACTGCTATTTCTATTTGCATTAGTAAAAGAATAATTAATGTGTAAATATCTTTAAGATAATAAAAAATAAAATTTCAGTTTCAGATTATTACCCTACAGTCAGTGCAGGGTGATGTTTATTTTAGACATCTAAAAACTATAGATTTTTGTTACTGGATATTTATACTTTGGCCAAAAAGGAACGGAGAAGTGAGATGTGATTGATGTCTCTGTGTGCAGATTATTTTATTGCCAGTGAAAGAAGCTATTAGAAACAAGGAAACACACCCCAGTTTTGTAGCAAAGTCATTGTTTTTGGGGGGAGGATCTTGTACTTTAACGAAGAGATGTATTGCAGTGCACTGGGGCTTTGAGAGACATCATCATAATCTCTGAGACCATAACCTAACAGATTAAATAAAACAATGAGTTTGTATTGTCAGAGCAATTCTGCCTAGAGGACAAAACATTTCATTTAGCAGGTAGATTTATAGGATTAAAGCACTGAATTTTTTACTTTGCACACACAAATTACTGTAAGTTGCTTTTTTATTAAACCAGTTGCTGGTTTGTTAAAGGAATTGTTTTAGGACAGATGAGTTTGTTTAAATGAAGACTGAAGGAACAAAACCTGTATTAGTAAATGCAGTCCATGCCATATCTTTGCTCAAAAGTGACATAATCTTTTCTTATTTCATGTTTATTTTAATGTGCAGACTGTTGGGAAGAACTAGAGACATATATCCCATCTCTTTATTTATAAATAAACTTGGAATGTCATGAGATGTCTTACTAATCAGAAAATCAAATAATTTTTAAGGCGGAGAGATGCTGTCTCTTTTCTTTAAACACTTTGACAAATGGCACAAATAAATAGTATCTATTATTTGTGATCTCCTGATTTGTTGAAAATAAGCAGAGAAATATGCTATGAGAGCATATATCCTTTTCACAGATTCAATTCTTCACTCTAAGAATATCATCCAAATCTTTAAATAAATATTTTACAGTGAGAGCCTTTTCATTGTCTTTCCCTTTCCCTATAATGCTTGGCAGGTGTTTCAATGTTGGTTTTTTTTTTCACTTCAAACTGTCAGTGTGAAGGACTACCAATAAATGTGTTAGTTTTGGATGTTCCAAAATTCCCTCTGCTCAGCTTATTATTTAATAGTTATCTGTGTGAGTTAGAAATCTATTATTGTGTGTTCATCTTTCACCTAAATCTATTCACCAGGCATCAAAACTCATCAGTGCAATGGAATAATGCCATTTAATTAGTCTTTGATATACAGTTAAATTAGGTCTTAATAAGGGGTAGTGCATCCTAAAATCAATTATCTCGTTCTTCTTAATAAGAGCAACTAATTAGTAGGTAAATCGCCACAGTTCCCCTTTTATCTTACAATTTTTACAGTCTTGTGGAGGAGATTAGCTGAGAAAATTAGTCCCCGCTAGCTCAGAGGAATTTTAGGGCATACCTCAGAAAATGCTTTGACAGGCAAACTACAGTAGAGAAAAGAAACAATAAAGAAATAAGAAGGGGATGGGGGGTGCGGGAGGAAAGAAGTCTTATCAAAACTGCTTAATTTCTTCATAATTTTGCCAAAATTCCTTGTGTCAGGTAACCTGCCTGTCAGAGGCAAATGGAAACTGTGTGTTGCCCTGCCTGCAGCAATCTGTGTCTGCCCTGGGTTCATTTCAACGCAGTCATCGGTTAACAACGATAACTATTTTTTTCATAGAAGGTTGTATGGCTGCAAACTGAGGATACCTTATGGGCCTTAAGTACAGTCTTTGCAAAATATGGCTTTATGTGGAGGGCAGCTTTCTTTTAGATGGAGAATCAGAATCCCAAAAAAGAAAATAATTGCCACACCATATGAAAGAATAGCCTGGTGGCCATGGAAAAAAGTCAGTTTTTCTTAATAGGTACCAAAATTGTTACATGTTTTAAGCACGCATGTGTTGTACTTGAGATATCTTTTTTTTTTTCCTTTTTTTGGCAAACTTCTATTTTCTTCAAATGGAAGTTTCTTCTGTTTTTTAATCAGTGCTCCCAGTTACAACAAATTAATTACTGGAAAAAAAACTTGTGGCTATAAGGAGAGTACTGCAAAGAATGCTCAGGATTTCTTCACAATTTCCATCTGTCTCAAAATGCTACTAGACATCTACTGACTTTGACGGACCTTAATTTTATCCAGTCATGCAGGCTAGTATATAGTATATTGCCACAGATTTGTCAAATTTGACAACGCCTTGTTGAGTTTTTGCTTTCAAAAGATACTGCCATTCTCTTTCATAGGACAGTAATTTTTTTTATCATGGTTAGACATTTGAAGGGAACTCAAGGACATACTTATGATTAATCAAAGAAGAGAGAGGGGTTTTTCATTCTTTTTCTGTTGCTGCTACATCCTGCATATACTAGTCCCTTCACACTAAACTTTGTTGCCAAGCATGCCAGTGAGATTTTATAACTGTGAAAGTGTGATGTTATTGCTTCAGTTTTCCCTTATGCTTATTGTTGCAGTTTTTCTAGACACTTTCTGGTGTTAGTCATTAATGACAACACTGTGCCCCCGTTTAGAGAGTCTGAGGTTGCCGTCTGTTCTTTATTTTTCCTCCCTGCTGTATTACCCATGCGTTTTGTAGAAGGAAACATTCTGAAGGTAGCTATTCCTCCCTGTGAGACTTGATGGAACCATGCATTCTTTGTTATCTATTCCCAATTCAAACGTTTATCCCTGTAATTCAGTTCATGATCTTAACGGTATCGAAAGTTGTAAGAAGCAGTCCTTCTGTTTGACTTTTAACTGGTCTGGGACAGGCAATTATAATAGTGAATATCTGAATCTCCAGACAGCAACATTTACATTAGCATCTCTGACATTATGTCAATGGTGATTTTGTTAGTGGTCGGCTCAAGCGGTACAGAAGGAAACCAAACATGCTATTCAAGCTCCTTTCATGTTGTCTGCCTGTTTATAACCAATACAGAACTTATACACAAAACGTTGATGTGCCCTAAACAGTGTTTGTAAGTAACATTTGTGCTCTCTATGCACGTTAATAAAATGAGTCGCAAGTGTGATGAGCACTTGTGAATTCTTATGGGGGGCAGTTGGGATGGGAACAACAAAAAACCCAGTGAACACAGTATTTGGGGTTTGCCTTTGCTGCCTCAGTTGAAATCTCAAGCCTCTTAACCTTTTCTGACCCTCTCCTAACAGTCAAAAGCTAAGATGGAGTAGGGATTTTACTAGGCTACAATCCAGTCCAGGTGCTATTTAAGTGTTAAGTGTCCTTCTGTTGAGGACTTTGCATTTAAGAAGACTGAAGGAAATAAGCTTTTAGTATGGCTTCCATGACCATATTTTCCATAGATGTGAGTGTAACGCTTCTGGATGGACACTAGTTGCAAGTTTTAAGCTATATTTAAAGTATATTCTTTAACATTTTTTTTTAATCAAAATTGGAAGGGTGAATTAGACTAACTTGTAATTAGCAATGAAACACTGTGCAGCTGAGAAAAAGCCATTAAGTGTGTTTGTAGCATTCTTTGTATGTTCAATTTCCCATGTATGCAATTTCTTTTAAAAACTTTAAAAAAAAATCAACAAACTTTGAGGCACAGCTGGAGAATGTAAAATAGTGGGAATCCTTCCCCTGACCTCTGCAGATTAGATCTGTTTCATGGCTGGGACTGAAAGGTCTTCATCTCCCATTCTCTCTTTTCCCCAGCTGCACGGCTTATGTGAAGGCCAGGCTGGAACCCAGAGGGGTCACAGCCATTTAGCTAGGTTTCTAAAACAGCTCCCATCCCTCAGAGCAACTTTTTATTTTAATTTTTTTATTTGCAACAGTAGGTTTAGATCAAACTGTTGCCATAATAAGTTGTTTTAAGTGTAACAGAAAGTTACTGCATGAAGGTGAAGGTTCACTGATATTTTTTCAAATTTATTATGTAGCCCTTAGAAAATTTCCATGCCAGTTTTACAATCTTGTCTGTGTATCTCTCTACTTTTCCCATTTTGCAGTGGGCATGGTTCAAGTAGGAATGTGTGCTTGCACAATATTGAAGGGTTCATGGCATGCAAGTTCGAGAAAATACCTAAGTTGACATATTTGCAGTTTAATGAAGCTCTATTTTCCCCTATTAAGAATAGCCAAAGAGAAATAAAAGATACTTTTTCTTCTTGTCCGCTCCCTATTACAATAGTAATGCCTCTTATACCTGCCAAAGGGCATAGTGGACTTGGATGAAATCACCAGACAGGACGTAATTTCAGCTCAAAATGCCCTCTTCCTTTATCCTTCAAGAGCTTTTATTGTGTGGCCCACTACTCTATGAAGTGAGGTGTGTTCTCAGCAATATCCATCAATTATATTTATAGATCAGTGATGCATGGTTTTTTTGAAACAAAAGATACTGGCTAAAATTGGCAACCTATGGTTGGTGTCAGGGAATTAACAATTGAGCAGGTGTGTTCTATTCCCTGTCATCTTGTCTCCTCAAAGGAGCTTGGACATTTTGTTGCTGTCACCTTGCTATGATTCTGTCATGATTTACATCTGCAGCTTGTAAACAACAGTGCTGGGAGCAGTTTGACAAGTGGCAGTTTTGCTAGTAAACAAATCAGCAATGCACTTAGAGTGATTAACAGGGATTGCTCACATTTGAAATGGGTTTGGTGCCTGAAACAGTTTGTCCTGAGCAGACCTTCCTGTTTAGGATACCCCCATTAGGGGATGAGGAGGTATAAGATAGAATTACCTTCTGGCTTCACATGTAACACCTGTATAAGATTTATGCTTTAGCGAGTAGTTTGTATGAAACTTCTGATGTTGTCTGGTTCGCTTGCGTTCTGTTGGTATTACTCCAAAGACTGATTCCAAAATCAAAGACTGAGCACGTTTATTGAACGAGATCTTTGTGAGGCAGTTAGTTGTTCATTTGGGTGAATAGAGGGAAGAAAATGCCAGCACAAGAATAAAGCCTTGATACCAGTGATAGCTATGACTCAGTGCAGAAGATTCAAGAGCAGGCAACTTTCAAATTCTGTGACAAACTTGCCCACATACACTTCTTTTTTTGTCTTTGGATATTTGTCAAATGGATTTTTTCATACATTCCACAGGTAACACTTCAGGCTCGTTTAAGTGTTGTCTGCTGTTATCGCGAGGTAACCTTTCAGAGCCTCACCCCAGGTGTCAGAAACATGTTTAAGAGTAATGCTCTGACTTGGAGAAACATACAGACACTACAGCAGAATGAAATTTAAATCGTTAGAACAAATCTCCCTGATCTTAAGGTCAAATGATCACAGCTGTAATGACCTATGGAGTTGCTTACTATGAACTTCTCAGAATGCCACTCTTAACCTTATTATAATTCAAATTAAAATGTTATTTTAAAACACCAGACCTCTTTGCAGGCAGAGACGAGTGACTTTGCTGTCCTTTTCCCTGTATGACTGTTGAATCATGTATCAATGCAAAATGAGTAGAAAACACTACCAAAGAATGAAGACTCTGCAAGTATTTAAAATTAACTTTGTGTTGATATAAAGGACCACAGTGAGTAACTGGTGATGGAAATAAACTGCAGGGGGGCTGCATCCTGGTCTTTAGTATTAACAAAGGGTTGTTAGTTCATCCAGAAAATCTGCTTTGCTAGATTTGCTACTCCTGCATGCATACCTGTGTGATTTGCCTTCCCATTCTGTGTCCAGCCCTCATAGACAATGAGCTGTGCTGATTTAAAGACTAACATTGAGATCAGAACCATGAGATACCATGGGTTGAATGTTTTTATGTATATTCCTTTTCAGCAGGAATTTGATTCCTGTTTTCACTCTCTTCTTTGAGATAAAACCTCCTAGCCTGTCTAGGAGTCTGGGGAAAACCAAAAATGTCAGCAGCTGTACAACAAATTATAAATTTCACCTGCATTAAAAATTAATTTAAAATAATCTAGTCTTGTCTAATTTTAAATGCCAGCAAAGTTGATATTTCTTTTAGGTGAACTTGAATTTACTTCAAGTATCATTATAAATATATTATATCAAGTTATTGATTATAAATATGATACAAGTATCATATTTATAGATGGTTATAAATATTCCTTACTCTATCACCTGCTAATCATGTTATGCTTCATCAGTGTGCTTTGGGTAAACAGAATGCCATAAAACAGTAACTGAAGAGTAACTTTCCTATCCTCTTGCTTACTTGCTACTGTGCAAAGATTTCATTACCTGAGGTGGGGTTTTTTGATCACTTATCTTTTTCCCTTCTCTTCCTTTTCTCCTTTTGCCTCTCAACTACTCCTTAATTTCACAACCCTCTCCTCAAAACACATGACGATACTAGGAGAAAATGAAGCAACCACCTTCCTTCTTCCCTTCCCCCTCTCCTGCCCCAAACACGGGGACCTATTTAAGTCCATCACAACTCCAGCCATGTAACAGTTAACGGTAAATTCAAGTCTTCTCAGCCTTTGTGGCTCTAGCTCTAGGGAGAGTAAGCTCAGCAATCCCTTGTTTTACTTAGTGTAACTAAAGCAATCTGCCACCCTTCCTCAACCTCCTTTGCACTGGGGAGGAGCTGGGGCACCAGGATGGAGGATGGCACAGAGCAAAGCTGGGAATTGGGATGGCTGCAGCAAATTATTGGGTGAGATTTCTGCTCTCAACAGTCGTTTTATGCGAGTGTGTGCTCTACCTATGACTACAGCTGTCATACAGCTGGATAAATGTGTAAATAATAATTGACTTATCTTGACCCATTGTTCCATTTCAGAAACAGGTTATTTAACAAATGAATGTCAAATGCTTTCCTCTAATTTATGAATTGTACTGCTGCTGCATGGAAAGTGTTATGACTTTGAAGTGAGAGTTTAATCACGAAGGCATTTTGTTTATGTTACCATCCATTAAGGCCATGATTAAACCTGACAGAATTCTACACTGCCACACAGGCATCTTAGATTATGCAGCTGGATTAATTTCTTTCAGGAATAATATTCTTGTTGTGCATTGTCCAGTCCTGCTGGACATCATGAGTACAACGAGAACACTCTGTACAATTGCTGTTTGTGTTTTAGCTTGGATGTTTTCTCTAGCATTGTGGTGTCTTTTGACTTTCATTTGTGCAGAAGGACTTCTCAGTGAAGTCATTTATCACTTTACATTACAATTATGTTATCTGAAGACAGGATCACATAATGCGCCAACCGGATACAAATAAGCATTTTTTTTCTGCAAAGTGGCAGATCGTGAGTGTGTGTGTGTGCTTTCTTCCATCAGATATAGAAAATGCATAAAAAACTGTAGAAGGGCAAACATATCAACTGTAGAGCTTTTATCTTGCAAAGAACTTAAGAAAAAATATTTTTATTGCTGTGATTAGTATCCTTAGTTTGATAAATTTCTGATTTAGTGCATAGCCAATTTTATCATGTGAATGCTGAAACCAGTATGTGTATATTTTTCTAAATAACATATATTTAAAGCTTGAAGCAAGTGTTTCGTTTCTTGAAAACCCCAACAATGTTCCAAAGCAAGAAGGGATTCTGGTCTCTTTGCATAGGATGAAGTCTTGCATCGAAAGTTGCTTCTCTTACTCAGCTGGGCTTATGCCTCATTGGAAGCTGTAATAAATGTTCTGCTGTCATTGATTTCACATTTACTCTGTGATAGTGCTGCTTTAACCTTTCAAGGTGTCTATTTTTTTTTTTTAATCTCTGGAGTACAGGTGCAGATTACACACCCTTCCATTACCTGTGCCAGCCCCCATTTGTGCTGACCAGCATGCTGCAGAGAAGGGGGACACCCACCTCATGGGCTAGAAGCTTCTCCCACAGCAAAGAACGCTTTTACCTGTCCCTATATACCCAAACCCAGAAAGAATTCCTTGTAATCGTCCCATTCTGGTAACTTTCAATCCTTTTTTTGCTGAAGCTCACTCTTTCTGCCTTGCCCTGCCTGTGTAGTTTTGTGGGCATTCTGTTCATAACTTCTTTCATAACTGTGAGTTGTCTGCGACTCAGTTCCTCTCTGTGATCAAGTGATATTCCAGAAATCTCTAGGCTATTGTTGTGTTTAAAGAGGTTTTTATGCAAAGGGGAAGTACAGTCTCATATTATAAGACTTATTTGGGTTCTGATCTGAGGGAAACTGTTATTATTCCTTTAATTTTGCTAGACACACTGTCATTCCTAAACAAAGTCTGACAGGCCAAGGGCTATCAACACATTTAAAATCATATTCTCCATGTATTTTAGGTCAGAATCTTTTTTTCTTTCCTCTCCTGTTAGTACAGGGTATAGTGAGATAAAATCAAATACTGTTTCAGCCCAGATAATCCTATGTACTCAAATAACAAACCTGTATGTGTTATCACAGGCTTGAAATTAAGAATCAAGTATTATGGTATTATTTCCTTTTTGGTTTTTTAGACTTAGAGGTTTGCATTTCCAATTCTGCATTTTCAATTTTTTTCCATGTCAAAAACATGAAAACTAAAACTTTAAAGTTCTAGCTGGCACAGCTAATGTGTAGTAATAAGCATATAAGAAATAAAAACATTTACTTGGTGAATTGTAATACCATTTATATGTGATGGTAACACATTCTCTCCTGCTTTATGTGTTGCAGGTTTTGTTAATGTGTTTTACAAAATGAACCGCATAAATAGGTAGATGTATTTCTTTATGGATTAAAATATAATCTTTAAAAATCAATTTAAATTTTATTTTCTGAGGTTTTTTAGTTCTTTTTATAATTGCTTTTTATAGTTGATTATCTCGATAATCTATTCTAAGTAACCACTACCTGCGATACTGTTTTCTGCGTAGTTCTTCAACAACCGCTGAAAGAGACGGTGCCTTTGTCCAGTAATTTTAACTATATGCTCAGTTTCTTCCACAGTTTTCCTAAGAACAGTCATAATAACTAAGATCTGAAAATCATTCTTTTTCTTTGAAGGACTTATTGCCACAAGACGGTGCCTTCATGTGCGAGCATTACAGTTTCATATTATATCGAGGATATGAGGAACTAAGTAGTCACATTGTGATCACAGAATAGTGTGATCCTTGACTGTGGGATGTGGCAGGATTTCTGTGTTCAGCAGTACAAAATTTGTAGGAAATAGGTGAATTAATGTTCATTAGCAAATAACTTCTTTTAAAATAAATATCATATAAGTATGATACTTGCTTAAGAGGTTTGGCATACATGTACATATCTGTTTCTCATTTTACTAGCTGTTTATATATGTACATATAAAATCATACATTAATTATGGTAGAAAAGGAGGTATTGTTTACCTGAACCAAGGAACCACCCCAGAAGCATTGCGATTACCAGTATTTTCCACATAAAACAAAGTTTTCTTAGGAGGTAGGAAGATTCTACAGAATAAAGATAAATATGGAGACAGAATTATGTTGAACAATGAAGTAAGAGTATCTCTTATGTCACTGAAATGGAAAAAAAATAAATGCTACTTGCACCTCCCAGCTGGTTGTAATTACACCTTTGGCTGTAATTCATTTGAAGAAATTTGTTTTTCGAGTGATTTACCAGGAAAAATTATGACAAAAATATTTATGACACTGCTGAAGCAGCTTGGCACTAATGTGCTTTCTCTGATAAAGAGAAAGAAAGGTTACAGAGAAGTTCACTTGATGATTTTTAGACTCTTCCTTTTCAACATCATGGTTCAGGATTTTTTTCTTTTTTAAAAAAGAGTATTTCTTGCCTTGTACATCTCATAGATAAATCATCCTAGTAAAATTTCTTATTGAACATAGGAATGTTCATCGGGGAAAATGGTAACTCATGCAACTGAGAGGAAATGACTGTGAAGAAAGAACACTAAGAGACCTTAAGGTGCTAGTGGGAAAACTGTACAATTAATCTGTACAGTGATAGAGCTGCAACAATGTTCAGTACATCCATAAGCAGCATGTACAAAGTCATCTCAGTTTTGGACAGGGGAAGAGGCCCTTTCAGTAAAGGTCATGAAATAATAAACTCAAAATACCACATTGCTGATAAATCTGATCAATTATAATGTGTTTAGAGAAAAGCAAAATAGATAAGGGAGCTAGAGTCAGTTTAATAGTAATTGCAGATTAATAGTAATAATCGTATTAATAGAGACAGAAGAACAATAATGCGTGGGAAATAGCATTTTCATTTGATGTTTTAAGGGATATATCATCAGTCTACTTGACTCCATTGCAATAAAATTGCAGGCTTTGTTATTACAGCATGAAGATGCTGAAGGCAACATTTTTAAAATTTTAAAATGTTGAAACACTTTAGGCAGACATTGAGTTTCTTACATGTGTATAAGATGAGGTGCATAATGTAAACTATTTTCATGCAGTGGCCTCAAACAGGGTGCAGTTACATGCACGAGTACCTTCACGGATTTCCTTTCACGTTTTAAAATGGACAGAGTATACATTTAGTATTTAATATCTGGGCGACTTTCTTCTGAACAAAACTAGGTAAGTAAAAACCACAATGAAGGCAACTTAGATTATACGTGATCACAGACCCACACGGGCTTATATTTCACATATGTATGTACAAATTAATCTACTGATCCTTCTTCCTATGTGAAATATTTATCTCGATCCCTTGTTGGAAATCAGTTTCTTCAGAGTGCCAGGCAACTCTATTCCCCAAGGGAGTGGAAACCACCAAGTTCTTAAAAATAAATTTAAAAAAATTACAGAAAGCTTATCATGAGGAACATTTTGGCTATTCTAATAACTAACATAACATAAAAAGGAAACAGGGGTAGTTGTTACCTGTAAGAGACAAAATATTTCTGTAATCTCTTATCGGCAACTTCTTGAGAGTAACATTGATTTTTCTGTGCTATTAACAGGAAGATTTAATCTCTTGGCACCATCTCTGCTAACTTGCTAGGCATTTCTTCAAGTCTCCAGTAGATATAAAGCTGGATTTCTATAAGCCTCAATTTGTCATATCCCATATTTGACACAGAGCAAGTTGCCTCATGTTATGTTATTAATTGCGTTCATTGTGATCTGGCAATAGTAAATAGTATATTCACAGGGGATTCAGCTTCGGCTGCAGCACCATAAGCTGTTAAGTAAATGAAAACAACAGAGAAATTCTGGAATCATTAGAAATGTAGCTGTCAGTTCAAGTTCCATTTATTATGGAAAAATGCAGACTAATAAAACTGAGAAAGATTATGACAAATATCCATTTTAGCAGCTGTAAAAAAAAGCTCCTACTCAATAATTTCAGGACTGGTTAAAAAAAGTATGTATATTTCAGCAGAAATAAAGATTGTGTTAGCATTGTTTGGATAATTGGTTATATCAGAAATAAGGGGACCGTATATCAGATGTTGTAAATATGACCTAGACCTTAAGATTTGAAAGAGTATTGATATGAACAGGAGAGATTTCTCCCACTGTATTTGTCTGTAGCAATGGAGAAAAAAGATCTCTATAAACTTTAAAAGTAGCTACAGGAGCAAACATACTTAATGGGGTTTTTTTGTTTTTGAAAATTGAAGACTGCAGCATTTTCTCAACCAATGCTTCTAAAAAATAAAAAGAAACAAACATTTTAACAAAAAGAAATATGAAAATCTCCATTATACTATGTGAAAATATGTTCTTGTATAAAAACTTGTCATACAAGAAGAAACTGGGTGCAGGTTTTCCTTCTGTGTTTGCTCAAGTGATGCGTAAAGCTATTAGATTAATCAGTAAGCAGAACATTTTATGGAAATCATTTCAGACATAGCCGTTAATTACTAAAATACTTGTTCTAAACAAGTTTATTTTATTTAAAACAAACTGGTAAAAAATAGTGACACTGTTTGTCGAGCTCTATCAGTAAAGGAACCAAGATAGAAAATAAGCTTTTTTTTTTCCATACTGTTCTTAGATGAACATGCTTTGTCTAGACTTTGAATTTACATTTTGTATAAGTAGATTCTGAAAATTTGGTAGCAAACACTGGAAAAGAAGATCCAAATAGTATCTTACAGTTTCATATTGTACCATTCAAATCTAAATGTGTTGAATATGTTGCAAATTTAACACTATTATTGTGATCTTTCTTCTTCCATCTTGTGTTTTTCTGTCTCCCGGGCATGTTCCATGGACTTTTTTGCAATATTAATCTTAGCCAAAACGAGTGAGGCATTTAATCTCTCAACACTCCTCCCGTTTCTTCCTCGCTACTTTCAAAAAGGAAAAGTAAATTCTTGTTCATATCTGAGAGCCAGCAGCTATTTTTGACTTTTCCTTTTTGCCCATTTTTTCAAAATCTCACAGTATCTCCTTCAACAAAATGTCTGGTATCAGACTTATCTGATTCATCCTCATTGTCAACTTCTTTACTGATACAGCATTCTTTGCTTTGACTACTCTTTAGCCCCTAATAAATACAACAATTTTTTTTGTCTGACCCAGCAATTTGTTAATGTTATCTCAGCTCTGCAGATCTTAAGCTGCATGACAGCAAAGTTGGCCTTCTCAACTCGGTGTTGCTTTTCAGCTCATCTATTTTTCTGGCATAGCTCTTCCTTTTTGTTTTTGTTTTTTTTTTATTTTATTTTTTTGTCCTTGAAACTTTGTCTATTATCTTTTCTTCTTGAGCCCTTCAGTACAAAATACCACTTCTTTTCAAATCTGTAAAATGTTGGTCATACCATACAGATATAACATAGACAGACAGCCCAGTCTCAACAACCTTTTCTGGTGCCTTTGTTAGTTTAAGGTAGAAAAGTAAGGAAGGAAAGGTTCTATATTCTGCAAATGGAAATATTTTAGGATAGCAAATCATTTCCTGAGCATGAACTTTCCATATCTCATTTCTGTGTCAGTGCAGTTGAATTACAGTTTTTTTTCAGTATAGCCATTAAGCCCCTGAAAAAAAAAAGAAAGTAAATCAACCCAAACTGATTATTTGCACATTCATCAAAATGAAAGACTTAAATTACTACAGGCTGAAATTAGATAAATCAAATCACTTTTAGAATTTTCCAAAGAAAGCAATGGAATTCATTTCAGAATCATTCAGAAAAACTGCTTTTGTCTAGCAGTTCAAAGAATTAGTCTCAAAACCAACACCCCGCTATCCTATTCCATTTATCCAGAGTTGCAATAATAACAACTTTTTTTTAAAAAAAGAACCATGTATCAGTGACTGAGTTATTTTTAATCATACATTACTTTTACACTGATTTTCAAATACTGTATCCATTTTCATTACTTTTTGAGAAAGATGAGGAGAAGATGTACTGGGCTGAAACAGGTAAGGTTTGGGTAGTAGCTGTGAAGGGAAACAGAGCCAATTTGAACATGTGATCAGCAATACTCTTTCAGCCTAGTTTCTTTGATTTTTTTTTATCGTATGCATACATACTCCCTGTCATCTTCCACCTTAAGCCTAAGGGGTCTTAAACAATGTTTTTGGTAACATATGAGGCATTTAATTTTCTTTAGAAGAACCCAATTATGGTAGAAATTAATAATTAAAAATTATAAATAGAATAAAGGAGAAAGTATTAATATTATATCCTACAGCTACATTTTTCAGAATGGTGTGCAGGGAATTAGGTGCAAAAATCCCATTTATGTTAATGCATCTTGTGTGTCTAATTCCTTACACAGTACAGTGCAAATTTACCCCCTGGTGTCTTTGATGGTACAGAGGACCAGCACAGAGGGGAGAAAAAGAGTTAGTGATTTATTTGATGATCTGTCAATCATAATGGCAACCTGAGAAAATTGCAAAGCTGATTTTAACCTCTGTAGAAGCAGCTAGTGATACCATATGCTTTTTTTCTGTTGCCAGATGTCATCATTCATCAATTTCTCATTAAGAAAATGGCACTCAAAAAAAAAGTAAAGTTCTGTCTTTATTTTTTTTTTTCCTTCTTTAAAGTGTCCAGAAATTCAAACCATAAAAAACAAGATGAGGTAGCCTTTTTCCTAAAGAAATCTGCTCTAGGCTTTTTGAATTTTGCAACTACAGGTTCAGACTGGAGCACTTAAACCTGTCACTATCTAGTTTCTTAGAAGTATTGTACGTATTTACAAATTTTTCAAAATTGGAGACTTAAAACAAATTACTGATTTATTATGATGACCCTTAATCCTGCAGAGTAGCCTGGATATTCAGCCTGCCATTGGAAGTTTTTCTTTTGTCTCAGAGCTGGGGATCACATGTATCTACTTAAGTTCATTCAACGTATATGGATAATAATAATCCTTACGGCTGCTCTTGTGTGTTTGGTATTTAAAAACACAATAACCAACAAACAAAAATCGCTGACAAGTAACAAAACTGTTGATGTCAGTATAAGGCATTATTTGTGGTTCTTTCCTTGAAGGCTGACAAGAATCAGTGTACGGAGAAAGCTTTTTAGCTAAGTAAGTTGTCATTTTTGTTACTACACAATTTAAATTTAAACATAGTTATATAGCTCCTTTTTTTTACCTTTTTTTCCCTAATATGTGCTTAAAGCATCTTGAAGAACCATAGGACATCATTTTCCAGATGTGAAATAACCTCTCTTCTTGTATAAATATCCTCAAAATGTTGTAAGCGTTTGGTAGGCTGCCGTTAAACAGCTATTTTGTTATTAATATTTTATTGCCCTACGTTTTCCGAGATATTTTGACACTTGCTATTATTTCAAATGCAGCTTTTCTTGGAGTTTTTAATGGTTTGTGTATATCTCTAGACAGTTTCAAGATCTCAAAGCTGTCACAACATGTTAAGTAGGCAAATCAGCTAACACAGTAGTTTCAAGAAAGATAATTTTCCTTGCATAACTTCAATCTGCATCATTTTGCATGACTTATTAACAGGAACTGACTCATTGACAAACAAGGCATATAGCTTACGGAACAGAGAATGTTTCAGAGCATATGCCTTCAAAAAGCTAACTGATCAAAATTCTGAATTTCTGTTGCTGACAGACAGTTCAAAATTTGCAAAGGCTGCTTATGGCTGGGATTTCGTTGGAAAGCTTTTCACAGGTGTATTCAGTTTTGATATCTATAAAATGCTTAAATTTACAGCTGTCAGACCTTTATGCATTCAGCCTCACTAAGTAGATTAAATCTAAATTTCTAAAGGTTGTGTATAGGACTGTAATTGTTTTAACATTTTCATTTTCTTTTTTTTCATTTACTCCCCTCAGTCCTGGAGTGACTGGGACATTGAAGGTCAGAGCAATGGCGAAAACTAAGAGTTCTGACTTTTTATTCTTATACCAGATACTGTGCGTCTGGTCAAAATGTACGCTGTCATTGTACTGCATTGCTATTGACCTCCACCCTTCTCTCCCGATTACACCCTTCCTAGGATAAGAGATGGTTCACAGCCTGTAATAGCTTAATGCTGAGTCTCTCTGCCAAAGACTGCTGATTGTTCTGAATCATGTGTGGTGATCGTTTTTCTGATAGGAGCTACTATCGCAAAGCAAACCCACCAAATTCTGTTTGTTTAGGAACTTGTGTGAGACAGAACAGCTGTCCTGGAGGTGAAAGGATTAGTGTTTTATCTACTGCAGCAGGCTTCAGTTCTACTTTTTCCTAAAATGAATTACAAAGCTTGTAAAGACTGAACGGTGTTTTCACTTCTTGTGTTTTATACCAAAACAAAAGTTTGAAAGAACTACCGCTGTTCTTTTCTGCCTGGGTGGTTCGTCACGTGCTGTGATAGTGACTTCAGAAGAGAAACTGGCTCTTCTCTCCACTTCTTAGCAGACGGTGGCTGTTTTGAACACTTATACAAAGCTTAAATAGCAACTATCCTAAGTCGGTGTTCAAGAGTTTTCATGAAAAGCAAAGAAAAACCTGTCCGCATCTTTTAAAAGCAATTAGGAAGCTAGAAGTCAATGCTGAATCTTTGTCCTTTTTCAGGTAAAACTCCATATTAACTTCAAAGACAGCGTGCCAGAGCAAATTCTTTTGAATCAAACTTTTAGCAAAGATTTTGATATTTAAATCTCTTGCTGTGACTGTTATTTTGTTTAGTAAGAAAGAAGCAGCTTCTCTCACAAAGTAAGAGTTATCAGAAGGACTTTGAAGTTTGAAAGATATGAGTGAATACTTGTGACTTTTTAAATGTTTGAACAGTTAATGTGCCTTAAACTGCCTGTGTGATGGCACTTTGACTGAAGGGAGGTTATCTTTTTCATATGTGTGTGTTATAAGAACACACAGTGTGTCCAATTGTCCATTGCTATCTGGGTACAGTGTGCTGCCCCACTGACACAAAAATGGTCCTTTGGATGTTGAGTAATTGAAGATTAATATTTTTCTTTGTGAGCCTTCTCTGCAAGTCCCAGAGCAGAAAACATCCTTCAGATAAAAGAAGAGCAATTAAGGTACTCACTATTTAACAAACCCTGATGCTGTACTGGTCCCTCGCAGCCATGAGCAGCTGCATACCAAATGTAGCACTTTGGGCTGGACCAAGGCTGTGCGCAGCTCATAATCCAGAGTTTCCTCTGGCATCCTCGATATCTGACCTGGGGCCCAGCAATGCTGAGGACTCGGCTGTGCTCTCACGAAGAATGTGTGGAATAGAAGAGCGCTAAGGGAGTTATTTGCAAATGACTTACTGGGTTTCATCAGCTGAAAGTATTTAATCTCTTGTAGTTACTGAAAATGGGAATTATAAAACTCATAAAATTGTGATGTGGGAGTAGCTCATGTGGGACATTTGCTTCCATCAAGTACTTGCCTAGAGTTCACAATGAATTTGAATTTAACCTAGTATAGATAGGCATAGCAATCTACTTGTGGGAAGATTTTAAAAAATGTTAAGTACTGCTAGGCACCCAAATTAATGTTAATTTGGGAGTGGAGCATTGTTTCACAGAATCACAGAATAACCAGGTTGGAAGAGACTCACTGGATCATTGAGTCCAACCATTCCCACCAATCTCTAAACTATGCCCCTAAGTACCTCATCCACCCTCACCTTAAACACCTTCAGGGAAGGTGAATCAACCACCTCCCTGGGCAGCCTGTTCCAACGTTTCCTTACGTTTTATTCCCAGTGACATTACCTATTGGAAGTAACACTGTGATTCGGTAGTATTTATGCTTCTCCATTGAGAAGATTACTGAGCTTTTCTTCCTTTTTTTTTATATTTATGTGATCAACAAGTAATTCTGTGTATTATTGGGTGTAATTGTATTATTTTTGTCTTCCTGATCCAAGGTCGCTACTCAAGGTCCTATGTCTATCATCATCCCTGTTACACGCGCTTGATATTTCTCATCAGATGGGAACATTCCTGGAAAGGCTACAATCTGCCACAGCCCGAGTAGTTAAATTCTAGGCCAGGTCCATGTTAGTAAGTGCAGATTGGAACAGGCAGAAAATGTCATCCTTAAAAATACATGTTTAACACTGGATTTCATGGATGAAAAGATTAATCTGCACACAAAGTAAAAAGATTTTCTGTCACTGAAAATGCATCCCAACCAAGCACTCTCTTCTAGTCTTGTCTCTTGATGCACCATTACAAGGAAAAACCTGTTCAAATAAGCCAAATAAATACTTAACTGCATGCTGTTCCCTGGAGAGTGAGAAGCAGCAGTAGTTACTGCTATAAACGTTGCTCCTCCTCGGCTGACTCATCTCTTCATCTTCCTCCAGCTCCTGTTTCTTTGGAGGCCTATCCATTTCCCCGAAGGCTGTGGCAAATAACCCCCCTCAGCTACTCTCAAAACACATTATAAGGGAGGAGTTACTCAAAAGTCCTTTGTGCATAGCTAGACAGAATTCTTCATTTAGCCAAGAAAGCACGCTTTGAATTGCATGATGGAAGTAAAATAAATCATAACATCCTGTCTCTTACAGTGAACACCTGCCTCTTCTTATCAGGGTGCAGAGTGTCAGGGCTTGGTAGACCAACAGGTCTTGGTCTTCCCTTCCCCAGCAGCAGTAAGTGTTCCCCTCCTGCATTGGCTGCATGTTCCACCTCTGGGTAAGAAAAAACAATGCAGGATAGCCCGAATGAGAAACAAGTGAACCGCTTCTGTCTGTGCTTCTTACCTGTGTAATCTGAGAGGGATGCAGGGGGAAAGGCTTCCTACAGCATAATGAAGAATAGATTGGTGTGAGAAGAAGAGTTCATGTCCTGCTGAACAGCTAGGGATGGACACTGATCATAACAGTCAGTGCCTATATGTGATCAAGCCCACAGTTCTTCTAGCTCAAAGCCAGTAAGTCATGCTAAACATTTATTCCTTACATTGAATTATGTTACGAGCTCTATTCGTAGAATATATTTCTATTCATTATGAGGAAAGATGTTTTATCTTTTCTCAAAAGCACTGTTTGAGGTGAAAATGTTGCTGCAAGTAGTTCGAGGGTTTTTTGGCTTTCCTCTTACATTTGAGTAGAATTCCGTCAGTCGTGTACTGAATCTGCTTGTAAAATATTTATCAAGAAATCAATTTTATTACCATCAAGTTATGTCTGTTACTTTTAAATAATTTTGGTAGTGGTTTAAACATCTATAATTGTATTGTGAAACCCTTTTCAGAACTATAAATTGGTCCAAGTAAATTGTTCAAAATGGAGTAAAATATTAACATCTCTTACAGAAATATTGTTTGGTTTCCTGACTAGTTACAATAATTTTTATTAGAGCAGTTTATACTAGGTTTGTAAAAGGATCCTGACCAGCAAGGTGCTAAGCTCTGCCTTTAACTGTAAAGAAATATTTGAACAAGTTCTTCTCTGACTAAATCTTGTTGACGTGATCCTACAGATGTGCTGAACATTGAACACAAGTATTTTGCTGGATGAAAACTGATATAATATGACAAAATGGAATCTTATGTATGTAAAGTGGAAAAAAAAATGAGGGAAAAATTCGTTCCACAAAATTTAATAATGGCTGCCTTCCTCAGGTGAGTTTGTTATTGCAAAAAGATCATGTTAGCTAAAGGCTCACGTGCTTCTGTTGTTCCTTGGATTCCCTCATGAACATACTATATAGCGAAGCACTCGGGTATGTATCTTTTAAGTAAAACTGTGAACTCGTTGAGATAAAAGTATGTGACAATGAACACAGAAAAGTTTAGATGTGCAAAGTCAAGCTTGAAGTTACGAATATCCTGAGGAGCTTTACTAAATGGCAAGTTCGTTACAGGATTCGTAGTGGAGACACTACATTGGTCCTGTTGTCCAGGCTGCAGTAGGAATGGCATTATGCTAAACCATAAACCGTACAATGACCAGTAGGCTGACTTTACCCATTGACTTATTCAGGCTTTTGATTCAGGATATGATGTGCCATCGTAGTCTGTAGTGCAACTGTTATTGTGCTGCTTTCCTAGGATCCCTACAGCCTATCTGCTTTATAATAACTGTTTGACTTTTGTCTTGCCCCTGCATTTTTATGGTATGTGTTACAGTCTGTTGTCTGTTATACAATATCTCTTATATCTGTGGTCTTTTTGATCCTTGAACATTTTATGAATCAAATCATTATTAACTGGAGTTGGCACATAGAGACAAAAGAAGAAGCAGCAGCACAGTTTAACTAAAAGTAATGTACCGGGCTCATAGAAACATTTATTAGGCTTTTAATAATCCATTTATGAAAATAGTGTGTTGGCCTAGTGAAATAATTGTATAGTCTATTAGCCTCCCTGTTTCCAAGGGGTTTAGCCCAGCATTGTTCTTCAGGTCAGTGCTTTGTTTTCTTGTTGAGAGATAAGCATCTGAATTTTTATTTAGTTTTATCTTGCTCCCAGAACAGGGAAAAACCCTTCAAGTTTCCAACAGGCATTGGGAAAACTCAGACAGAAAAACAGTTAAAGTTATGTAGCTTGCTGCTTGAAACAGAGGAGACATCAGTTAACCAAGTTTGTTCACTGTTAGATATTTATATGAATAGAAGTTTCATTTGAATTTAATTTGAGAAACGTGTAAATAAGCTGCCTCATTAAAACAATTTCCAAAAATAGGGGGGGGGAAAAGGGTTACAGCAGCAATATTCTCTTTTCATTTCCTGGAATTAGAGGTGCAGAGCAGATAAGCATCTCATAGATGTATACCACGGTCTACTATTCATTTTTATATGGCTTTTAAGTACTGTTATGTCATTTTGATGTCCCATTCATTCTACTTACTTGCCAAGCCCCAAACCTAGCAATATCTAGTCTTTACACAGATTAAAGCAGAATCAACACAAAGCAAAAAGAATGGCCATTTTCATCTTTTATCCCAACTCTTTTTCAGTCTGCATTAATTTCAATGAATCATTCCTGAAATTATATTCTTGAAAGTAAGAGATATTTTTTTCTCTTATTATTTTCTGAAGTTCATTGTCCTTGTGAGGTTCAGAATGCTCAAAGGAAAATATCACACTGTGAGTTTTAGATAAGGATAATAAATTTGATTATTTCTTTTAATACATCTTAGCTAAAGATACTGAGATCTGGAATGGAAAGATTACTTGATTTTCCATCATTAGTAACTCTTAAGCAACTTTGAGCAAATGTGTATGTTCTTGCTACCCATTAAGACTGTTTTGTGATATGAATTATTTTTTACTACAGTTTTGAGTTTTAGCATGTTATTTGAGGTAAGAAACCCAGATGCCAAGGATGATGAGGAATTCTATTCCATTAAATAATACCTTTTTGTGCCTTATTTATGGGGCATGCATATTCAGACGTGGCATTGTATCTCAAACTGAGGATTATGATCACCAGAAGAGTTCAAAAGGTTTATGAGGTGTCAGGTGCAGTCAAGAGCAATTCATTTCCTCCTGTGTCAGCAGTGGTTTTATTCCTTTGAGGAGGAGAGAGAAAAGGCACAGGAAATAGTTACTATTTTTAATTTTTTTCTGCATTTTCATTTCTTCTAGATGAAAAAGTAAGTGTAACTACTAGTCAGCTGACTTAGAGATATGTTTTGTTGCCTAACACTGGAGGAATTAGTTTTGCATAAAGACAGACGAACCAAAATGGTAGCACTACAAAACAGAAATGCTGGATATACAAGTTGTTTGTAACAGGATATATATTGCTGACCCATGATTTGGGAAGCTTTCTGAACACATTCTATTATCATAGCTTTAGTATTGTTAGCTACTTCAATCTTTCTTCTGTGTTGGTAGAGGACTGCTACATTACGGCTTTGAATCTGTCCCAGGTGTTCTTTGCCAGTCCACTTCCAGAGCTGTCACGTGCTGGGAGAACCTCGAGGCAGGACTCACTTCGGAGCAGGAGAAGACTCACTCAAATATTGTCTCAGGGTACCAGTGCACACCAGGTTAAATAAAGCCTAGTTACTCAGGGTGACTGGGCCTAGAACAGTCCTGCCTTGCTTTTTCTGCCTTTAAGCTGTGTTTTTACCTTTTCTGTATAATGACAATCTAGTGGCTGAGTGTGAAGAGAATTTAGGTTGTGGGTATAACCAAAAAATTACAGGAGGGAGAGGTTGGGTGATGAGAAGGTTGAATTAGATCACTAAATGTTTGTAACAGCACCGTACTGGCCCAAGGGAAGGACAGAAAAAGTCAGGGCAAGGTTATCCAGTGGGATCCTTGCTCAAATTGACCAAAACCACTGTGCAATCTCGTGCCCAGCATGTCGGTCCTTCTATGCATCGGCTCATGTTTTTGTTGGAGGGTAATGCAAGGACAAAACTGAGGTTTGCCCTTTAAGGAGATGAATGTCATTTCAGAATAAGCAATGTTTGATTGTTACCTACAGAACAATATTTTTCAATAAGGACCACAGAAACACGTCCTGCAATCCCAGTCTTGTACATAGTCACTGCGTTGCTTAAAGCAGCAAAGCTGTTATGGACAGAGAATATGAAACCCCTGAGAAAATGAATCTCAAGCTAAACTGTGAGCTGCAAGAATAAACGAGCAAAGCTGATTTGGATGAATGTTATAAATAAATAAATCAATCTTCATTTCTAATTTTCATGAGGGATTAATAAAAAAACTCAAATAACTTTAAAAAGATGTGGCAAAGATGCAGTTTTATATCTTGGGATTATAAAAGTAGAATACACAATGGCAATTCATCTAAAGTTTTGTTTATGTAAGATGATTCAGTACTGTGTAATCCTTTCCAACCCATGTAATTGTAACTTTGGAAACACAGTACTCACAAGGCTAAGATATTCAAGTTAGTATTCAGAGCTCTTATGTACATTCCAATAATGTATTTGATTAAGAATACAGTTGAGTCCTCCTTTTTTTTAATTTTCTAAAGAAGGCAAGTAAACAGTCCTTGTAGGACTTGGGATGTGTGAGACAAATGAAAAGTGGAAATTTAAATGGACATGCAATGAAACAGATACATTGTTCTTTTCAAGTCTCTGTTTGGATTGATCTTTGAAGGACAATAGGGAAATCTTATTTTTAAAAGCTTTATTTTCATCCTAAATTAACTTCTTTTTCTGTAACTCATGTTGACTCATCTATGACTATTGAATGAACCCAAGGGTAAATGCAGATTCTGTTTTAATGTTATTTTCTATAATGCATTTGCACATTATGAGTGATGGTACCAAGAAGCAAAGAAGTCCTGTCTAATTACATAATCCTACAATGCTTTATTACCGTCCACAGTGTGAATCTATTCAATTGCAACACCTTAACAACAAAGCTATGTTTTGAAATGTGTTTGGGCTAATGGATATTTCTACTTTTCAAGAATACTGGTTTTAAGTGTTTGTAGTCTCTCGAAAGTGCTGTACATTTTTTGTCTATTTTCATTGCAGCTAGACAACATGAATGACTACAAATATCTGCGTATGTCTTAAAGGAATGTATGTATGTATATACATATTTCTCACACGTGAGATCTCTGTAGGCAAATAAGCTAGAGTGAATACTTCTTTTGACCACTTAATCAAAGTGTGAAGTTGTATGACTGCTTCTCTTTAAAGTTTTCCGTGTTTCAGAATAGCCAGTGCTGCTTATGTGCTTTTGCTGGAATATTTGACTGCACGAGGTGCAGAATTTTATTTCAGACTGTGCTGGAAGCTGAGGGTGTCTGACACCTCTTCTGCTCCTTCTTTGGTAGCGTAAATGCAAAGACTGATGTGGCTGATGTGATATTAGACTAGTGAGACCAGTGGGACTTCAGGACAGTACTCGTTGCATCCTCTAAAGTTGTCTCAGTAACAGGGAAGAATGTACCTAGTATGATTAGGGTTATTCATGCATTTAATTCATGTATGTGCCTAAATGTAAACACGTTATATGTGTTAAAACTGAAAAGATCTAAATTTTTTTCTGTTTCTTTTTTACTTGGGTGAGTGCTATATGTATACGTTAAGGTTACATATAATTTTGGATGACTTTAATGCAAGCTCTGAAGCATTTTGCTGAATAGAAGCCATTATGTCTAGGGTTCACACACATGTGCATGCATATAAAATAAAATAAAATACAATTTATTGAGCAAAGCATGCCATATTTCAATTTAGGAAGGATCTAAGTAGTTACTGTAGGCTAATTTATCGTAGAAGCTCCATAAAATGAGGTTTATATTTTCTTGAGCTATTTCAATGGTGTCACTGGCATGACACTATAATCCAAAGGACAGAATATCAATAAAGCTAGGATGTACAGGATTGTAAACAAGTTTTACAGAAAATGTCCAACAGTTTGTTAAATACACCACAACAAAACAAGTCCCTTATCATTGCAAAAATAGCTCTGAACTTAATATGTTTAATTACTGAATAGCTCAGAAAAAAACCCATAATTAATCCATCAGCAATATTCAGTATTTTAATTCTGATAACGGATGGTGAGTTTTATGTTTATTCATATCTCTGCCAATATATTGGCATCTCGTAAAGACGAATAAACATTTCTCTCCTTATATGAATCTTAGTGTGGCTGAGTTCAGGAATGTAGTCCAACTCCCATTACCTTTGTATTTTAAATATACAATGCTCTTTTTATTAAATACTGAATAAATATATTTTTGTGTTAATCTAATACTGCACTATTTCAGGAAACCCTCTCAGAAAATATTTGCTGCCTCTCCAAATATTATAGCTTACATTTGTGTGTTGAATGTCTCAAAGTAATATACTTTATTTACAATTGAAACTCGCTAGTGTAATGTGAGCCCATAGATGCTTGAGTGACCAAAACTAAAAACAGTATTCAAGGTGCAGCCTCACCAGCACTGAGGATGGCAGCATAATCCTTTCCCTACCCCTGCTGGTCACACCGTTTTTGATACAAGCCAGGGTCTTGTTGGCCTCCTTGGCCACCTGGGCACACTGCTGGCTCATTTTTTCTTACCATTTACTTTTTCTATTTGCTGTCTTTTCGTACTGATAGTATTAAAATGCACTGATTTTGAAAATGCAAACAAATGTCTTTGGAGTCTGTGAATCGAATAATATTTGGGAAAAAAATCAATATTTATGCTTCTCCAAGTTAAAAAAAAAAGGCAATCAAACCAATGCTTCACAAACATGTTGAAAGTGTGTTTGAATGTTTTCTTCTTTTTCCGTTTCACACTATACCCCTTACTTGGCATCTACCATACATATGTTATTGAATCTCTTTTTTTCTAATGATAGTAAATAAGCACAAGTGAAAATATTACAGAATAGGAGGGCTTTTTTTTTGTTTAAACAGATTGTCGTTTCTTTCACATTTGCTATTGATTACTTCAGTTTGGCTTACCACCTGTGTGTACTTCCATCTTCTAATACAATTGGCTCTGCTCTTTTTTCCCTGAGGTGTGAAAATTTCATAGCCCTCAGCGCTGTGTGGTGTGTAATGGATAGACGGTTCAGAAGAGTAGCAGCTCAACACGGTGCAGCCTCTCCAAAATCAGCCAGCCATGAAGCTGTATGTGGTGATGACACTTCATCTTAGCACAGTGTTTTCCTTGTGGTTTACAACTCTCATATCTGTAGGAGCCTTATCTAATTGCTCTGCTCAGAGTATCGCTATATGTACCCATTTCTTTCCCTGCAAATATCTTTGCTAATGGCTAGTCCCTCTGTTTCACAGTAGTAGAGACAACTGCATACTTTTGCCCTTTCCTGTTTGTATGATAATTTGTTTTCCTGTGAGCTTTCTGGCTGTTGTATATATGATATCTTTAAATCACAAACAGCCTGAGAGGACTATGAATTTGTTGAGGGCATCCAACACGAAAAAAAGCTTTTGAGATTTTGTGATACCAGGATCTTTCGCTCTCTTCCCTCCTCCCCCTTTTTTTTTAGGTTTGGTTTTTGGGCTTTTTTTCCCCCCTTTTCCTATTCTGTTGTTGCCATATCTTTCTTAGCATTTCTGTCATGTTTATCTTTTGGCATTGTCAATATGACAAGTGTGATCACGGAATAGGGATATACACCATGAACTGATAGGAAAAAAACAAGAAACCTCATTTGTAATGAATAGAACCTTACCAGTTTGTGAACCCGCAGTGCTCGGTTAATGACCGACTTGAAGTTAGCCTGAATTTTAGAATAAAAGGCCGTGTATTTCATTGAATTTATTCCTGTGGGGTTGGAGCCTGTTCACCGTTGCTGATATTCTCAATGCATTATCTGACTTGTTTCCACCTGAGGGTGATGTCCTGGCCCCAAAGCAATTAATTCAGGCACACAGCATTTTGACTGTTGTTTTGTGAAGTACATGGTTTCTGTTCATAACCAGCTCTATCAAACTCATTCTAAGTGCTAAAATCTGTATTTCATCCTGTATGGATGTCTCAATAACAAGTAAGATTTTTCTGGTTCCATTTCTGGTATTTGTTTCTCTAAGCCTAAGGAACTTAGCAAGGCTACGGATGTTTGTTTTTAGCCTTTGGATTTGCCAGCTGTAACTGCATGGGTTTGAAAGTATATACCCATAGGGTCTTATTCCATTTCTTACTTAGCTCTCGTTGAGACAGTGACATCCCATCTAAAGAGTGCCACAACTACAAACTGCATGTGCCAAGTTGTTATAATGCAGTGACAAACAGATTTGTATGGCAAAAATCACATAGCTCTGTGACTTCTTTACTGACAGAGTGGGGTTTTTTTTTTGTTCCCATGTTAAATACAAGACACCTTTGAGTCTGCTAAGCACGCTTTTAAGTTTTTAGCTTGTAAACACACTGTTGTACGTCAGCTGCCCTGCTTTGCCAGCCTCCTCATTTACAGCCCACAGCCTGTCCCCAGTAATAATGTGTGTAGTAGGCACCTCTCCCCACCTGTTCATGGTAATAAATTTTGGACAGCTTAGCCATAAGTGCATTTTTACGATCTTTACATTTTGGTTACAACAAGTTTAAACAGCGTGACATTAATTTCTGTCTGTTGATCATCTGTTTAGCCTTTGATTGAATTTTGAGGAATTACCTCTCCCATCTCAGGAAGCACATGGACAGAGTCAACCTCAGGCCCCGTTTGTGCACACTGAGGTTCCACTCTGACTCTCGGACTCTCTCACTGAAATCAGTAGCAATAACTGGGTCTGTAAAACCTAATAGATATCAGATATTGACCTATAGGTGTTGGTTGAAAATGTTAATAGGACACAACTCTCTCCTTCTGGATGAATGTTGTGCTATATAACTCGTGCTCTAATAGGTGACAAAACTTTTTGAAGAGGCAGATGTATTAATTATGGAAAACGTAGTGGCTGATAATTGTAGGGAAGAGGATCTGAAGTACTGTGGGACTTCTGTAAAGCGGAAAAAAAAAATGGAAAAATTTTTAAAATTAACAGCATGGAATGGAAAGAAAATTGTATGTGTGTTTCCCAGTACTCTGGTCCCTGGCAACAGTTTAAGCCTCTTGAAGTGAATCTTTTAATCTGGGTATTGGAAGAACGATGTAAATTTGATTTATTTTAATATCAAGAATGAGTCAGTGGGTCGCTTTAAAAGATCCTCTGGGGTTGTTATGAAACATAATGAAAATATTTGTTAATTTTTATATGGCTGTTTAACTTGAGAAATACCTGTATGCTAATGTGGTAGCATTTAGAGACCCACAAATAACATGCAGAAGGTCTATAGCAATGTCCTCTCACCTGGTGTTTATATTCATATAAGTCATTCTATTCAGTGAAGTTCTATTATTGTCTGTTTGGTTAATAACTTGAATGTAAATGTCAGGTGAGGAGAAGACAAGGTAAGCTATGTTTTCACCCATTTGAAATAGATTTGGTGTTAGGTTACATTATTCCTGCCTTTTGCGTAGACATGGCTCAGTAGGTCTTTTGTATATCAGATACTGTAAAATTCATGGAAAGCAAGTACTCTAAGTTTTGGAGAGGTTTGTTCCCTGAATGACAGAGACAGGGATTCAGCTTGTAGTGAAAAGAGCAAGTTATGGTTACGTGAAATATGTATGATTCCAGATAGTTTAAGGGAAATTTGAAATTCTGCAAGATCTTTTCAAACCTTAAGTCCAAGATGTACAATTTTTTTGACTGGTATCTCGATGGTACTGATTTTCAAATAAATTTTCAAGGGACTTCTATATCTTTTGCACTAAAATAATTGTGTAAACTGAGTTCATAACATGACTGTTCTGTGATCAGGCCAAAAGTACTCAGTACAAAAGCCTTGAGAAGAAGTCTAGCCCTTTAGTAGGCTTAATCAGACACCCATTAAGACCAAGTTTAGAGTAAAACCTCTGGACACTATCCATATCTTAATTTTCCACTAAAATAATATTCATAAGATAGCAAAGGGCTACTTATCAGTAGGATTTTACATGTATTGGCTTTGGTCTTTTCTTCTCTGTTGGAATAAAATTTATCCTTAAAAGGAAAGCAAACCAAATTGAGACAAAGGAAGAAAAACAGAGTGAAAAGAATGAACTGTAGATCCTTACATCTGTGACATCTTTCCCATATAACTGACTGCATGTTAGTTTTATACAATAACAGAAAGAACCAGTTATTTGCAGTCTTCTCCTATCTGATCTTGTTAGATGTTCATGCAACCAGTTGCACAGGTGAACCGAAGAATGGCTGGAATTTTCTAGTTCTTTTTCTTCATAATAAAGATTTAAAGCACAAGTAGAGATAGAAGATTGCAAATCAATACATTATTATTCCACTTATCATATAGTCTCATTTTTGCTGATCTTTGAATGCAAACATTTAAGGATTATACCTATTTGGTAAGAATACATTGAAATCAATAGCGGCGTGATACTTTATATTACGTTTAAGAGTTGCTGCTAAGACACTTGTTCCCATACTGTTACACAAATAGAAATCACATGAACATGATTGGATCTTCTTTTTCACAAAAGCATATTTCACTATTCTGAATAAACTTTTTATACGCAATAATTATGTACAAACCCTTCATTCACTGTTATCCTGATTTTCAGAGCTGCTGAATGCATTGACTTTTCAGTAAAACTGAGGAGAAAACTCTGTTTTCGTTATCTTCACAAGTAGGGCCACATTTACACAGTGGAATGACATTTGATGTGCAATAGTGCACTTTTTACTCAGATTTGTTTACTGTAGTTCACAAATTGCTCTTGCTGGCTTATGCCAATTGTCCTGCAGAAAGATTTTAGCAGTCATCTGTTTTATAATTGCCATTCATTCCTAAATCATTTGCATCTGGGTTGAAGAACTCCTCCTTCTCTCTAAATATTCTGCAGGACATGTGGTTTAAAATCAGATATTGTCTGATTTCGGCTATTAAAATGTAAGCACTCGTAAGTGAGTAAGAGCAGCAATTCACTCTCCACTTTATATCCAGTCACATAGCATTTGATTATGGGGAAATAAAAAAATAATTTCAAAATTTGAGCATCCACCAGAAAACAAAGGAACTGTCTGCATTATCCCTAATTGCATACCACATACTTTGAAAACCACCCACAAAAATATCACACTAGAATTACAATGAAACCAGTCCTCATTATCTCTCTTATGGAATTAAAGAAATAGCAGTTTACACAAAAACATAGAAATTTAAGTAGCATTTTAAACAGATCAAAAAGGGAAAAGCGGAGCAACTTGTTTTATATTGTGATATTCAGAAAATGAACAAAACCAAAAAAGTTATATGAACCTATGTTTCATTTTCAAAAGTGACTTGTATAAAAAATATCTGCTGTTTTTAAGGGGTTGGTTAGTGTATTCTCAAAAGTGCTGATATATTAACTTCCCTTGAAAAAAATGTGGTTTGGAACTTCTGAATATCACTGTCATTACTTGTCTGCTTCTTCAGAATTGTCTTTAGAAAGAACTGGTCTGTGGATATTTAGAAGACTACTGCTTAAATCATTTGGGAGGGAAGAAGGGAAAAACTTTGTCTTCTCAGTCAAGTAAATGCTTTTGATTTCATCCTTGTGTCAGTGAATACAGTTCTCAGATGTTTGTCTGCGACACTTTTCTTCTGATTTATTTTTCCTTTTTTTTTTTTTTTTTTTTTGAGCCTTGCTCTTAAAAACGAGCAGCTTGGGATCTGTCTGCTCTGAAACTGTCTTCGGGTTATGCAGCAAACTTCACAGTGTAAGCCTAGATGGGAGTTAGAGAAGTTTGACAACTAGGAGCAGAGCTGCTAATTTTGATGTCCCCAACTCTTAAAGAATTCATAGCCACAAGGTGTGCAAGGAGGTCCCCCAGTCAGTACCTGGAGAACCAGACACCTTGGGAAGGGGTCAGCTGGAATCTCTGCACTGGCCAGAGCACAAGGATGATGACACAGGTGTGCCTTGAACTTTTCGGAATGTGAAATGATTTCCTCAGTCGAAGGCTGAGTTTGTAGTAACGTTGTCACATGACAGTGGCCAAGGGCGTGTGTGAGGATCACTGCCATGTCCTCTCACGCGGCCAGCGTGTGGCAAGGCCAGCGCGGTAGCTGCCTTGCTTGGCATCAGGCCTGCGCTGATAAACGTGACTCTCTTGAGCAGACTAAGTGTCTCCTTCCTCTTTTCCTCCTTCTGTTTTACTTGAATATTTGATGTTTGCGTGCTCTGGGGCTTACATGTAGCCAGAAGAACTAGTGAAATAAAACCCTTGAAAAAACTCTAAGCTTGAAAATGTATTAGTTTAAATTACAGGGAATGTTTAATTAGGACATCTCTTTTTTATTATTACTTTTTGGAAACTCTTCTATGATTTGATGCCTAAAGAATTCTTCAGAGTAATCTTCACTTAATCAACAAGTATCCCTAAGTAAAAAATAAATTCTGTTAGTTCTTCAGTAGAATTTAAAAAGGAAACAAAGGAAATTTAGAAAGAATTTACTAAGGAAAGAAAATTAAAGCCCACAAAATATTTGTCCAGAAAAAAACATAACAGTCTTATAGCCACCTCTATCAAACATAGAAGAAGGAGAAATAAGCTTTAATTTTATTCTATTACTTTACGGACTTTTATTTAAAGGCAGTTTAATGATTAAATTCTCTCATTTTCTCTGAAGCTTTCTCCCAGTAGTGTTTTCAAGTATTTGTGATTTCCTTTGCTACGAGTTAATTCTCTAAAAGGAATCACTGTGAACTCCACTATATTTTTATTGCACACAAAATATGCTTGCGTGTGTTTGTTCAAAGATGTAGTTGCTGAATTTTGTCTCTTTATGTTAAGTACCATGAGGTTTTCAGACTTTAAAATAACAATCTCATTCAACATTTGAACAAATACTCCTCCAATGTAATAAGGGATATGCAAGTAATGCAGGGGTAATTCAATACACATTTGTCTCTGACAGTGATGCTGAAGACTTTCTCCAGTCAGCACAGCTTCAAGCATGTACAGCTGTGATATTTTTCATCTTACTTTTTCATTTCAATTTTTATCCACCTCTTTCCTCCCCCTTCTTTCTTTCCAGTAACAAATAAGAGAGAAAAGTCACCTTTCCTGTGGGTTCTCCAGGATTATTTGGTTATAACAAGTAAGATTGTAATTTCTGTTGAGGCTTTTTAGAACTAATGAAAATTATCAATGTCACACAGCTGCATTTCAGTTTGTCAGAGCCCAGAACAGAATTGATTTTATAAATAGATCCTAAATGTGAGCACAGAATATGCATACTGATAAGTTCATGATAAGACTTTGTTTAGAAATACTTTTACAATCTACCCATGATGAGGAAAAAGAATTATATGTCAAACAGAACAATGTAAAGCAATTTTTTCCAAAGTCATTTATGCAACTCCACATCTGTCACAAAATATCCTACATAAGTGGTTTCTCCTTTATACTCATTGATGAGACAGAAGAAGGTTTCCTTTGTATTAGAAAGAAATCACAGGCTCTGGAAAATTGAGCACCTTGTTTTACTGTTACACAATTCAATAAGTCTGACAGTTTCTTTAGATAAACTTCATTAAAATCAAATTGATCTGGGTCTGTTTTCCCTACTTAAAGTTTTTTACAATCTTACTAGTGATGATGAAGGAGAAAAGAGGAAAGAAGAATCATTCTAGTAGTAGGTAAGAGGTTTCCAAGAACAGTTCCTTTTCTGCTAGTTACTTTCTTTAGCAATGAGGTGGTGTAGCGGGTAGTTCTGATTTTTGAAGAGCACTCTTGCGTGATATTGGGGGCTGCTCAGCTAGCCAGGTAGCTTATAGAACACCATGGTCACATCCTTAAGTAAGCCCTTGACTACACTTTTTGTTAAACTCAACTCTGTAGGTTCATAAGTGACAAGAGCTTTGTCTTGCCCATCACCAGCAGAGCTTCCATATGTAATATGCAGTTGTGCAGAGTCTTAGTACAGGGTAGTAATACAGCTCTCATGGTCATGAGAAAACTGTCATTTTTGTATTAAAATATTCCATCCTGGAAAGCCTCACTATAAGCAGGAGATATATCAATTGCTGCTGTGAGAAACTTGTTATATTTAAATGCCCATCTTGAAGAAGAGAGTAAGAAGAAACTAAATGTGCCTCAGCAAACTTTTTTCTGCTTACATACCCATAGGGAGGTAAAAATATTTGTCTGTTATTGTGCTTTTTGCAACACAACCACTGCCCCAAGGTTGCTCTGGAGTACCTCCTTAGGAAATGCGCCTCCGACTGCAGTTGGACTGTGGTACTCCCACGCATAGGACAGACATCCTAGTTCACAAGTCTGGGCTACTGTTTAACCCATGTATTCTTCTTTGTCCCAGTCTTCATATACCTTACATGGAATTTGTGCAGGGGGGGAGGGTGGAACTGGAAGATATTTAAGGTCCCTTTCAACTACGATTTTAAATTTCTGTAATTCTGTGATCTTGAGCAGGTCTTGTCCGTATGAGAATTGCATTGCATTTTTCAGAACTGGAATCCTGCTCTTTTTTCTGACATTGTGGAGCCTGAAACAGAGCATAGAGCCTTGTTTTAGCCCAAAGAAGAAAGTTCAGAACTTCCTAGTTTGGAGATTATGTCGTGCTGTTCCCAGAGGTGTGCATATTTGTTAACTAGTTTGCCAGCACATTGGAGTTGCTCTTCAATCATTCTGAGGCAAGACATTTGTTTATATCATGAACTGAAAAAAAATACTGCAAATGTAGAGGCTATGTGCACGCTTGATGTGTTTTGAAGAAGTATTCATAGACTTCAATATGATGTACTGTATCATCTTGATGAATGTGGCTGTAGTATTTATGTTTATTTCTGGTGTTACGTGACATCTATTGGGGGAAGTGCTTCTAGCTTTTGTGACTCGATATCATAAAATCAATGCCCTCTGCAGTATTTTATATTAAATTTTGGCTGGCTGATCACCTCATTTAAGAAGCTGATCACTGTATTCAGCTCACCTTGGATCTAATTTAGAAGAGGTTGGACTAGATGACCTCCTTTGGTCTTGTCCAACCTAAATTATTCCATGTCTGGATGGAATTATTCTGCTTGTAGAATGATTTAGTTTTGTAATAAGCCATAGAGGACAATGAGTATTGTTCTTCCAAAGCTTAGGCGACGCTGGTCTCCAGCACGCTCTTCTCAAGGTTAATACACAGACTATTATACTTGTTTGGTATAACTTTCAAGGATGTCCTTAGGATTATCTATATTCACTGTTTGCAGTGACCTGGAAATATTTTCTTTATAGTTTTTTTTTATAATAGTCAGGTCATATTGATCATCAAAATATGAAAGCTGGTTAGATTATGATAGTTTGATACTGATTATCAAAGCCTTTTGTATTGAATGAAATGAAGGAAAAATCAGATATGTAGCACACTTTCTGATTTGCTCTTTTGAATTACTGATGACGTGTACGTCCACTATGTGTCTAGGTATATCTTTGCAGAGTAGACAAAATATACCTTTGGGGAAACTGCACATGATCAACCTATGAAATGGCACGGTAGCACAGCTGAAAACAGTGGTACCATTCTGGAGAGTGTTTATAAACCACTTAATGCTAAGTGGCCTCCAAAGCTTGGCTGACATTAAAATGTTCTTTTCTAAATCAGTGATTGTAATAGACATTTTGGGTTGTGATGTTTGGAAAAAAAATATTTGTGCCATGGAACAGCTGCGGATATCTCTGAAAAATCAACATCTGATCACTGACGTGGAAAGCAAAATTACCTGTTTAGATTCCTAGGTCTTCATATGTGTATGGAGCATAACCAGCACGGCTGATATCTGTAAACCCAAGATATGTAAAACAGTGGATCAAAGCTGAAATAAGGTGTGTAGCATACATAACTGTTGATAAATCTAAAATATTTTTGAGTGTGTTTTTTTTTTTAAAAAAGAAATCATGCTGCTTGTTCTATTTTCCCATTAGTTTCCATATTATTCTAGCAAGAACAGTCAATCAGTTATTTTTCTTTAAGTTATAATTTGCCAACTGTATTTCTCTACCAGATTATTTTGTCACCACTGTGCTACACACCCCTCTTAAAGTAATTTACCTTTTTAGTAAGCACTCAAAAATAAAATGCATGGCAGAAAAATTTTGATTCGGCCATTCTGTAGAAAGCGAGCATTGTCCATGGCTTTGATTTTGACAGATTAATACTTCTGCTTTCATCTCCCTAAATACAGTGTTGACAACACAGCTGATAGATTAGTCATTTTCTTAATTCTGTTCCTAAAGCCTGATTGTTAACTATGAACTCATGACCTCTACAAAAGTAATATATAGAACAAAGGCTGTCAGAGTATCAGTATTGGACAAAGGCCCTTTTACTACAGGTCCTTTTACTCTAGTTTCTTTGAAAACATAAAACACATTTTATGTTTTTGAAGGAAAATTATTTTTAAGTGTTTATCTACATTCTTTTATTTTAAGTATCTCATTCTCAGTAGTTTAGGCCTGGGTGAGTAAGGGTAAATAGATGTACTGATGCAAATCCATGGTTTGATTTCAAGTTGGATTGGTCCTTGTAATTCTGTGCCACAAATTTAACAGAAGGTGCCTTATACAAATTACAGCTTGTTCAAAATGTAGCTGCCAGAGTATTAATTTGAACAAAATATTCACAACCCACTTTCTTTCCAACCTTGGAATTTTTTGCTGAGTTCTCCGATCTGTTGATTCTGCGTTTCTGTGTATGTCTTGATTAACGGACAAGTTCTTGAAAAAAGCCACCTTAGGGATTCCTTGTGTTCCTCTTAACCTAGGCCAATTTCTGGCCTTTTTATCACCCTCTTTTGAAAATCTGGTATCACTGTGTTTGTGAGTTTATTTCATTTTGGTTCAGACTGAATTGTTTAATTCTTGCTGATATACAACAGAAATTGCCATTCTTACTTAAATAGACCTCATGGCCTGACTCAAAATTTTGATGGGACTGAAGTGCTTTTAAGTGGTAGATCATGGAAGGAGATGTAACTTTCACATCAGAGCTGGACACATCCCTCTTTCATGTTCTCAGAAATGGCTCTGAGTACAGTCCAGGAGCCACACCTTGCATTCTTGTCTGTCTGGTCTTTCAGGTGAGATTCCTAACTTGTAGAGGGATCACACAGAGTCTATTTGAGAGCAAACTGAAAGAATAAAGAGATTAAAGCTAAAGAGAAATATCTAAGCATTCCTCATATGCTGGCAGAGAGATGCCTCTGATTTTCCTTGGCAAAATAATAGAAGGTATAACAGAGCTGTCCTAGCGTATCGTGGTCTGTGTATTGGGGTGTGATGTGTGGCTGCTACCTCATATCTGTGCCCATTTTTTTAGGTCTCTCACAAAATGGAGTTCTAAACCAGTTACAAAGTTGGACATTACTCTAACAGATATTAATATACTGGTTTGATTGTATTTGGATTGCTTCCTAAGGAGAAAATGTTATTTATATTGTAACTGTCAGGAAGTGGAAAAAGAATTAGATTAACGGATGCATTACATCCATGTGCTTATAGATCCAGATTCCCTTAGGGAGTGCTGCCAAACATGATATTCTTCACATTTGATTTGTAAGTTGCATCTTATAGTACAAAAATATATGCTGTAAATGCATTATTATCCTCATAAATGAGGACTTGATTAAGTAGAAAATTTAAACACATTCTTAAATCACACTGGGGCCAAGGGGGCATAAAAATAAGCTGAAAATTAAGTGCACGTTCAACATCTTCAGTGACTGCACTACGCCCCGTTGCTGAACCCAGAATTTTAAGAAATGCGTTTTCAGAATTGTGATGTGATACAGTGCATTTATGAAGCAAACATTCATTTTCCTCTTTTGTTTAATTTTTTTTTAATCTCAAATATACTCATTTCCCTGGTTTGATATATTATTTCATGCTGCTAAGTCTTTTGACTGTGGTTCAATAGTGTCCTGTTTTTCAAAAAGAATATGAAAGAAACCAAGAGGAGTGCTTCTTTTAGGCCAGAATCTGACATCTTCACAAGTCAAACAGGTGACTATACTAAATTTATCCTATTCTCAGGGTAAGACATTTCTCAGTGTGTTCAAGGCCAGCAAAATTAGTGTATACGTTAGCAAAGTTCTAGGTGCTTGCATAGTGTTCTGGTGTTGCACTTTAGAAACATAGACTAGTCCAAGTGACCACCTAAAGCCAAGGCTCACTGCTCCTCATGCTGTGGAGGCCACTGCCGTGGTGTCTGGTTTTAGTTTTGCTCGTCTTATAGTCGGCCTTTTAATATTAATTTCTGTGAAGGATTTTTCCTTAAAGACATTTGGGGAATGGCAGTGGCTGCTAAAGTTAAAGCTTCATGTTGACAACAAGAGACTTGGTCTCATGATATGTTGATGCAATTTTCCAGGGAGCACTAAAATCCAATATCCAACTGAAGTAATTTCCCCCGGTGAGTTGAATAATAAGTTAAGGAAATATACACAAAGAGAACTTTTTCTAACTTACAGTACAGAAAGATTCCTTGCGTAATTGCTCTTTTCACATTGTCTAAAAAAGATTTCCATACGCTTAATTAAATTAAAGTTCAGTTTGGGGAAAAAATTATTAAAATTGGAATGTGAGTTAACACTGGCATTGGTGAGAGAAAATCATATTTAAACTGCAAATACAGACCCACTCTGACATAACCTTATATTCTGCTAGAAGTAAAAGTCCATGCTTTGCAGAAAATGTGGAAGCCTCTCTGCTGATTTTCAGTCTTTCAGAACCTGTGCAGTAGTTTAAAAGAATTAGGTGTTAATTTGTGTTCTGAATGTTTTGGTATATAAATAATTGTTTTAATCACTGTCAGGTGCTGCATCTCTAGAGGATAAAATGTTTCTAAAAAAGAGCCCTGATCACTTGCAAACAGATTGCCCCAAGAGCAATGAAACTAGTAAAACAGGATTTCTTCTATGTTTCTTCTCTGGGTCCCCACGCACCTCATCACAGTAACTCCTGTCACCTCGTTTGCCCCCATGCTCACCTCCGTACTCCCCTCTAGCCGCAGAGTACCCTTCACGTGTGTGTCCTGCTCAGCTTCAGGTAAGGGCTGTGCCTACCGCAGCGCAAACTTCTGCTCACAAAGGCACTGGGTTATATTTTTCTCTGCTACTAGGTGGAATTTTACAGGACTTGCAGAAATATCATTATATTTGAAGCCTCAGGTTTAGTTAAACTTGATTCTAGAAACGTATTAGAGCGTTTTGAGGAGGAGCAAAGGTGGCTGGTAGCTTTCTGCAGCTCAGTGTCTCTGCATTATTGCTTCCTCAGCTGAGACTAAAGACACAATTGCTGGCCCGCTCATTAGGAAGTTATTATCTATAGCTGCCTCAAAAGGAAACAACTCTACAACTTGAGGGGCATCTTCTTCATTGATTTTTGCAAGTGTTCTTTTCCTTATTTCATCAAGAGTATCATCATAAATGTCAATACAAGTTATAGGAAAATATGACTTTGGTAGCAATGATTTATCAATAGAGTCAATAGGTGAATTTGCATGCAGTGCTGAGTAGTATAAGGGGGAAGGAAAATCCTCATGAATTCCGACAAGGACAAAAAAAAAAGATAGATGTTTAAGTCAACTCATATTTCTGAGTGGTAGTTGCTGTTGGGGAGCGCTAGTCTTTAGGAAGCCAGTCAATGTCTTTTTTTTTTTTTTTTTTTGTTTATGGTATAAAGTGTGTTTAGAATCATTTGGAAAGTGTTAACTGATGAATAAGCAGCTTTTACTGGAAGCATTTAATATGAATTTTTGGATTGTGTGTTACAAGCAATGAAAATCTCGTAACACTGCAAAAAGCAATGTACCTTATCAGCTTTTGTGAAAAATAAACCATATTACATGTATTTACACTAATTGTATAATTAGACATTCAAATTACAGTATGTAAATACCTAGTAATCAGCTAAAATTTGCTTTGAAAAACAAGATAATTCCCTCAACACCGGCTACCTTAAAAGAATGTTAAGTTAGGAGAAACCCCATGAAAGTACAATGAGAAAATTAGCCTCAATAACTGGGGAGTGATGTGTAATTCTATAATTTCCTTTTGTGTGCAGCTATATTTAACTATTCAAAGCCTAATCAGGTGATGTGCTGAGCACAGTGAAATATACAGGAGTTCTCAAGCTTCTGTAATGCAAGAGCACAGTTCACTTTGTCTATTCTCCTAAGAAAAGGGGGAATCTCACTTTTTAGGACCTCGTGCTCTTCAGGAGATCTCTTGGTAGGTACACAGGGTGAGGATTTGAATGTGTCGGTGAGCCACATAGTGAAAGTAAAGACAAACATTCTCATAGAAGCAGTACTGGGACTGGGGAGTTTTGCTGAGTTAACAAAACCCTTAGTATTTGTTACAATGATTCCATCCCAGCCTAAACCTGTCCTAGATACACTATGTAAATAAAAACATTTCTCCACATGGAATCTCACTCCTTCAGTGTTAAATAATCGAGCATCATTTTTGTAAATTGCCGGTTGTTGGTTTTGACTGACATGTTTACTCAGATAATGTAACAGTTTTTCTCAAAGAAGTCTACTTAGTGTCTAGATGGCATAAACATGGGGGTTTTGCAGAAGAAAGAATTCCCAAGTGTTCTTTACAGTTCTGCCTAATTCTTTCAGGCTTACAGCCTCATTTAGTATTTTCTCTTCCTTAGCACTGGTTCAATTGCAGTCTACATTTGCCACTATCTGTAAAACATGCATTTGGTGATTCCACAAATGGTAGCTGCTTTGGTAATGCCTTCTTCCCAAACAGACAGAACCTCCTGAATCCGTTACCGCCTGTGCTGCTGCTGGGTTTGCTGGCTGGTACAAGTCGATGCGATAAGCCAGACACTTTGCTTGACAGATCTTCCTTAATGTAGACTTGCTTTACTTTTGTAAATGTGGCCCTTGCAGCAGTGAAATGAGAGGTGAGGGACTGCAGCTGCCTGACACAAATCAGCACAGCTTTGATATGAGAAAGTGTTCTTCGGGGATAGTGACTCAGAAAAGGTTTATATCGTGGCCTGTGTGCTGACACTTCCTTGCTTCTGTAGTATGATGATAAAAGCAAAGAGTGAAGGGCTGGGATAATTGGACATGTTGAGAATTTGGGGGAAGACGGAAGGAGGTGAGCGTTGTGAGATGTGTGTCCAGGCCAGGTTTTCTAGGCAGATGGAAAGCTTTTAAAATTGAGTTCAGTATTACAGTCAGCAATAAAACTTAGCAGTGCAGTAACAGAAAGCAGTAAGCTACAATGTTTAAACGGCATATAAAACCAGTATTACTAATTTATGCTAAAATAAAATAATATAAAAGCAATTATTATTATAATTTTTGATAATTAAAACCTTTATCTTGAGACCAAAGTGGAGATGCTTTGCTTTTTGTGGCAAAACTAGTTGATCTGGGGCCATTTAACAGACAGGGAACAACTGTATGTTCCTTCCTGGCTGTCCACATTAGGTAAGAGGGACAGTAAACAGAGTCTTCAGGTCCATCATCTCATTGCTTGAATTATCGAGGAAGCCCTGGCAGGTATTGCAGCAAAACTGGGTTATCAGCCACTGAAGGGCAGTGTGCCAGGTCATGGGTTTCTTTCCCAAGCATAAGTGTGCTGGTAAAGAAATTTAGCTGATGAGAAATGCTGCTTTACGCAGAATTAGGATGGTAAGTGGATCAGCATCGTCCCCTGGCACAGCTGGGTCTGGACTGTGGTGGGAGCCAGGAGCTGAGAGCAGCTGCTCGGCCTCAGCTCCAGCCCCACCACGAGCCTCGGCTGTGCCTTTGACTTGGCACCTGCGTTTCAGGTTGCTGAGCATCTGGTTATAACAGAGCAAGAGATTATGTGTAGTAACTACTTGGAAATGCTGAATATCGATAATCTTGACCAGCTACAAGCAGCCTACTATGGCAGGTTCTGATTATATACTTGCAGGTTATATATTCAAAATCTTGAATAAGGTAAAATTCACTGAAGTAATCCAAGCATGGCAAAGGAGCATCCTTTGTAATACAAACACATCATCAGGATAACCATGAATATGTTTTGTACTGAAGACATAATGCAGCAGCATAGAACATAGACTGGCTGTGAAGTGAGCCGCAGTGAGCAAATTTTGTACTGCAGCTGATGGACGCTTAGACCTCAGTGGTTACTGAGAGGGTAGCAGTTCCATTGGATTGTATTGCAAACCTATTTGAGTGAAGACAACCATAGTGAAAACCAGTAAATGACCTCTCTAGCTATAAACTTGAGCCAGCTTTCCTAATTGGTTCAAGGAAAGACAATTTTGGAAAATCAGTTTCTGATGTAGGAGACATGACAAGGGTAGAGATGACGGAGACAGGAAAGACTCTGGTCAGTGCTGTGATCTCAAGATAACTCTCAGCAGCTGACAATACTGAGTCATTCCACTTAAAAACAGTGTAGTTACTACTTCTAGTAAAGTTATTAAAAAGATTCCTTTGACATTTCCAATATTTGGAATTTCACATCCATCAGCCCTTAATGAAGGTTCCTATCCTTTATAAAACCAATATGCTTTCCTATTCAGTAGATTCGTAGCAAAGTCTGTAGAGACTAGGTCAGTTTCCCAGTTCTACCAGGAAAAAAGTCACTTGTCACTCTCTAAAATTACAAAGAACTGTAGTAAAGAATTATAATATCCAGAGGAATCTGCAGGGATTCCCAGGAAACAAAAATTGACCCAACAATCAAGGTGGCAGTGGCTTTAAAAAAACCCTCTCCTTTCTTCAAAGATGGGAAAAATTCCCAAGATGATAGTGACAGTTTCTCCTATAACTCAGTTGAAGGCAATTTAGATTATTTGATCTGAGACAAAAGAGCATATTTGAACATACCATAGTCAAAGATCCAGGCAAAAAGTAAAAGATGTGTCAGCTCCAAAATCCAGCATAGAACTTCAAGGCTATGCTCTTGCAGGGTCTATTGCATGCAATATTTTTATTTTTATACTGCCAGCCATCAAATGTCTAAACTATAGTCTCCTTAGTTCATTACATACTGGAAATACACACAGCAAATCCTCCAACAGTTGTCAAAGATTTATTTAAAATTAATAGCAATTCAACACTACAACAGCCAAAACTTGCCGTAATGTTTTACTTCTGTATATGAAACAAGACTTTCTGGAAGTGTTCATTTTTGACCAATACATACTATCTTATCTTGTCAATCAACATAATGGTTCTGTGTAGCTTTCCCTTGTCTGAGTGGCTATATTTGATCAAAAAAAATTCTTTAAGCATTCTTGTGTTAACATTCTCTGTCTAAAGGAAAAGTGATAGGTTAGTTTTCAATAAGAGCTTTTTATTACCTGAATATATGGACATTTATTAATGGGTTTCCCTTGAGCTTTACTTATTTTTAACAGAGCAGAATGCTTCAAATTACAGCAATTTGAAAATTATGATTCTCTTTCTTGTAATTTAAGGTGTCTTCTTGTCATATATATATTTGGACAAATACTGTTCAGAATTTGGATTCACATCAATTCTATGAGAATCAGTGTCTTCAGTATTTCTCTCTACACTGTTGTTTCATTACCCATTGTTGTTTCTTCATGTACATAGCTGTCAGTATTACTCTGGCATACTTCTTTAGGAAGACTTGATTGAAATCAATAAGTTATTGGGAAATGCTCAATTAGCACTCTCTCACTTCTGGTGGTGATGCCTGCTAAGCCTCCTGTGGTTTGAGCACTATATTTCTCCATGACTTTTCAGTCCAGGTGTACACATTAATCAAATGAAGAGTAAAATGAGAAATCCTGAGCGTACTACTGTGTCTTTGATTAGGACACCCAACTGGAGGATGGGAGGCACACAATGATGGGCACAGGTGTGGGTATGGAAGGGGCAGGCTGAAATCTTGTCAATATAAGATACTGATCACGTTGGTGGATCAGCAAGGCAATAACTAGATCCCCACAGTAAAACAAAAGAGAATGAAAGGGAGCCAACTGCTTTATCCTTTGCTTTCAGTTCAGCCTTTTGCATCTCCCCATCCCTTTCGTTTTCTGTGCTGGCACTGATGGCACCACAAAAGATTGTGGTGTGGATTTAATTTTTTTTTTCTTCCCCTAGTTTCAAGTCCACTGTGAAATCCAGGTTCTTTTTCCATGAGATTAAAATTTTAGGATTTCAATTTCATGGGTACAACCATAAGTGGTTGGCACTCAGAATTCGTGCCAGTTATTTGTGCTAATCCCCTTCTGTGTCACTGTGCACCCATGTTCCAATGCAAAATATTCCTTCCCAATTTCCCTTCATTAACCGCACCATACACCTCATTCTAACTAAACAAAAAGGACAAATTACTCAGAAATGCAGTCTCTGTCAAACTGTCAAGCAGTTACAGGAAGACAGCAATTAAGAAAAGCTAGAAGCAATTTGAAGGCAGTTTCAGATCGATAGGCAAAGGAGCAATCAGCCTTCACAGACCTTTGGCTGGTCATGAGATATTAACGCTCTGCAATGCAAGCACCTGCTTTATGTTTTCAAGCATGCACCTCCTTTCCACTGTCCTTGGAGATAAGCATCACCTGGTATCAAGTCCTCCATCTCATGAGATGCTTGGCCGACACATTGTTATTTTTTCAAAATTCTAGATGATATAGAACATCTATATAGCTTGCCATACTTGGATGGGAAAAACAGAGTATTCTGAACGAGTTATTCACAGTTCCAGCTGTTTTTCATAGCACTAACTACATTTTTTTGTGAGTATCTGTTTTCACCCAAGACCTTGAGAGAGCCATTAACTGCTTATTTATGGGTGTGGTGCAGACTCACGTCAGTAACATTTATTGTTAGGAAATACATGGGACTTGAAGAAAGTAACTTTTTGGGGCACTTTTAAAACTAAATTAATAAGAATAGGGGCTTTCAAGCATCTACAGGTGCTTATTTAGCTTGTCAAAGTATTAGCATTTCCCTGGTTTTGGCAATTTCCAGTTACATTTTGTGAAATGTGTGCCAGCTGCTCACTGTTTTGTAAAGCACTGCAGTGAAGAGTTGAGATTGGTTTGGAAGTTCTCAGCTCAGCTTCTTTACCAGTGGGACTTCACTGCAGCATAGCTGTACTCTGGGCACGTCCCCAGCCTCCCTGCTGGCCTCAAGGTCTTTCTGAGGCCATCAGCCCATTCACCTTGCTATTTCTTGGTGCCCTCATGGAGCCTCATGACTGCACTTGGGCATTTGGTTGAACTGTGGATTGAGTGAGAAGTTATGATGCCAGACAGAGGAAGATAATGTGTCCATTACACAATACCTTCTCTGATCCCATGTAGTTTATCCCAATAGGCAGTAAAGACGGAGGCAATGCATGTATTTTCTCCCGAAGTCTCACCCCGAGGGCCTGAAAGGCAGTTGTTCCAGGAAGCATTCCTGATTGTGCAGTCTTAACACAACCCAGCTCTCAAAGAAGAGATCCTACATTTCAGAGTTGTTGCTCCAGTATAAAAATCATATAGATGTCTTGGAAGCCTCAGGGGTATCCCACAGGTTTTGTCATGGTTGAGGTGAAGGGAGGGACAGTCACGGTGTTTCCTAGGATGAATTACATTTGCACTTCTCCCCTAACTGGAAAATGTGAGATGATATGAAGAAAGACATTTTCTAAGAATTTATGATCAGTGGAAATGAAAGATGTGGTTTTAATTCAGATTAGGTACCATTGCAATTTCTCTTGTCCGCTCCACACTTCATTTCTCTCTGTCTTTCTCAGTCTTCTGTTGAACTTCCCAGGCTAAAAGTTTAGGATTTATTCTCTCTTTTACAATAACCCCTCCTCCAAAAATCTTTCATTTTCCAAATTGATTTTTCTTTATTCTTTTTTTAATTAAAATGCAACACTGTTCCTTTGTTGACCTTACTTTTGATTTCTCACCATCCTGTTTTCCTTCGCTTGCCACATCCTTGCCAAATGTTCTCTAACTTATTCATGCTCTTAAACTCTCTCTCTCTCCCCTTTTGTTTAATTGCTGTTCCTTCTGAACTCTTCCAATTCTCACCTCCCTGTTCTGAGTTCCATATTTAATCTGTGCCAGTTTTCATTAGTGCCACTTATATCTGTGTCTCCTTCAAGCTCCCATCACCCTTTGTGTTAATGCAAACTAATGATCAAGTGGGAAGTGTATCTGCTCTTTTATTTTTTCTTCTTTCAACTGCAGTGTGATTAATCCTAGTCTTTCTGATCGGCTCTTGCAATGATGATCAAGCTTTCACTCAAACTCTCACCCTGTATTACCACTGGTATGAAATTGAACTTCAAATCGTGAGAGCATCCAGCGCTGCCAGGAATAAGTGAGTCAGTAATTTACAAAGCAGCTCTGTGTTTCATTCACTATCCCAACATATGAATACAGAATATATTCTGTAGGACTTTTTAATGAGTCAGGATACAGCAATGCCGCTACATTACGTAATCTTGCATCCCTCGAGATGAATGAGTTATGAATTATGCAAAACCATTATCTTTCCCTTTTCGCAGCGTTTTCTTTTCACTTTCTCTCATAGTGTGTACCTGTGACTTGTTGGCAGTGCTTTATTTCCTCCCTCTCCCAGTATCTTGTGGGACTGCTGGAAGCTTTGTGTTTTTAATATTTTTTGAAGTGCTTTTATTGTTTTTCCACTGAATTCTTTTTTGTTTTCATATTATGCCATTAACCTCTTAAGGCTTACACTTAGTCTTTCATTTTAATAATTTTAGATCAATGAATTAGAAACATCATATAACACAGAGGTTTCTCAAAATCACTGACAAATAAAACTGATACCATTAATGTTCTTCTGTATTTATACTGGAATATCTAATGTGGAAAATGCATAAGTTAAGAGAAACCACAAGGAAAACTGCCTTTGTCAAAAATCTGGGTACCTAATCTGAAATATGAACATGTGGTCCATGGCTACTTAAAAATTCTGCTTATGATACTGGAAGAAGAGTCTTACAAAAATGAAACTTCTCTTATTAATATGCGAATTAGTTTTTTTGACATCTCCAACTAAGATTTGAGACATTTCGCCTTTTAATGCAAATGTCCTCTTTTTCTGATCAAAAAAAGCCTATACACCCTCCCCATGTGTGAAGTTCCTTTAATGGCTTCTTTTCAAATGTATCACAGTGCATATTCAGTATAATTTATAAATAATGCGGTGTGTTAGGTCAAATCATCTTATAATGTTACATCAAGAAGTGGGGATGTGCCAGCCTTCAAGACAGAGCTCCCGTAGAAGCAAGACACTGTATTAATCTCTTTTCCTTTTTGATTTCCACTCTTCCCTCTCCAGCTTTATAATCCCCTTTCACAAGTGTAGTAACTAAAACGAACATAGAATGGGAATATACCTTTAAAAAGAACAGCGAATCGGTTTCTATTAAACCTCACTGTGTAAGAAAGGCCAAGGAAAACTGGCACAAAGTTGGATAAGGGAGAGATTAATTCATCTTCTGTCACTTCTGAGAGCAGAGTTCAATCCAATCCAAGTAGACAAAAAAGACTTTTTGCATGTGTGCTTAATGTGTATAGTTGTCAGCAGTGTGAAATACTTCAAACTCCTCTGCCCTAGTTTCCAGTTTATAGAAGTATCACAGCTCCAACTTCAAGGTCTCGGTTTTGGAAACAGCCCAAGTGGACAAGCTGAACTCGACAAGCTGGTACTTTGTTAGCAGCACATGGGTGAGTTCAGGTACCGCTGAACCTGGTTAAGGGATGCTAAGTCAGCAGATCAGTTTATTCTTTCATAGACTCTGAAATTATTGTTAAGGAGAGGGATTTGCATGCTATGTGTTGGAGGATGCAGGTTTTAAAGAAAGAAAGCTCAGAATGAAAAATAAAAGTAACGTCAGACATGTGATAATTGTCTGCTTGTTGGCTGTCCAAGCAACCAATAACAGATAATATAAATTTGGCCATAGACCATTTATAGTTTCTGAACAACATGATCTCAGTTTTGAATCTGACCAATGGCCCTGGGAGAAGTTAAGCAGAGGCCACCTGAGACCAAACAGGTCTTGGGTGGTACAAGGTGCCTGCAGGACCGCTTTCCTCAGAATGGATCAGGAGGGAGCGTGGCTCTCACTACACCTTTTAAAAGGGTACAGGTTATGTTTCTTTATATGTGAGACCAAACTCTAGAAGTCAGTACTATTATCACTGCTAGGCTAATGCAGACTTGTGTGCGAAGATTATTTCTATTCCCTAAAAACTGTACTTGAATGTGTGTGTATATATAGAAAAGGAGTCCTGCACCTTCCCTGTCTGCCAGACAAGACCGGCTGCTGTCAGTACACGCAGGTATCACAGAATCACAGAAAAAACAGGTTGGAAGAGACCCACTGGATCGTCGAGTCCAACCATTCCCACCAATCCCTAAATCATGCCCCTAAGTACCTCATCCACCCTCACCTTAAACACCTCCAGGGACGGCGACTCAACCACCTCCCTGGGCAGCCCGTTCCAATGCCTAATCACCCTCTCCGTGAAGAACTTTTTCCTAATCTCAAGCCTAAATCTCCCCTGTCGGAGCTTGAGGCCATTCCCTCTCGTCCTGTCCCCTGTCACTTGGGAGAAGAGGCCAGCTCCCTCCTCTCCACAACCTCCCTTCAGGTACTGTCTCAGGATTGCTGGAATTTGGTTTATTGTGATTTTTTTATGTGATCCTATAGAATTTAATACTTCTGAATCAAATAGCATTTGATAAAATGCACCTGATAGTTTTCTAGGAACGTTTATAACACTTGTAGACTGCAATAGAAATATTAATGTTAACTTTCTAAACCACAAGACATATTTCTGTAATACTGCTAAAGCGATTTATTAAAACTTTAGAAGTAATTTCTATAGTTTTGATATTTATGTTTTTCTGCTGTCCTCTGTAGAGTGTTTGAGTAAAGGCAGAGGACAATTGTCCACTCTTTAACAGAAGTAATATGGCAATTTAGATGGAAAATTAAAGTGGAGATAAGTCAGCAGGATTTGAGTGGTTGCCATGAGTAGCAGGCTACTTTTTCTGCAGCAAAACAAATCAGATGAGGCTGAATTTTTTGATTACATCAATGTTAACATGGCCACTTTTTGCAACTCCTACACAAGATGTAATCTCTAATGACAAATATCTCTCATACTCTGTTAGGACACTAGTTTGGTGTTATTTCCAAGAGAAACATGCTACTCCCTCAATTTCAGTAGCAACTTCTGAGAGCAGTTCTTTTGGTTAAAATAAAAACTGAGGGCAAGACATATGAGATTTTCATAGCGAGCCAGACCAGTAACTCACCCTGTTCAGCTAAGGAGCTGGACTGAATCAAAGTATTAACACAGCTTTTATTAATGGTTTATGGCAAGATTTAATGATTGGTCCCCATATTTTAAGCCCTAAGATTCCAGTTCCTTAACAGCCCTGTAAGAGTGATCGGTGTCTTAGTTTTACCTGTTGCAGACACAAAGAAAAGAAAAATTTTACACTTTTATAATTGAAAAACAATGTACAGCTTTTAATCTTCTAACTGGTTTATCTACAGTGCACCTTGCATGTCTGGTTGTACTTTACCTGAGCTTTGTAAGGAGATTGTGACTAGGCTAAAGACCCAGCAAAACTCTAAGAAGAGGTAAAAAGAACATGATTTAGTCATAAGGCATCTCTTGGACTCATTCTTGTTTTATTCTAAGAACATCTGATCCTCTGCTGTTTTTCTTTTTTTTCTGATTTATTCTCGAATGATTGCCTGCATTGATAGAAGTTGCCTCACTATGTCTTTCTGGAATTACTTTGTTCATTTACTAAGAAATGTTACATCAAGTCAAGCAGGTTCAGCAGTGAGTCTGCACATGCATACCTGCTCTGTTTTGCCTGTAAGTTTTCTTCTCTACATCTGTTAATTATATGTAGTGACTTATGAAGGATTACATGAAAACATTTTAAATAGTTGGTATGGTAGGAGATACCACTAGTCACCAAGAGGTGATAATTTTCTCCTTTGTCCCTTCTGTTTGGGGAGAATGGAGGGCAAATCTGCTAACAAGGAAAAGAAATGCCGCATAGATTAAAGACATGAGGGACTTGATTCGTTTCTCTCACACACTGTATCTCCACTGATTTCATAGAATTGCTCTTGATTTATATCACTACAATGTAGAGGAAAATCAGTTCCTTAAATTATACTACTGTATGTGATTCATTTTGTGTTTTGTCATCCTATAATATATATTTTGTGGTTTTAATGTTAAGATATACATCTTACAGCTCACAATCATTTCATAGGTAAACTCCTAACTACAATATTATCTGTCATGACAGAGTGGTGGCTCTTAATATTTTAGACTTCTGTGTTATATCACTTGAATATATGGTGCTCTTCATATTTTCTGTTTTCTGTAAGCCTTAATATTTTACATGTATATATTTAATATTCCTTGAGCACAGTATTTAATTTTCAGTGTATATCAGGATTCTGACTGAAGAAATTAGAATTGGGGACTTTAATATCTGTGACTTAACATACTTGAAAATACAAAATGTAACACATATTTTTTTAATAAAAGTAGAACTGTACTTTTTGGCATCCGAAAGATTTCTAAATGAGAACAGACTATAAATAGAGCTCTACAGAGTTTTCTTAAGATTCTATAATTAGTAGACATAGTGAAAATTGCATTTGTGGATGAACAAGTAAACTATTGCACGCATCCCTAAAAAAAACAAACAGGCATAGCCCTGTTGGTTTTACTCTAAAAACATTTATAGTAAAAGGGAGTGGGTGTGATCTTCACCTGTTGCAGAAAGCCTAAAAAATAATAGGCACCTGGAAAGTGTGTTGGAAAATTCTCCTTCTGAAGCTATGGTATATTCACCTAGAAATAAACTAAAGCAATTGTGTGTGCTTTAGGAGTGGTTCAATGTATCAGAGAAAAAGAGTAAGAATAGCTCAGTGATATATTAGACATCACCAGTTATTTCTTTATTCACCTCGCCTTTTTCAGTCGCATAGCAGGGTTTACATAGATGTTTTATTCACATATGACCTTGATGACCTCAAGGATCAGATTACCTTTTGATGAACTTGAATCCAACCTTGAGGCAAACCCTGCTTTGAAGTGTAGGTCTGGACCAGGTAATTTACAGCGGTTCTTTCCAGTCTAAATTATTCTGTGAGATAATACGATGCAGAGAGTTGTTAATCAGCTTCTGTTGCCCAGTTCTACAGGCAATGTAATTATTAAGGTGCAGCGTCCCACGGAAGAACTGTGAACATAATGAAAAACTAATGATTAATTCGCAAATTCTGTCTGAAATACAAATTGCAAAATATTGCTGTGTGGATGTTAATGTACAGGTGTTCCCAAACAGTTCTCCTGTTTGATGAAAATAATATTCTGATCCTAAAAGCACCCTCAATTTTTGTGTAGCTGCTAAACTGAAAGTGTATAGCAGCCTTGACCTTAGATTATATATTATTTTATCACATGGTTAAAAAAAATCGTGTAACAGATGTGACTGGCTATTGAAAGAGCAAGCATCCTATAGTTTGGAAAACCGTAAACAGTTTATGAGAGAGTGACGGAGCACAGATACATTTGTAGTTAATGCACTGCAAAGAGCTTCAACAGTTCCAGTGACAAAAAGGAAAGAAGCTATATTTAGATTGAGGGTTACACAGAACCAGTATACTCAAATACTCCTAATTTGCCTTCCTTATTCTTCTCTCCACCTAAAAAAACCCGTAACCAAAAATCCACAAAAAAAAAACCCTAAAAAGCCTCATCAAAATTCTTCAGTATCTTTGGAAAAATAAACCTGTACCTGCACAAGATGAGAATAAAATTATGGGACAGGGGATTGGATAGATGGGATGAATCTGAAGCAACAGTCAGAAAGGCGAAGGCTCCAAATGAGGTACCATTATCAAACTATGTAAAAGGAAGAAAGAGAATGCTTTTAAAATGCATAAGAAGCCAGGGGATAACAAAAGGAATTGTTGAGTCCTCTACTTTAGAGGATGGAAGAAAAAAAAATTAGGGTATGTAGAAAGCTGAAAAGCTTAATAGGTACTTTGCGTTAGCCCTTCACTAAAAGGTAATAGTTACAGGCTTAATGCACTAATAGTAGTAATGTAAAGGTGAGATGGAATCAGGGAGGAACAGGTTAAAAAGTGCCTACCAATTTAAGATGGAACACATTAAAATAATCTCTGGAGAGCCAGGCAAAATGTTCCCTGGAGTGAGGTAACATCAGTATCAAAGCCCTTGGCAATTTAATTAGTGAATTCATGGAGGGGAGGGAATTTCACTGGTGCTGGAAATGAATACCATAGAAAGAAATCAAGCAGGTGTAAGACCCTCATAGTCAAATTCCGCTTTTTCAATTCAGATCTTTAGACCCAAGAGAATATTTCACTGCTTTGGAAATCCATTGTTCAATATGGTGTATGGCCCTGACTGAACAGCCTGTGAACCTGGCTTGCTAATTATACTTATTTTGGCAGTGGTCGTTATATGGCCAACAGCCAGTCTTACAGGCTTCTGGGACGCGTTCCGCAAAGATGCAGACTTCAAGTAACAAACATTACATGATATCATTTCCTACAACAGTAAGTCAGCCTCACAGTCTGCAACAGTGCCGACTGATAATTCACATTATTTTTTAAAGTTGAGGGACTCAACAATATCGTGCTAAACACACATGAAGAAGAAGCATGAAATCGCTGTGGTTGCTGTCCAGTCTTTTCTTTATGATTATTTCATAACCTGCCATCTGTAATTAAGTTGAAAGCGCTGGTGGTTCCATTGCATGGTGGTGTCGTTGATAATAACATGTACACAATTACATAATCCTTTCTACTGGGAAACATCAAAAAATCATGGCTCGGAATGCATAATGGGTTTTTTCAAACAAGAGTGCAGATAAAACAGAAATTTCAAGAGACTTTTCTCATATTCTTATTGTTGCCATCCTCCCTTTTTCCTTTTTGATCTCTGTGAGCAGGATAATTTTGGATCTAGAATATTTCTGCGTTTTGTTTGTTAAATGATTTTTCTCAGTTAAGTCCTGGTTCCAATTTTAGAACAAGGAAACAAATAGCAGCAGAGTGCAGGTAGGATTTTCCTTTCAGAATATTACATGTGCTATTTGCTCTGTGAAAATTCCTCCAGATAGTTAAGTCACCTCATTGTGCCCTTTCCAGTTTTCCTGATGTGGTGGAGGCATTAAAATCTGTTCCTCCTTTGGGGGAAGCTTATGCAACTAAGCACATGATTCTTACTACCCCTTAGGCTGTCTCTGTTTAAATGTTCCATCAAAGCCTAAAGCAGCTGCGTATCAAGCAACAGTAGAAGCACAGCAGCAGCTCAAAAATGTTGCTGCCGCCCCTCAGAATAAGAAAGCATGTTTGATAACAAGGGGGATGATGAATTCCTCCAGGCGCTCCTCACCCCTGGGTTCCCTGTGGGAAGTCTGCTGTGCAGGAGCGGTTCCCCCTCTGTAGGTGAATCCCCCTGGTGATCAGCAGAGCACAAGAGTGAAGTGTAATTTGTTTCACCCTGTTTCAATAAAAGATGATATAAACACCCTGGTTTTGTAGCATATAGATAGCACACATCATTATCATATATTTATGTACAGTACGTGTGGGTATAACATTACCCATAAACTTCCGCATTATCAATGACTGCAGTCTTAGTTCCTATTGAAACATCTATAGCCCACACACGACTCTTCCTCCTTCTTCACACCCTCAAAATGTCTAAGACTATTTGCATTCACTTTACCTGACTGTAGAGGCCACATATTGTCAAATCCCATAACTGTGATTCTCCTTGTAGAAGGGGGAGTTTATGCTCTCTGTCAAAATGACAGAGGAGTTAAAAAACCCTACTAGGCTGTCCCAAGTGACGTGTCAATCTGGTGTCCTCCGGCTGAGGGGCATGGTTTGGTATTTTATGGGAATGGTTGGACTCGATGATCCGATGGGTTTTTTCCAACCTGATGATTCTATGATTTCTGTCTGCCTCTCATTCTGTTTGGGAACGCATCTGGGACTACGTGTTATGATAACGTAACACACAGTTACACGTGTGCCAAATCATTTCCAATATTTCTGCAGGTGATGAGATAGATTTTCAGCTGTACAGCAGCAGCAGTGAACTGGATGTGAAGCAGTCGAAGGTGGGGAATGAGTTGGCCCACGTCATTGTGAGGCTGCTGTGTGCTGCCCTTGAAAGGCTCTGCTGGATGGGGAAGGTTCTTTGTTGCAGGAAATAGCAAATTTTACACCCAGCTTAGCAAAAGACAAGAAGGGTCCTCCAAAGAGGATCTTAGGGTCTTAGTGGAAAAGAAGTCAACTATGAGAGAGCTTAGCCTTTCTTTTAGAAACAGATTTTAGTAGACGATGTCAAGGTGACCTAAATATTTCTATGATGTTTTGCATTTCTCTTAGTTTGGTACATCTAGGATTCCCAGCTCTGGCCTTGTATGACCTCATGAGTTCAGACATCCTTATGCCCTTGTCTGATAGCTCCACACTGGCCATAAGCAATCCCAGAATTGTATGTACTTTGTAGAAAGAACTGGGCAGTCCCGATGCGGGGTGGGGGTTTCTCTATTTGGTCCTTGCTGCCCAGTGGGGCTGTGGGATCCATGGGAAAACCACTTGCAGTCTTGCTTCTTTTCTATGGCCCTTCTGCTGCAGGTGCTGACATAGCTTGCGGCATTTTTCTATCAGCTGCATGTGAAGACATTGCCGTGCTCTGCAAATGGTCTCTGAAATACGGAGGCAGGGTGATGTTCAGGCATTTGTTGCTCTGACTGGATTCATCTGTTATTCATGTTTGCTGATGCCATAATGTAGACATTCGGCTCTTTCACTGCTCCTTGGACGGGCACTTGTGTTGAGTAAGGGGACTTGGGTTCCAGAACAGGAAGTTTTCGAACTTTGTCTGTCTCAGATTTGTCGATTTTTCTGCCAGTAGTATACTGGTTTTTTTGACTAATGTTATCGAATAATTGGGAAGTTACTACAGTAATGCTTCCATTTTTTTTTTAAGAGGTAAAAGCAAAAGGTTTCATATATCCACAATAAACATGGGATATTAGATGCATGAGTTACATGTGTTGTAGACAGCAATTTCCCTGGAGACAGAATGGGTGACTGTAGGGGCAGAGTGGCCTGAAGATAAGGGCTATCTGCTATCTTGGCATGAAGTATTAGCAGCGAGCATTTACTGTGGTTTTGCTTTCCCACTTCATTTCAAAAGCAGAATTAAAAGGAATTTGTTGCATTAAAACAAAAGATTTACAAATTAATATCCCTGTCAGTGCTTGCACATCACGTAACTTTTCCAGTCTGACAGTGAATGATGACAGTGAGGGCAGATAATTTTTTTTAGGAACCTGCTTTAAAAAAAAATAAAACAAAAAAAACCCCACAAAACCCAGAAAAAAACCCCTTTTGTAATTATAAACCCTGATTATGTAAAGAAGTCAGATATGGGCTTTTTTTGCTTGGATTGTGTAATTCTCTTTTGAGATGGCTTGTTTAGAAGTCCAAGTGCTGAAATGGAGGAATTTCATTTAACATTTAAAATCAAATATCTGCTTCCTTGTTGTGTAGCTCTCTGCTCATAATTTTTAGTTAGCTTATTTAGCTTTATAGCAGCATTCCTGTGTGCTGCATGGGTCTTTGCACCTCATTGCTCCCCCTTCTCATTTTATTATCGTAAAATTCAAAATACTTGACAAGGGAAAGGACTTCAGAGGCTGCAGCACAATCATACTTCCCTGACATCAAAGCGAGGAGAGACTGAGATGAGCCAACTTGACCAACATGAAACAGGACTTTGACATTGTAATGCTCTCGCATCACTCTCTTTTAATCTTCTTTTTTTCCCCCTTCTCTTTTTCTTTTCTAATTTTTTATTTAATATTTAGGACAGTAGAAAGAGGATATCCTAAGCATGCTTACAACCCATAAGTGAGCAGAAGTGTAGAAATCATCTGTAGCCTCACTTTGCTTTGAGAAGAGAATCAAAGGTCCCCAACAATACAGGGGTTACATTGCTGAATATCACATTTATTGCTCAGTGCTCTGATGTTTCCTTGCTGGCTACAAAATATAAAATAAGAAATTGATTTATTATACCAGCTTAACAGTGAATAAGTACTTGTTGATGCTGATAATACACTGGAACCTAAAAACACACAAGCCTTAGGGTATGCCAAATAAGTGCAACTGTTTTTTAAAAGTTGTTTTTAATAATGACAGAAAATTAAAATCCTATTCTTTGGTATCCTAAACCGAACTTCAGTAAGCTAATGACATTATTTCTGAAAAATAGTTCCTTAAATATAAGTTGCAAAATAGTTACTAGAATCATTGTCATTATTGGAACATGTAGTTATTTAGAACCTGGGAAAGAGATGTGCTTGAAATGCAGTTCACGGGAGCCATGCGTTTACACACTCAGGAAAACTCTGCTCATAAACCAGATAAGTGCTTTGTGCAGTACATCTTATAATTTCTCAACTCCTGGAAGATTATCATAAGTTAAGTTTTGTGTTAGCTTGCCTGAGGCCAAGAGCTCTTTCCTAAATTTGGAATTATTTGGTTCATCGTGCTTAAATATATTTGATGTGATTATTCAATAGGTGAACACGCAAAATTGTTTTCTACCCTCAGGGTGATGCTGATAAGCAGTCCATGTACTGTATTTTGAAAGTGTCAAAGTACTAACAGTAAGATCTTGAAATGAAAAGAATAAATAGAATAAAAAAGAAATAATAAGAATAAAAAGAAAAAAAAGAAAAAGGAAAATCAACAGCATAACTGGGTATTTTCCAGTGCTGTATGCAGCATGGCAAGATATTGTGCTGTTGTTCTAAATGGAATGTGAGAAGAGCTGTGAGCTAAAATGAAATAATTGTACCAAAGGGGAAAAAAAATCAGAATTTTAGAATTACTTTAATGTTAGTGGGTTTACTTTGTCATTTAAGAAATATGTTTAATGAAAATATATTTCACTGACACTATGTCTTTCAGCTGAAGTATGTCTTTAGGGACAAAATTATTTTTACTAACATTGGACAGAATGTATTAACAGACATAGTATTACTGGTGTTATAAATATAGTATTGTATTCTGTTTCTCTTATGTTCCTGATTTTTTATTACACATTACTTGATGAATTAAAGAGAATATTCTTTCAAATAGAATATAGTTTTCTGTATATTGAAAAAGAAGTCAAAAGATTCACAGTAAAATATGGATCCTTTAAAATCAGAATTTAAGGAGCCAACATAAGTGAGCTTTGAATGTGCAACCCTTGTATCAATAACGGGATTTTTTTCTTGGCTGTTTTGTCTCTGGGTGCATGAGAACATTTCTCTAGCACTGTTATGATAAGAAATTATTTGTAGAATCATTTAGAGCTAGTGCAGTGAGTAGAGCACACAGTGCGCTTACCTGGCTGAAGTGGTAGGAATGCTTTCTAAAAGTAAAGCATAGCAGAAAAGTAATAGTAGTTATGCTTTTTTTTTTTTTTTCTGACAAACAGCTTTCTTTATCTCACAATCTCCTTATCAGAATGTTTAGTTTATATTATCCTATGCTGTAAAACAGGCACAATGCTGTGCATTTTGACAGGACGAAAAAAGAAGACGACACTAAAAGGGTATAAAATGAAGAAAACAAAATATTTGAATTGTTAGTGATTATGGAAAAGGATATTGCTCCTCCCGTTCTCTCTGATGTTGTCAGGAATAAGCAAGTTCTGCTGTATTTCTGAAATGGGCTGCATAGAGAGAAGACAAGCACATTGATGTATAGACAAGTGGTCACTGATTCGGCTTTACAAAGGACTGAGAGCAGGCAAGGAGGGAATTCTTTTCCTGCAGTAATGCAGCCAAGTCAGTTGTTGCTATGGTCTCAATTGAGGGCCTGGAAGCACTGATGTACATGCGAAATGTTTTCGTATCACAAGCACATTAGCAACTTACTTGATACCAAGCAGAGCAAAAAGAAACCCAGACTGTTCATGCATATCCTTGTTTTCCTCTTTTTTGTACTATAGTAATGTGAGCGTGTTGTTGGCAGCCAATTTGATGTCAGGTCTTTCTGTGATTCTTTCTTAGTGCTCAACAGGGTGCCGATAGACTAAAGCCATCCAGCATGAAGAGCTTTTCCACATCACACTTGCAGAAGTAAACTACTCCTTGCCAAGCAGAGAAAATACCAATAAACATTACATATTCACATTTCCCTTTTGTTGTTTAATAAGGGAAAGATATCCTGGTGATTGCTCAGCCATCAAGCAAGAGAAATTACAACTTCTTTTCTTCTCTTTTTGCTCTTTTGTCAACAGAGAATCTCCTTTCCTCAGCCTTCTGCTGTAAACTATAGAAAGCATAGAGAGAGTCTCAGTAGGAAACATAATGGGAGAATATGAAATTGCCATTCACAAATGAAGTCGCCTCTCCTCTTGGATGTGCAGGGGGTTCTTTGTTAGCCAGAATTTTTTCTCTGATTTTTAGAGGCCTCTTTTTATATTTGTGATATGTCTGCTTTCTCCAAACACTCTACTGTAAGATTCATTAAGGAGAGTTGCATGTGTGCAACCTACATTTCCCTTTTGTCTTTTTAGTAGGGTGTTTATTTGCTGTAACACCCAACTCTTCTGCTGTGTCGGGTGGTGTATGGCACTGGTTTGTCCAGCACCTCCCAAATATAGAGTAGTCTGAGGAGCTGCTTTTGAAATAACCAATTAGTAAAGTGTGTGTATGTAAAAAAAATTATTTGCTTTAAAGTCTCATTTGCTTAATTTCAGTGCTACCATCAACTGCCATCATCTCCTCCTCACTGCATACACTGGAAGTTTTGGTTCAATCTGAGGGAGAATTTTCTCAAGGTTTTTTATTGCTTTGCTTCATTTTCTTTATTTTCTTTCCCCCTCTGCAGATCCTCATGCAAAACAGCTATGGAAATTCCTCCTTCATTAGGCTTGAAATATCTGTACTAATCTTTAAGGCTACCCATATTTTCCAACATGAATTTGGCTTGGTTCCTTACATGACACTAAACCACTACTAAACTACTGTTACTATCTTAATCTTCTTGGTATACCAGTAGTCTTAATAAACCAGCAATAACAGATACCATCAGTGGACATGAATACTAGTATTCCAGCATGATTTTCTATTATTTTTGTTTGTTTGTTTCATTCATAGCAGTGAAGAGTGAGGATTGAAACAGATATGAAACCTTCCCATTATTCTGAGAAGTATTGCTCGTAGCCTTTGTGTTCATTCAGTAATCTCTGTGGTAGGTGCTTACTTCTGTTTCTTACATACATGAACTGAAGTCTTTCATTTAATTGATGACTCCAGCTTAAAATGATCCAATCCTATCAGGCACTTGATTTTTTAACTTGTACTTTGGGGTTAACTTATGTCTTATAGGTAGGAAATTGTAAATGTGAAAAATAAGACAACATTCCAACAGTGCTGTTCATGAATAGTATTCCAGTATTTTACTTAATATCTGCTTCTATGTCCCCTTAAATGGGTGAGTTGGGCATCACCTCCATTGCTGGCAGACCCTTTAAAAAGTAGGACATGCCTTTAGAAGTACTGATGCACTTTTACTTCTGCAGCAAACGTAATGTGTAGGATATAGTATGTATAAAATTTAACATTCTTCTTGTAACACCTGTCACAAAAGTATCTTGGAAATACATAAGAAACACACTGATCGACTAAAGGAGTCACCTAGTGTGCTACAGTTTTTCACTCACTCTAGTTATTTTCTCAATAAATTCTAATAGTAATTTTGGTTAGCAAGCTAATTTAGGAAGAAATCATGCAAATATTACATGCACTAGTTTATATTTAGGGTGCTGCAAAGGATCCTTATGTAGCTCCATATTAGACTACAACCTGATTTCTCTTTTCATTCTGAGATATGAATTTATATGACTGGCTAATCTGGGAAGATCTAGTAAAAGTTTTCTAATATACTGCTTGGCAAAATAATCATGCCGTATTGAATGAATTCATACATTAGCATGACTCACGCACAAGGCTGAGCAGTGGTACTGTTAAGCCAGCCACTTCCAGTAAACAGAATTCTAACTCTCATGTTTATTTTAATTACTGTATTGCATATGCATATTTTCATAATTTTCCAAGAAAACATGAATGCTTGCCCCGCCCCCATCTTTAATTGGCAGATAAGAGTGACACATTCTCAGATGGCGAAAAAACCCCAACTTTCACATGTGGAGTCATATTTTTCTGAAATTACATATCTTTTAGAAAAAAGGTCCCTATATGTAAATAGTATGGAAAGACAATGCTGAAAACCTACCTAGTAGAAAACAGGTAAATCTGTTTGACCAGGAGATCTTGTTAAAATATAGTTGTTTTGTTATAGGTTTGTGCACTTAAAAAATAAAAGATAACTAAAAAAAAAGGAAATATTAGGAGAGAGATGTTTGAGCAAATGACAGCAACATGTTCAGTGTCTCTTAAACTGTCCTGTTGTCTTCAGGAATTAATTTAATTCCTGGTGAAAAATGTGTTTTTCATATCTCTGTATACAAAGGGGATTCAGACTTCAGATGGCGGATTCAAATCTAACTGTCTTTTGAAATACAGAGTTACAGTCAATCTCTTTAGGCTTATTTCTAATACCTTAGAATTTCGATTTAGAAAATTATTTTAGATAATTTGGATTTTTTTTTTTTACTTTTGGCCTTCCTCTTTCCATTGAATTGAGCACAGAAGTTCTCATACATCTTCAAATATCCAGATTTTTTAGTCCATTATCTTTGTACAAGTTGTTATATGTATCTTGTTATCATTGATTCTTACCATCTGCCCTGCCTGAAAGAGAGTTATGGGCCAATACCTGGCAATTCACCAGATACAGACTTGGATTGTAAAGTTATCTTCTGTATAAGTAAGTGTAGCTAAAACGAGGGTGAATAAGGGTGAATTAGGTAATTCTGCTGCTGTTCTGAAAAGCAAGCTTATTAAATGAGACCGTACAGAAATACAGGGCAAGTGGGAATTATTCTGTAAGTTTTTTTAATTTATGTGTAAGGTGATTCTCTCAGCGTAACGCACTTTAGAACAATATTGTGGTGTTTATGACATAATTCCTAACTGATGCGGAAGTGCGAGACAGAACTGAAGTAGGGGAATCTGTAAATTTCAGGGAAGGGAAGTTTTCCTGCTATAAAAATTCATCATTGCGTGGGATTAGAAACTTGCCTTTTAGTCTCCAGTCGGAGAGTTGCTTTCAGTACAGCTGCAGGTAGATGTAATTTGGGTTTTTAAGCCCCATCAAAAACATGGACTTATTTAAACTTGCTTCTTGTTCATTTACCTTTTAACTTAATATCTGGCATCTTGCAGGGTTTCTTGTGTCCAGCTTCACAGCATCATGTCATAACATCATTGGATAATTTAGGCTAGAAGGGACCTCAGGAGGCTGCAAGTCCAAGGCTCCTGGTTAAAACAGGGACAGCTGTAAGGTCAGCCCAGGTTGCTCAGGGATTTAGCCAGTTTGGTCTTGAAAACCGCCAAAGACAGGGACTGCACAACCTCTCTGATGCCTGAATATTTTGTGACCCTGTGAGTTCTGCTATCCTGCCCCGATCCGATACTGAGGAGGGTTCTTAAATGGTACCAAGAGGCCGAGATTAATACTCAAAAGGGATCAGATGCAGTACAATCTTGTGAGCTTTATTTTCTTTAACAACTGATAACAATGCTAGGACAGAGAGGAAAAGAAAGGAAAAGTTAGAATCCCTAAGCAAGAAGACGGTACAGATGCAGCTAATTACCACCAGTACGAATCCAGCGATGTCCGTTTGGATTGGTCTTGGTGCAGGTGATGATGAGGACACGGCCACGGGGTGACAATGATGCTCCAAGCTCCAGGAAGACCAGGGGAGGGCACACGCGGCAACACATACAAGGTCAAGTCCATTGAATGACAAAGCAGCCAAGCACCCCTAGCTCACTGACAACGAAGTGACCGAACACCCCGAGTTCACTGAACAACGAAGAAGCAAGAGGCTCCCCCATTTATCGCCCCAGTCCTCACGTTTTCCCCAAACAGTTCACCCATTTCCAGGAAGGCATTGTCATGCCCAGGCGTTCAGCTTGATAGCCACTGCTTTGGGTGGATGTCAAACAGTTCACCCATTTCCAGGAAGGCATTGTCATGCCCAGGTGTTCAGCTGGATCGGCACGGCTTCAGGTGGATGTCGTGGTTTTTCCATCAGGGACAGTTCATCTCCATGATTGGCAGCTCTTACAAGAGATCAGTGGTTGACAGCTTATGTTGAGCCAAAGCAGTTCGATAATGGTCTCCTACATATCCCTACAGAATAAGTGGGAACACAAGAGAGTCTGAACTTCCTCTGCTGAAGTTAACTCGAGTTACAGTGTCACTTCTAACTGAAAGCTTCACTGCAAGCAAAGACCTTATTTAATTTCTTAAGTAAATTAAGGTTGTATCAGGAATATAGAAGATTAAGAGTCCAGTAAGAACGTATCATTGGGGTATTAGTTTGCAATGTGGCTGTTTCACTTGAAATTAACTCTACCTGAGTTATTTAGATCACTACTGTAGAGAAGTTGTAGCCTGAATGACTAGTCCTGGATGACCTAAAAAGCCAGAGATAGAAGGGAAAACACATTCTCTGATTAGGAGTATGAATTAAGCATCTTAACCAGTGAATTTGCGTACTCCTTCATAGCAGGAACTTGTATGGTGGGTTTTTTTGGTGGATTTTGGCTATCCAACAACTTTCACAACTTCTCTTACCAGCAAAATGAGGAACAATTCAGTAGTTCCTTTTGTGCTGAGAACCGATAACTCTTGTGAAGCATTAGGGCAACAGAGGAAAGGACAGTAACAAGTAGCCTAAGAACTATGCAAGCAAAATGTGTATGCGAAAAGTGGTTTCCATGCTAAATATATTACAGTGATTTAGGATACGCTTATAAACTCATCCTTACAAATTATTTTGTGTATATTATCCTAGCATTTTTTCATGCCAGAAACTCAAAACCACAACAGATTAGAAATGATTTGAACTAGCCAGAGTCACCAGTCCTTAACTCCCAAGTTCCAGAATTCACTTAAGGTGGTTTATGAGAAGCCAGTTGATGCAAACCCTTCCTTGGGTGCGTTGCTGCTGTCACGCCGGTGGGCGAGTTATCTGCTGAGGTAGTTGTCCACACTTCACCTGTCAGGAGCCAATGCTTCTGTATTGCTCTTTCATTTTCAGACATATTAAAAATTTATCACAAATATTTAAACAAGAAAAATGCATTGACTTTTCTGAGAGCAATTTGTTAATTAACATCAAAGAGATGAAATTTGCCTTGTATTGCCTGGTGAGTGGCATTCTTCCATCGTCCTGGTTGCTATGGCAATGAAGGAAACTCGTTTGTTCCGGGTCACTCCTAAATTTGCACATGAAAGCATTAGAGATTACTGCTGTCTAATCAAGTTATATGGAAAAGTTTAAAGGGAGGTACAACGTTTTCCAGCCTGCAACCCTCTACAGAATAAAACACAATAGCTGAGAAAAAGGATTATCTTGTGCTTTTAAAAACATACTAGGAAAGTTCAAAATGACATGAAAGCTTTTTTAGCCAAACATCTTGATATTTTAATGCTATTTCCTAAATGAGGAATGTAGAATCACATTTCTAATAGAGAATTAGTGTATGCATTGCTCAACTCCAGGGCTGGATTCAGCATAATGAATAAGGCATGTGCTGTGCATTCGTTAAACGACTTCACTTCTGAACTCCGGATTCTTCTGTGTCATATCCTTAGTATCACCGCATCACTATTGTAGTGCAAAAAAAAAAAAAAAAAAGTGTAACTCGGAATACGAGTTAAGTTCTCAGAGGCAAAGAAGTTAGGTCTGAGACTGAACTTCTGAACTTCCAATAGGAAGCCTCAGGAGAAGGTCACATCTTGCTGCAGCACACGTGGCTATATCTGGTGTTTGAACGTATTCTGCAACGCTTTAAGAAATACAAGATGCAGACCATCGTAGCAACTACTATTTTTTTGAATAAGCTTGTATTTTCATCTATGTGTTAGGGGTTTTTTTCTCATTTTTTTGCCATTATTATATTTCTTTTTGTTGATTATTAATTTTTTGTCACTTGCAGTTTCCAAATAATAGATCATTCATATGAAATGCTGTTTATATGGAAAAGTCTAGAGCCTTAACAGTATTTATGCAAACAGGTCCTTTACTGAATGGAACATTAAGTTACCTTAATTTTTAATATTTATGATTTAGCAGTACTGTTCAGAGACCGCAACTGAAGAAACATAATGAGTTCTTCAAGTTACCTTTTATATTCAATATAAACAAGCATATAGCATCCTGTATCTTAATTATATATGAGGGTATTCTTGATATAAAATAGCATTGTTGTCATGGAAGCAATCAAGACTCAGCAACAAGGAAACTGTGTTTGATTGACCAAGGCTGTTTTCAACAATACGAAGTGAAAAAAAATCCATTTTAAAGTAACTGCTGAAGAAATATATCTGCTTGAATTATGGGTTATTTTTCAGCGCTAAACTGGAATTTTTCAGTAGTAGAGCAAAGCATAAAGTTTTGTGATGGTCCGAATTAGTACTGTGAAAGCATAGATAGAGACTCTATATACACTTATGTCCTTACTAAAGAGGGATTAACTATAGTAGCGGAACATAGAGGTACACATCCACGGCTGTGGATCTGTGAGGAAGGATCCAATACGAAGGATATCTGAGTTACAAGCATTCATTAATCTGCAACTTTTTATCATCCCATACTGTTGATTTTCTTGATTCTCTTTCTGGCATTTTGTTCTCAGTGTGGAATTTTCACACGCGATTTCCCCCGTAGTATTTTCCTGTGGAACAAAAATTTGCTCATGTTCTATATTAGTCTGTCTGATCTGTTTGTCTGTTCTAGAGCCTGGGTCCAGATACTTGACAATGTTAGAGGAGTACAGTCTAGAAACATGATGGAAAATGTTCGTATGTGTGAGAGTCTGAGATTGATGAAGTTTTTCATGTCTCAGGTGAAATACAAAATTACGACTTAATCACATACTTTGTGGACAATTTGTTATTTTTTTGATCAACTGTGTTCTGCTTTCTATACAAAAGTTTATTGCTCCCTAAGTTCCTAGGTTTTGAGGTATAAGGAGTGCCTGTAACTTTTCTCAAGCAGAAGGAATATAAATTCATCTGGGATTGCATATATAGTCAATATAGTTATCTATTTTCCTTAATTTTGCCTGCTGACAAAATATGCCATTGTAGACAGCTCTACAGCCTAAATGCTGTCCTTCTGCTCTGCGCTGAGGGCTTTCAGAAGGATATTCCTGGTAGTTCTTATCTCTACCCTGCACCACAGAGCAGGGAGGTAGCTGAACATAGCAGCTCTCCATTCCTTTCCAGCTTGTCTAACCATCACTTCAGGATTGTTGAGTTCCAATATAAGGCAAAAAGAGCATTTTACAGCAGCCAATAATAATCTTTTCAGCAAAGTGATTAAACGTGTTTTTAACTGCCTGGTTAGATCAGTGTATTCAGTATCACTACTGACTCTAGCAGAGCCATAGTTAATCCGCAGGTGATAATACTTATATAGAAGGAGATTTCTGACTCATAGTTCTCAAAATCAAACTCAAATTAATAGAAAAGAATCAAAATATGTAAAATGGAAGGTTAGCTATATAATTTTTTCCCTCAAGGTTTACTGATGGTATTTTTCATCTAACAAAAACCCCTAAGTAACACACGTTAACCATTTTTTATATCTCATTTTCTTTTGCAAACAAGGCTGATAAAATACTGGAAAAAAATTCACTAATATTATTTGAATTCAAGAGGGCTTTTCTGTTCTTCACCCTATTGGCTATTTTTAAACTGCTTTGTCTGGTGGAATGACTGTTCTTTGTAAAAACCAGTCCTAACCACTTATAAGCAAAGATATTCACACATGAGTAGGCATATTTTCTGTTCTTCAGCTTAAAAGTGTTTTTTCTACACCAGGAACAAAAGTGATACCATCATTTTAGCTGACCAATTGCACATCATGAATAATGCAGAGTGAAATAAATAACTCATCAGCAACTCTGATGCTGAGATATGTTCTCACCCAGAGTCCACTAATTGTTATCTGATTCATATAGAGTAGCCTGCTTATAAATGTGTTGTGAACAGCAAAAGGAATACATTCTCAACCAACAGTATTTTCAATAATTTTCCCAGTCAGTCATGATTATTCATTTCAATTCAAAATCCAGCTCCTTTTGCTACATCCTACTTTGATCAGAAATGATGGAATTAATTTCTTTCCTTAGCATTTTAAATAGCATCCATTTCCTAATTCAGCTTTACAACAAATCTCTCTGTTGGTTACTTTTTAGGCACACCAGCAAAACAATACTTTATGAAAATGAATTATCAGAAAGACTAGATATAGACTGTGAATGTGGTCCCTTTCTCTGACTTACTGAAGGGTGAAAAAGAGAAAAGCAAGCTACATTCTCTTTAGCCCTCTTCACACCCTTCAACTATACAATTTTACATAATAAGCAACTGGAAATCTTAAGAAAATGTTATGGTTATAACTGATGCATAACCATTGCATTATGTTGTGTTGTCATTTTTATTCCAGAATTGTGATTCTGCACTCAAAATTGAGTATAGAACAGACATATTGATAATTTAATAGGAGATGAAAATAGTATATTTCTCCTAAACCAGATCATGTAAGCAAGAATAGACTGTGAAGTAACGGAACCTGGGAAACTTCCTGAACAAATAGAGAGCAAAAGAGATGGAAAAGTTCCTGGGAAGAGAGGTGGGTTTGGAAATGTAAGGAACAGCAAGCTGACAGCTGAGGACCCGTGCTTTCCTTCAGGTAGCCTTCCACACGTGGCTTTATGAACACTTATATGGGAAAATGAGTGTGGCCTGAACGCCATCTCCTTTTTCTGTCCTTGTGCTATTTTCCACAGCAGCAGGACATGGAGAAGTTTAAGATAGGTGGGGTTAGTCTTTTGGGGATCATTCACAGCACCTAACAATACGAGACTCAGCTGGTGAATCTTCAGAGGATGCTCAAGGATCAGTAGAATGTAGTAGGTTCCTCGAGAGGTCACTCGAGTATCAGGGCTCAGCTCCTCTGAAGCAGGGTGATCAAAATGTATCTCTTTCCACCAAAATTACTTTAAACATTTCAGGCTCCTTTCAACCCTATCCCCCCTCCCCTTTGCCCATTTCTGGAGCAGTTTTCACAGTGTCAGTGTGTACATATAGTCAGAACAAAGAATGAGAGGGTGTGGAGACTTGGTTGCTGTGCTGAACAACACCAGCCTCTGCTGTCCTGTCTTTGCCCCCCTCCAGCCAGAGCAGCCCAGAGTAATTTCATCTTTCCCATACAGACTGTAATGTTCCCCACGCTTATCCTGTTCTGAAAATAAAATGAAGTAAGACAAGTAATGTTTAGAGAGACCTTGGTGGCAAGAGACAGGTAGAAATGTAAGGGTTTCTATTTCTTCATTACTGTTAACAAAGCTGGTAGAGGTTTGAGGCAATGTGAAAGTTCATTCCTAACGGGCAAGTGCTCACATCCCAAGCCTCAGGCTACAGTCAGATATAATTAACATCCTTTGACAGTCTCAGAAGGGAGTACAAAGACCGTTTGAGCTGGGAAGGTTTGAAAAGCCCTGTTTCTGTTGCAGCTGAGATCTTCAAGGCTGAGGCACTTTGCTGAGACAAGTATGGAGAAGTCAGCACTGCTGCTCTCTGAGCTTTTAGCTATTCTGCTGATGATCTGGATACTGGGGACAGTGACTGTGGAATCTTTAGTAGCTTAAAAAAAACCCCAACCCCCTTTCCCTAATTTTTAGTGAAGTACTGTAAGAGTAAAAATATACCATATAAGCATCAAATGCATAAGAACATTCACAATTCTTACTTAAATTAGTTTTGATGCTCTTAAAAGAAAAAAAAAAAAAACAGGCAGAGGAAAAAACCCAGAAACAGCACTGTCTTAGAGCATGAAATCTTTCTGGCGTTGATGGAGCAGTCTGTTTTCCACCCCTCCCAGTATTCATTGTTTGTTCCAGATTCGTTACAGTAATATTGCTTTTTCCACTGCTATATTGTTGTGATGAATGCATGCGTATTTTCTGCAGCCCTGAATTTTGGCTTCAAGGAATTGATTTAGACTGGTATTTTTCACAAATAAGCTATTATAACAACTTCAGAGAGAGAAAATAATTTTAGCTTTCAACATGAATTGGCTGCTGAGATCAGGAGCTGGAAATGTCAGGTATGGCACCTGTAGTTACCCTGGGCTTTCGAGGTCATGTGCAGGCGTGGAAGTGAGAAGAGGCTTGACTTCCAAAGATGCTGCAGTTCCTCAGAGTAGTTAGCATTTCTGGTAATTATGTAAGGTTTATCTCTGGTGTTTATTTTAGGACTGAATTTTAGCTTTTGCAAATATTTAATATTCAATTTAATTGAAAATAAAGCATAACTTAGTTATTTGGTTTCCTCTAAATGAATTTTGTGAGACATACAAACATGTCTGAAATGCTCAGAAAACTGCAATGTTCTCTAGTAGCTGTTTACTTTTTAAACAGTTATTTTCCTAATGAAAATCAGGTGGACTGTCCAGTTTACTAAAGTCTTAACAGAATATAATCACTAATGATTCGCTGATGTTTCTTTTAAGTGTTCTATTATACATCAGGCCAATGAGAATGAAATCAAATGGAAAAAGAAATATAAGGGAGTGCTGTGAAATGACAACTGTTGCTACATGCACACGTACTGCATGTGTTGAATTTACTGTCTACAGATTTCCTGACTTAGGTTACGTAATTCAGTTACTTTGCTTTCCTTGGTTCATTGGTCTGAAAAGTAGAAGTAAAGCATCCAGCTTTGCATAGTGAGAACAAGAATCAGGAGTTGCAAAATAGTGCACTAACTTTTTAATTACTTCTAACGACCACATATACATGCACGTTACAGAGGTATTTTCCATTTTTTTTCTCTCCTCAACTCATTCCTAATGAAAATTACTAAAAGCGCACTTGTGAATGATAATAAAATACAATGTACTGTTAAGAGCTAATCCAGTTAAATCTCCATTAGACCTTGTAATTCTATCTATTTGTCATCCACGCAAAAGCAGATTTTACTGGCGTATCTTTTAAAATGCCTCAGGTTTATTTTGCACTCTTTCTTAGCCCATAGCTTCGGAATAAGGAAAGAAAAATGTTGGTAATGTAGACTGAAATGAAATGTGTTTGTTTCACTCAGCTTTTTTCTGTACTGCGTGGCTCTCAAACTGCTATGTACTTGGCACTAAATCCACATGAGAAAGTAGAGTTATATTGTGAAATGGCAGCAGTTACTGCAGCATGGTTTCAGGACAAACTCACAGCTGTCAGCTTTTGGATCAGTCAAGTGTGGAGTTAGTGCAGGGAAAATGTTTAGCCTCAAGGGGGAGAAAGCCAGCTGCCATGTCCATTAGCACCCTTTGTTGACCATCCAAGAACACCAGCCACATCCAAGGCAGCTTTTTCCCAGCTATCTCTGCTGGAGGAAATTGTTGGAAGATGCCCAGGATGTGGACAGAGAATGGCATGGGTAATAATAAAGGAGAGAGAGAAATGCTTTTAGATACTTAGGTATAGGTTGCTTGATTCTCTAGATAACCTCTAGCAGAGACTTAATTTGCACCTGTCCTTTTAAAATGAAAGGGATTATGGAAGACAACAGAAGCAAAGACAGTTAGCCCTTTGCCTTCCACAGAAAATACAGAAAAAATAGGCCCCTCAAAAGTATAATCAACAAAATGTGCTAATATTTTGAGCCAGCACTTTCAAAATTCTCAATTAATTTTGAGGCTGAGGATATTGGGTGCTCAATCTGAGCACTCCAGCTGCACTTGAATTAACAGAGAGTGTAGATGGTTGGGATCTCCTAAAATGAGATCCCAGCTGTTTCTGGTTGACAAGTCTAAAATTAGTAATCACTTTTGATGAATTTATTTTAAATTAAAAATTAGGTGCTTTCATTCATTATTTGTATTTTAATCATAGCACTTTGGGTCCCAGTCACCAATCAGAACCCCACATTATTCAGTACAGACAAAGAAAAAAAAATTATAGTTAACCTTTAAGAGATCTTAAAGGTTAACTATAAAACTGTGATAACAAACCAAGTGAAGGGCACAAGGATATTATGAGACATGATCTATCAGCATTGTCTTAACATAAACATCAGCTGAAGGAGTAGCAACTTCTTGACTGTTAGTAAAAATAAATATATATAAGAAATAAAAAGAGTAAAGATTTAAGGAATGATTGGAAAGGAAACAAAACAGCAACTCTTTTGGGTTACCCGTCAAGCTATGCACCTCACACCCACTGAGCACACACTGCTGTAGCTGGAAAGGAGAGTTATTTTTATACCTGCAATGGGATAGATATCTTTGTGTATAGTATTTCAATGTGTAGTGATATCATTTGGTTTTATTCTTAAATTATTGTTCCATTTATTTTCGTTGCTGTTCTTCCTGGGACTATAACCAACAGATTAATCACTATTTCAGTGTAGATTAAAGTTGTTGAATTGAATAGTAACATATGATAAGGGGAGACAGAGAAATCACTATTGATGTTCAGATGAATATCACCTGATGAATATTCTCGCCTTTAAGAGTTAAAAGAAGTACTAAGTAGAAAAAGGTTAGAAAAAGTTAGCACTATGACAAAAACTCACACAATAATACAGTGCATTTGTATTTTGTACTAATTTCCTCATAGAATCATAGAAAAAACAGGTTGGAAGAGACCCGCTGGGTCATCGAGTCCAACCATTCTTATCGAACACTAAACCATGCCCCTCAGCACCTCGTCCACCCGTGCTTTAAACACCTCCAGGGAAGGTGAATCAACCTCCTCCCGGGGCAGCCTGTTCTAGTGCCCAATGACCCTTTCCATGAAAAATTTTTTCCTGATGTCCAGCCTAAATCTCCCCCAGTGGAGCTTGTGGCCATTCCCTCTCGTCCTGTCCCCTGTCACTTGGCAGAAGAGGTCAGCACCCTCCTCTCTACAACCTCCTTCCAAGTAGTTATAGAGAGCAATGAGGTCTCCACTCAGCCTCCTCAGATAAGCTTGAGAGAGAGAGCGAGTGTGTTTGTACGTAGATGTATGTTTTCCTGTATTGGGTAGATGGATGAAAATAAAAGATACAAGGAAACACCTGAGTACTTTGTTCTCCTCTTGTATGTGCACTGCTATTATTCCTTCACTAATTCTTATTATAAGACAGAAGCATTGTGTTTCAGTCTGTGAAAAAAAATGCCATTGTTTAAGTAAACAATGTAGAGACTGGAATTTGTTTGAGCCATTACAGAATAATGTATACACAAAGAACAAATCCTTAGCAGGTAGTTTGAGTGCAGTTATGTCAAGTGTCCCTAGCACAGATGGTGCATCCACAGTGCTCTAAGTACACAGTAGATAAAGAGAATTTATGTGCATACTTATTCACGGCAGAAACAGAAACCATATTGACAATGCAGACAAAGAATTTTTGAAGAGTTATTTACTATTTGCTGGAGTAAAGGAATAGTATAAAACCTTCTATAGCATAGTGAATGTATATGCTCACCATTTCTGTCGACATTTTTACATTTTCATTCATTTTTGTTAATGAGACTGAGCCAAAATCCTGAATCTGATCATCATGTTTGGATGAGTCTAGGAAGCAGATGTGGATTTTAGCATTCAGATATATCCTTGCTATCTGACTGGCTGTCTGCTGGTTATTTTTTCTAGTTTTAATCACTTCCTCAAGTACATGACATATTCTTGATCTAGGCCACCAACATGTTTGCATCTTGGCATTAAGCAATATGGAATTATTCCTCTGTGTAGGTGCAGGTGCAATTGAGAATTATCCTGACTGGTGATGGCTTTCTAATTCAAATGAGAGATTCATAGAAGGTTGAATAAATCGACTAATAGCTGAGAATACCCCCCAAAATATCCACGTAAACATCTAACAAGAAATGTTCTCACATGGACCCCAAGAGAGAATTTTTTAAATATGGAAGTTTCTTGTAAAGCTTCATTTAAAATATTATATTTACTTCAGACTTTCTTGTCTTCTGCAGGACCCTCTTGCCCTGAAAACCTTTCTTATCCTCCTACACTCCATATTCAGCTTGCTTTTGATTACAGTTATTTTACCACTGTAAGAATTCTACTTCCAAAAATACATATGAAAGCTTTTATTTCTGTGCTATTCAGCAGAAAATAACCACAGCATGGAGGCCACACTAAATTGTGGATCTTGTTTGCTGCCTACTTGCATTAAACAGTAAAGAGCTAAGGCCACCAAACCATTTCCATGCACCTGTGTGTGTATCTCCTCTGGAGACCTGACATTGAGCTTTCTTTCTCTAATGAGCCCTTCCAATTGATTTACAAAGATTGGTCATCTCCACACTCCAAAACAATATTTTGTCTAATTACTCAAGCAAAACCAGACAATGTCTTTCACAATCACTTCTGGTGAGGAACTTGTGTTATTAAAAAGAAAAGAAGGGAAAAGCAGTTCTGGCTTTAAATTCCTTGCTTTCACAAGCAAGATGGTCAGAATAATTTGAAATAATTTTCTTCTAGATATCAAGCCTTTGCTTGCAGTTATGGGCAGAGAACCCTGAGCCAGTCTTAAAAGGATTCTAGGAATATTTACCAGGACCAGCTGATTTGGTACGTTCCCCAGAATTTTTGGAGGAGACAATAATCTTGATTGTTCTCCATTCATGGACAAGGGGATAATGATTAGATAAAACGCTAAACTGTCAAAGGGGCAGGTTTGTTACTTGATCTTTTTTTCTTTTTTCTCTGGAATTACTATTTCTAGAATTGACAGTAGCTGTTGATTCAAAGAGTGGTGGTGTTACAGAGTTTCTCAGTAGGACTGAAAGGAGACATTCTCCATCCTTGATTTCTAGTTAGTGGTTGTTACTGGCTCAAAATAAACCAAGTGTTAAAAACAGGACAATGTGTCAATAGCAATTGTTTGGGGGGAGGGGGCAGCAGGAGAGTTGGCTCTTCAACCAGCCCTAACATCATATGTATATCTCTGAAACTCTAAGATATCGACGTTTTGCAGCAGTAAAATGAAAGTGGTATTTTTCTCTATGGAATTTACTTTTCAGCAGATTCATAATAATGGATGAAAGTTTTTCCTCAGCATAGATCTTAAGCATCATTGAAGTCCAGTTTTAAGAGTGCAAGTTTGATTTGTGATGTTTATGTCTCTTAGTACGTGAAGAAATTTTGTGAAAGGTCATTTGATTTATTCTGCTTGCATCACTTTGAAATATTCACAGTTAGTCACCTTTGGAACATGTTAAAGACTTCTCCTTGTTCTGCAAATGTTTACCAGCCTTTCCAGAAAGTTTATATACTTATCAGCCTTACTCCAGTTCAGCAACGCTTCCCCAACCCTCACAGTCCTTTCACAAGACGTCTGCTTGTCTGTATTTCACAAATTATTGTAGATGCCATGACAATGCAGAGGGTGTGTTGAATGAGGCTTCTCTGGACTCCACTTTTCTGCATGCTTTCTTCATTGTTTTGATGGACAAAGTCAAATACATGACTTTTTTTTTTTTCCAGAAAGGTCACGTAATCTGATTTCTAGATTTGTGCACAGAGATAGGTCTTTATCTAATTACTCCTGTACAAGAGGATGAATGAATAGTGTATTTTGGCAATCCATTCAGACTGAGTTTAAGGATTTTAGGAAACAAGAATGTACAAATTCACTTGGTAGTTCCTTCCAGTGATTAATTGATGTTAATGTAACTTGTCATTGGATTAGAAAAAGAAGAAGATTCTGACATGACTGTAATAGGAAAATTCTCAGCTTCAGAAATGATAGGTATTATATTGTGTTTAATTTTCCTTTCATTTCTGACTTCAAATTTGCTGATAAACTGAATAGGAATTGGAATAAATTCAAGTATTTAAAGTCTGACAACTATTCTGTTTACGAACAAAGCAAGAGGATGGTTGTGGATTTCTTTTTTGTTATTTTATTTTTGGATTTAGATTTGGGGGTTTTTCATTTTTATTTACTGTAATTGGAGTGATAGAACTGATACTTGGGGGGTGTGTGTATCTTTTTATGAGCTCATAGGAATGTTTTCAGTACAAAGATGCACACAGATACCAACACAGGATGCATATTTAGGAAACTGCAGTTTCCATAAAGACTCCTCTGAGATTTCAAAATCTAAGCAGGGTGTTTCAGGTAATGTTTAGATAATGAACTAAGTCTTTGTATGAGATAAATTGCACTGCCAAAGATGTGGAACTCCAGGTGGAACTACAGTACACATCTTGGAGTATGTAATAAATAAAATAAAAAAGCTTTATTGTGTCATTCGTGATTTGGATAAACACCATCCTGATGTTAGAATTGATTGCCTTAAATTTGATGATGCCTTCCTTACAACTATTAATTTTTCCATTTGAGTAAAAAAATATCATGTATTTTCCCAATTCAAAACTTGTGAGACCGAGCAATTTTGTGGATTTTATTCATCTTCTCATCTTTTAATGATTTTCTTGCTGCTATAGAGAAGATGGTAATATAATGGGCAAAACATTATGGGGAAAGCATATAAAATTTCAAATGGTGATAGAAAACCCCTGAGGAAAAATATTTCCATCACAAAGTGTTCCTTTTTCAAGGGAACTTTGAAGTTTGTCATAGGATTCCACATTCAAAACTCTTTCTGCTTTGTTTCTCTTTTAAATTAATCATTTGAACATTTTGGGGGGCTTCAAATGTTTTCCACGTGATTATTAAGACACTGAAGTACAGAAGACGACTCATGAGGCTACATGTTCGCCCTTATAGCCTTTTTAGATTTTATTTTGACAAACCATCAATTGGAATTTTTAATTCAAACTATTCTCAAATGTTACAGCATTTTTACACAGTATATTATCAAAGTATCAAGTCCTTTGATAAGGGTAATTAAACATGCCAAGTTTGTTTCCATAGCCCTAAGTCTGCAATTGCTTAGTCTTTCGTTATGTTACACGACTGACTTCAGATTACTCTGTTGATTTACAGCAGAGCCAATGGCAAAGCTCCCTTCAGTTGTAAAAGGTGGTATATTTATCATCAGAGTTAATAATAAAGAATTATTTTGGAGTAGATAATAAAACAGTGGAAATTAGAAAGTGCAATCATAGAGCAGTAAATGTCAGTGTTAAATTGATTATTGATGGGAGTTGTCTGGACAGAACAAGAGTTTTGTATGTGCCCTTTATTTGGGAAGAAACAAGAAAAAATACAAAGGGTTTTTCAAATGCTTTTTGCTTTTTAATAACATTTAAAGTGGTATAGGCTTTGTGGATTTTAATGTAGTTTAACCATGGGTTTTGTGAGATTTTACAAACCCACATCTGCCACATAGTGTGTCATGACCTTCATCTCCTAAGAGAACCTGAAAATGCCAACCCAAGGAAATCCTTGCTTTTGCACCATCTCCACTGTTGATGCTGGAAACCTACTGCAAGTTGTAGCCATCCTGCAGACACCTTCTACACCCAGTAAGGATGTTTCACTGTGGGAGAAAAGTCACATTTCAAGTACTCACCCCTGGTAATAAGAATACATCTCTATTTCAAAAAATATTGTGCTTTGAAGCAGAACCCATATGTAATGCCAGTGGGATCATTTTCCCTGCCCTCAAGCTGGCACTGAGTAAGGTGGGTTTCTTCTTTTTCTAGCCAAGGAATAAAGAGGAGATCTCTAATATTCCACTGTCATTTCGGTTTTGCAAAATAATATCTGTATTGTGACAGGTACACTGCTGATTCTTTTTCTTTTCTTTCTTTTGTCTGAGGGTGCTGGGGTTTTTCACTGTTGTGCCCTTGGTTTTGTCATTGGACTATATCTTAGTAGAAATTTCAATTCACAGAGCAAGGTCAGTTTTATTTTAGATTTGTGTAAAAGTTAACAAATTACAAGTATTTTAATAAAGGCAGTAGTGATAGCTCAGGAATAAGGTTTAGACTTAATGCCTGTGCCAGAGAGTGCATTAACTCTAGTCAAAAATAAAAGCATGTGAAATGGCATGCTAGTGACATGAGCTGATTATGATAATGCCTAGTACAAATTTTTGAAAATCAGATACTATAAAAATATACCATTAACTTTATGTTAATAAAATATTTTGCTTGATGCCTTTTAAATTATTCATTTGAAGTAGTCTAAAAATATTAAAGAACTCTTATTATCATTCAATTTACATGATTACTTTAAGTTCACTTTTTTTGGTTTAACGTAAACAGAGTGTAAAATTCCCATCAAGCTTTTTGATATTTAAAATGTATCATTTTTATGCAAAAATTGGAGCCTGTTAGGATGTTAAGGTTGTCATTAGTATAAATATAACTTCAATTTCTGATTCAAAACAATTTTACACATAGAAATGACTGCGTTTGCTGATTTGACTCATTATTCTGCTTTGATTATTCATGTTCTCTTTTGCAAAACACAGTTTAAAAAAAATAAAATCTAAAAAGCTTTATAAATTTTCTTGAAATACGATTATGAGCATTTCTTATAAGTAATGCAGGAATCAAGGTAGCCATGGAAGGAGACATTTGGCTTATTAAATATGTGAGTTGTTATTTTTTTAAATAAGCTAAGCTTCGTATGAACAGTGGCGTTAATCCAAGTACATGTAAAGCACTTTAGGACTCTCCAAAGCAATTAAAGTGAAGCAAATCTCTTTTCTTGAGATGGAAGCCTCTATCTGTCCTTGCAGGGAGGCCGAGTGACCTCTCTGTGTGATCTGCCGGTGGCTGAAATATGGAGAAGTGATACCTGATCCTCCGTTGTCTCCGGTCTTGTGATATGACAGATTCAAACTACTTTCTGACCTTTATGATCGCTGCTGAACCTCAGAAGCAGCAGCAACGTCTAGAGCTTCAGATGATTGTTTTGTTTCCCCTTATCCATTTCTGTTTGGCTGTAAAGCCTGTTTCCTTTGACTTTCCTCTGCAAAAGTATGCTCTCAGCACTTAGTTTTATGGTGATGAGGGGGAATTTTATTCGGTATTTCCTATGGAGAGCTGTGTGCACAAAGGATTGCAAGACTGGGGAGATAAACCTTGGCAGCTGGAATAAGGCCACAAAATGACTGAGCCAGCTTTTCAGTCATTCACAAGGGATATGGCCTGAAATCAAGTCAGCCCTGGATTGCCATCAGCCAGCATATGCGGGGGATTCTCACAGCTGCTGTGCTCAAGCCTTGTTTATTGTAGGAGGTCACAGAAAATAGATGGTTTCATTTCTTATTGCTAAGAGTCATCTCCGTTTTCTGTGCTATAGACTTAATCCACACCAAAGCCACTCTGGCTGAGAAACACTAGACAGTGTTATTTCCCTCTGATTAGCACTTTTTCCCAAATGGTTGTTTAATCTCCATATCTAGGTTAATTTGAAATAACAACTGAGAACAAGGAGGCCTCGAAGAAGGAAGGAAATATATTGTAATGTTTTGCTAAGAAGCGATCCTGAGAAAGTAAAGACATTTGCACGGCTTGTATAATTTGCATAAGTGCCATGCTGTCCTATGCTCTCTCTTTCTAGAGTTACCGTGAAAAATGAGGAAAGTTAATATGATGGGAGTTTTGCAGGTAGCCCTAAGTCTCTAATTTAGGAATGTAGCTTGTGTCATTGACTGTCTGTATACTCCAAGGCAGGAGAGGAAGATGATTTTGAAGCAGTTTGGGGAAGCCTAAGTAAAGCCATCTCTAAGTTTAGGCTCTTTCCTCCTATTTATTGCTGTACAGAGGACCCAGTTGTTAATTTAGATGTTTCTGTTGGGTTTAAGATTAGGTAGCCTAAATGTTCCTCCTTCCCCTTGTCGCAGTATAGCCATGAAGCACAGTTAAAACACCTGGAGCATCTTGACTGATACTCTGGGAAGTTTGTTAGTGAAAGAAAACTTCCTTTGTTTGGCAAAGGTGTTTTCTGCATGAAACGTTATAGTCCAAAGATATCATGAACATGGGTACTTTAATGTAATAATTCATGTCTTTAAAGCTTTTGTTACCTCTGGAGCTTGCAGAGTAAAGAACAAAGCAACAGCAATAAGCACTGCAGATTATCCTGTATACTTTCCATGTAATTACATCGTGTTTCTCTGGTTAAAATGGTAAATGGCTGCTGGGTTTGATGGCAGCCTGTACCTCAAAGGTGTCATCTACTATGACACAGCTTAATTTAGAACTGCAAGATTTAGAGAGAAAGAATTTGCCCTCTGAATTTTCAATACAGAAACTTTAGTAAGGGGATTTTTTTTTCCTAGATACAATTATACAGTCATCCAGGTAAGGAATTGTCAGTCAAATGCTTGATAGAAAATTTAACATAACCAAAGCATTGAGGATTTGAAAAGACTTGTTAGAGGTATAACAGTTAATAATTTTTCACTGTTTGGCATAACTGTGTTCCTGGCTTTCATGAGTTCCATTGCTTCGTATGCTGTGTGGACACCAGTCTGTCACAACAGTGAGGAGGCAAAGTCATGGTTGGTACCCACGGCAGCAATTACTTACACAAAGTTACAGAAAGAAAAAATGTAGCCTAAAACCTCTTCCATGTATTAATTCCTAACAGAAGAGTTAGAAGCAGGTTTATGTAATATATGAGGCTCTGAAACTGATAAAGCCTGTCGGGGATGTTTTCTTCCTTTACCATAGTAAGTCATCTTGTGACTTGTGATCAGGTCATGTAAAACAAACAGGCGATGCGACAAAATGACCATCAATTCCACAGTGTAAAACAAAGCGGTTTTCTTAAATTGCCTTTCACTTAACCTTGTTAAATGTAGTGATATAGAGAAAAAAAGCCTCCATTATTCAGTCTTTTATATAGAATCAGGCTAATTTTTTCTGTAATGAAATTCAGGACTGAGCTATTAGCTGCTACCATAATTGTAGAAATTGCTTGAAATGTGACTGTGCTACTTGTGACCATAAAATCAACTTAGAGATGATTGATTAATAGGTATATAACAGAAGTCTAAGGAATCAGCCAAAGAGGAGTGCTATGACCTACCAGGTATGTGTCAATATAGGTCTTATTTCTCACAAAATGACAGACCTACTCTCAAAATATACACTTCAGGAAAAGATGAGTACAAGTCTTTTGTCTCCTAAATACATCTGTGCTCTTCGTTTACAAATCTCAGGTTTCAGGGAAGGGTGTACCACAAAATTCAATTCTCTCCAAGTTCTTCAGTGTTTGTTGCTGTGCCGTTGTCTGCCTGTGGGACCCCCTGGGTATCTTGTGTTACTAAATTGACTGAGATGAGAATTTGCCCAAATCACTTAACTTTTCTGAGGAACTAATTATGATGGGTCTTCAGGGGTTCCAGGGCAGGTGCAATCTGCAGGGTCAGAAATGCAATGCATAGGTTGATGATAAACCTCTCTTCTCCCAGCAGCCAGAGCAGAGCACTTTCTGGATAGTGGTTACTCTTTCCTCACCAAGAAACAGGGAAACTTGGGAACATTCACAATTCTTACTTGTAATGTTAATTATTTAGTCTGGACCCATCAGCAATTCTAAAAAAAAATTACATCATTACAAAAATAAAAAAACCTTCTGCAAAGGATTTTCCTACGTGTTTCCACATTCCATTTTTATCTTGCATTGTACAGATGTTTTTAGCTGAAAGTAAAAAATGACAAATTTGGCACTTGTGCACTTAGAGCACTGCCTCATACCATCCATGACCTTACTAGCTGGAGACAAAGCAGGATGTTATGCAACAGAAATATTTTTACTTTGTGCATTCATTTCTGGCTTTAGGGGTTTTATTAAATGTTTAGTTTAGCTTCCCTTTTGGCTGTAGTTTCTTTGTTCCTTTGTTCCTTTTTTCTGTTTTTCTTTTGGGCAGCTCTGACAAGACTCAGATGCCAAGGTGTGAAACATTCTGCATTGTTTTGCAGCAGCATTTCTCTTTCTGGGAGGAATTAGAGTTTGTTTCACTGGCAACTATGAAATCACCACTGGGTCTGTCATGTGCTTAAGATGCAGATGGTTTGCATGAGTTGCTTGTTTCAGCTGCATGAAATGTCCCTCTGGACTCTGCTGTGATTCTGAGGAATATATGCACTATCAGTCACATGAAAACAAAATCATGTTTTACTTTTCTGTGACATTAATCCTCACTAGCCATAAGTTTAGTTGTACCGTTCAGATGCTTCTTCAGGTGAGGGAAAAAGATGCACCAGTGGGATGCAATAGTAAGCTATAACAAACCTTTCACAGGCATCATACAGCCTGGTTTAACCTCAGGAGATACCATTGCTGTTAGTCAGGGATGGATGGGAAAGAAAATCCTCACTGAAGTTTATGTCAGGTATCATATCAGGAAGAATTTTGTTTTTTCTTTCCTTCAATGGATTGCCAATACAAAAAGGTTTCAAATAAATATAATAAACAGTTTTCTCTTTTGCAGTAATTTCTAAAAGATATATTTTCTTTTTCAAAAGACTATATGGAAAACAGGCTGTGGTGGTCAAGCTAATTTCCCTTAATCATGTAACCTTTTTTATGCAGTCATGCTTGATGCAAAAGCCAGAGGCAATGCTGCAGCTTGTTGTTGATGGTTTGTCACTCATCTAGTTTCCCCAGCACCATTTATGTATATGCAAATACAAATTCTTGTCATGCCACTAGATATTTTAAATGTCAAAAAACTCTTGTTAACCTGTAGAAGAGTAAAGGCTTACAACGCTTGCGTGTGCATCATGGTTCAGAAAGATCAGCTGAAATTATAGTAATATTTCACATAGGAAGTACATTGAGGAGGAGAGGTTATTGTCTTTATGAATTTAAGGCTCATCAAAGCTGTTCAGTCATCACATCTCAAGTTTAATATCTAATTATTGTTAACCTAAGACACCAGAACATTATGGTTGGAGTCAACAGGGCAGTTTTTTCAAGAAGTCTGTTCATCATTTAGATATTGAAAGAAATGGTCACACTTCTAAATATTCTTATTATGTGACATATTGACTGCTTTTAAATGTCTGTGTAGAAATGGCAGGAGGGGAACTCCTGAGTGCTGAAGTCTTCTGAAAATCTCTCATTTACTCTCTTATCAAACTTTGAAAAAATTCCCAGATATATGATTTTGTTATTCATATTAATTATTTAGCTGGCTCATGACAAAGTAATTGATTATTAAGGATCTCATTAAAAAAGAGCATCTAATTTGACATGGTCTGAACAGTAGGACAGAAGGCTAGACTGGTCAGCCTTTTGGTAAATAAGTTGGTAAAGAAACTACAAACATATCTGAGGTGGACAGCACTTTGATATGTCAATCTCAAGCTGGAGATGAGATGCAGAAGTCCACCAGTAGAGCTGTTGGCATGAAAAAGCAGCAGCTTTGAGGTGAAAAACTGGAAGGCAGCACTATTGTAATAGCTGGCTTTCCTACCTTAAAGAAGTTACTTTCATCATGTGGCACAACACTCAAATTGTAAATCTGAGAGTAACGTTTGCTCCTCACACTTCTCACATTTACAAGACTCAGCCTGGTACTTTCAGCATCGCACATCAGCTGTCTGTATCAGAAAGAAAACTGTGGCCAGTTGTCAGACTCCTGTGATGTTCTGGTGAAAGGATATGAAACCATAGGCTGTAGCAAATTACAAGATATGAATGTTACATCTTCCTCTTTCCTCTTTCACTACTTGAAAGACAAAGCTACAAACTGAATAGAAAGAGCAGCTGCATTTTGTTGTTAAGTAAAAAATTCTGACTTGAACTCTTTAGTTTGTGAAAGAGGCATGGAGTGTAGAAGTCACTTTGAAGTGTTAAGATTTGTCTTCCTGGGGAGTAACTATATGTAAAGGCAGAGCTGCGATATTGGCTTGCTGAGTGCCGCACCACCTGCTCTCCGTGTAAGTGACCTTGGGATTGTAACACAGTCACACAGCAGTAGTCTGACGCTTCAGGTCTGAAACTGTTTGCTGATGGCAGTTTTGTTTTATTTGTGTGGAAATTGCTCAGCTCTGACATTTACAGCGTGATTGTTGCTCTGCTCAGATCCTCTTTTGATCTATTGATCTATGCTTTCTTCTCTACTGACAGTGTTCTGTACTCATTTGTAAATCCTTGAAATTAGCAAAACTTATTACCATAATAATTCGGTATAAACTGGACTTTTGCAAATTGCCGGAAGGTCATGATGACAGTTGGTAAAAATGTGACCCAAACCCCAATCTTAGCGGCATTCTTCCGAAAGCAGAAGTACCCTGTATACGAGCTTACAGTATGGGCTCACATTCTGAATTTGTGTTTTCCTCTTTCATTAGCAGGATTGGAAAAGTAGCCAGGTTTGGAAAGGAGCTGTCTAGCTCAGTCCTGGAGAATGCAGCTTGGGATTCCATCCACACTTTTCTGGGTGTGAAATACAAGAGGCTGAAACTATCCCGCAATAGCTGTTTCTAGCTGATAAGAGTCCTCTGTGCTGTATTCCCATCAAACTCAGCACAGGCACCTCTGTCCTGAGGAAGAATCCTTGTACTTGTCTCTTCCACACCAGACATAAACATAGAAGCAGGTCATGTAGAAATAAACCAGCAGTTTCCACATCTACAATAGTTATACTATTAAATAAAACAGTGAATTGAAAATAATTTTAATTGATATGATATTTGATTAATAATTGCTTGAAAAAAGTTGTGTCAAATGCAGACCAAGTTGGCAGACTAAAATTTTCTGATGTGACCACTTGAAACATTTAGTGGCAATTTAAAATTGTTTTGCAAGCTATAGCTTGTGCGTCAGTTGTTATGTGTCAGTATTACTATTCATAATAACAGATCTATTTTTTCATTTTTGCCAAGAGTAGAACCAGAAAAGCACTCAACAGCGAGGAATTTATTTCCATACTAACCGACATACATTATCCTTTCACTTCATTTCCAAAAGTAAAATTTCTCAGTCATAAGAGATCAGTCTGTTGGACTTATAAAACCTGCGCTGGTCATGACAATAACGCACTGTGCGATACACAATCAAATATTTTGCTGTGAGTTTCACTATCAAAGAGAGATTTGATTCATTTGTAAAGTTTCAGACCTAAGACACTACTAATGTTCTCTTAAAAAAAAAAAAAAAATAAGAAATCCTGTTTGAAATACAACCTGGATTTCTTCAAACAATGTGGAGGGTTAAGATGGTGGGAAAAATGAGAAGTTTTACAGGAACTGTTTACTTATTAACTAAGGCACATAGCCTGACTCGTGTACTCTGGAAATGGATCAGACGTACTGGCAAAAGATCAAGGATCATATAGAAGCTTAAATTGATTTACCACTTTTATAAAGGATTCTGTCTGATAACTCTTAAGGAGTAGTCATTGATTGCTGCCATACAGGAAAAGAAGAGCCACGCCCCATGAAGGACAAATTAACAGTAACATGCAGAAAATATTGGAATCCATGTTGGATGCCAAGAAGTAAGAATAACAAAACAGCATGACTGCATGGATAAGAATTTCTTATTGCTCTTTAAATAACACTTCTGGAGCAATTTGGGACTGAGTTAGTTGCGCTACCTTCAAATACTCGAAATTGTTAAGGTTTTTGTGTTGTCAATTAAACACACCTGGATTTTAAGGATAGAATGTAGAGATGAAGAGAAGAATAATTCAAGAATTCATGTACAGAACGAAGAAAAACAAATAGAAAACTAGCGCTGAAGAGAGAAAAACTTGCAAGAATTAGATTGAAAATGAACTTTAACATTCGCAGTTTTGCCTAGGAACTTACCCTTACTTCCAGCTGGTGTTTTTATTAAAGGCTTTGCACAGTACAAAACATTGAGAAAACTTGCAGTGTATTTTCCCACTGTTTGTTCTTCCCAGTTTACTAGTTCAGTCATAAACAGAAAAGGATGCATAAAATTTCCTCATACTTTAGATATACTCAGAAGATGATTGGCAAAATTCTCAAATAATTTCCATTGTTCACCCACACTTTCAGAGGATCAATAAAACTAGGGAAATAAAAATATCTAGTGGCTACTATAACTCATAATAAAAAGGCTTTTGTGACTCTCAGTGACTTATTCATTGCATCAGTGACTGTCAAGTGTCAGGTGTGCAACAATTTCTTTCTCAGACTATTATATCGGCAGTCAACAGATGGTGCTTGTGGAAGGATTTTATGGTTTGAAGATGAGGCAAAACACAAGTGAGGACGTTCCCAATCTGGCTTGACAAATGCCATTCTATCTAAAAAATCAAGTCCAGGATGAGTCTCACCTGGTGCACCTTGTCCTGGGGCAATCTCAGGGATGCCAGCTGTTTGCATATCTGTAAGATCACAAATTTCTCTGTTGCATTTTCACAGAATCACAAAATGATGGAGATTGGGAGGGGCCTCCAGTTCAGCCCCCCACTCCTGAAGGAGGTTCACCTACAACAGGTTGCAAGGAATGTGCCCAGGTGGATTTTGAATATCTCCAGAGAAGGAGACTTCACAACCTCCCTGGGCAACCTGTTCCAGTGCTCTGTAAATAAGCTTCAACTCCTGTCAAGATGGAACTTCTCCAGTTTGTACCCATTGCCCCTTGTCCTATTGCTGGGCACCACTCAATGGAGTCTGGCTCCATCCTCTTGGCACCTGCTCCTCAGATTTTTATACACATTGATAGGTTCCCCTCTCAGTCTTCTCTTTTCCAGGCTAAACAGATCAGCATGTGCATCATAGTTCAGAAAAATCAGCTGAAATTATAGTAATATATTACATAGAAAGAACCAAGTGCATTGAGGATGACTAGCATGCTTCTGTACATAATCAATCGTGAATGAACTGGATGGATTTCACGAGTGATAGATGTTATTCATCCCTTCGGACAATCCAAGTTATCCATCTTTATTGTCTTAGATACTTGTGCATTAGCTGTAATACTATTGTGTCTGCAGCCCATTCTGCTCTCAGAGAGATACGTGTTTTGTTTGGATGTAAAATATTCTAAGAGATATTTTCATCGCTTTAGAGTGAATGTGGTGGTTCCATCCCATGCTGGAGAAGGAAGGCATTTTATAAATAAAAATAGAAGATGTAGCTGTCATTTGAATAGGTTCTTAGATAAAAAGAGATTTTTTAATTATATTTTGTGTTAGCTACAAAATACATCCTCTGCCCTCAGTGTTGAAGTTCATCTGCATATGGTATTGTTATTTCCTTCAGAGAAGATTCTCATCCTTCCAGGAAGAATATGTATTAATTTTTAAAGTCATATTTACAAGTAACCTACATAAGACCTGCTGATGTCTTGAATTTTCATAAAGCATTCTCCTATGAATTACAGATTCATAAAATGTCTAAGTAATTTTAGCCTGAGTATTTGAACGTATTGTGGCTACTCCTGGTGCAATGCAGTTTCCATTACAAGTAAGGTTCTGCTTGAAAGCCCTGTCCCTCAGATCCCTGAATGCAGTAAACAGGATATTGTCTCCATCTGAAAGACATTCAACTTCAAAACAAAACGGATGATAGAGGCCTGCTTGGTTTTCCTTTTTTGCTTTCCTTTCTTTTTAAGTGTGATAAAATTTCTTATGGTTTACTCTTCATTCACTCCTACTGCTTTTTAGTATTTTAAATTCTATAAGGTTCCTAAAAACACTAGATTGCAAAATATGCCAAACTTATAGCTGAATAGAGTAAGCAGAAGTCTCTACTTGAATGTATAACTGAATATATACTGCTAAAACAGCAGCAGTCAGATGACTGTAATAGCCAGAAATTACTTGTGCTGTTACAGTTCATAAAGTCCTGGTCATCTGATGAAAAAACCTTCATCATGAACTCAATACAAGTAGAAACTAAGCTATTTCACCTTACTAGTCTTTTAAATGCACTTTAAAGAAGCATCTGCTTCTTTAACTGTCTTATAACTGGTATCAGAGTTGAATAACCATGTTCATGTATGTTTAGTTTCTGCTCAGTGTATTCACTCTATACATTTGAATGTGGTATATATACATAATAAGTAAACTGTTTATCATTTATATTCCTTTTGAACTTTTGAGGGGTTTGTTTTTAAAGTCTTTTATAATTTTGAAACACATACTTAAAGTGTGTTGAGAAAGAATTTACATAATATTAACACAGTTACTTCAGTTGCATATGCTATTGTCATCTACCTACATGCAAGCTAATTTGCAAGAGTAGTTTAATCGATAATTAACTTATCTAGACAGACATACTTAAGCTGTATGTATGTCATACAAACTAAAGTCTTTTCATCATTGCAGTTCACGGGGAACTGAATGTGTAAATATTTTGTCTGATTCAGATGGCCCAGTTTTTCACATGTGAAGATTCATTAGAAACCTCATGAAATCCATAGAATGTCACAAATGAATTTTCCTGTTGTAAAAATTACTGATCCAAATCAGAATCTCAGGTATTTATCCTTAATAAAGGGACAATTCAAAATTTTTTAACTTAATGAATTTTTTAACTTTGAAAGAGGCAGGTGAATACCTTGATGAGGAAAAGCATAGAAGCTATCCACTGTCTTCATATTTAGTTTACACGCTCTCTTTCTTAAGATGAAGTATTCTTCTCTGTTAAGAAAAAAGATCATTTTTCTAAAAAGAAATGTAGGAAAGAGAAAAGGGACAAAGAACCCAGCTATTATTACATAGGTAGCTAGAGAGAAAGGATCAAATTCCTACAGGTTCCAGAGTTTTTATTAAATCTGTTAGTGTCTTCTATATTTAGAGAAGACATTTATTTATGTATAATAAATATCATATCAAATTTAAGATGTGTTATCATTATATTTATTATATATATAATCAGTGATCAGATAAAAATTGTTGTAGCCCTTATGCCAAACCTATATGCATTATTCCCCCTATTACAGTTATACTGATATTCTGCATTGTGAGAGAAGCACAGTAGGAACTTTCATATTATTAAAAAAAGAAACTATCAAATTTATAGAACAATTATTTACTGCAGTTGCTGTAATTTTCCAGAATCTTTTTCTTTGTGTGTAGATACTTTCTTATAGGTACATTAATAAAGAATAAACCTAAACAAGATAAGAAGAGAAAGTTGGAAGGCTTCTCAGTAATTTTTCTTCCCCACAGCTTGAAATATAAAATAATTTTGTTTCCTTTTCCCAGTTTTTGCTGTTGCCCAGCCAACACCTGAGGGATCACGAACAAACCTGGGAGCAAGTAATTAAAATTCAAAGCATCACCATTCAGATACTTTTTACACTTTCTTTTGCTTCCAACTAGCAAGGAATTTTCCAGACAAGCTTTTAATTAACAGGTGAGTTTAATTGATATGTGAGTTTTCTATAAATGGAAAGCGTGCCAATGAGAAGTATAGGAGGATTCTTTCATGCTCATGACCATTAGTTTATTTGCATATTGATGTTTCTGTTGAATCAATTTTCTTTAGGGAATGAATAAAATGGAAAATATAAATATTGGAAAGAGCTGTGGATGTGTTAACTAGAATGATGGGCAGCTTTCGTAGCACTCCCTAACATGAAGCTCTTCTTCAACTATACTTAATAGATACTAGCCTGCTGATCACAAAATAAGTGTGATGGGAACTCACAGCCACCACATGCAATCTTTTGTGCTTAAATAAACTTTACATGATTTTATTAGGTTGTGACTAACTCTGCCTGACTTTGCCATCTAAAATTCAAGCGTCAACTGGAATTGTATTCCAGTGAGGGGACAGTCAGAAGTGTTGTTGAACCCACCTTAAGATGAGAAGAGTCCCTTTCCGCAGGGGGCTGAAAGCCTGGCTTCACGATGCCTTAATTTCTACAACAGAAATTAATTCCCTTACGTTTAACATGAATTTTACTTTCTGCAGTTTAAGATTGTTGGGTTCTTTGGGGGAGGGGTTGGTTTTTGGTTTGTGGTTATTTGGGTTTTTTGTTGGTTTACCAGGAGTATGGAACTTCAAGTGTGGGTTGGGGTTTGGAACAGTTTTTAAATGGTTGATTTCTGAAAGGCAGACCAAAATATTGTGAAATCTGATAATTTACTGTTTGTTATAAAGGTGTTTTAGGGCTTAGAGAAGCTTCCAGCCAAAGAGTTTCTTGTGATTAATACAACAGTAGGACAAAACACACATTTGCTCATGAAAAGATTTATTTTCTCCTCCACCACTACCAGTCTAGCTCTGTATGAGGTTGCTAGGACATCTGGGGAGAAAACAATAGCATAGGGTAGTTAACGTCGTCTTGACACTGACTTCCATATTTTCATCCTACTGCCCCTCTTTTTGAGCAATTGTTGCCACATTTATTCAATTCAGTATGCTTACATGTTTAATAAGCAAGTGAGTTCTACCTTGAGCAAGAGTGACATAATTGGGCATTTAATATAAAATTGCCTTTTAATTGGATTGTGCGAATTCCTACAAGAATATTTATAAAATCTTACATTCATATGAAGATGTCCTGCTTTTCTCTCAGAGTATTTGATCTGTCTTTGTGAAATATGATCTTTCAAGGAAGAAAAATGTGGAGATTGGTGTTGTTTTTTTTAAAAAATATGCTTTTCAATAAGATACATTTCTCATAATAAACATTAAAATAACTTCAGCCTTTCAAATAATTTTTAGAATTTCTCACGTTACAAAGAACAAAGGATATAGATAAGTACAGCATTTATTGTATTTGTAAAGAAAGACCAAGCAGTTTTCTGCCACAGAAAATACCAGGCATACCTTTTAGGGAAAATGCCAAGCTACCTTTCCAAATGGATGGGTGTCCCTTACAGATTTAATCACCCATTTCTACAGAGGCACTGAACATGAATAGCTTTTCTTGTGGGCTTGCTGATGTGGTGGAAATGCGAGACAACTTTTCTCTGTGTATGTTAATCAGTAGAGGGCAATGTCTCATTTGGAGCCTACTTATGCTCTCCTGGTTCCGTATCGTGGTCCCCTGGCTGTAGGGCAGGCTTTGTGTTCCTTGTACTTCACGTTCTGTGTCTTTGCTGGTGATGTTTGACAGTGAGGCGGGGGTGGTGTTTCTTTTAGGTATCTTTTTTTTTAGTGTACAGATCTATCTGCTGATTACTTGGAGTAAGCAAAGGTGACAATTTTGTTAATTTCCATTTAAGACCTCTGAAATGTAGGTTTAGAATGTCACTTTTCTGTCTTGATGGCTTTCTTTTGTGTGGTAACAGTGACATTTATTTTGTCCTGTTCATCATTTATAACATGCTGCTCAAGGAGATTTATTTATTTATTTATTTATTTTTAGAAGGAAAAAAAAAGTAGGAGGGGAACGGCTGTGCAATGCAATGTGCTGATGCTACTTAACTTCATTTCTCAACATAAGAGAACCTGCCTGCTTCAGGAAAAGAACAACTCATTCATTTAGTCCCTCATTTCCATGAACTCTGTCGTCCAAACATAGCTGCTTGTCACATGGGCTTGCCTTTATACCTTTGCAATCTATCATGACCATGTTAGAGAGAGGGAAGTTCTAGCTAGAGAAGTATTTTATTCTCCAGCTCCTAGGGCCTACTAAAACAATCTCCACCTTTTTCATTTTCTAAGTGTATTTATGTCTTTAGAATGAAACTTGAGAAATGATCCCTACAACAAAGCTGTATGTATATAATTAGTGCTACATTCAATTACGTAAACTTAAAAATTTGAGATTTAGATACAACTACACAGATAATTACCAAAACGCTTGTCTTCATGCGCTGACCAGCTAGGGAACTTGCCTCTTCTTTCTTCTAAAACAGATGGTGCTTTCAGCATACTGTAAGGTCACCAAATTCAAGCTGTTGCAAACCAAAAACCAATTCCAAAGTTTTGTAGCTCTCACAGAGCTGGCTCTGCCAAAGAGCCCACTCTGTTATAATGTGGAGGAACGGGTGTACTAGGCACACCAGTGGCAGAATGTCACTGAGCATCCAGGAGGCTGATCTAAGTCACTCTTTGGGACTCATCCAAGGATCAGAGAGTAAAGGCTTTAAGCCACCTTTAACTTCACAGGAGCTGAATTGGGCATCATAATACTAACCTAAAGAGCTGGCTCAAAGCTTTATGAAATTGTAGAATATGTGAAAGCAAGCTGTGAAGACTTAATCCAGATAATATCACAGTGGTATAACGATGGGCTGGGACAGCAACTGGGAGATTTGGCAGGGGCTATATTGCAAAATGGCCAACATTTCCATCTTCAGGATTATTATTTCTCTGTTAAAATAAAAGATAGGTCGTTAAAACAAATATTTTCAAAGTATTCTACTGTATCACTGAACAGCAAGCACTGCTGTACACTGAGAAACAAATTAATGAATCAAACAGCAGCACTATCCAGAGGGGCTCGTTTAAAAGCAAATGCATGACAGAGCTGGAAACCAGCTGAAGTGCAAATGAGCCAATGTGATGAAATCTGTAATGTTTGATTCATTAATTTGTCTCTCATACTACAGCAGTGATCATTGTTCAGTGTTTGCACTAATGAAAGACCCTTAAAGACAAGGATTTCCAACTTCCTAGATGAGCTTTACTTTAACAGGGAAGTTCTGTCACAAAACGTTATGATCATGTGAGATTCTTGCAGCATCTGTACTAATTAGTTTCATAAAAAAAGTAATATTTAATGTATGTTTTAGTTTTCCTATGATGCAGGCTAGCAGATGGAAAGAAGGAGAGCCAGCATCATATGATCCACCAGCTTTCCAAAGGCCACCAGCAGCTAATACGTTATAGTTAAGAAGAGAAAAATACTGGAAAAAAATAAAATCTTGGCTATGAGATGAAATTGAAAAGCCTCTCCCCCAACCTTTAGATAAAATTACTTTCCAGAAGATTGCCATCCTCTGTAAAAACACAATTTAATGCCCAAAAGGAGTCGGGGAGGTAAGCTTTGCTTACCTCTTATAGAAGTTAAACTATTTAAGGCCAGTTTTGATAGATATGTATATTCAATCTTGTATAGCAATGGTATCAGCCTCTATTTGTCGGCTCCTTAACTCTCAGCCTATAATTTTCTGATCTCAGTTATTTGCTTGACTATAAGAGAGGACAGAAAAGTATGATCAAATTAAATGGCCATTGCAAAGCATATCAGAAAAAGCAGTGATTTGGGCTCCGGTGACAGGAGAATATTGTATCTGAGTCAGTCTCAGCATTTACAGTCATAAATACAGAAACTTGTATAGGTTTGATTTTGTTAGGATGTGTCAATATGATGATGGCTTTAATTATTACAGATCTCCACATGCCATTTTTGAGAGATGGGTGGCAATAGCCTCACAGTGTACCAGAAAAAAAAAGACAGAAGTCATTTGTTGCTTATCAGCATCACAAAATAAAAAATTGGCTTGGTTAGGATTCACATTTTTTAGATTCTTGTTCCAAATCCAAACAACATGCACTAGGCCAATCTGTCTATTTATTTCCATTCTGTATTTACAGCGGGGTGACATTTAGGCAAGTACAGTGCTAATTGCCTTGCAGGTACTTCTAGGTATTGACATCTACAATTAATCACAAAGCTGGTACACTCTTGATTTAAACATAACAGTTTTTATCATGTCACCACAGAAATGTGGTTTATTTACCAGATTCCAAATCCATTTTATTCTGATAGGACAGTTTCTATTCTCTTGGCTTTTTCTGAGATTGCAAACTAAGATGTCAAATATTGCCTGCTACAAAATAGCTAGGTCTTCAGGGCAACTAGAGGAGGTTGTAATGTCATTAGTAATGACCTATAAAGGGCATTTTCTGTGGAAATGGCTGTCTAAAATGAAATAATAGAAAATACAGCCCTGCTCTAAACAGAATTTTGTGTACATGGCATGTTGTATACAAAACCAAAACAACATTCACTTTTTCAGTTACTACCAAAATCACTTGAAAAAAAGGAGATTGAAATAGATTTTTAGAAGTGTATGAATCATGATCAAGATTTTCTCAGTGAAACATTCCTTGAGTCTACTGTCCTTAGATGCCCTTAGATGTGGAGCAAGCTGCCAGGATGAAACTTTGGAATACCAACCAACAAAAATAAACCCAAGTGCAAAGAAATTAGAAATAAAAATCCACAAAAATTTAATTTCTGTTTTCATCTAGCGCTGAAAATGTGTTGGAATTCGATTTTTCACTTAAGTTTTTTTTTTTTTTCTGTGCATAGTTTGTTGTACGGTAGCTACTTGGTTTTCTACTTCCCCAGTATCATTTAAACTCCTGTTCTTCCTACCATCCTATATTACTGTAGATTAATAGTGGTATTTATGTTCTCTGGATTAAAATTTATTTTGAAGTTTCTATGAAGAAAACGGGTGATTTTTAGTCCATTAATAATGAGTTCTGTTCTGGTAAAGCCAGTGGCAAAAAATCCTCCTTGCGTCAGTCACTGCCAACCAAGACCAAAGAATGCAGCAATGCATTTTGCATAAAGCCATAGCTTTACCTGCCTGTTTTCCTTTAATCTGGTTAAAAATACTTTTAATGGGTGTTTTCAAATTCAGCAAAACAGCATTTCTTGCAATAGCAGTATCTTCTATGCTAGACTAGCATGACATTTGTTTACCTATTCTATGTCCCTCTTTTTTCTCCTCGTTGCCTCCTATTTTCTGTGATTAGAAATACAATAGCAATTGGGCTTTCCACCTAGGGCACAATGATTTATGTGGCTTCTTTCTGAAAAGGAAATCATGTATTCTGTTGGTAGGCATGGAACCAGGGTGATAAAGAGTTGGGCAAAGTAGCTGTTGTGTCTTCCAGCCCACAAGAAAACTGCAGGTGTGCTGCTAGAGATACCCAGTGGGGCAGAACACAGGATGGAGGGTTGAAGAAGCAAGTGCAGGAGAGGAATAGCAGAGCTCGCTGAAGACTGCCAGCTGCTGTGGTGTTGGAGTTTGCATTCTCTTTTAATCACTAAACAGGTTACCAGGGCAATACCAGGGAGGCAGAGTAAGTTGATCTTGTGCTTAGTATTATTTTTTGGTCTCTCTTATTTTGTATTTTTTTTTATATTATTTATTTCTGTGTATTAGATCTTTTCTGGTCTTTGAAGTTCTACCTAGCATGATGCTTTTTTCTTCAAAAACAGTTTCTGTTTATCTGGAGATTCACAGCTTTGTTGTGGCTCTTATGTTGATGAAGCATTTTCTCATGGTTATGTTTATTTCCATTCACAAACCATTGTGGGTCTATTGCTTCACTTCTGAATGTCATTCTTTTTCATAACAGCCTCTTTTCACCTCCTTTTTTAGCATGTCCAATCCTTTACATCAGTCTTTCGGATGGTTTAATTCCTCAGTTCTTCAACCGATGATATCAGACCTGTTTATGTTGTTAGGCACAACTGGAGAATTATAACTTGTACGCACTGTTCCGCTTCATGCACATGTTTATTAGTAAGCTAGTAATATTGTAAGAAGTTGCAGTAGCCATTGCCTAATGCAGTGTACAAAAATTGTGATATAGTAGTTCAGAAATGTATTATCTCAAAACAAGGTTGTGCTTATGAACTTTTATGCTACTCAAGTTACAGCAGGTGGTTTTAGCTGGTTAAAGAAAACTTTGAAAACTTTCTTTTTTAGGTTATTTTAAGATATCATAGAAGCTTTACAAATCAAAAGGTGCTGTTGCTAAACAACTGAACTAAATACTTCACAAGCCACTGGAGATTTTATTTCAGCGTTTTCCAAAGTGTTTCTGTTGAACACAGAATGTTACGCCTTTCTCTTTACTCACTTTCTATTTTAATGTTATGTAAAGTAGCTTTCAAAAGTGACAGTCACTGCTCCTAGTCCACAGTCTATATCCGAGAAAGTTTCTAGTTTTTCCCTTAAGTGTTTTGGAAATAGCTTTGTACTTTAAGTAGAGGCAAGAGAAAACAAAGAAGCTTTAGATAATAGAAGAGATTTTAAATGAATAACATTTGCAGCTTTTTAAAACTATTTCCAAGGTCACTGCTCTGTATGTTTAAGATCTTGAAAGAGCAAGCTTCAGCATGGTTTGAAGGCTCTGATGTGGTCTGAGGAATTCCCTGGTTACCATACGGCACTGCAGATGTGGTCAGTCAGAGGAGTGCAGTGCTGAGATTTCTGAGCTGACTGAGTGGGTGTCAGTGAGCACACGGGAGAGGGTGGGACTCCTGGCAGGGCTACAGCTGCCTGTGCGAGTGCCACTGTGCCCTGACTTCAGTATAAAAGAGATTCTGTAAGCTAAAGCTGTGGCACAGGGGCCCCAATGGCAGAGCGATATATTAATTTTATCCTTACCAGCCTTTTAAAGGATCCTGCTCTAAACAGACTAACAAGTGAATGACAGAAAGGTTGACTGGATAGTTTGCTTGGAGAGTAAAGGGAACTGGAACAAACTTTAAATTAAACAGATTTTTTTGATTGGAGCTGATGTGTAAAAGATGATGATGAATAACATTTAAACTCTGCTGTTATCATGGCCTCGTTCTCCATATCCTTAGCCGTTCCTTGACAAGAATTAAAAATCCGCACCCTGAGGACAGCCCAGCACTAGTACAGGCTGCCCAGAGAGGTTGTAGAGTTTCTATCCTTGAGATTTTCAAGTCCAGAACAACCTCAGTGTTAAGTTCGTGGTTGGGACAGATGGCTTCCCAAGATCCCATCCAACCTCAGTTGTTGTCATCTTCTCTGACTATAAACCCCATACATTGATCATGCTGCCTTTTCCAGTCGTGAACTGATCAGAAATAATAATTCCACTTAACTTCCAGCACTTTTCCATGAACAAATCTCTAAGTATCTCTCAGAAGAGATAAAGGTGATTTGGGGGATAACTGGGACAGAGTGAGCTGAAGCAACTTGTTAAAGGTTACCCAGCTGGACAATTCTAGAGTTAGCAATAGCCGACAAATCTGCTTTAAAGTTCTCTTCCCTTTACACGTTGCTCATTCTTGCATAATTGTAGAGATGCATGCGCTGGCTGAAGCATGTAGCTGAGCCACGTGGTGTGTACTAGAGAGCTAAGGGGAGTGCAGCTGCAGAACCACCGTTCTGTGTCTGTGTTCACGCATCCTGCTTCTCAGCAGGGCTAATCACTTTGGAGGCAGCATCAGGCTGACACAGGCAGACTGGTGCTGGATCTAGGACTGGTTGACTTGATCTGGGGTAACATGGGTCCACAGCATCGTACTCTGCGACAGGTCCTGGACCTGCTAACTGCTTTTCTGTGAGAAGGGCAGTGTAATTTACTGTTGATATAGTTAGAATTATTTTTTTTATTTTTTTTAGAATTTTTTTATTATATTTTACAGAAGGTTTTCTAAGAAAACATGGAAACCAGGTCGGTATTAAAAAAGAAAATTTCCTGTCTCTCAAAGAAAGCATGGGAGCCAGTACTGGCCTCTGAACCCCACAGCTGAGAAGCTTAAAATTGCATAAACAAAACACTTAGAAAGTGAAGTCTGCCATGAAGTTTGTAAAACACACTACCACATTATTCTTGGTGCCTTCTGGTTATTTCAGGATTGCTCACAAGAGCTACCTTGTGGCTGTTACAAATCAAGTAAGTGCTCACAGCATGCAAGTCTGCGTTAGGATGAGTTACATTTGGTGTGTGGTGTTTCAAAAAGGCCAGTTCGACCCTTTGTGTAAGTTATGTGCATTATTAGCAATAGAAATTGATCCCATGAAAGCAAATAATAGAAATAGATCAGTTCTGAAGACTTATTACCAGGATGAGTGAATAGCATGTATTATGTTTTCTAATGTAATCTTTTATTTCAAGTGCAACATAGCTGATTAATCAAACAGCAGTAGAACTGTCCATTTACATTCCTGTAAAATTTAATTTAAATCTTGTGAAGAATATTTAAGAAATAACATTGGGAACTGCAGTAAATGTTAAAAGACATTGCACAGAATAACCTCACAGACTTCCCAGCTAGCTAACTGGTCTTTCTTTAGATCCAAATTTCTCTTCTTTGTATTGTAAGACATATGACTACAACAATTTGGTCTTTAATCCATAGAACATGCTGTCAACCTCACCTGTCTGTTTTTGTGTCAGTGCTTATTTGGCTATGACTACAGATGCGAAAAATTGAATAGTAATAAGTCTCTTGCTTATATTTGATATGTGATTTTTTAGATGTTTTATGCTATTTCCATATATACATTTGCTGAGAACTAGTCTTTAAAATTACTTTTTACTTATCTTTATGACTCTAGACTTTGAAGTAATACTTCAATGACAGCTGAACTGAGACATTTTAACAGTTTCTGAGCAGGGTCTGAACAGACCTCTCAGTATTCTCTACCACACTGTGGAACTCCTTCCCTCTTGAAAGTTTTATCATGTAGGAGGCTATTAAAGTTATGGGTTTAGGCTGAGGCATGAATAAATCCTGAGCCTTAGTGATGATGTCATTATAGTGGTCAATAAAATACATAGAAGCAAACGCTTTTCATGCTACCAAGATCAGCTAACCAAATCAGGATACACGAGCAATTAACTCTTTAATTAAGATGAATGGATGACATTAGCCCTCCTTAAACCCTGCTCGTCAGCATTTACAAATAGAAAAAGACGGATGTCTCCTTCCCAAGAAATCTAGCTTTTATTTTTCATTCTTTGACAGCATCTCATTCTTTCCACTTTGTAAACAAATTCACTGATGAAGACTGCCAACCGCAGAGATTTAAACAGCCCTGTTCAATCAGTGCTATTTCTCATTGCTGAGAGGTAATGTATATGAATTTAATTTATTTTCTAGGCAAGTTGCGTTGACTCTGCATTTCTAATTAAGAAAAATAAAAGGCTTTTGATGCCCAAATATATAAGATCATATGAATTCAATCAGCATGACATGTTAGAGACCACATAGGTAAGTACTATGAAACCTCTTGCCTTTGAGTTGGATTATTAGTTCTAACAAAGGTGTGCATAAATTGAAATAATAAAGTCTCTCTCATCTCTGCCCTTGTAAATCAGAATAATCTGTCTGAAACTAGATAGATTACCTCTCCATACATTTAATGAACATATTTAAGTATATTTTCAGAAACATATAAATTTCCCAGTGATTAAGATGTTATTTTCCTTTTGTACTCCTAAACAAAAATTGCAGGTTTCCACTCATTAAATCAAGTTATAGCTACTTTCTGATTTTAATTATATAAGTTGTATATACAAATTCTAGGAAGGAGTAGTCTGTGTTCCCACTACATGTATTCAAATAGCATACCCCACATGTGTAGGACATAGACTGGAATCAGCGTAACTGTTGAAACTAGGAGTTTACTGTGGTTTTCACTATTAATTCTACGTGTGTGTAACATTTCACATACAGCTTTCATCTCTGTTGATGTTACTGCTGGTAATTCTTGTGAAGCAGAATTTTGCAAAGGAATATCAGGATATTGCTTTCTATTTCTTTAACGAGTCCTTTGTTCAAAGAATCAGAAATGCTGAACATTTATTTTAAACCCAGCCTCTCTGAAGAATGGGAAATCTGTATGATGTTACCTCCTGTAGTTGCACCATCAGCTGGAAAAAAAAGAGTTCACTGCATCTATTATGTTTCTGATACAGCAGAGTAGTGTTGCAGCAAAGAAACAGAAAAGTTCTTCTTTGAACAAAGACAGATTTTTGCATAGCCATTGGTTTAACAGCAGTTGAGAATAATGATGTTTTCAGCTTTCATGTACGCTCACCCCTACATTGAAAGTAGGATTCCAAATTTTTTCCTGAAATATGTTAGCTCTCTGTCCTGACCTAATGCATCTGTATCCTGCTGCTGGTGTCAGGTACATGAAATTATTCAGATAATTTTCCCTTCCTATTGTGCAATGTTCTGTTAACCACAAGCTCTATCTGCAAGACTATTTTTATGAGATGCTTTGCCAACACTATTTTGGTTTCTTTTTACTAAAAAAAATAATAATAGTTCAAGAAGGTGAAGACTTGTATATAACGAAACAAACTGCGAAGTAGAATTCAGGCTATGGCTAAGATAAAATATATGACTACACAACATGTGTCTATACCAGGATGATGTGGAGAAGCTGGCAGGAGCAAATGTCCTAGTGGCTCAGGAATTCCTTAATGGCTCAGATGCATCCAGAGAACTGACTTTCACCTTGCTTAGCAAAGTACAGCAAAGGAGAATTGAAATTTTGCCCCACTTAAAATCCCAGAAAAAGAATGGCACGATAGCAATAAGAATACTCTTGACTTCCTTTTCTAGCTTCAAAGACTGTAGAGCCTTTCATGAAATCACGTGACTTTTGGATCTCAGTGACATGGTTGCATGTAGTGACGCTACGGTGGACTCGGGTGAGGATAAAGCAAGGTGAGCAGCGGAGGTGTTTGCTGTGTGTAAGCAGAAGCTCTGCTCTCTTTCAGAGTTAAGATTTCTGCAGCAGTGTTCCCTGCAGCACAATCTCTACCCTGCAGGCAAGAGATCCCTCTTTTCCTGCATAGGCAAGTTCTGGCTTCTGTGTTTTTCCTCCTGTGTGGCTGCTGCCACGCAAGACTAGAACGTGGGGACATGATGCCTACGAGCTATTTTTGTCACGCTGTACTCATGGCAGAAGGCCTGGTGGTACCTGTGATATATATGACATTGTTACTTGCAATACCCAGAGCCTGAGGCAATCACCAGCCTGCGTTATCCAGTGGTGCGATCTTCAGTAAGACATCCTCATATACGATCAAAACAACCTCACTTTGCGGTTTGTGGCTCTGTTCTCTTAAAGCAGAAGGTGTAAAAGCTCCCCTACTCAGGGAAAACTCTTACACAGAATAAAGTTGAAATGGCGAGGAGATCAGCTGAGAAGCTAGATGATGACAGGGAAATAGCCATCTGTGTTTCAAGCAGATTTTTGGCTTCCTGACAGAAAATGGATTAATGAAGTTATTTGAACTGCCCCATGATTGCCCTACCCACAAGTCCACTTAAGTGAGATATTCTTTCAAAAGCTTCAGATGATACAAATCTACATGCACAGAGAAAGATATAGGGATGCACTGATAAAGGGCATGAGCCCAAACAACACAGATTTTATGAGTGAACTCTCGCAGTTATTAAAATGTTTTGGCTTCATAACAGAATACAAATCTGCAATTTTGCCAAAACCTAGACACGAGGCCTCTGCGGAGGTGACGCTGTCACTTGTTACAACTTTGGGAACAGTCTGGCGCATGAAGTGCTGCCTGCCTGACGCCCAGCGGGCACGGCCAGAGCTGCCTACGCACGGCTCTGGTGCAACAGCCCAGTATGGCAGGGAAGGGCACTTGTGGGCTCTGGTCATCGTACACACTTCTCTGAGTTTCCTTTCATTGTGTCACTGCAACGCAGACTGCTGGAGTTTCCAGCAAACTTTTTAAAACGAGGAATTAAAACAATGTTCTATGAGGAGCAGTCACAGAGGCACTGAAGAAAGAACATAAGAGAGGAGTCAGACATGAGGCGGTTTGAAAGCATACAGCTATGATGCACCCAGGTCGTTTCGCATAGTAAATCAGCACATGCTGCTCTTCGTCTTGCTCCAGCCAGTGCCGTTCGTGCCCAGACAAGATAGCTTAATGTTTAAGCTTTGCATCTCCATGTTACGTTGCAGCCTATTATTTGATGCACCCCGAGAGGTTGAGCCAAGTCCTGCAGATTTCAGTGCAAGCTGGATATGTGGCTGCATGGGAAAACATGAGATGAAAGCTTCCCTAGGGGAGGTGAGGGCTGAGGGCACAGGGGCTACATGGGCTGTATTGCCACTGCCTTAGACAAGGCTGAACCCCGAGTTGGTGTTAGCCTGCAGAACCGCGCTGCTGGCAGCTAAGCTGCGCCTTCTAAAAGCTGAGGTGGGAATGGCCAGAGCGTCATTTCTGCTCGTCAGCCCAGCCTTGCGAGGGGAGTTCCTGTGCTTGCCTCTACTCCCATGGAAAAGGGCCAGTGCTCTTTCCCTGGTAACGGGCCCCTGACATGGCCACGGGCTCCCAGGAAAGCTTCTTACCCACTGCATAGGCTGGTTAACATCAAGTCATTTAATTCAACCTGCAGTTTCAGCTGCAAACGTAACTTCACGGCATGTCAGTATGATGGCCTTTGATGCTTTTAATGCTTATTTATAAATAAACTTTCCATCAAATTCCTATGTTTAGATTATAATTTTAGTAATTTTGGTTTTAAAAGGCTTGATAGGATTGCACCGGCATGTGAGGATGCTTTTAACCTCCAAGTCAGCCTTCTAGGGTTGCCTTTTAACCTTCAAATTGCTTGTCTGTCCAAAGGGCTTGTCCTGATAGGTTGGTACATGTTCAGTTCTGCTGACCACTTGCCACAGACCTGGGGTTATTTGCATTGATATATATGCTTTATTACTGGTAGCTGAGATATATATAACGGTGGAGACACAGCAGCCCAGGCTGGTGTGGAACAGCAGGGAGCTGGCTGCCAGCTCCAGGTGCCTCAGTGCTCTGCTTGTGCTGCCCACTTTCGGCATGAGCAGAGGCAAAGGACTGATTTGGTAAAATAATTTTCTGTAGTTTTAACTTTTCTTTGAAAATTTAAGTGCTGGTTACTGTTTCTAATGTGGACCGTACCTTTGAGATGAGTTTGAAAAGTGAGGCCATCATAGACATATAGGCAGGTATATAAAACGATCAGATTGCTAACTTCTAGGGGTCAGGCATAGATTTAGGTGTCTAAATATGAGTTTAATTCCTTGCTATCTCAATTTGAAGTCATTCTGCTCATTAAAGTCTTACCAAGGAAACAAGTGATAATAGAAGATGAAGGTGGGACTGCCAAAGCCCAAGTAACTTAGGCCATAAAATCTGTTCAAAAATGGATCTAACTCATGCATCTATATCTTAAACAATTTTTGATAATTCCATTGTGTTTTAAAGCAAGAATTAAAAATATTTTTATGTATACCTAAGGATTTATTGATATATAGGGATGTAGATACAAATATTTTTTAAATACCTAATCTGTAGTTATGAGGGCAAGGAAGTGAACTCAAATTTTGCATCTAGCTCCTTGGGAAATGAGTGCTTATGAAAAGGCAACACTCACCGTTTATTATATATTTGTAAAAAAATTAAAGTACTGCCATTTGAAAAGACAAGAGGACATTAAGATGGAAGACATGAAATAAATAAAAAGTCCCCAGTGGAAATGGAATAATCAGAAAGAAAGTTGATTACTTCATTTTACAACTGACAGTTCAGTGAAGTTTCTGTTTTAATATTATCTGCAAGCCAAACTGCCAGGTTTTATTTATCATCTAACTCTAGCTCTAATCCAAGATACTGGAAAACCTCTCTTGTAGAGTTTTACCTCTTTAACCTCAAATGAAAACTGGCATTCCATCTGGATAGTGTCCAATGTGTCACATTTTGGTAGTCATCAACCAGCTCGCCTTATAAATCAAGAGCACTGATTAAATAATCAAGATTTTTGAAATGCCTCGAGGGAGCTGTATGTTTTTTGCATCAGTGATTAGTATTCAGTGGTAATACTGAAATCTATTCGAGCTGCAGATATAAAACGGCATTTTGCATACTAGGCATAATCAGAGAGATTATATTCAGAAAGTGTGCTTCCCCTAAGACAGCAGAAGGTTATGACTTTTGCCATGGCTTCATTGTTAGTTTAAGTGAGCTTTGTCCTTGCTGTTGTGCAGCCCTCCATTCACCAGAATAAAATCTTTTCTGCAGATGTGTACTGGGAAAATGAAAACTCTAGGTAATAACTTCCATAGGACAGCTGGTTAAATAAAACTCTGGCCCCTGAATGGAAGGCAATTTTAATTAAAGATCTTTTCAGTTATTAAACTTAGCTTACATTGTATCACTTCTTTTGTTGTGACAAGTAAGCATTTTGCCATTCAAATCATTCTCCCGAAACGCGTATTACTGGCAACAAGGGGGACTGCAGCGTACAGAAGAGACAATAGTTATCGGTTGCAAAAGAGACTGTTTAAAGAATAAACTGTTGTTCAGAACAAAAACTAGAACCTAAGCCCTAAATGCAGTAGTGAACTTAAAAGAATTATAGGGATATAAATCGAAAGATGCTTCCTTGAAAACCTATACTCAGACTGTGGAAAACTTGGATGGTTGTGTCAGTTGGTTCCCGCACAACTTTCTGATGTGTCAGTTCTGTGTCTCTGGATACAGATTTGGGTGATGAGAGCAAACTCTGCACAAAATCTAGTATTGACTGAGTACCAAGCTGTCCACAGCCTTTGAGATCTGCTATATTCCCCTTCTGCAAGGTGTGGAGTTTTCCTGGGCACCACTGAGCAGTAGGAAACACCCCATCATTGCAGACTTATCTTCCCAGCTCCCAGACTGACCAGCTTTAGCTAAAAGAAAGTGCATCATGCTACCCTTCAGACAGGCTGCAGAGAGTGTGTGCAGAGCGCTGCATTTCCCCAGGTTTGAGACCACTGCTTTTGTTAGGATAGCATGGCCCAATGATAAGCAATTATATTTAAATTACCTTTACCTCAAAAATTTAAAAAGTAAAAGAAAATCCTTGCAACCATCCAAATGTTTGAGACTTGATGTGGAGCCTTGCTATTTATCGATCCATATATTTCCTATAACCTTGCAGTGGAATGTGTAATCATAGTTAATACAGTCTGCATAAGTGGGCTTAATGGATGCTCATCACTGGCCTGGAGATGATTAGAGATGATGATGTTTAATCATTTGGAAGCGGGAAAGCAGTGATGATGCGAGGTTACTCTGTCCTGTTTCCTAGCCCTGTACTTGATGGATACTCTGACAACCTTCTGTGTTGGTTCATAGCCCACTGGAAGGCTACGGTAGTAGTACCAGTGATCATCCTCCATACCAACAAACCTCTGAAAAAAGGTGATTTTTAATCTCACTGAATCGATTGCCTTGGAAAGATAATAATTTCTCCTTTCAATTTTTCTTCCACACTTAGAAAATCAGAATTATAAAAATACCATTGTTTTATCCACTATAAAAGAGGCCTCACTCCCAGGACCTGGAGGGCCTGAATTCACAGTCTTTTTGATGGGGAATTCCCTTCTCGTGTTTTTGTCATGCTCCAGCTGAAATTCTCCTGTGATGCGGAAGGAAATTGGAGACCTGTTCCACTTGGGAGCAAAGGCTCAAGAAGCAGCACAGACTCTAGTGCAGGAAAGCCTTCCCTTCGGTTTTCACATTTCTGCACTGGTTTTGTACTTGTGAGAAAGGGCTCAAGAACATTGATACAGGTGTGGTTTTGACAGGTAGAAATGCATAAAAACATTGATATACGGTCACACAAAATGCTAGCTAAATTCAGAAAAAGGATTATGAGAAAAGTATGGCTTTTAATAGCCCTGCCTTCTTCCTGTCCTATACTAGGGGTGGCTCAATCCTGGTTGTGGAGAAAATCGTATAGTCATTAAGATCCAGCATCTGCAGTACTTAAGCACAACTTGACATTAGATGGGAAAAAAATAATTAGGATATTCTGCAATTTTAAGCACATACTGTTTTTTTTCTAGGTCAGGTTCATAGCTAATTCCACTGACATTTAATGTGCTAATACGTGGAATGCGATCCCTGCATGTTCCAACTGAATGCTTCTTCATTTCATATGCTGAACTGGACATTAAAGATGTTTGACCCTATCATACTGTTTTGATGATTTGGTGTTTGATGAATATAATGTCCTTCAATTGCTATGTTAGTCAGTTATCTGTTATTGATGCAGGCTTTGCTTGTCTTACTTTTAAAGACAGTTACACTTTTACTCCCCATTGCTCCCTGATTTTCAACAGCAAATATCATACCTTATAGGAGTTCAGCTGCTTACTTTTTAAGTTCACTGTTATTCAGTGCTGGTAACTTCTAAGCTACTGCTATTACCCGTCCTATTTATCAGTACAGGACCTTCTAGCACAGCTAAAACTTCCTCATCTTTATTTTCATGAAAATAATACTAGAAAATAAGTTGTCATTGACCACATTGTTGCAAATCCCTTTCTTTTAGTTGATTTCATCCTGATTCTTACTGTTCATGTCAAGCAAAAGGTTGGGATCGTTAGCTCTTGAGATAGGTATTTTTCCAAATATTTTGGGGGCAGAGAAATTACTCATTTTATGGCTCTCACTAATGCTTCTCAAATGTTTCCACAGGCCTCCAAAGTTCAGTCTTCTATTTCATCTGCAATAGAAGCACTTTTTGTTGGCTTTATTTGAGTCTCTTTATTAAAGTCTAAATTTTTGCTTGGCCTTAAATTGTGATATTTTTATTTTTTACATTTAAGAGCTGGAGTTACTTCTTGGCACATATAGAGAGGTACAGTACACGGGCAGGTAAGATTCTTAGCAGAAGAAGGAAAGACAGTTCTGTGGTTTGATAGACAAAAATCAACTTCAGAGATTTAAGGGCTCATTTGCAGGGTACAATACGTTATTAGCTGATCTTCTCAGGAGAATTCCCTGCTGAGGTTTGTGAACGTTTTGGTGGGAGTGAGTAGGGAATACTGAACAGAGCCCATTGATGTGGGTATTTTAATCCATATGCCTCTTAGCTTAATACAGAACATTAAATTACTCTGCTGAATAATTAGGCATTTGTCAAGGAAAATAGATACTTATTAATGGATGATTTGCCATGTTTCATACTCTCTGCAGCAGACATGCTTGCTACTCTATGATTTAGAGAGTGTGAAAGGTTCTCTGTATTCATCTACTCAGTTATGAACCTGAAATCACTTTCATTTAGTGCTGCTTGTATGTAGAAACTCTACATTTCTTAGTTTTCTCTAACTATAAATTCTCATAATTCTTTCTCATTATGGTTTAGTTTAGGTATTTCTGTGAGTAAATTCATGTTTCCTGGACTAGATCCTTGCAGTATCAGAGCACCGTGTCCAGTGCTGGGCTCCACAGTACAAAAGAGACCTGGAGCAACTGGAGAGAATGCAGTAAAGGGCTGCTAAGCTGATGAAGGGACTGGAGCACCTCACATAGCAGGAAAAGCTGAGTGAGATGGGATTGTTCAGCCTGTTCAGTGTAGACAAGAGAATACTCAGGGGCAGATCTCATCAATGTGTATGAATCCCTGAAAGGAGGGTTTCCAGAAGTTGGAGCCAGGGTGTTTGCAGTGGTGTCCAGTGACAAGGCAATGGGCACAGACTGAAACACATGAGACTGTCAGAACTGCAGGAAATGCTGATGCAGCCTTTACGTGGATGTACATGACTATATTGAGTACCTGCAATTAATTTAGCAAAATAGAGTTGCTAAATATCATTTTCTAAAATGAACTGAATAGATGTGGTGTATTGTAACTAAAAGCATGTGCAAGACTTTCACAATGATATCATAAATATTCCTTGTTAAAGGAAAATCACAATTCTTTTTTAATGATATGAGTGATAGCCAAAGCAGGAGGAAGTAATAAATCACAGAATCACAGAATCACAGAATGACCAGGTTGGAAGAGACCCACTGGATCGTCGAGTCCAACCATTCCCACCAATCCCTAAATCATGCTCCTAAGCACCTCATCTACCCTCACCTTAAACACCTCCAGGGACGGTGACTCAACCACCTCCCTGGGCAGACTGTTCCAATGCCAATAACCACCCTCTCTGTGAAGAATTTCTTCCTAATCTCAAGCCTAAATCTCCCCTGGTGGAGCTTGAGGCCATTCCTTCTCGTCCTGTCCCCTGTCACTTGGGAGAAGAGGCCAGCTCCCTCCTCTCCACAACCTCCCTTCAGGTAGTTGTAGAGAGTAATAAGAGAGTAATTAAATAAGGCTTGAAAAAGCTGAAAAGGAAAACAACAAAAATAACTGAGGGTTTTGGATTCTCTACCTATTGGTGATTACATGTAAAGAATGACCTAAGAATTAATATATTCAGCGGGTGACAGGAGTAACTGAATTACACAAGGATAAAGTGCTCAGTTTCATCAGGGGTTGAACTCCATGCTCACTGAATGCAGTAGCCATACTCTAACGGGCTTTAGATCAAACCTCAAATATAACAGTTTGATTAGTGCTGTTTGACCAGTGTAACAGCAAGGCTGCACATTATTATTTTCATGCTGTGTTTTTAGGATATTTAAACTGATTATAACATAAAAACCAAAATGCTATCTGCCTTCAGTCTAATAAACTCAGTGTACGCTAGTTTTAATTAATGAAAAAGCCCTCTTGCACTTGTTTTTAAATACTGATGGATGACTGGATCTTCTTTTTTAATTCATGGGTTACTAATTTTTATCACCTTGCAAACTAACATGCTCCACAATAACCTGATGAGGTAAATTTTAAACGTAATATGATGGGGAGTTTCTTGTCATAAATGTAGCTGCTCAAGCCATGTACAATTCCCAGCCCTTTAAGGCCCTCGAAGAGCTAGGAGAGAATTCTGCAGGTCATACCCAGACAGTTTACTGACCACCCATCTGTAACTGACACTCATAACAGGGATTAAAAAAAAAACAACAAAAAAAACCCAAACCAACAGCTGATAATGTTCATAAAAAGATTGCAGTGATAAAAGACTAAACTTTATCGGTGTGCCGCAGACTGGCCAGTCACTTGTCCGGCAGCCCTGCCATAAAGTGGCCTAACACGTTCCTGTCTCTGAGAATCATCCCAGTAATAAAATACCACATCAATTTGTGTATTTATGCTCACTTAGCTGCATTTTTCATCACAGAGAGGAGGGATATCTCACCTCCCTCTCGGAACAACTGCATTCCAGCTGGCAAACGCTGCTCTAGCTGAACAATTCCGATAAGTATTTATAATAAGCTATTGCAGCTGCTCCAGCTCATTCTTTGCTTTTGCATATCAGATTTTGCATTTAGTATTTTCTTTGATGGTTTCATCTGTTATACTAGCTAGATGCCTCACAGATTCACTCCAAATAGTAACAACAAATTATACTACCATTACCAGAATTGTATTATGTTTCTACTAATAACGTAATATTTTTCCACAGTTTAGGCTATATGAAGTGGAATAAACAGACATTCTGCTATTCCTTGGTGGCCTTGTTTCTCCTCAATGCGAGGCAGCAAGTCTTTCATTTCAGTGCTCTGTCCTCAAAGTTCATGCCATTTGGAGGCTAGGCTGTGGATGACAAACTGCAAAGCTGACAGGAAAACATGCAAGGTTGATATATAAAATGAGCTTCGCTGCTCGTGCTTTGACTGTCATCACTGTTTTCAGGAAAATAAATAATATGGCCTCAATCTGTGCAGCACTTCTTAAGAGTTTCTTCTGCTTACATGGGGAATATTGCAAATTTCTTTTGTATGCATTTGGAAGCTAAGAACTGCAGTTTTCTAAAACAAATCCAGAAAAAGAAATATTTTTTTTCCAAACAAATTCATAAAAGAAAAAAACCTTACATAACTAGTTCCCAAATTGAACAAAGCTAAAAGAAAAGTGATGATCCCTTTCATGAACTGTGAAAAATGCTGTAGATATTTCTCTGGCTTAACAACCAAAGGAAACCATTCTCTATTCATCACTAGCTCTGCAAATTTTGCTGCAAGCACCAACAGCTTTACACCAAGAAGACCCAAAGGAATTTTCCATCAAAGCAGAAGTGAGCACCACATGAGCAGGTGAAAATGTGATGGAGAAAGGTGTGATATCCTAGTCTTTGCTATAAGCTTAACCCCTGCCAGCCTCCATGTAATATACAATACTTTTCCAGATTTCTGTGGATTTAGTAGTTTAACATTACTCTTGTGAGAAATTTACTATTAGGCATTTAAATACATAATGATATGCTAATATATCCGCAAAAAAATAATCAGAATTCATCTTGTCTATTAACATGCTGGAAAATGTACATGTAACAGAAAGGGATATTTAAAACATCTTTATTTCATTATCTCATTTATTAAGTTGTAGGTTGGCAACTAATTAGTATAGATATTTGAAGTTACAGATCGAGAGAAACTAAATTACTGTGCTATAATATAATTAATCATAGAAAACTTTTGTTCAGCAACTAATCTTCTATTAGCTACTTCTTCGTTTCTTGTTGGTACTCATAACTTTGATTAAGGTTTTTGGTGCTTTATTTAACATCATAGCTTATTAATACTAGATTCAGTAAAGTATCTACTGCCTCTGGAATTACATTTCTAGAAAGATTTTACATGAAAATCCTTCTAGTGCTAGACTTCAACAAGAAATCTGATATAAATGACGTGGGGTCATGTATGCTAGTGGTCCACTGGAGAAGAACGCCTAAAGGTGTTAGACATTCTTTCCATTTATGCCCTTCCCTAGAGTTACTATTACATGTTTTCATATAGTTCAACTACTGTGTATAAAGCCACAGCAGAAAGTGATGGAAGAAATTGGTAATTCAAACTAAGATCAAGATTCTTGCTAGGACCTTTAGCAAACTATAAATGAGATTCCTCTGTGGTGTTTTGTGAGTGTCCTTGAACTGTTCACATGGACAGGAGTGAGCAGGATAGGCTCTGCATACTGTACCTGACTCAGTAGAATTTTAATACCTCATCTTACTTTACTCCTAGAGTTGCTATGCTATTCAGCACTATTTCCTATCCTTTCATTTACCTAGACAAATTACCTCTGAGAAACAGAAATATCTGGTAATATTCCAGAAGGGAAAATAAATTATCCCATAATAAACTTCAGTCGCACTATCCTGCTGTTCTGATTGTCTTTTCAGGTGAAAAAGTGACAGGATGATGTTCTTTCACAGGCATAATCTATCCTCAAAAAAAACAAAACCCAAAAAACCACTTTCAGAAAGCACTTGTACATACTTCAGTGTGTATCTGTATTCTGGTTCAGACATTTCAACAGTTTTGCTCCTGATAACAAGAAAAATGCAGGAAACTCTAAGAAACTTTGAGTTTAGAGTCAGTGCTTCCTAGAATCTTCCTTACTGCAGCCACTCTAATGCAAAGGGATCATGTAGATCATGATTTCTCCTCGTTATACAGCTTGTGTTTGTCAGTTTTTGCTTTACACAGTCTGCGGCATGTCTGCAGGTTTATCGCACATTTGCACTCAGGTCTATATTGTTAAAATGTTTCTAGGGAAGCTGAAAGATGGAAGACTTAGATAGGATCTTAGGAAGAAAGTCTTCACTGTGAGAGTGATGGGGCACTGGCTCAGGTTGCCCAGAGCAGTGGTGGCTGCCCCATCCCTGGAGGTGTTCAAGGCCAAGTTGGATGATGCTTTGAGCAACCTGATCCAGTGGGAGATGTCCCTGCCTATGGCAGAGGGTTGGAACTGGATGATCTTTAAGATCCCATCCAACCCAAACCACTGAATGATTCTAAGATTTTATGATTCTAAGATCTGCTCATAAATTCCTTTGGAAATAAGTGGCAAGTACTCTCTGAGCTATAGACAATCATGATGTGGCAGAAGGGACAATATCTTTTATCAGGCCAACAGACATTGTTGACTTTCAGTGGTTCAAGATCTGAAAAAAAGAGCTGCATGTCCACAAGCTTATCAAATTTTTCAAATGATTGCTGGTCTACTTGAAAATACTATTTCAGATCTTTCCTTGCTTGTTTTTATTGCCAGTATCATTAGAAAGAGGTATAAAATTATGGAAGTAAACATATGAATGCTTAATGTGTATGTTTTTTAACCAGTAGGATTTTATCAGTTACCAGTTGCAATACTTGACACGCAAACGAAATATCTGAGCAACCCTTTAGAAATGCTGACAAGCTGTGGACCAGTCATTTGGGAAACATGATTTAGTCCATTTACTAAATGTTATAATACTTAAAAATTTTTGCTGTGTGTGCACGTCTTTTGGTGTAATTTGACAGGACCATAACCTATATTCCTACAGTGACCATGTATTTATGTTAGTTATTTGCAATTCATGCTTTAGTGGCCATAATGTAGTTTTACTTATCATGTCAGGTAGCTCTGACACTATTACATGACTCCCATTTGTTATGTGCTTTAAAGTATGAATAGCTAATAGGCAAGAACAAGGCACCGTTTTAAGAATAATAAACCATAACCTGATACAGTAGTAGTAACATAGGTATAGAAAACACTTTCTTTTCACCAAAATCCACTTTATAGAATGTTTGCAAACAGGAGGAAGGAAAAGCTCTTGGGTATATTGTCCACTAAAATAGAATTCATGACTCAAATAATGATACCATTAAATGTGGAAATTTATTATAGGAGTTAACAAATATTTAGAAAGGAAAACAAGTTTTCCTCATTTATTTTAGTAAGCGGATGATATGTTTTCTGGTATATAACTGAAAAGGTTTTTCTCCCCAACTATCATTGTACTGGGATTATTTATACCAGAAAGCACAAAATATCACACCAATAACAACTGCGTGCTGGTGAACAGCTTCTGGTAGCTTTCAGGTTTTTTTGAAAACTTGGTAATAAGGAAAAGCTTTTAAAACTCAACTCCCAAATATTTGTAAGAGCAGAAGGATATAAATAATACAAATGCAAGATTTTCCTTCCTATATATTCTAACGGATTTTTAATTGCATTTTGTTCTTATCCAAAATTAAAATTATATATTACAAGTTTAAATGACTCACAGATATCTTTAGACATCAGTTTTATGTCTATTTGTATGAAACGAAATGCACAAATGTGTCTTTACTAAGTACTCATACTTTATGGTTTGCACTTTACAGTATATAGTAATTTACTACTTTTTATTGTCTTAATAATGCTTTAAGAAAAAAGTCAGTGCATAATTTTATGACATACAAAATAAACGTCCATTTTACAGAATCAGGAGTTAGAATCAGCAATGTGTTAATGTGTGACCATAATCTGAATCATGGTCAAACTGTGTTATGCTGCTTTATTTCTTTGTAAAAGTTGTTCAGTTTTCACAGAGATCATCTGTAAATCATTGAGTCAACACATAGCGGACTTTTCCATATCAAAATTCTCAGTGATTTCACCAGTCCGTTTCTAGTGAGAGCTATGATGTGAATGCTAACACATAGAGAAGAGCCAGTATTTGGTGCGAGTCTCTGGAAAAAAAACAGGTTTTTGATGTTACAGCAACAGCATCCAGGACTATTCTGTTCCAGCTCTCTTAGTTCTTATAGAAGAGCTGCACTGGTAATAACAATGGTGGGAAACTGTGAACAAAAAAAGTAACTTTATTCTTTCCCTTTAGGAAATTAATAAGTCTGTTCTCTTCCTTAGGCCTTGAGCTCATCATGAAATGAAAACCATGCAAGTCATAATTCTACTTAAATGCATTTTTGCTGACATAATTCAAGGACAAATACTGTGAATAATCATGCCCAGGTATTATTAGCGTGTATGGTTTCTTATAAATAGATCAACAGCAGTACATGAATTACAGACTTCCAGCAAGAGTGGGGTTTCACAGAATCACAGGCTTAAGGCCAAAGGGGATCATTAGATTATGCAACCTGACCTTCTGTATAGCATATCATATAATTTCATCCATTTACTCTGCACTGAGTCCAATAAATGATGTTTGACTAACACATCTCTTCTATATTTGCCTTTATATTGAGTTTCTTGGCCAAAAATCCATTACCATTTTTGTCTGGTCTACCATCACCTGAAAGAACTTCTGAGGAACTCTTGCGCTATATTAGAAACCTGTCATTGGGAATGTGGTGCTAAGTTCCTTTAAATGGTAGGGATTATCCCACAGTCTACCCTTCTGCATGTCAGTAGAGTTTGTGTTTAGCTTTGGGATTCTTTTAAGTGAAAAATGCATCAAAAATATACTACAGCCTGCCCTATTTTCTTATTTATACTTTTTTTTTGTTAGGAAGTTTTAAAAATTCTTAAGAAGCTGGTTATGTTATTTAAAAAAAAATATGTCTCTGCCATTTTCAAAGGGAACGTTAACTAGAAATGTTTTCTAACACCTTCCTGACCCTTCCTCTCAATCTTTTTTTTTTTCTTCCAATCTAATTTGTAACAACATCTGATATGTTCCTGCTAATATAGTAGCACAGATGAGTAGAGAAGGATTTATAAAGAGGAAAGGGAGATTTGGAAAAACATACATTTGAAGCATGTGGCTGTTGCTCCAAAGGTGGACACTTCCAGCATTCCTCAGCCTCCCAGATGCAAATTGGCATGCTGAAATAATGGTATTGTATTTAAATCATCCATCTCTTCTAGGCCATTAGATATTTGCATTCCCAGAATTTAGTGTCATAGAATCAATGTCTGTTTGGAGGCAACTATTTTTTTAAGAGATGTTCAATGACATGGCTTTATGCCGCAGATTATTATTCAAGTTTTTTTCAGGGGACTTTTTAGGCTAAGCAAAATGTATTTTGGATCATCAATATATAAAACTTTATATTTGTCCTTTAATTTGTTCCTTAAGATATTTCTTATCTTCCTTGTAAAAAAAAAAGGAAAACAAAACAAAACCAAAAATCCCAAACCAAACAAATGAATAAAAAGTTTTCCTCAGAACAAAAAAATAAAGCTAAGAACAGATATTCCTCTTGAAGATCTCCATGAGACTGAACAGAGGAGCCTTGTATCTTGCTGGATCTCTTAGAGCTCTAAGAGGACTCTCTCTAAAGGTAATGGAGACTGAGAACTACAGTTGGATCATTGAAATTGGGAGGTTTTTTCTCTCCCTTGCAGAATAGCTTATGTCCCTATAGACACTTCAGTTCAAGTGTGATGGTGTGAACACCCGTCTGTAGGCTGCTTCTGTGTGCATTCAGATAGTATCTAGACCAGCCATATGAAGCACAACATGAAGTCCCTGAACCAGCACTTGTGATAAATTCTTTCTAGCCTGATTCAACAGTCATATGACATTTTCAACAGCAATAAGGAAGGCAAAGGTAACTTCACGCATAGACTACAGAAGGTTTTATCTTCCTAGATTAGCATCTAAGGTTCAAGCATCTTGCAAAATAATTGGAGAGGAGCTAGCAGTTATTGAATATGTCTCATGCCTGCCGTTACTTGTAGGATTTTGTTTCGTTACTTATTTAAAGGTGATCATACTTCTTTTGCAAATGTAGCGATTTAGATATTTTTAATAAATTCACAGTACAAAGTACTTGAAGTGCAGAGATTTTATAATGAGAAGAAAGATACAGAGATTTTATTAGGCTATGTAACTACTGCTTACCGATTACTTTTAATTGGTGAAATAACAAATTGCTGGTTTATGCCTTTAAGCTTTTGACCTCATAACTACACTGCTCTTCATGAGACATCTCCTTTGGATGTAGCTAGAGGTTTTCTGAGTGGTTGTGTTCACAAACTTATAATCGGTGTTAGTTCATAGAATTATAGAGTGGTTTGGGTTGGAAGAGACCTTTAAAGGTCATCCAGGCCAACCCCCCTGCAGTAAGCAAGACATCCGTGATCACATCAGACTAGTTATTACTTAATATAGTTTTCTAACAATGTACTTATGAGTCTCTAGGGATATGTTCCTGTGTTTTTTACAGCATTTTGTGTGACTTTACAAATGAAATAATCTTTTTCAATCACTTCCTAAGCATTGCTTGACACAGAACTACTTGCATTATCATGGATTGCAGAGCAGCATTGGTCCTGTCCATCTGCCCTCCCTACCGTTCCTTCTTGCAATATAGTCTTTGCCACGTGCAAACAAACAACTCAAGCTAACTTTCAAGTTACCTTTCAAATTTTTACTGCAACTGAGTACACATTTCTGGTTTAATGAGTATAAGAAAGATTTTTAAAAATTTCTTGGTTATCCCTCCTTTTTTGTGGATTTTTAAAAATATAAATAGGTTGGCAGTTTTGTGCGCATTCCTCACTTCTGATGGGTATTCTTTGCATTGCCAAATTCAGCCCTTGGGTAAGCAGTATGGATTCTTCCAATTCAGGATATTGCTCACTGATTTGCAGCTGCTGTGAGCCACATTGGCCTGTTTCCAGCTACCTGTGAAGTTTAAGCCGGAGACTAAAACATCCTATTGCACAGTAAGGCAAACAGAACAAGGCATAAGAAAAAATCTGTTATCAGATAAATATTTTTAGTAATGAGAGAACAGCGTATAGTCATGCTAGATGCTTAATCTGAATGCCAACAGCTCTTCAGATCACAATACATTTATAACATTTTCCATTTCCAAACAATGAGCAATCAAACATTAGCTAATTAAAAAGCGTTCAGTGGTGGAAGAAAATATAAAAAAACATGAAATTATCAAATAAAAAAAAACAACAAGTGACTAATTTGTCAGCTTTACCATCACTTTACAAGTAGCAGAAGCCAAGTTATCCCTACACTGCGTATCAATCAATTTTACTTTTTACAGCTGATAAGATATCCTCTAATTAAATTATGTTTTAATTGCCTTTGACTTTTAATGCAAGGCAAATGGCAATATGCTTTCCATTAAAAATCTCCCTTCTCATTTCTGCATACTGTGATTGTCATAATGCAGTTAACACTTGTTCCACAATAGTATCAAGACTCCACATTTTCTCCTTAAACAAGAATCCTGAAATAAATATGGGGTTATTTCCTACATCCTAATATAATTCTATTATTTTTTGGCAATATTGGGTAATGTCTACTTATATTCTGTTGTCGTTCTCAGAGTTATTCAAATAGCATCTTTAGAAACATATGACTGTACGTGTGACTGCATTTACGATTAGAATGGCAGTCCTGGAAATCACAATCTCCCTGTTTTTCACACTGAGTTACTTACTAATTACCTTTCAAAATATTTGTTTTTATAAGACTGTCATGAATTGCATAGATGGAAGTAATATTCCTGCTTTATGATATGAGAATTAAAGTTAATTATAGTACAAAAATGTGTGTTAATAAGAATTTGCCAGAATTAGAATTGAAGATCCTGTCCCATCTCTCAGCACTGGTATGGTTGTCCTGCACACAATAGCAAGCATAAAAGAGCTGTACTGATAAAAAGACTATATCCAAGATGTAAAATTTAAAGAAGACTCTTCTCCAACTATCTCTTCTGCATCTAAAAAGCAAGGGGTGGGAAGGAAGCAGGCACTTTCTTGACAGTTCCTGTTCTTCAGTTCAGAAAATATGGGAGGATGGTGTTCTGGATGATTCAAAACATACTTCATCTTAATTCAGCTCAGAAGCAAAGAAAGGTAAGGTAGCTATAAACAGACACTGCTGCAAGATATGAAAGCAAAAGCGCAAAAGCAACAGAAAAGACAACTTTTTTCTTGGGGTTTTGCGATAATCACACTGGAAGAAAAACTGAAGTGCAGCCATATTGCATTCAGTTTACGGTCTGACCCCAAAATTGATTTCTATACCATTTGCAAAAAAACCATCACCTCGAGATGGTACATGAAAGCTTCTGCAACACTGCTGCACAATTACCCAATACTTAGCATTTACTTCAGCCATAAGGATCGAATACTCTGTCCCTTGTGCCTGGTTTACCCATAAAGGAAAAAGTGCTGCAGCCATTTTACAGCCATTCCTTCAATGAACAGATAACAATATAGCCGATGCTGAGATATTTGATGTGAGTAGTGGACATTTTAGTCCCTGCACGAGTTCTTAATCTCCCTAGGATCCACAGGAAGAAAATTATTTGATATGAGACCCTTTGATATTACAAGTTGTATTTAACATTTCAAGGCTCATTTGAATCGGCTCTGCTCACTGAAGTGCTAAAGCACACAGGACAACACATCCTGTAGAGAGGAAAAACCTGTAGATGTGTTTTGTAGCCTAAAGGTATATTACAAAAATCCACAAAAAATGAGTTGCGGAAGATAAGGCCCAAAATTTTATCGGTGTCATTCATTTCAGAGGTCTTCTTACAGCCCAGGCCTGGTGCAGTACGGTACAGGAGGGTAGATGGATCAGAGGCAAAAGCAGCTCCATGATGCACTGAGAAGCTTCATAAGAGAGAAATTCTGTTATGATGCACTAATACCTGTAGAGCATGAGTCAATGAAATTTCCTATTGATGCAAAGCCAACTGTATCGTAAAACTGTACAATTCCTTCCCCCCTGTTCTAGTCCTCTAAGATGCTAGAAAATTGGAGCTTTGAGATGTGCAGGCAATAACATCTACCGACTGCGCCTTGGCCAAGTGCTCCTGGCTACTGCAAAACACTTACTGTAAGCATGCAGGCAGGACTCTGCCCACAGCAGAAATAAATGAATAGATATGCTTTTACTCCATTGTGCTGCCCATGTTAACACACTGTTTTGTAACCCCAATATAAAATAGAAAAAACAGATCATTGCAGGGGTTATGTATTTTGTGGTACATTGAAGATGGAATCCTAAACAGAAGGTTTTATGCCTTTAGAAAAGCGTATCTTTGTCCTACTCAAAATGCTTGCCTTCTAAGTATAGCACAGTAAAGAGAGTGCTTTCTGCAGATTGGTCTTTTTAATGAAGAATGTATGCTGGTAATGTTGAACCCACCCTGAGGCTTTACTTAGGTAACATTCTCAGTGACCCAGTGGGCCAGATTTGGCTGGGAGGGACATTTCTGTTAAAAGGCCTGGAGGATTTAACTTGCATTTAATTTCTAAGATCAGCACAGTTTTTGACAAAACCCTTTTATTTCTATTGGTAGTATGGAGTTATTGCAAAGAAAAGGCATGATATAATGTGGACAACTTCGTCTGGCTGTGTTTCTTGGAGAGGTAAAGAATCAAAAAGTCAGAAAATTCAGTAAAAAGAAGATACATTTTTAGAGGAAATTAAGCTGCTGGTTGAAAAAGCTTTTATTTTTAGAAAGAATAATTATTTACAACCACAGTGGTACCTCCCAGGAAGCATGAGAGGATACAGTGATATATGGCCCAGTTACTGCATGGGAAGGTCTGAAAGGCTCTCAAAGAAGTCAGTGAAATTCTCTGTGTTAATTCGATGGTGGATCATGTCCTAGATTTATAATAATTACATGGAAAGTATTGTGATTAAAACCAAACTCTAGCTTTTTCAGTGCTTCTAAATGCAGTGGTAAATAACACATACCTTACAAGATCTTTCACAAAGGCAGTTAATGTGTGTGCTTTTAATATATATGTAATATTTTTTTAATACTAGGCAATACCCAAAATCCAGATGAAGACTTGGCAATCTACAGGAAGCTGGTAGGTCAAATTTTAAATTATATAAACTTTGGTATAATTAGGATGACAAAAAGATATAAGCGGTAAGGTAATGAAACTTGCATTTACTGGGTATTCAGAGAATATGCAAAATCATTTAAATTTACATACTGAGGGGGAGAAATTGTGGTGTAGTAGAGGCAATTAACATGAGAAAGTAAAACAGATGCTGTGCAAATAATTCATAATGAATAATTTCTTTGCTCCATTTTGTGTTTGCAAGTTTTCCAAACAAACTAGTTTTTCTGATGTATATGTTCAAGCTGTTTGCTGAATAATATCTATGCATAATTTTTTGTCTGTAATTCATTCATAAGCAGAGTTTTTTTAATATTCAAGCTTTTTTGAATGGGTATGTAGGTCATACAATACATTTCTCTTTACCAATTGGAGAAACATAACTTATAGGTTCTGCTATGAATAATCACAATATTTGACTATGTTTGCTTCATTATTTTACCAAACATGCCTGCTAGTAAACTCATTTGTTAAAATAATCATGGAAAAAGAGATGCAAACAAAAGCAAATAAATTAGTCTGGCATCCTCTCTTTTGTTTCTCATTTGAGAAAAATAATTTGTACTGTCCATAATTCTGTTTGTCTTTAATTAAAATGTATGAGGAAGGTGAAAATACAAAATCATAGTCTTAAATATACTCAGGTTTCAGGTGGCTGTAGTGTAATCTTAACTCACAGAGCTCCTTGCCCAAATGGGTATGCTCTGATTTACTTCATACGCTCCTGTCGGCTGGTTTTCTGCCAAATGTGCAGCTCCAGTAAATAATCAAGCGGTGTCTCATGACTGTGGTCTGCTCTTTAAGCTCGATCGCTGAGTAACTGATGTGATGGGCAGCTCGAGCCTCCATTTATGCTACAGCTGAATTTCAGTCTGTTGTGTAGCCAAACACGGTTATCCGCCTCTGCTGTATAGCATAAAGGGAAGACTTACACGTAGGAAGATAATGAAGATAAATATACTATTTGCGGCAGTCAATGTGATTAATTGCGAGAGGCAAGCTTAATTATGCCAGTAGTAATAATTAGTGTCATGGACAGACACGAAGTTTTTTATGGCCCATTGTTAGAAATGTGTTGAAGTTCGAATATGAATGTATTAATGAATTAGTACAAATTGTGTCTCCTCACATAACAGGCATATATTCTTAATTACATCTACAGTTCTGCTTATTTTGTCCACTGGAAAAGTCAGTTTTTACTTTTTCTCCAAGTGAAGCAGGTCAGCAGACCTGAGAGACTGCACATTCTTATGATAAATTGTGTATGATGAACTCAATGATGAGTGAATTCCATTTGCAGAATCTTATTAGCAATGTAAAAATGTATTTGATTGTATATGTTTATTTTTATTTTGTACGTGGTTTTATATTTAATGCATTTATATTTCAAGTTTTTTAAGTTTCTATTTCAGTTTAATGTTTCAATAGCGGTAATTACAAAAACAAAGTAATTTTGGTATTTAGTAAGCTAAGTTTCATATTAAGTTTCATATTTCTAGGGAAGCGGTAGGGAATTTTAGGTTGTCTTTGAGGCATCTTTATATCCCATTTATACCATGGCACTGAGGATGTGACAGTCTCAGCTTACACCTTTCCTTCCTAAGATCAGAAATTAGCCTGGGAATAGCTTTTGACTTGAGAAATACAAAACTTCTACCAAACCTTTCTAACACTAATAGGACAGGAGAATGCAGAGACAGTATAAATACAGTTCCACAAATGTCAATTCTGCAAACATGTATCAGTGTGAAAGTTCTGCCATTCTCATATTTTACACTGAATAATGTGAGAACACCGAGGCAGTTATTTTAAAAACCTGAAGTATTTGGAAGAGAATAGAAATAATAGAATAACTTGCCTAGTAGGTCCTGGAATAGTAGTGTGTTAACCAGCAATTACAACTCCCTTTGGGTAGAAAGAAATTACTAATTGCATCTTTAATGAGCATGGCAAACTGAATAATTGTTTCAAAATACAGAAGAAAAAAAAAAACAAGTGAAGTGAAATTAAATTAGAAGGAAATTGTATATTACTAATCTGGCAGTTTTTATATAGCAAACATGACTTCATTTTCTTAAATGAGATATATAAATTAAAGTGGGAAAAAACAGAAAATAAAACACCCATTAAACTAATCTAGTTGAATATATATTCTCATTGTTCCTAGGGTTACTTGCCTTCTCTTACCTTTTTCAGTTTTGGAATCTAGGTATTTCGTTAGCAATTGCTATAATACATTATTTTGTAATATTAAACCAGACAGTCTAGATTATACATCCCTGCACATATAATTTCTGCTCTAACTTCCCATTCTTCTAAGGCTGCCTTCATTAATTTTGCACTGCAGGAGTTCTTACTGGTAGGAGTGATAAATGAACATGTTTCTTTGCATTACACATATTTACAGCAAATAAGCCACGTGTACCATATCACTTTTTCCCAGCTCTGTTTTAACCAATGCATTAAATATTGGGCTTCTTATGGACTGCTCACTACAGTTCAACAAGGCAGATTATGAAAGGAGATCAGGCATGAGATCTTCCTCTTTATCTTGCACCTTTCATCACACAAAGTAACTGATAACAGCTAAGTTCATCATCCTTCTGTCATATCATATTCAGGAAAATCGGGCACTTAAACCATGATCTTCACCAAGACAGGACAGTCTCATCTTGTTTACTCAGTAACAGAAGGGAGGCCCTGATCATGGATGGAGCTGTTGGATTTTGTTAGAAGATAAATAAAGCAAGTGAATGCTTTTGTTTGTTTGTGTGGAACTTCTTTTCAAGGTAAATATTTTGCATTAAAAGAAAGGAGGGTAGAAGAAAGCACAGAGCCTAAAAATTACTCATGAAAGATGGGGCAATATTAAGGTTAAGTAAATAAAAACTAAAATTGTTAAACTAATAGCTTGCTTAAAATAAACATCAGTTACATAGTCTCTATAATGTCATTATTTTATTTAAAAAGCTATGCAATAACATAGAATTTATGCTATCTGTTGGGAAAAACAGTTATTCCAATCCAGAGAATTTTTTATTGGTTCATTACTATTTGATATTTCTCATTGTCCTGGTAATGCTTGCATACTAAGAAAATGAAGAAAATAATGTTCTGGTGTATTTTCTAATGCCAGCTGAGCTTATGGAAGTTAAAAGATTCACCCACACATCATCATATTTTTAGGTCACAAATTTCTCTTTCCCTCTCACCCTCCACAGTGGTCTTATTTAAAATGGACTAATGCTGTTAGTTAGGCTTGCATTGGTATTTATGTAGGGATAGAAGTGGACACAGTAAACTGTCACAAGTTGCATGCCTTATTTTATTTATTTTACACTTCTATTTCTACTTTTTCTTTGGTACTCATCATTCTTACCCTGATTGTTCTCTGCATTTTTACATTTTGTCTGTACCTTTTTACAAGCCTGCTGCTGAAGGCTGCTAACTTAATATTGCGTTCAAGTCAGACTTCAAATCTTGTACAGACTGAATTAATCTCAGTATTACGCAAAATAGCTACTGCTTCCTTTACACCTTGCAACTTTCTTCTTTTCTCTTTCTCTATGAACCACTCAAATACACTATTCTACCACTCCCTGTGGCTGAAACAATTTAACTGATCTTCTACCTAGCCTAGGTACTAGAACTGCCCATGTGTGTTGCCATTTACCCAAACTTAGCCTCCCTTCCTCTAGTGCAGAGTATGTATCTGGGGTGTGGTAGATCCACACCAGTGCTGCCTCATGCAGACCTGATTAAAAAATACCTTCGATATCAGAAAAAATGTTGATTTTATCCTTAGTCCTCTTTGTCAGTGAAGTCATCCTTATTAACCAGAATGCTCCCTGACCTCCACGATTTTTATCATAATCACCTTGTAGTATTTTCTCCCAGTCCAAATATGCAAAGGCATTTCCACGTACAGACAACTGCATAAAGCACATACATTTACTTTAATGCAATGGTTACAACCTCTCAGTAATTACTGCAGGAAGACAAGTGTAACTGTTCTTCCTCTGTGGTGTCAGATTCATTAAAATGGCTGAGAGAATTAACATTGTAATAGCTTGCAATTACACTCAATAGCAGTCAGTACCTTGCAAAACCAAACGAAAGACTAGTTAACAACTGTATCTCACATTTATGCTACAACAGTAATGAGAATATGGATTTTGGTATACAGAAACTGAAATCTAAAAGGCATGTGAGAAACCAGTATGACTTCAGTAACTGGATGGTGCGGGAGGCAAGAGACCTGGGTCCTGGTTCACATGAGTAAGAATTGCCACAATATTTAGTGTCACGTTTGTATTAGAGGTTTAGAATTATCATACAAACACTCTTAGTGCAGTAACTACAGAGGAAGCAGTGCATCCCACCAACTCAATGGTGACACCTAATTTCCATAGCTACAAGGTTGTGTTTCCTGAGAACTTGACAATTTGAATACAAAAATTTCTCTCGGAACCCAGTGAATTCTCTTGATCTGTCAGATGAGCAAAGGCTCATCATTTCCTCAGAGGTGGCACTAGTCCACTTCAACAATGAGTTGGCAGCCATATTAACCAGAATTTCTTTGAACTGTTTGTGGAGATGGAGTTTAGGCAGGTAATCCTAGAGTTTCATGTATATAGAACACCCTGCTGACACACACCAGGACAGAGAGCTAAAATTCCACTGAATTTTATAATGGGATGGGGGTTCATTAGGGATGGCTGTGTGTACCAAATGTGCTCATTTGCAGACAACAATTTCTCTGAAGAAAAACAATCCCTCTTTCAGTACAACACTGTTCTGTGTCTATAAAAATCTGAACATTTTCCTTACTTTCCACTGAGTCGGTATTACCTACAAATACTTTCCATCCTTTTTTCCCCTCCTCTTCTTCTTCCAGAACTGCAAACTTGTTGATGGTTTTGAATTGTTCAGAGCTGTTCAAGCATACAGCAAGTAGCTTTCTACCTGCTCAGTACTTCCATCTGAGCCATTTCAAAGACAGGCTATAATTCTTGCAAGGTACATGGGCTGGCTGGAGAAGAGAAGGGTAAAAAAAGTTTAAAGGGGCTGGAAGCTACCTGAAAATACTACTGTGGTTGCAATACCTTTCTCTTCTTTTGGTTTGACAAATTACAGATAGCTTCTGGCAATGTTTAAGACGTGACAAAACTCCCTTATTTTAATGTCAAACACGCACACCATTTACTGAATTACCAAAGATGGTAATTCCACTGTGTTAAAATTCTGTATCCTGCAATGCCTCCTCTGTTCGTAGCTCACTGCACAATACTCAGATAATTCTTCCATACCGCTGTGTGGTTACTTCCTTGGAACGGGGAATTATTTTTTTAATTTTTCTATATTTTTATAATTCAGACTTAGACTGCTGTTTGGAGGATGTGTTTCTTACCATGCAATTGCAGGCATGGGATCGAGAATGAAAATAGGACACACAAATCCGGTACAACTAATGACATTCCAGCATATATAATAAATGTGGGAAATTGTACCAATTAATTAAAATAATCCTCTTTACAACATGTTAAAGCATTTGAGAGGCATTGTTCAGTAAGATAAGCTCGCTCTCTGTTCTTAAGAGGTGAGTCCTATGTTGTTATGGTGGATCACTGCATATTGTGATTTATAGCTTACAAGGTCGGAAAAAAAAACCCCTATACTTCTCATCTGGTGTAACCTCTTTTGTAATGCCAGCCAGTGAACTTCACCCAAGTAACCACTGCATCAATCCCATAACTTAGATTTTAGATGCAACGTGTCTTTCAGAAAGATTTTCAGTTCTATTTAAAGACTCCAAGCAACAGAGAATTTACACTCCATAGGTAAAATGTTCCAGTCATTAATTAGCTGCAGTATTAAAATTTCACCTTCATTGTACAATGAAGCATCAGCTTCCAGAAACTGTCCTTAATTGTGCCTGTTTTGATCAAGCTATAGCAATGTGTGTGGTGAAGCAGCTACATACTAATAGAGGAATAATGATATATAGGGACACATTGAAAAATTAGCGGTTCCAAGTTAGAAAATTCAAACACATGCTTAAAAGGCAAGGGGACAAGCATCCGGCATTTATCTCCAGTAAACCGGAAATCTTTGTTGTTGTCTCTTTTTTTCTTTCCTTTCAAATCACACCGAAGGTCAATTTTTCAAAGTGTGATAAAGAGAACCACAGCCCTTCTGAAAGCGGCAAGATGTTCTCATGTCAGCAGGTTCTGTAAGTGACAAGGTGATACTGAGAGACTCAGAAGATGTTAGGGACTGAAGGCAATAAAGCATGCAGGTTCTAGGCTAAGCACCTTAGACATGGAGAGGTAACTAACATAGCCAAGAGGCAAGAGGACACCGATACATCTGCAGTGCCATTCCTCAGGCACTTTACTGAAGTCTGAAGAAATATGTTTATATTCACTTAGGATTCCCTGTTTGGAACTTGCTCTGGAAGGTAGGCACTCATATTCTTTCCTCTAGAGAACTAAACAGAGCTAAAGGATTTAAAACTTGCGAGAGGATGAGCAGCTTGTGGTCACTATTTACTTACTCATCCAGTAGTTAGAGTTCTAAACCAAGGAATGAGGTATTTGGTTTATTCTCCTCAGCCTCATGCATATTCAGTCTCACGTCTCTCATTCCCAGAATCTCCTTACCACCAGATTAAAGGGATGGGAACAAACCTTTTCTGTGGAAGCTGTATCACCACATCTAAAAGAAACTAAGATCAATTCAAATAGACAACAAGACTGAGAGAGAACGTGGTTTCCTGTCTTCTATTTAGGACTTTCGCTTTAGGAAGAAGCCATGGTTATCCATCTGAAACACGCAATAATTGTCTCTAAGATATTCCAGTTTTTACAGTTATCATTTATCCTAAGTGTGGACACAAAGCCAGTATTCCATATTGTTTAACTAAAAATACTTAGATGTGTTAGCTTGCTTTTACTTTGATACCCTCTCTGCTCCCTTTTCCCTCACACCTGTCGTATTTGCTAACTCACAGCAGTGGCAGCATATATCCCGTTATTCACCAGGACGTTTACTGTGAACTACCTCCCAGAAAGCAATCCTCCAACCTGAAATGTAACCGGTGTTCTTTTTCACTACATATCTGACCTTGATTCCAACAGTTCTGTTGAACAAATGAGGCCACCTTACCAAGGTATCTAGATTGGTCAGTGCCATTAACCCGTATCCATCATAATTGACCATCTACAAATCTCTGTTGCAGTGGCATTTAATCAGCCATTTGTTCTCTCTCAAACCACTCATATATTAAGTAGCTTTATAATATTCTGTGTATCGCCTCTAGAACTACTCCAACGAAATGAAGATTTACAAATATATTCAGATTGTATGGGCTAAACATATTTTGGTTTTTGCTAATTTCTGTTTAATCATCATAACCATCAAGTTACCTGCTTTATGGATGCTATTACAGACATTCCATTACCTTTTTCACTGACACTTGCGTTGAATCAAAATGTAGTTTGACAAGATTTGTTTCCCATCTGAGTGTAATTCTCAGTCTTTCTTCCTGAACTGCAACAATCTTTTTAATACATCTCACTTTCGTTTTTGCAATCCTGTTTATTTTCAAGCAGAGAGATTATTTCCAGTAAAATTACTATCACAGTATCTCTGTACAGAAGTATCTCTGCAGAATCAAGACATCACCATGCATATTACATAAAAATTTAGACCACAGCATTTGAGACAAGGCCACATCTTGAAATATTTGAAATGCTACCAGAAAGAAATGAGGCCAGGGAGAAGTTGTGGCTATGTGCATCTTCTTCACCTTTGTGAATAGATGCAGTCCTCAAGCTACAGTATTGTATGTATTTACCTAGCTCTACTAGTATGCTCAGCTCTCCCGTCTTCTCAATTAACCTTGAAAAGCTGAGAGATCCTTCCCTGCTGATTTCTGGATTGCCCCTTAAAACTCCTGCTCATTGTTGACAGTTACAAAACTGCAGATGCAGTTGGAAAATTAATTCTGCTGTAGTTTCTCTCTAATCAGACATTTACAGTATGCTTTTTCCAGCTACAGGTAATCCAATGTGCTCTAGTTCACTTCATTTCTCCACGTAGATTTTCTGTTTTATGGAATATAGGCATGAAGATTGTTATGTTTTAGCAGCACTCTTAATCCTGCTGCTGTGTATAACTCATGTCCAAGGCTCCTTTTCACTGTTCTCCCTGTACATCCCGGTTAATTTGCCACTTTCCTCCTGGCCTTGCTAAGAATCTGCACAAAGTTTTGTAGGTAGACAGGTTGCAAATAGCATTTTGTCATCCTCTCATTTCCTCGTGTGTTTTGCTTTAGTGCTCCTTTTTTTTGGTGCAACCGATGCTTCAGTTGGTACGGTTGGACTCAACGATCTGAAAGGTCTTTTCTATGAATCACAGATATTTAGCAAAGGGGGAGAGAAAAATTTAAGGTTAAGTACTAGCCAACGTTTAATCACACTTTACAGCAAAGGCAAGTCTTCTGCACAGTGTTGGGCAGCAATGTTACATGGAACGCGATGTCCGAGGCTGCCATGAGGCTCATTGGGAAGGGGAAGATGACGGCCCAAGCGCTTCCCTGCCGAACAAGCGCAGCACGGTTCGTGGGAAGGTTTCTAACTTGCGGCAAAAAGACAACCGATGTTTTAACAGATTTTTCCCCGTGAAGGAGATTCTGCTGTTCCGTTCCCGTCGCTCCCCCGCGGCCGTAGCCCTAGATGCGGGGGAACGGGTGCTCCGTCCTTCCCCCCGCTTCCCCGTCCCCTCACCCCCCCGACACCGCCGTGCTGGCGACCCCCAGCCCTGAGCACCCCTTTCCACCACCCCTCCCAGAGCACCCCTCTCTCTGCCCCCCCACCCCAGCGCCCTTATCTCTGCCCCCCAAGCACCCCTCTCCCCCACCCCTATCCCTCTCTCTGCCTGTCAGGACTTCTCTCTCTGCCCTCCCCTCCCAGCACTCCTTTCTCTGCTCCCCCCTCCAGCACCCCTCTCTCTGCCCCCCAAGCACCTCTCTCCCCCCCTCTCAAGCACTCTCTGCCGTCCCAGCACCCCTTTCTCCCTCTCCCAAGCTGTCTCTGGCCCCCAGCACCTCTTTCTCTCTCTGCCCCCAGGACTCCTCTCTCTGCCTCCCAAGCACTCTCTCTCTGGCCTCCAGCACCCCTTCTCTCCTCCACCCCTCAAGCACCCTTTTCTCTGCCCCTCAGCACCCCTTTCTCTCTGTGCCCCCTCAGCACCCCTTTCTCCCCTTCCCAAACACTCTCTCTCTGCCCCTTCAGGCACCACCTTTCTCTCTCTACGCCCCCCCCCCACCCCCCCAGCACCCCTCTCTTTGCCCCCAGGACTCCTCTCTCTGCCTCCCAAGCACTCTCTCTCTCTCCCCCCATCCTCCCCTTTATCCCCCCTCAGCACCCCTCTCTCTCTACCCTCCCCTCTCCGCGCTGCCGCCCGGCACGGGAGGGGAGGGTGTGTGTGTGTGTGTGTTGTGAGGGCGATGGAGGCGGGGGGGGGGGGGGGGGGGGCGGTGCGGGCGCGCGGCCGGGCGGCGCGCGCGGGGATTGGCTGCGGGCGGGCGGCGCGGCGCGTGCCGGCGGGGGCTGCGGGCAGAGCGCGGCTGGCGCGCGCGGGGCCGGGGCCGCGCTCCGCTCCGCTTCCCCGGCGGGAACCAGGGAGGGAGCCCTCGGCACTGAAGGAATCCGCACCGGCGCGTTAAGTTCTCTCCCGGAGGCGCTCGGGGCTGCTCGAGTTGCTGCCGGTAAATAACGTTTCGTCGCTTCTTTACTCGGGGGCGCCGGCGGCGCCGAAAGCGGCGGCGGTTCTGCCTCCGTCGCTCCCTTCCCTTCGCTCCCCCCCCCCCCCCCGCGTCTGTCACCGCGTTCCCGGGCTGAACAACTTGTGTGGGTCTGACACCGGGCGGCGAGGCTGGGGCTGCGCGGAGCCGCCGCCGCGGCGCTCGGAGGGCTCGGCAGTTGCCCGAGTTCCAGGGATTCCGCGTTAGGCGCTGCTGCTCTCCTGCCCCTTCGCGCTCATCCCTTCTCGCTGGTATTTATTTCCCACGGTCTTTTAATTTTGCCCCCTTTTTTTTTTTTTTTTTTAAGCTGCTTCATTGTTTCTTTTTCACCTCTCTTTGCGGATGGAAGCGGAATATTTATGTTATTATCTTCTTTTTACTTTTTCTTGGCGCTTGCTCATTCAGAAACTATTGTCCACAGCGCGTCTTAGCTAGGAATAAGAGCGAGCGAGGCGTTTGTGTCCAGAAAGGGAATTAAAAAGAACGGGCTGCTTCGCATCCTTGTTGCAGGTCTCTAGGAAGGACGATGTTCCCGTGGTGTTTGCGAAGATGGTAAGCGTAGCGGCGCCTTGGGGTGCAAGCCCTGCGATTGAGCGGTTTGGAAATTGCGCGTAATAAGCAATTCCTAGCTGTGGAGGAAGAGATTGCTGGCATGTCTCGCACGCCTCGCTGAGAGGACGTACCAACGCGTACCAAGCCCCTGGTAGACCTTACGCCGAGTGCCAGTTGGACAAGATGCTCTTCTCTTTCTTGCCTACACCCAAACCGAAATTTAAATCGGGGGGCTTAATGGATGCGAATTGAGCTCTTAACTCTTTCTTTCTGATCCAGACTCCTTGTTCTTGTTAGGATACTCGTAAATGCTCATGAAAACACTTCTCTGTAGCTATTGATACTAATAATGTCTTGATACGTGGTTTTTATGCCTTTTTCTCTTTTATTTTCTGGTTGGTATTCTCATGTTTAAGTGTTCTGTCTTTTTAAACTACTCAAACTGTAATGGCAAGTTTTGTCTCTATGTGTGTGTCTGCGTGTACATAAATATATATATTGTTTAGCTTGTACTTGTTGAAATTTATCAAACCTTGTATCACATGGAGAAAAGAGGTATCATAGCAGAACTTAAATGCAGGAAGGCAGAATTAAAGAGGCTGTGTTTATAATATCTGGTTGTACAGTGGAAAAGATTATATAAGATCAAGGAATGAAAAAAGCATGCATTCTAGAGAAGTAAGGTCTGGTAGTAGCAGCAATGTGGCAGTTGGAGAAAATAAAGCTTGACTGAAACAATACGGAATGCAAGCTGTCCATAAGTATGTGTAGTTATCAGATGTCCTCATCGAGCACTTTATGGATTGCTGTTTAAAATCTGATGTATTCACAAATGCAGTCTTTGTTAAGTGCAGAGCTAATGAAAAAGCAGTATCACCTGTTAGTGTGCTTACTTTATGGAAGTTCAGTTGTTACCCTTGAGTGTACAGTCTCAAAGTTTTTTCTTCAAACTTCAGAAGAATTTAGAGAGAGGCGATTCTTTTCTTCAAGATGTTTGTATTATCGTTCAGATTATACCACTTCGAGAAACTGGTCGATCTCCAGTGTATAGAACAATGACAGGTATTTTTCCGAGGGGGTTATGTAAGTGCTAGGTGACGTGGATTTTTGCAGGGGGCTGACAACCTAAAGATAGGTGGCATTTCTTGCATTGTCAGGGTTTAAAATATATACCATCAATGTATTCGGGCATCATTTTCCTGTGTACTGACAAATCAGTAACCAGGTTGACAAATAATTTAACTTGACTCATATGCTGAGGTTTCTAGTCACTGAGTAATGAATAAAAACTATTCATATATGACACTGATATAGATCCTGTGGTATTCAAAAAGGCAGCTGTGAGGTCTGAGCTTTAATTCATTTCTAGAGGAAAACTTTAGCTGTGGTTTCTTAGTGTCCTTGTGATGTCTGAGAACTCACAGATTTTTTTTTTTCATGGCTACTAACACATTTAACTTTTTTTTTTAAGAAAAGAAAGTTTTGATCCAGATAATATTTTTTTTCTGCTTTTTTAAAAACAATTCCTACTAACTTACATGTGCTTACATGAAAATAATTATCTTTTATTTTCCATATTCTTAGTTTTCATGTGGAAAATGAAAAGAAAATAATCACGTCAACTGTTCATGTAGCTTGGGGAAAATTAACACATGAACATCACTAGTGATGTTTTCCTCTAATTAAATTGAACTTTATTTTCATTTTTAATATTTTGTAACAAAAGTCAAAAAGCTGAATATGAAAGAGAGAAGAGACACTTTCTCTTGTCAGGTCACAGAGATTAACAGTGGTAGGAGCATTGATTTGAGGGGACTAATAGATAAATTTCTTTGCCTTTTTAAAGAATGCTTTCATTTCTGGGAAAACCAGAAAGATATAGATCAGCTTGGGGTGTATTATGGTCATGGCTTTTGCATTTTCCTGTCAAACACTGTTGCTTTTGTTTATGTAGTCAAAGAAAATTACTTGAGAACAGTAATACCATCAGAGTAAGTAACGGTGTAAGCTCTATTAGTGATCTTGTGATTAAAATTATTTAGAACAACATAGAGAAAAAAAATATTTGTTCAGTTCAATCAAGGTCAATGTCTAGACTTTTTTTGTCTGAGAGGTCAAACTCAACTGAAGGTCAAATTAGATGGTGACAGAGCTCAAGCCACTGTTAGGCTACTCAAGTCAATATACCGATGTTTGAAAAGCTGTTTTATGTTTGTTTTCAGTTTACTCTGAATTTAATCCCTCAATCCTTAACAGTTTTGGCAAAAGGCGTTCATAGGAACAGCACAAGTGAGGTCTTTGCTTAAAGATAAGACCAAAAAATTATTGGACTTATGCTCTAATTAATAATGGTCTTGTACATCTTTTACAAAAATGGATACTTCCAAAAAATCTGCCTTCCTCCATCCTAGATCCATAACAGGAAATAGAACTTCAGAATATAAATAAATTTTGTTTTTACTGAACTGATTCATAGGAGGTGTTTTAGTCTTGACTTGCTCTTTCAGAAAGTTAGTGTTTCATGGAAATAGCAAGTTTTTTTCCAGGCTTTTTTTTTTTTTTTTCCCTAGATAATTGTACTTCGCTGTTAATTTCACGAGGTCTTTATCAGGAAGAGTAGTTTTATAGTATATTGCACTACGATAGAAACAATACTTTTGCTGACATTGAACATGTGCAGAACTGGCCATGCTTTCTGACCTGAGGTGTCGCCTACCAGAGTCTTCACAGCAACTGGCAGTGATTCATCTTTCTAAGTTCTTGCTGCACAAACCAGCTCCTTTTAATTTATGTAGGAGATGGAGTATGAAATGACTTGGGCTGCATTGGACTGTTCTAACCACAGCCCGGACCAAATTTGCGTCTGGGATATCTCCATAGCCACAAAGAGCCCCTTGTTCTGATCCTCAGTCAGAGACCCTTAACTGAGCTGCTACAGCAACGTATTAAATGTTTTCTGCAATACAGTCTCACCTAATCCACACATGGTTTTAGAAGGTGCTTTTGGCGTTCTCTTTTAGCTGAATTTTGTCTCGCAATTATTGGTCTGCATTGGAATCTTATAGTACCGTTGGAGTTCAAATATATTGTTTCAAGTGCACCTTGCTGACTAACTCAGTATTATCAGGTACGCTTTTTGGATAATCAGGAAGCATGCAAAGCCTAGATATTATTCATTTTTTATTAGTTTTTAAAGAGATTCTTTTGGTTGAATTGATTGATGTTTAGTGCAAAATAGTAATAAATTGTCTACCTTCATGTTTATTGCTGAACATTAATAACCTGGTTGTCATCCAAATACTGGTGTAATTGTAAGATTTTTAGCAACAAGCTGCACAGCGTTGAATTATAAACTGCAGTTTAGCTGAGCAGCATGCATACAGCTATATGATGCATCTACTGCCTTACACCAGAGGCGACATTCAGACATGTTCTGGGCAAAGAGTTAAGGAAAGAACTGATCTTAAGTCACGCTTCTTCCTGTAACTCGGGAGCAGGTTTTGTAGAAGGTGGGTTTTTATGATGTGATTAATGGAAAGCAAAGTTGCACTGAGTTAAGGGGGGTTGGCTTTGGGGTTTGGGATTTTTTGTTCTTTTTGTTTTGTGTTTTTTTGGTGTTTGTTTTGTAGTTTGTTTTTGATCTCGTTTGTTTGTTTTTAAAACTGTTATGCTAGTCAGTTAGTAAAGGGAGATTAAGAACAAGGTATCAACGTTTCTTGGATTTGGATAATAGTCTTCATTCCAGTTTTGTTCTTAAGGGACTTCTTGGGTATAGAAATGTATACATTTAGCCAAAACACTAACTGTAACCCTTCAGAACTACAAATATGTGATAAAATCATGCAAAATATATGAGTAGCTGCTCTTGAAGGATTTTAATACTAATTTCGGGCACACCACAGCTGCCTTCGTGACTTTAGTAAGAACATTTACAGCTTTCAGTAGATTTCAGTTCTCAAGATCTATCTGTTGTTTTTCAGCCCTCACAGGCAAGGAATGCACCAGGGATCATTCAGAGGGCTGTGTGAGCCTGTCGTAATCATTATTGTATGTATCAGTCCTATGTCAAGTCCTTGTGGAAGGTACGGTGTGAAGTGTGCAAAGAGGCAGCAGTTGAAGCCTGGTCCTGTACCTGTACCAGTACCATAGCTGTGCATGCAGAATAGGCACAGTAAGCAAGAACTTTGTAGTGTTATGCTCATCTGCTGTTTGGGGAAGCAGCATAAAGGGCAGGAACCGAACGATCTTCTCTTGCTTTTCCCTGTTAGTGTAAGGCTTTCTTGAGCACAGTGATACAAGGAAGTGTCAGTTTTTGAACCACAGTCTGAGAGACCCAGAGAAGCTTTTAGTCAGGGTATGAATCCAGGTCTGCCAGATTTTAGCATAGCAGCTTAACACTGCAAGTCATCTTTTTTTTTGCATCAGTGTGTGTGTGTGTACAAGAGCAAATCTTTATGTGTCTGCTTCTGTGGTTAGCTATGTAAGGATCTAGGTGTCTCCTGGCGTGTTCTGTATATGTTCTGTTAACTCTGAACGGCAAAATCTGTTTCTTTTAATTTTTTTTTTTTTTTGTGGGGTTGGGGGTGTGGGAAGGGGGAAAATGAGAATGTTTAGGTAAGTCGCTTTTCTTAAACTAATGAAGTTAGGTGTGTTGATTATCTTGTGGTTTTGTTTTTGAATGGCTCTGTACAATGCTACATGTAGACTATACTGTGCAAAATGCAAATTTAAAGAGATGTCGATGATTGTAAGTGGAAACTATATAAATTTTATTCTGAAGGCATTGTTACCTAGTAGTGTAGGGCTTATGCGTAAACAGGAAAATACAGAAGGTCCTACTAAGTATAAACAGTTTTTCTTTTCCAAAGCTTTTTGTGAGTGTAGTTCGCCTAGTGACACTCTTTAAAATATAGTTATCTACAGTGAAATATTATCAAAATAGTGTCCTCCAACATTGTACCGAATGCTTAAAAAAATGGTACACACCTTTATCAACCAAAAAAAGCCCTCAGCTGAGGATTTAGAAAGGCAGAATAATTGATGTTGAAATATAACAGTGACACTACAGGCAAGATTTTTGATCTTGAAAATGAAGTTCACTTTACTTGCTACACATATCTTGGCAGTGAAATAAAGTAGCAAAGGGAAGTATTAGGTGCATCATAGTATGCAAAATATATATTCTCTGAGGAGGAATGTTACACATTTCATACTTGCAACATTAAATTAATTTTCTGAACCAAAATAAAACAAGTGATATGCAGCTTAACACACGTAAAGAATATTAAAAAAAAATTCCCACATCATTAAAAATGCAGATTGCCACATGCTGTTTGCCTAGTTCTGCTGTCAATGTGAAGATCCTACTTTCACCGTTACTGAATAATTACGTATTTCAAGAACATAACTTTTCATCTTCGTTCATGTTTACATATATTACAGGTTTGGATGTGTATGTGTGCAGGCTCTTGATGCATTTTGTTTTGGTTTTATTCCTGTTCTTGAGGGTTTTTGACATTCAAAAAGTCAATAGTTGACAAAAGCATGGTCTGGAACATAGAACTTTCTCATACAGCATGTCTTCTTGTCTAGGTATTTCTTCTAACTCTTCTTTATATATTTTTGACACAGAGAAAATATTTTTATCATTGTGGGTTTTGAGAGAGTGAGTTATTGCTGTATTACTAATTCTGCATGAGAACATACAAGGATAGGGGAATAGTTTTCCTCTTCAACATAGCTGACTGGGCACTAAAATGAAAAGGATTATTAATGGATCACACAGAAGAATACTTGTTCTGACAGACTTCTTCCAATCTTTGAGAAGTTCTATACAAATCATAGTTTATAGAAGAATATGTAAATGAGTTGAAACTTTTTACTTAAACTATACCTGTAAATAAACACAACAGTACCATGAAAGTGGATCTTTAATTTTAATAATCTTGTAACAGTTTGATTTGTATAAGTGTTTATATGTCCGATTACCTAAATCATAATTGAGCTTGTGTTAATACTCCTGTGACACATGAAAGTCTGCTAGTGATGAAGATATGGAAGATTTCCATGATAAATGGTTTCCATCAGTTCTTTCTCTTTTGGGAACATGTGGTCTAAATATCAGCTGAAGAGCACTGTCAAATGCTGTTGAGGGGAGCTGTAATGTGCAAATCGCTATTGGATGTGAAGCATCAGAGATCAGACTTTTTAAAGAAACTTGACTCTTCAGAGATGGTAAAAACTTCTCATTAGCTTCACTTACTTTAAGATCAATTCTTAATGTCCCTCTGGACTTTGTCCCGCATCGTAGCTGCAGAAATTCCTTGAGAAAAAAACCCCTGCATCTAGGAATTTCAGTTAAGACATCTGAAATAAACATGTGTGGTGGGTAAGTCTTTTCAGAAAGATTGATGAGAAGGAGACTGTCAGGCAGATTATTAATAATCTAAAAAGCAAGGCATGGTAACCAAGTCTTGTATATAACCTTGTTCACAAAAGGAACTAAGCTTTTTATTTTTTTGGCTGGGAAGCAAGCTGGCTTTAGTTGTTTCCCTATACAGAGAATAACCTAAATCTTCTCCGTTTTCCTTTCTTCCTTTCTCTCCAGCTGCTTGTTGTGAGGACAGAACCATTTGAGAAAATGTCTCATAGTGCAGCGCTAAATTTGGAGGTCACAGCTTTATTAAACAGTGGTGAAGTACATGGTATTCCAGTGCAAATCTTAGCTGACACCGATGGCCCCAGCAATAGAATAAAGAATAAGCTGTGAGCCTGTGCATCTTTCAGCTTTCCTACCTATTAAGGAATGCCAACTCAAATCCAGAACGTTGTCACCCTCTTTCTTCTGTGGAACCTGCTTGAGGTTGGGAGACGACATGTGAGTGGAGTTGCACAGAACATCTCTTCAGGACCAGTGCTCAGGAGGCTCACCATGCAGCACAACTTGTTTTAGCATTTTTGTAGGGAATTGAAGTCACAATTATTTCTAAAACTTATTTCTATTTTCTAAAAATTATTTCTATTCCTTCTAAAACGGGCCCTCTGGAAAACACCTTCATGGTACTTTGTCCATTTCCTTATTACAGGGCAAAGAAGAGAAGTAGTCTTTTTCAGATCACAACATTGATAATCAAAGTGCCTTCTACTGGCAACTGATCCTGCAGTCACTGAAAAAAGCTGTAATACGGAACACTCACTGGATCACTGTCATCTCTCTCTTCCCCCTGCTCCTTTAAGAGGTACTATGTCCTGCATCAGGAGCCTGACTATGAACAGTAGTGTCTGTCCCTCTGGGGCTTTGTGGGAAGAAGAGCAGGGAAAAGGAGAATAATGCAAAAAAAAAAAAAAAAAAAAAAAAAGAAAGACCCAAATGTATTCTCACATGCACTGGGGTGTGTATTTGTGCTTTCATAAGTACTCATGGCCTTTGGCTCCACTGCTGTATCGCTGTTACTACCATGAATGCCTGTGAAGCCTGAGCCCTGCGTTCTGCCTTGGAGCGGTGGAGGCAAGGGCTGGCAGCTCCTTCTGGTGTTGTGCTCCTTGTTGTATTACCAGTGAGGATTACTAACTAATGAGTTGAAGGAGAAAGACCTTTCCCTTTTCTTTCATAAGCAGCTGTCACTGCTGGAGAGAAGAAGTGGCGAGAGGTGAGAAGAACTTGTGGATTGCCTGTGGAGTATTTATTCTTCTATTGAAGCTCTAATTACTTAACTGAAACTTCTTCCATCTCTTCAGCAATCCCAGGGGCCTCCATAGGTTCCTCCAGTTCAGCTGCCATTCTGTATCAGCTACCTCCAGGCTTAAATTGCCTTTCTTTTTCTTGCATTGTTTCTTTAAAGGAGTAGTAATCACTTCCCACTGTGTTTCTCAAGTTGTCCAAAATGTAAGACCTTAATAGATGGCTCTTTTACCGAGCAGCTTATGCACATTCTCAGTGCCTATCACTCTTTACCCATAATCTTCGATGACTGCAAGAACAGGAGTTTATACGTGGTCAGTTCTGTAGATCTTGAACTTAGTGTGTTACAAGATTACGATTTATAATTCTGCCCCAGTTAAAGGCCAACTTCTGGATGGCCTTTCCGCTTTGCACAAGAGTACTGGGATAGGGAGAGCTGTGCAGGTCTTTTTTGGAAAGGCCACAATTAAGATTCTGTTGAGGCTCCCAAACTAGATGGCCATTCCTCCTTTCTCCAATGATGCCATGCAAAAGAGGTCACAATCATTCCTCTGCACTTATAGAAAAGAATCAGTAAGAGGTGTGGGGTTTAGATTTTCTGGAAAGCTGCTATGATTGCTACTTTGTACTACCTCCATTTGCCAAGTTTTCTATCTAGCCCTGAATACCAAAGAGTCTCTGATTATCAAAGATTTCCTGCTATAAGATTTCTTGTTATAACAGAAGTCCTATCTATAGCCAGATTGGATATTAATAAGACTGAAACCTGGTGGGTATTCAGAAAGTCTTTAAGCAGTTTCCATGAAAACAAAAAATTCCTCCTTGTGAATTGTATGGTAGCAGTATCTTTAAATTTGCAACAAAGCAATACTTAGATATAATGACAGTTAAGCTGGAATTAGCTATGTTTGAATATTAGGGTCTGATCCTGTGAACTGTCATTATTGTCCTGCTGTTTTTCGAATGACTGTGTGCGAGGAAGGATCACCTGCTTAAGGCAACCTCTGCTGGAATACGTTTTTCCCACTGTCATCCATTTGCAGTTCAATTTAATTGATGCTTTTCACAGGACACTTAAAAGATGGTTAGATTTCACTTTAATTTTGCTAATGAAATGCTACTGAGTATGCCATAATATTGGCACAACAGAACCTATCACTTATATCCAACAAGTTTTCTTATCAAAATAAGTAACAACAAACATATATATAAGCTCAGATTTTTGGCAGTTGATGTTGATGGTTGCATCTCAATGGCTGCAGTGACTTTGGATCAAACCTTGCTTATACTTGCTACTTTCTTAGCTGGGCAAGGAGGCTAGCCTTCTCTTTTTTCTAAGCATTTTCTTCAAAGGAAAGGGAAAAAGATGAGGCCTGCCACGATAAATAATAAAAACAATTGTCAAGGTTAAAGTGAAAATACTCGGTATCTGGTTTATGCTCTCCTATATGCCATTCAGGTAGTGCAAACAGAAGTAAAACCAGGGATTCTCCTGGCAGTTCAAGAGCAGCTTTGTGTTACTTCATCTGTGTCTTAACCTTGTTTGCAAAGAAAAATATTGACAGGTGTGGTGAGCTGGAAAGACTGTGGCTGATTCCTGGGTACAAGTTGGGAGCTAGCAAAATTGTGGATTGAAGTCTCTCTTGGTGTCTCTCTTCTCACTTCACGTAGCACTCTAAACTTAACTCTGGCACAGGTGTATTTTAAGCTCCATGAGCTGGGTTTTTTTGACTTTTTGATTATTTTGGAGTACTAATCTCACAGAATTCCCTGGATTTATTATGAACAGGTCTGTCTGTGTCAGAAGTCACAGTATGCATCACTGTGTATTTAAAAATATTGCTTTTTGTGTTGTGTGGTTTGGTAGTGAATCTATCACATTTATGATCCTAAAAGGAATCTCTTTGGTTAGATGGTGGTACTAGTTCTCCCTTCCACCTTCTGCCTGATTCCCTACCTTGCTCCTCTCAGCCATGGCATTGAGAGGGGAAGTTTTACAGGTATAGTTTAATGTTTGTAGTTGACTAGTTGTCTTACTGCTGGAAGTTGTATGAATACTTGATGCCATTTATCCTGTGGTGTAGGAAATCCTACTTGTGCTTATTACCTGTAGTTTATAGCTAAAGTCTGAATGCTATAAATAAATGTTTATTTCCGCTTTGATTACTTTGGAAGTCCGTAGAGCTAATATTCATCTTCCCTACTTAGCAGTTATTCATCATATCAGTTTGCTCACATAGTAAATCTGTAGTAGCTTTTTGTATTATGGAAAACAATCCTTCCCTTAGTAGGGAAGCCATGGTGCAGGATAAGCCAATGCACTGAAATACAGATTTCTTCTTCACTTAGAGAAAGGACTATTGCAGTCCTGCAGGGAAGGGTCTGGGTCTGTTTACTCTGAGCAGTAGACACAATTGTGCTGCTCTGTTCACCCACTCAGCTTGCAAGCCATGCTTTCCTTCCAGACCTGCCGTAGCAGGTTCATTTGAGAACTGGATTTACTGCCTGAAATGTATCAGTTTTGTGGAAAGATGCATGTCTTTAGGTTTGCTAATTGCGTGCATTTTGCCACTATGATTTTTTTTTTAATTGCAAATGTTTCAATTAGAAAGTGGTTTTTGGAAGATGAGAGAAGTTGGAAGAGGTTCCAGTAGTGTAGGAGGAAAGAAAAATTAATCCAATTTTTAATTTCAGATAAACAGCTATATTACAGAGGCTATCTTCTCTCTTTGCAATTAGTTTGAACATGGACCTGAGTGTTTTGAAATAAGTAAGATGACTGCATTATATTTGAAATATATGATAGGTAGGTGACCTATCTAATGATTGCTTCTAGCACATTACAGAACCATATTCTTCCAGACATTGAGGCTCAGATTCATTTGAATAGTGAGCGCTCAGTTTAATCCTTCTCTTTAAACTTCCACTGGATTGAAACTGTAAATGGACAGGGCAGAGGTACCTCACTGGTGACCATGACTGTCCAGAGTGTAGAAGTGCCTGTGCTTCTTTCATTTAAAAACTAGGTGGCAGCACTAATATCCCGGTGTCATCTTGATTCCTGTTTCCTTGTCATCTCTGAAGGTCTGTGTTGACTAAAAACTGATATTCTGGATTAGAGGAGCTGAGCTCCTGGGACACACCTGGCAAAAACTATTTCAGTCTTATTGTATGTCTTAATCCTTTATCCTTGTGGGTAGTATAATACAGTGGCTCACAGTGGAATACCATTAGCGTCTCAATAGGAAGCGTGTAAGTTGTACCTTGGAGATAGCTGCTTTTCTTTAGTGGTTTGTTTATAGATGTCTCCAGGTCCAAATGGGAGGGGGGGGGTTGTGTGTGTTTTCAAGTTAAAGCTCACTTCCAGGACACTGTTATCTTCTCTTTTGGGTGCCATAACTTATAATGGCAAAAACATCATACCTACATACAAACCATGGCCACAAAGGAACTCTTAAGCTGGCTCCCAAATTCCTAGCTAGCTCTTAAACATCCTTTGAGTTCTGTTCATCTTACTTTTGAGAACCACAGGACAATTTTCTCAGACCTTCTCATGTTTCTGTTTTCTCATCTCCTGGCAGGAATTCTGGCCCAGAAAGATTATTTGTCCTTTTCCACAATGGCTGCAAGGGCTTCACTTCATGTACCCATTGCACAAACCTGCTCTCATGTAGTACTTCTTTAAAGCTTGTATCGTTTTCATCAAGAGAGATTGAGGTTAGAAATTAGAGAAAACAAACAAAATCAAATCCCCATATCCCCTTTCAAATGAAAGCAATAGTCAAGCATTGGAGTACTCTATCTGTGGAGACTGTGAAATCCTCACCATTACTGATATTACAGTACAGGCTAGACAAACATCCATCTAGGATGATAGCATTACCATTGATACTGTCTTGCCGTTAGGGGATAGATTAGATGAGTTCTAAGTGGGCATCTCTCCCAGCTGTATATTTTTCTGCAATGTACTGGCCTAACACTTCTTAATTGAAATAGATGGATCTGAACAAATGTCCACCAAAAACCCTCTGAATTTTTTCCAATTATGTTTTCTTCAAATTTAATATGTTTTTTCAAGTTACTGAACTGGAATTTTTAATTAGGACAACTGAAAACTTGGATAATTTGGGAATGATAAAGGCAGATTATAACAATTAAAATGCTGTTTGAGATTAAATAGATATGTATGTATCTGTATGTGCATCCACATGTGGGGTTTTGTAGCTTGAATACAGAAATCCTTGTGGGGATATTACATTGTTAAACTGTTTTCTTCTTTTAAGACTTCCTGTCTAAGCAAGCCCTTAATATATGGAAAGCAGCTACGATCATGAATAGGAGCTGTTTCACTGGGCTGTTCTGTAAGTGCCGGAGCAACCTTCTAGCTCTGTAGTAGAAATTCTGCACTAATAAGTATTTGTATATTCCAGGCAATTCATTTGGCATGACGTAGCCTAAGAGTAGCACCCAAATACCTAATATGACTGCACCAAATGCCGTGTAAAGAAAAGAAGTGCCCTTATTTGTAAATGAACCTGGCATGAGAGAAATAAAAGCAGAGAAAAATAGATCATGTTTTAGATAGTACGGAAATAACGTGAGGAGAGGATAATAGGAGCAAAGTCTTCACGATAGTCCCTAGAACACACACGAAATAAAGTGAGATGAAAGATGTAAGCTTGAATAGCTTTGTGAGGGAATGCCCTACCTCTCTTCTTGTTTCTCTGTATTGCATCAGTACTGATCTTTTTAAATGTGGAAATAGGTGCTCTCTGTGACTACCGCTGTATGAGTACTATAGGACAGCTCCTTGAACTCTGAATTCCACTGAGATATCCCCAGATGCCCTAGATACTGTTGAGGCTTTCCCTACAAAACAAAATGGTTCAGAAAAAATGACCAGTCATCCAGGCTGGCATACAACCTTCCTGCTTGCTTTTATAATGTAAGTTTCAGTGGAATTAGTGATATTGTCTCTTTTAATGTCATCCTTTGAAATGAATGGTAATGAAGATTCCCTAGTTTGGGGAACAGGGTAGCGGCTTTCTAGTGACTAATAGCTTCAGTCAGTAATGTAATAGAATTTTGCAACATGATAATGAAAAAAATTCTAATGAAGGTCAGATAGCAAGTGGCTAACTAAATCGTTAGTTTTAAACATCTGTCAAACTTTACAGTAATTTTTTCAGGTTTTGTGAAGCAGGCTTTTTCACCCCTGGTGACAGAGCTGTGATAGTTACAGATATTTCCGTGAATTTGTTGGAAGAACATAGTCTAAAAGGCTCTTGGAGGAAATAATTGATACTACTTAGCTTGATGCGTGATGCCAAAGCCCATTTCGTTACTAGACTTTTTAGATGAGCTGGTGTTGAGCCTGGCAGTTAAAACAAGACTGTGTGGAGTCTCATTTTGTTATTTCACGTTCTGGTTGGATAGCCATCACAGATAGCCCAGTGGCATGATGCGAGGGAACGTGTCACTGTGGAACTAGTAAATGCTTTCTAATGCACGGCTTTACCGTAGATGGCTAAATCAGTACCTTAGTGATGCAAGGCTACCTAACTTTTAGATGCAAGCTTGTTTTCATAAGTTTGTAGCTTGTATTTTTGCAGTGTCGTTAACTGTTGCAGCACTGCTATTCTGCAGGGTGTAGTGTGACTTTGTTGATTTGGTTTAGTAGGAGCTTTTCACATTAGTCAGGTAGAGGACTTGTACAAGGGCATTGGAAGGAATGCATCTTAGAACATCTTGTAAACACATTTAAATTGTGGCTAAAATCAAATGTGTTTTCTTTTTGTAGAATCTTTTTTTTTTTTCTCATTTGCATTTGTGAATCATTCATCTGTTTGTCATCAGCCAGTGATATTTCTGTAGTCAGTGAATTTCCGTTATATACCTACCAAGTAATTTTTTTGTACAGCATACTGATTCCTATTATGACTTAGTTATGTTAGCAACAAAACATTCAGCTGCAAAGCATTAGATAACTGTGATTATTTTTCTGAGTAATAGAAAGCAAACACAGAATAAAAGTTAAAAACATATAGTCTCAAATCAGTCGGTATTGCAAGAAAAATGATGAAGCTGCCTTTTCCAGTGAATTAGTAGTTTGACGTGAGGCTAATACTACGAAAGTATAGTTCAAGTTAAGAGTGGACAGACAATCTCACATGAAATCCTTGCTGCTCAGAATCTCTTTTTAAGAAAGTGCAACACCATTATTATTTTGTTCCTGCATTGAGATAAACTTAACTTTAACTTTTAGAAGAATATGCATGTTACTTACAATTTCTTTCCAAAAAGTAAATGTGGGAAATTAAACTTATGATTACTGGGTCCATGAAGAAGGAAAGAGAGAATCTGAAACAAATTCTTGCTGAAAGGAGGTATTTAACTACAGAAATTTTATTGAATTAAGTAATTCCTGTCACGTGTGTTGCGCTTTTTCATTCGGAGGTATTGTTTCCCAGCTTAAGATCTGCATGTGAAAATGGGAATGGAATAAAGATACAGACTTTTTTTTTAAAATGCTAAATCTTCATCAGGTACTGAAAGGCTTCTAATGACTGATCTGGAAAATTTTCTTCTCCATTCAGTATATATTGGAAAAGGGGATTATCGCTAATTTCAAAATTAAAAATAAAGTACAGTCTAGTACAAAGTACAGTAGAGTAATTGATTGCACTACACATGCATAGTAATATTTTAATATTAAATTTTTAAAAATTAAAAATAAAGTAGGTTAGAACTGCGGGGGAAAAGTTTCTGTGTGTACCTCATTAGGTTGCATTTAACTGCTATAGCAAAACTAGGCAAATAAGTGCAGTCCATCTGTAAGTCTTAAATTTATTATGTAAGAATATTAAAAAATACTCTTAAAACTTTATTAATTTATTCTTTCATTTTCTAAAACATTTGTCTCTTTAATTTGCTTCTCTGTTACACTTCCACAATATGCTTTTTTGAGCAAAACCTATCCTAACAGGTTTCACATATGTCTTCAGTGTAGCGATTATTTTTGCGCAATGACTGTTAAGTCCTTGATTATGTTGTGGAAAAACTGTAGTGAATTTATCTAGCACTTCGTTTGAGAAGGAGCAGCTGTTTTGTTGTTAGTGTGTGCAGTGTGGTGCTTATGGAGCTTTCTGAGGTAAGATCTTAAGAAGGAAATTAGTATCTTGTCCAGCTGCTACAATGAAGGTTACAAATTCATTGCTGATGTTGGGTATGTCTGGTTCTTGTGGCCAGGCAAAAGGACAGGAATACAGGTTAGAAGTGAGAGTTAGTGAAGCCACTGGCTCTAAATTGGTTATGGTCTCAATATCTGTGATTCTTTTTCTCATCTGTGATTTTTTTCTCCTCTGTGATGCAGATAAATGCAGAACTTGTTCCATCTGTTGAGCAGCTCACCGGGCTTCCTAAGGGGCGCAGCATGTCAAACACTATTGCATAACATGGTGCCATCTTCTAATATTTACCTTCTGCTGGTGCAGCAGGAACTGGGCATGGGTGTTGGCAGAACTGCTGGGTCAGTTCTGTGCGACAGCAGGATTCACTGTATTTTGGCATCTGTTGCCTCTGTAATAAACAAAATTACCACCAAAAAAAGGAAAAAATAGTATTACACCCATGGTAAGAGAAATGGCTGCTGTGTTGCCACTGGAGATCCAGCCCTTGAATGGTTCTACATACTAAGTGAATGAATTGTCCTGACTCAGAAGGGTAGAAATTCTTGGATTTGCTGTCAAGAGTGAGATAGTGAGTTGTTTTCTCCTCTTGCTTGATGCAGTAGTGTTGTCTATTCGTTTTCTGGTACTGTCCCCTGTATGAGAAATTAAAGGGTAGATTCATAATACCTGGGAACAGATTTTTCATTTTGTAATCTGTGACAAGCTGACAGAACGTGAGAAAATGTGATGGCCTTTCTGCTTCAAACATATCTATCTGTCTAGGTGTAGGAACCTTGTCTACGACAGCAGCCAGTGCGGAAAAAATACATGCAATGTTAGATACACGTGGATATGTCTGTGCATTTCCAAATTAGATGTGTAAAGTGTTGTAGACAAACTTTTTAAACCAAAGTGTGTTGTCGCAGGTCTTTCCTGAACAGTTTAGGAATGTTCATGCTTAATCTCAGTATCCCTTGAATTCTGGGCTTTTCCAAGCTGAATGGTATGGTGAAGCAAAGTTTATTCCATTATTCTCATTTCCATATTCACAGGGAGTGGGCATATAATTTACTGCGTATTTTTCTAAGTGAAATACTGAAGCCCAGATGCTTGAACTGTGATACTCTTTCACCACAAAAAATACAAGTTTCCTGTTAGCCATGATTTCTCTCTCACAAAGGATGTTGTAAGTGTAGCAAACACTATAAACAGACTTAAAAAACTAATCTTGCCTGCAGCCAGCTCTTTTGATAGATCTGAAGAAAATGAGGTATTTCTTATCCCGGACACTTGCAAGTATCATATAGAATTTGCATAGTAAGCGCATCATTTCAAAGGAGCTTGGTCATAAAAGATGGGTGGTGGGTGTTTTATCACCTTGGCTAAAGGTGATGAAGTTCAGAAACAAGAAGTTACAAGAAATATGAGTTCTTGTGATTTGGACTGCAAGTACTGTGGATTTCTTTTATTCTTTGTCAGTTCACAGGAAGCATATTCTCAAAGCGACTGTATTCCATAATACATTAAAAAAAAGCCACAAAAACCCACGATGATAGCTATATTGCATTTTTAAGTCAGCTTTGATTCCTGCCCTGCTGAATAGAAAACAACACCTTAATGTGGAGTCTTCAGAATGCTTAGCAAATGGTATTCAAACACATGGTGTTATATCTAGATATATGGAAAATAGCTCTGCCTCAGAGTCAAGGAAAATGGATTAGGCGCAGTATTAAATAAACCACTACAAGACTGGACCTCCTCGTGCTTTGTATACGAACAGTAAAGGCTGGGTCTGCTCCCTTCTTGTAAGTTCTCAATTGTTTTCTTCTAGCTGTTACTCTTACTTTTTTTTTTGCAAACAGTGTTACCTGTGTTAGTGTGTTAACACTTCTAGCCAGTCCTTGGTTAAAAACAAGTAGGGCATATGGCAGCTTGTGTCCCTCTGATTGCTAGGAGTTGTGAGTACTCTGTTAGCGTTTTCTTTTATATGGAGATCCATTAGTAACCCTCCACTTGGGAAGTGCTGCTTCTGATGTTATCCATCAAGTTCACCATGAATTGGAAGATATCTGTGCTTATGTAACTTGAATTCAAACAATATAAATGCCCTAGTGTTTTCAAGCCACTTTATTATCTATGATAACATTTTACATTTCTTTTTAATACCAACGCTTCGTTCTCTTCAGCTCTTTAATTGCACAGCGAGACAAAGCAGATGATGGTAGCGCTTGCCATTCTGTTGTAGGTTCAATAGTCTTGCACACTGAGGACTCTTCGCCAAACTTCTTCCATTCAGTTCTGTGGAAGAGATAATCTCCTGGTATAACTCAGGAGGAACAGTTCAGCTTGAAGTCTCTTAAGTTATAGCTTTGAAAATCAGCTAAAATTACACATCTTATTCCCGATAATATGAAAACTCTGGTAAAATTGATTTCTAAAACCTTACAAAATATTACTGGACCTGCAAATGTCAACAGATGATTGAATTGTCTTCAGGAAGGCAAAAGTGTATACTTTCACCAAATATAAGAAACCTCACAGTTTAATTTTAGAAAAGTAAATATAAACTTGAGTCACAAAATAATGAATACTTGTTTCTTTTCTGTTTGACCAAAGAGGATATGTTTTGATACAACCTCTTATGTGTAATTTTGGAGAAACATGTAAGAAAAAAATTATTTTCTGTATTTCCTTCCCAGTATTTTTTAAGACACATGATTAAGAAGCTAATGTTTCATGGTCTCGCTACACTTCTTGTTGACGATTGGAAGGTTTGTATTCCCATCTGGTCATTCGATGGAAAGTTTTTGAAGCTTTAACAGTCAGTTTAGATTCAAAAACACATTACAGCTTTTAGATATCTTCCCCAGCATATTTGTGCTATCTGATTGAGTCTGCATTTACTAGAGATTACAGCTGTGATTATATAACCAAGAGATACAAGCAGAAAGATAAAGATGAAAATCCTTTGTATTATTTGGCTTTCATTTCATTTTGTTGTGGGTTGTTTTGTTTTTCCCTCCCACATTTGTGTTGAATATAGAAACTTGAGACAAAGAAGTAGAACACAGAGTTGGAAAAAGAATACAGTAATTTGCAGCGACAAACTGTATAAACCAGGGTTCTTGAGAAGATATGTCACCTTTACGCTATATCTATATATTTCTATATGTGTCTGTATGTGTGTGGAAAGGCTTACAAGGCAGATGCCCCTGCTGTGAACTGAATAATGACAGCAAGAGGGTTTTTTCATGTAAGTGTATTTTCTTCCTTGTTAATTTTGTCTGACCGTTTTTTAATTTGGATGAAGATGGTAGTGGTAACTAGTTGTTTTGCTGTAGATGAATTCAAACTTCATTAGCAAAAGGCAAAGCTATCTTCTTTGCCATATTACTTTTTATGAAAGTAGGATTTTGCATACAACAACGTTAATTACAATTAACTGTAGCATTGTAATTTGTTGACTTTATTTATTCAGAACTCTATTAGTGTTAAACAATTAATTGTAAGTTGAACTTCAGAGTGGATAAGAACATCATTCTAAGCTGCAATAGCTTAGTGAATGAGCATATTGTCCTAATTTGGCTCTAGCTACATCGTTAAATGATTGCTGCATACAGTGCATGTAATTCTGTGATGACTGACTGCTATTAAATGTATCACTTCTCGGTGCACATCGCAGTATTGTAGCAAATGTTTCTGGACGTCCCGGTTACTAAAATCTGTTATTTCAAGCATGCTTCTCTAAGTGTTCACTGGATAAATTCTCTATCAATTTACAAATGTATACAGATCACCTAAAACAAGTTTTGCAGGTATGTTTACTTTCTGGCAACATTACTTTTCATTTGTGCTGGAAGAAAAAACATTTTCAGTTTTGCTCAGTAGCTTCAATTGTCTTTCCATAGACTTCCACTCACAGAAGATTTGCATTCGTAACACATTTTTATATTTAACATGCTTTATAGTACAGTAGGAGATGGCGAAGAGAAATCACCAGGCTGTTTAAAAATTCAAATAAATACTTGTTTTGTCCCGTGAGTTACACTTGAATTCATACTACTCTTTTTTTTCTTTTTTTTGATCTGCTAAGTGCAGTAAGGATACAATTCAATGATAAAGTAACCAATTTTCAAAATACAAACATGCTATCACACACACCTTAAAATAAATGTATGTAGGAAGGATATTTTTTCTTTACTTTAGCATTAGTGTGTGTGTGAAGGATATATTCTCCATACTTTTACATTACAGCCAGATGCATACACGCACGCAGATGTATCTATTTATGTCTCTATTTATAAACACAGGCTATTCCTTTCAAGCCATAGTACGGCACTGTATGCAGTGGGAGCAGAAGCAGCGTGACTGAAAACAGCTGTTGCATCCTGGTTCTCCCACTTGCTCCCTGGAGAAATAATATGTTGCTTATCTCCAGACAGTAGTTGATTATTTTCTCCTATGCTTTCCTTGGCTGTTAGTGGGCTCGTGGGCAGGATGAGGCAGGATCATAGCACCGAGCATCTCTACTTAACTCTGACAGAGGAAATAGTGTCCTTTGTAGTTTGTCCTTCCTCCCCGGAAAGGCAGCAGCAGCCTACACAGGAGTAACTGATTCCTGCTCTTTGACCCTCTGCATGTAAAACAAGCAATATTATCATCCTCATTTGCACTTCTTTATTATTTACTATAATGATAAAATCAGACGTTCACAGACAGGTTTGAAGTGCTATTGTCTTGGGTTCTGCATATGCGGCAGTTGCCAGGAGCGTAAGGTTTCAGTGCCTACTCCCATGGTACTTGGGGGGGCTCAGGCTCAGGTGTGATCTCTCCTACCTTTCTTGATGCTCCAGGGCAGTGATGCTTCACCCTGAGACACCAGCCCTGAGGCTGCAGGGCTCCTGCGCAGACATGGTCAGCCTCCGGTTTGGTGGATTACTCTGTGGGATATAGTATTCGAGGGAGTTAAGAGGTGTCTTACCTCCTGCCTCATTTCATAGACTGCCACAGCCTTCAGAGGGGATTATTTCGTGTTTAACCTGCTATCTTGAAATCACTCTTAGCTCAGGTCAGGCTAAGGACAAAATGGCAACTGAAAGTAATCACAGCATCCAAATGCAACAACACAAATGATGCTGCAGAGCGTGTAAGCGAGGAAAATCTTCTTAATCAGTTCTTAATGAAATAAATTCAGGAAGTTCTCCCTCGCCTTCCTCCTCTCAGCTGACCTGTAGGTTTTCTTGGCAGTCTCTCCTTTTGCATATTGCAGAGAACAACTTCTTGGTGAAATGTAGCATCTACTGCCAATCCTACTGTGAAGTCCTTGGCCTTAAAGGATAAAACTGTGTTGTTTCTCTCCAAAACTAGTTTATTTCTTGTACCAGAAAATAGTGCAGCTGTTCGTGTAAATTAATCAGTTTTGTTGCATGCCTGAAGCTCTGTCCATTACTCCATGTTTGCTCGCCATACTTCACTGGCTGCTGGTGACTCCTTCCTCCCCTTTTTGGTGAGTCAGTGTTGGTGTCCCAGCATGAACTGTGTTGTGTTGTTGTGTGGTTTTTTTTCTGAACTTAAAATTTCTGTCCACTTATCTTCAAACAAGCATAGTTGATAAAAATGTCAAAAGTAAGTGAGTATGGGTGGCCTTTTTCTGGCTCCAGATTGAGACTGAGCACCACAGAAATCACTGTTTTGTGGACACCAGGGGCTTGGAGCAATTGAACTCCATCACTTGATTTCAGCAGTACAGAAACACAGGGTTTCAGAGGCAAGCCAGAAGCAAAAACCAATGGATCTGAATTAATTGCCATTTTAAATGATACCTTCTCAATTTTTCTTTTAAATCTGGCCCTCTCTGGATTTTGTCCAGCAGCTATCCAGAGTGCTCCATCAGTGTGGCTATTGATGTTGAACATCATCGTCTTTTTGCCATCGGTTTACCATTGTGGTTAGATTGGTTATTATGAACCTGTTGGAATAGATCACCCTAACTATGAATGCAATTATATTCCATTTTCAGTGGTCTGTCAAGACCACCTTCAATAAGTAACCAGTTTTTGTCAGGTTTTTAGCGGGGTGATTTGTTTGTCTGTCTATTTACAAGTGTTACAACAGATCTGCTTTTCCTTTGGAGGCATATAGCACGTGCTATAAAAAGTTACTCTTGAGGCTCAAGACTGAGTCGATTTTGCTGCCGCACAAGTATTTTGTGGTCCAAAATCAGTCTGTGTTGATCCACGGTCAGTCTTGTGGGTTCTCTCTGGGGTTCAGTTTTGGAGGAAAAGGCAGGCTAGATGTGGCATCATGACCCCACACTCCTTTATTGCATAAGAGGGAGAGCTAAGCCTGTGCACTTGGAGGGAACAGATGTGGACAGTTAATTCTGTTGCCCTGACCAAGTGATTAAGGGAATTAAACCTGGCCCATTCCATTATGCTGAGTGTCCTTACACCCACTCCTGTTCAGAAGCAAAATGCTGCTTAAAGTGAAGAGTTATTGAAAAGCAGAGCACAAACCAAACATTATAAATCATAGATGTGACATCTAACCTCTGTACCTAAACACGTCTGCATGAATACAAGATTCCATTGCTGTGACCAATTGAATTAGACTATTCAAAAAAATAGAATAGTGAGAGACACCCATTTGAGTTGTGCTTTGTGGTTAGATTTCATGAAAACTGCATCTGTTAAAAAGGGCTGGGGTAAATGCTCCCAGAAAAATTGCAGTGTGTTTTCTCTATAATGTTGGGATTCATTGTGCTACTGGTTTTAAAGAATATTGTTCTACACATTTCTATCAAGCGTTGCCCTAGGGTGATGGTTTAGAATTTTTGATTTAACATTGTCTGTCATGACAAATGTAGAGAACTAGACAGCTGGGAAATCGTAAAAGTATTTTTAAAGGGGAATTATCGAGTCACTCCACCCCAGTGGATTTAGCAATCCAGATTTTACAACACTACTATTGATTATGCTTGTGAAAGTAAGAGCACAGTCTTACCTGTAAAATATAGCCATGGTAATCATTACTGATTCTTCATAATTAAGGGACCATAATGTTCCAGAACTGCTCTCCTGTAATATTAATAGAAGATTAAACATGTGCTGCTACCTTGAACTTGATTCATCAGCTTCAGTGTTTTGAACTTCATATGATGTGGTAAATAAAAAAAGAAAAGTTAAACCCTAAATTTCAGTAACTGCATAAAGTATGAGGTACTCCTGTTTATTGGGATAGTAAATTGACATACTCGGCCAAAAACAGATGAAAGAGTGGAAAAAGGGTAAATGTAGGTGGCAGGTAAGTTCAGTAGCAGTACTTCAGAAGGAATTTTACTTTTCCCATGTGAAGAGAGAGCGCCGTGGCATTGCTAACGTGCCGCACCCTTAGAGGTATCTTGTGCTGTCTGTAAAGACAAGAGTTCAACTTTTGTAGCCACTTCAGGCAGGAAAGCATTCAAGAAATGTGATGGTTCAAGAAAAGCACAATGGCCTCTCCTACTTCAACTCGGAATCCGTGAGGGAGCAAAACTCCTGTTATCCTTTTCTTCAAAGCCTCCTGCCTATAGGTGAGGGCAAGAATAGATAGATAGGCTTTTCTCTCCATTCCTCATACTCTCTGCTACTCTCAAGGAAATATTTGAGTCCAACCCTATGACATTCTGAAGCAGTAGCTGCAACATAAAAAGAAAATTGCAAAACCTCCCACATGTTTCTGAGCGAGAGCTATGAAACCAGTCTCTGCCAGCCAATTCAAATATTCGTCAATATCCCAAGCTACAGGAGAAGTGCTGGCACTGTCCATAGATTGAGGAAAGCAATGTTGTAGCTGTTAACTCCCTGAACGGTTAGCTAAGTGCTGCCATTGAAACTCTGTGGAGAGAGGTGTTGATGTTTGAATTTTACAGAAGCTGATAGCTCAGGCCAGTGCTCACTAGGGAAGTATGTTCAAGTGTATTTTTCAAGTGTTGTTACATAGACTGCTTAATTTTATGGTCCTGTGACTAAATTAAATTTATAATTTTAAATTAATTTCAGGCAACATACTTAGCATTCTGTATTAGTGAGAATTAATGTTAGTACCCATTTTGTTTTCTTATGCACAATTATTTTGCAGACATTTACTTTTGTCACTGCTATTTTTAAACAAAATAAAAATTTTTTATTTGAATTGAAAAATATGTCCGTTTCAAGACTAAAATAAGTCTTCTAAGTTTTTTTAACAGGAACTGTATTTCAGAATTAAGAAATGTAAGAAAATATAACTACTTTTTTTCTCCTTGCTTTTGGTATGCTGCAGAGTATTTAGTGTCAACTCAATTTTTTTCAAGACAGAACCATTTCGTTTCTGTTATACACTGGCAGTGCCTACAGCTTCAGTCTTTTGGGCATGTCTTAGATGTCTTGTTATCATCATTTTAGAGAGAGATGGGATTTTGCCTTTTCAACTCTCGAAGTTGCGATGTTATTTGTGAATCTTTGAATAAAAAGCATTTCTAAGCATAGTTTTAACTTTACATATCAGGTACAATTGTACTTTAACATAGTTGGGGTTTTGTTGATCTAGGGGCTCATCTGTTTTGATACTGTCAGCTCTTTATATGTTTTGCAGCAGCATATATATTCTTAGATGACCTTTCAACCTACTGCTTGCAGAAGAACTGGAAGAGGGAAGATTGAATTAAATAAAGATGAATGGAAATGCAATGGGCTTTTCCTCTCTGTTCTTAAATTGAGGATTTGTGAGACTGAATCAGCTCCTCTATAGTTTTCCCTCTTCCTTCCCTTGCTGGAACAAACTAGAGCTCCTTGACTGTCCTCTTCATAGTCCATAAAGAATAGGCCATGACTACCCCTTGTTTCTGACACAGAAGGGATCTGAAAGCTGTCTCTGTCCTTGCATTTGTTACTGCTCGCGAGTCACCAGACTTTGCTGCAGCCAGTACTCTGTGGCTGTATTGTTAATGAAAAGACCTGGGATAGCGCACACATTCTGTCTGTTCTGCCGTTTACCTGAGGACTGAAGAGCAGGTAGAAGAATTGTACAGGGAGTTGATCAGAATAGGAGAAATATGAAGTGAGATTAGGAAGCATGACTTCTGATTTTATTGATTTTTTTTTTCAAAGTGTGAAATAGCGTGGAGTTATTTTCATTTCTATTTATGCTGACTTTTAGATAATATTCTTGGATGTTTTCTACAGAGCAGAATGACCCATTAAGCCTGACAGAAGCCCAGTGGGCACACCTTCCCATTTTGCATTCTCTGGGAAGGCATAAGTGTTTGTGAAGCTCTATGGGATGATTAATGTAGAAAGATGGAACTACTAGGAAAGCACATTCCTCTCTGTGTGTGTAAATATTCTAACATCTGACAACATGAGTTGTCATGGAAAAAGTTGAAATTCTCTAATACAATTTCTAGGGGGAGTTGGCTTAATGACCTTTTTTTTTGATTTCTTTACAATTTCAGTTTGAGTTGAGTGTCCATCTGATTTTACATGAGGACGGACTTTCCTATCTCTAGTTGCTGTTTCTTGCCATATGATTGTGGTGTCTTCTGTTAATCTTGCACTCATTGCCCTTCTGGTAGTGTGCTGTTTGATTTGTATCCTCAGTACGTTGGAAAGAATGGTAGAAGGAAAGACAAAATGCAAAGTTACAACAACAAGATGAAAGAAGAGTTTTGGATCAAATGCTGCAATAGCAAGCAGGATTTTCTTTTTATGTCATCCTAAGTCAAACACAAGATAGAAATACCTGGGATACTTCTGGTCTAATAAACTAAACTGTGAAACCAGTGTGGGTCTATTCATCTGCTGCAAAGAATCCTCTCTGCTGGTTATTGTTACTATACTGGGAAGAGGAAGGGAAAAGAAAAGAGAAAATGCTTCATTTTTTTTTCACTGCTGTCATCACTCATCCTAATGAGGACAAAAAAAGGTTACCTCTGCTAGGAGCATGATGCTTTCATGTGCTTCGAAACCCACCTGCTCACTTCTTAATGAGAATGTAAGGTTTGGAGATACTGTGACCGTGTTAGGTTATTTCTGAAATACATTACACAAGAAATAACTGTCAGCTGCCTATTTGGTAACCACGACTTTAAATTCAGACATCTTATGAAATGCTCTTGAAATAAATTTTTGAATCCTTTATTCCAACTGTTTTAGACCCTATCAAGTGTCAGACTTCAGCAGTATCAGTGTCTTAGGGGTTTATTGGTTGCATTTTACATAAAAATATTTCAGCATCTGCACATGTAATATGCAATATATATGTATGTATATGTAAATCGATGTCTAGATCAGCACCGTGATTTGAATTTAGAAAAAATCCAACAATGCCTAGGAGCTTTCAGCGACTGTTAGTTAAGAGGAAGTGATTTTTCATAACGTATTTCTGACATATCTGACCCATAAATTTCACCTCATGTTCTGCTTCTGGGTTTGTGTATGTACCTTGGAGTTGAAATGTCATCATCATCCTGTGTTTTACAGCTGGGGGTGTAAAGAAGAGTCTAAAATTATCACGATGAGAAGGAAATAGGGTTTTGAGATCGAAAGCTGCAGGTGAAATTAGAGAGGCTTTTTTGGTTTTCTTTGGAAGTAAGGTCATTATACATATCGTATTTCATATACTGCAAGACATACAGCTTGTTTTTTTTCTTGTACCTACTTGTTACTCCATTTGTTCTTAAGTATGTAAAACATAAGAAGTATATCTCTAAATTTCAGTGGTTGAAACCTACTTGAAACAGAGAGAAAAAATGTTCTACTACCTCATTTGTGATCACTCAAACAAAACAACCAAGAGAAAACATCTGCTTTGGAGCTTAGTCATTGATCATAAAATTAGCCACCTTCCTTAAGCCCTCACTGAATATACTTAAGCACAGAATGTTTTGCTCCAGTCTCTCGTTTTGTTTGTGTGACTACCGCTACTGTTAAAAGTTGTGTGCAGAGGTAGAAATAGTTCCTCTCCAGCCAGCTGCCAAATCATTTCAGTGCTTCTGGGGAAACAGCAACATTTGGACTTCCATATGCATTTTTACCTACAGTAAATTTGAGTTGGGACCAATTAGTATCTGAACGCCTGTAGGTCATTTAGTTTAGGTAGCTCAGATTTTCTTCTAGTATTTTTTTTCATTCATTTAATTAATCTGTTTTATAATCTAACCTTGTGCATTTCAGTTAAACACTTTTTTTTTTCTTCTTGCATGATGTGAGAAAGATCTAGCTCTTGATAATCAGGATGTGGGACTTCTGTTTATTTGCTTTTTTGGTTCTTTAAACTGTGCATGAGAAGAAATGAGCTTGCCAGGGAGGTGCAGGTTTACAGTAGCAATCAATTGCTTCCTCTAACACAATACAGTTAAACTTGACAGAAGAATTGCTTGAGTTGATTTGTGCTGAATAGCTGTCCCTTGCCAAAAATTCATTATGGTCATTGGTCTGCTAATAAAAGTAGCTCGTAGAGCCAAATAATTTTGAGGTAGAGGAACAGATGTAGGCTCATTAGTGTCAAGGAGTTCACCATCAGGAGTTGAAGCTGAGTAATGATTAGCCAAGGGAAAGTATGACTTAAATTCCTTAAAATTATTTTAACCATTCCAAATACATACCTTTTGAAGGCCAAATAGACTTGCTAAGTTACAGTGCAGCTGGGGCATATCAGACTCTGGAACCTACACAGGTTGAGTTAACTGATCCTTGAAGAGACCAGGTTAATGCTCAGTGAGGGGAAGAACAAGGTGGGGGTGAAGGTGTGGGGCACATGGACTTCCCTCCTCCTCTCCCTGTTTATCAAGCTTTGAAGCGCTGAAAGGGAGACTCACGCTCTTTATCCTTTAGTTCTCTGAAGGTTGTTATGCAGTAGCCATGGGCTTCACTCTAACTCTGAAAGTGGACTAATCTGTCTGTGTGCTTCTAGGTGGCTTTTACGTTTCATTTGAAGGGAACAGATGGAAGAGTGCTTACACGACAAGAACTGAGTTTTGCAGGGTTGAAAATCTGTCCTTGCTATGATTGCTGTTATTTAATAGATTTTTAGCCAGATTCGAGATCCTTGCCTTAATTTTTCTAGTACAAGAACTCTTTTATTTCCTCTTGAAACTCCTCCTGGCTGTCCAGCACTTAGAACGAAGCACAGCCTCTGTGCGAGGGCTCCCACCGAGTCACTGCTCCATGGAGCAACATCTGCTCTGACCTTAGGAGAGCAGGTATGAGATAGCAATACTGTGGTAGTTTGTTTCAGAGGGTTCCCTGCAATAAGCCAGTGGTGCTGTTAGTCTGTTTAGAGGAAGTTAAAAGAGATGCCTGTGAGTTTAATTTTTTTTTAGTCACTTAATTCTGTGTAAGCCAGGGCGTTGTCTTTGAATCACCGAGTGAAGAAACAAATGAAGATTTCTAATATTATTTCAGTATATTCCCTCAGGTTATAATAGAAAGATTAGTGTAACATAAAGGCTTTCATCATAAAAATTCATATTCTGATGAAACAGAGATTGTGTTAATGACATGAAACTACTGGAAGATAGTGCTACACAATTATATGTTACAGAATTGTAACATTTTGTCCTTCAACTATTGCATATCGTTATTTCACTTTCACATAAATATTCCCTGTATCTGATGGCTAAACTCAAATAAGATGTTTGATAGCTATTCATTGGACAGAAATGCTTTAATTTCTGTAAAGTAAGCATAACTATATCTTCTCATCTGCCTTTTAACTGTGATTTAGCTGAGAGTTAAAGCATAGTCAGTTCCATTAATCAATGTTGAATCAAGACTGTAAGCCATACTAAGATTTGAGTGTAAAAACCTTTATTTTAAAGCTTGCCAAACTGCACCCCTGAATTTTCTTTCTCTTGTAGGAACTGATACCATCAGTAACACCTAAGTAGAATTGGAACAGTATTTCTTGTGGTGATTTAAGTAACAGTGATAGTATCTCTTTTTGCTAGCAAGAGAGAATGCTCTAAGCTTAGGTCTGCATGTAAAAATGAAAAGAACATTTCAAATACATTGTTTGGAAATATATGGAGTTTGTTTTAATTTTTCTTATAAGGATTTAGTACAGTTTTTCTGCAAATAGAAAGTTATTTTGGGTTATGTAAGCTGTAAACCAACAATGGAGAATGATACAGCAACAGGAGGTTTATTTGGTACTTGCTGAAAATGGAAATTACAATTCCCATTATTAGAAAACTGCAAATTGAAGCAATAAGTACATAGAAAAATACATTTGTTAAAAAAAATGCTGTGGACTGCGAAGTAGATGAATGTTCAGAACAGTTGTAGGTAGAGTAGGTAGAGTTTAAATTCACGTTTTTTTAAGAAAAAAATTATCTTCTAGGACACAGATGTGACAAATGACATTGATTTCCTCCCCTCCACTGAACTGGTATGTCTGTATTTGTCTCTGGGTGTATGTGGAAATGTCTTCCTTTTTTTAAATTTTATTTTTCAGGCAGAAAATATATAGTGCTTGATCCACACTTGTGTCCCTCTGCGGTCATCTACATACCTTCAAAAGTGGTTGATGTGACAAACATTTTTACTGATTTATTGTACAAAAAAGAATACTTACTGTAAGGTGATAATTTCGTAAGATGTGTCTGTTCTTTAGTCTACTTTATCAACATAGCGCAAATTAATTTTATGTTTCAAAAAAGGCCATTTGTTGGCCCAGAATAAAACTGTCATGATCACAGACAGTGAAAAGAATCTTTGAAAGAATAAGGCAGGTCTTGATCTTTTCCATCTAGCTAGTGAAAACCTCATTCCATTCCACTGGTCTCCAGTCTTCCTCTCTGGTCTCTGCTGGAAGGGTATGCGAGGATGGAAATGTTATTGGACAGAGTTTATTTTTTCCTATTTTATCTTTCAGGTGAGCAATGTGGGAAATGTTAAGGAGGAGAAATTATGGGGGCACTGGAGACATGGGATTTTCTGATGCCAGGAAGTATAAACCCATCATCTGTGAGGCATAACAAAAATCAGATGATGAGATTAACTAGTAAGAAATTGCTTTGCTCTCTCCTCTCTTTTTAATAATTTCTCAGTTTTTATCCTAGACTCTTTTGGCTTATACATCATAAACTGATAAAAATAGCATTAATGTTTATTATTATTATTATTATTATTATTATTATTATTATTATTATTATTATTATTATTATTATTATTATTATAAATAATATTTGGTTCCACAAAAGAGCTATTACCTACTGGAGTATTTGTCATAGATAAGGCCAAATGCGTTTCATTTACTGGTGTGTGTATGGTGCTCCGAAGAGTATTTCAAAGGTGCATACACCCAGATTTTTAATTCTCTGTTTAGCTCTCTTAATTAGTTTAAAAAACAAACAAGTGTGAGTATCTGAATATTTTAAAGATATTTTTATAGAATAAAGTTTTAATTCACACTCAGAATAAAATTCTGTATTATCAGAAACAGTGTGACCAGCAGGTCCAGGGAGGATATTCTCCCTCTGTACTCGGCACTGGTGAGACCGCACCTCGAGTCCTGTGTTCAGTTCTGGGCCCCTCACCACAAGAAGGATGTTGAGGCTCTGGAGCGAGTCCAGAGAAGAGCAACGAAGCTGGTGAAGGGGCTGGAGAACAGGCCTTGTGAGGAGCGGCTGAGAGAGCTGGGGGTGTTTAGCCTGGAGAAGAGGAGGCTGAGGGGAGACCTCATTGCTCTCTACAACTACCTGAAAGGAGGTTGTAGAGAGCAGGGAGCTGGGCTCTTCTCCCAAGTGACAGGGGACAGGACGAGAGGGAATGGCCTCAAGCTCCGCCAGGGGAGGTTCAGGCTGGACATTAGGAAAAAATTCTTCACAGAAAGGGTCATTAGGCAATGGAACAGGCTGCCCAGGGAGGGGGTTGAGTTACCTTCCCTGGAGGTGTTTAAGGTGCAGGTGGATGAGATACTGAGGGGCATGGTTTAGAGATTGATGGGAATGGTTGGACTCGATGATGCGGTGGGTCTCTTCCAACCTGGTGATTCTATGATTATCCTTTTTTGTTTTTAAAGGAAAGTGTGTAAACCATGGTTAGATGCTCGGTTTAGCCCTGTAAGATCACTGTGTTGTGCTACATTGCACCTGAAATCCATATGCTCTATACTTCCTTGTGGAACCTGTTAGTAGTGTCAGCCTTGTCTGTGAAACTCATTTAGTTATCCCTTCTGTGCTCACCTTGGGGCTGCTGGGCAGATGGGAACAGACTCACTTTGCAACGATGTACAGATAAAAGAGAGCGGTGCTGCTTACGTTCTTGGTGTTTGTGTGAAGGCCCATCTTTAAAGGATCCTGCACTTTGCAGACCAACCAGACTCCTCAGTGACTTAAAAGGGTAGGCTGCAGGGTGGGTTATCTTGGAAGATTGGAGTTTTGTTGTGTGGAAAAGGTTTTTCACTTGGTGATTGACTGGCAGATTTGGTGAATGAGATGGTGTTGGGAATATGCCTCTGGTCATCTAAAATCCATCTGCGTTTGGTGGTGTATTCGTAAGCTTTTCAAAAAACTGCGCTGCAGAAGTACATGCCTGAGATTACAAAACAGTCAAGGACTTGTCAGTCAATCCCACTTGACTTTCTTATTAGCGCTAGGATCGTGTAAGTGCTGCCTTCCTTGGGCTGTGGCTGCTCTCTGTGTTGCTGCTTCCAAATGCTGTAGGCTGGTGCAGCCAGAGCTGAAGTAGAATTGCTTGTGCTGCTATAGATGGCAGCGTTCTCTGTAACTCTTGTGGCCAGTGAAGCAGCGGTCTGGCAATGCGGAGCGCCTCAAGGATTAGTTTCTATTATGTCTTTGAGGAGGATGCTGTGTTGCTGTGTTTGAAACAACTAATATTGGACTTAGATAATAGAAAGTTAGTACTAGCTACATTTGACTGTAGGCAAACACTGATGAAGCTATTTCCTGCATTCCTAGTCCCAGACAAATGTCCATTATGAATATCTAGCCATGCACTATGAACGAAGGACAGATTCCGAGATAAGTTGAGGCTGGAGGTTATTTACTGTATCGTACTTCATGGTGGGCTTGTTTAGGATAATACATAAAGCTTTATTTTTCTCAGTTTCTCCGTTTTAGCAGCCTTGGTAATACTTTGCTGCATAATTTTATGCTTGTCAATTGTACTGTGCTGCTCTTTCGTTAGTAAAGGAGTGAATATTATTCTTGGTACAAGGAGAGCTGAAGTCTTATATGGGTCATAAATCCTGTTGCAATTTTGAGAATTCAAACCTGGTTGTCAGATCAAAGCATTTCATTCTACCAAGGTACTCCTCACCTCCTTAACTTCATGACTTCCTTGATTCAGCAGAGGCTGCGTATTCAAGTATAGTATCAGACTAGATTATCTGGATAGTCTTTCACCAGATGTTGGCAGTGATTGATATTAGCTGATATTTACATATTTCTGTTTAAGTTAAGGTGATAACATGTCTTGTTCTCTGCTAATATTTCTACTAATTAGGCTGAGAAGTTTGGGGCTTAATGTTGCTTTATTTTACACTTTTTTCAGCTTTCAGTATTTATTTCAAACAAATCCTTTCTTTGGTTCAGGAGCACTGTAATAGTACAGATAAAGTTATATAAATACAAAGCTAGTTATGTTGGCCCACTGCAGTAAGTTCCTATTTTCTATTTCAACACTTTCTTCAAGCTGTTAATAAATACAAATAGGATTATGTTGTATTCAGTAGAATCACATATTCACTGTCACTACTCAGATTCCTTCATGAGATTAGTAGAGATAAACACTTTGGAAATATGAAATACTGAAAATCAATTGAAGTCCACTAGCAGGAAGCATTTAGTGTCAGATTGTAAGAGTATAGCTGTGTAACCTTGTTGATGGCTGTCATAGGAAAAACATAGGAAAAACATAGCTCTAGTAGAAGTTTTTAAACATTCTTTTTTTTAGCCAGTTTTTCTGAGAGGTTGTTTTTGTTAACTTTAGGGGATAAATAGAACTTTGCCATACTAACATAATGGTGGAATCTCCTCCTTCCTTGTGTGTGCTTTTTATAACTTTAGCTTACTGGTGCGAGCAGTGGGATGAGATGATCTCCAAATGAAGCAAAAAGTGTAATTTGAAGTTGATACTGAAATCACTTCACGCTACTGTGAATATTTACTTCTTCCTTTTATGCAAAATAAAAACTTCCTAATTACAGTTTGAACCAAGAGTGATCTCTCCCCTCATGATTCAGACACTCACCCCCAAGGTCCTTCCTCACCGCCCATGGAAGTGTTATCCGCACAGACCTGTTCCAGGGGCTTTAGCCCAAGACATTTCCAAGACATTACGTATTAGAACATCTAGAAAAACAAGATGTCTGAATAGCTTTGGCTTTAATGGGTACAGTTAGAATCTCTGCTATTTCATAGTTTGTGTGTTTCTCCAGCCTTTAGGGGTGTTATTTTTAATAAAAATTCCAACTAGTGGCAACTAAGTGCCTTGATCTCTCCTATTTTTTTCTCATTTTCTTTGTTTTAAAGTCCTTTGACCAAGACAAATTAAAATTCAGTGTTCCCCAAGCTCTTTGTTTCCCCTTACTGAGGGAGCTGGCTGCCCTGTGAGGAGGGGGATGGAACTCAGTTGAATTTTGGAGACCTGGTGTAAAATGTTTTCTGTCTCTTAGATGATTCTGAGCTACTTGTCTTTTACTCTTTGTATAACAATATATTTCCACAAATATAGCAGAGAAAATATTTTAAAAGTAATGTAGATAATTTATGATTAAAAATTCTGCACGTTACTGGCACCTATTAATGAGGAAGCCAAGAAACAAATGATATAAATGAGCATAAAATTATTGGTAGAAATGTTCACCTGAAAGCTGTAGTAACATGTGTGTACTTTTTTCAGGATGAAGGGTTTTTTTAACCTGATGAGCTAAGTTAAATAACCGTATTTCTTTGTAATTGTAAACTAAGTATCTTACTATTTCTGTTAACACCGTGTGCCAAATTCTGTGCTGACAATTTATCGTGCACTTCCATGGTGCTGAGTATTTTTCTCAGACCTTCAATATTGTAGCTCGGGCTATACTGTTACAATTTTTATTATAAATGATTATGTAGAGATTTTGGACATTCAGAAATAAAAAATCACTCTATTGAATCTCCACAAAGGTGTGTTTAATTCACGCATTATATATATTCTTGTGAAATTAATACCAATGCATTAATTTGCTTATAAATGACTTTAATAGAAAATCTCTGTTTGGATATTTTAGATTTTGTATTTTTCTCAACATAAACCTTGTCAGTAGCAATGAAGTTGTGCATAACTGTTCTGTTATTGTAACACATTATGTTAAGCAATACCTACCTGTTGTTTCAGAGGAGTTGAACTACTAACTGTAGGTAGCTTTCCAGGCTGTAGTTGCTCGAGTACCTATGTATATGGCAGTGTACCAATGCACAGTCTTCAGCCTTGTAATTTTAGAAATGGGTGTTTTAATGGGATCAAATGGGTAATTACATACTGCTCAGTCCACTGCCTTCACTCACATTGAGTTGCAGTCTACTCTAGGATTGATTATAGGGGAGGAAGGTGCAACGCAGCATTAAGAGGGATGGCATGTTTTGCAGTCTTTGTTTAAAAAGTCGACAGGACTAGGTAATGAAAACTTATTTGTAACTATTAGAATCAAATTAATCAAGTATGGTATTTTTTCTTTTCATGCTTATTAATGTTTTCATAGAAAACCCTTCACGCTGTTCTTTTGTGAAGCTGGAGGTGTGTGTGGCTCTCTGGGGGAGGTGGAAAGACAACAGCCTTAGCTTTGTCACAAAGCAGTTTGATTTGTAAACTGAGGTTGTGAATAGCCAAGTACTGTCATCGGGATGATTACCACTAACCTTGGCTATTACCAACAGTTAGAGATAGGGAGCAGGGCTAAATGGGCTGGTATGTCTGGGGCTTTTTTAAAGTGGAATGTTACTTTGGAGTAATGACCATTTGGAGGGTCAGTGCCCATAGGCAGCAGAGGTTGTGTTTAGTCTGTGGCCTTTCTCTGAATAACACGTTCCTGACTTATACTAGTTCTTGACTTTGGCAGTATTTAAGGTGTTTGCTTTGGTGATTCTCTTCACTAGGATTGCTGCAGCAGTGTAGAGTGAAATAGGGGTGAGAAATTAGTAGGTGGAAAATCATACTAAAGGGCGGCAGTTGGCTGCTATTTGGCATATAAAATCCAGAAAAGCAGAATTCTCACAGAATTTCTTGCTGAGTTACCACAGTCTCCTTTCTAAAGAAAGACTAACGATGTTCAGTTCCAGTAGTTGCGTCTGTATCGAGCCCAGAAAGTTTGGCCAGAGGGAGAAGAGGAACCCATTTAGTCTACAGGGACACAAATTTGCACCGTGAACCATTCTTAGTCTGTCTGTTCCTGTTAAGGAGCAGACAGTAAGGGCAGTTACTGCTAAGAGCATGGTAAGATCAGTTACCAAACTGTTGTTTTTCTAGGTCTCCCCATATCTTTTTCTGTTGAGAAATTTGTTCTGGAGGTAGACATGGAGAGACTTGGAGGAGCTACACATTGACTACACAGAAATCAGTCCTGGGAAGGATACTGGGACTCTTTCAAAAGATAGATTTACAAAGAAATAAGCAATAGGGATGTAATTCTCACTATGTATAGCTTTACAGGAAATGGGTATTGAGCAGGCTTTATTTAAAGACGTTCAGAGGCTTATCTGATAAAGGTGAAGTTGTGGAAAGACAGCTTTTCCTGTTGCATGACATGCCACTTCAAAAAACAGCACTGTCCTATATAAGCAAAGCATGAGTTACAAGGATGAGGATCCGGCCAACTGACAAACCAAAAAAATTAGTCATAATAATAGCGTGCAGCTCCATAGGGATCAGCACGGTGCTTGACACCATTTAACAGTTTCATCAGTGATCTGAAGTATGTGGAACTGTGATAAAATTTGCAAATGACACAGAGTACCAAAGCGGTAAATAATGAGTGATATAGAATTATCTCTACTGATCATGCCTGTACTCAAATGTAATGTATTCTGATTTAGCGAGATGCTGGGTTTTACAGCTAAGAAGTGAAGCTAATAATACATACAAGAATTGAGAAATTTCAGGACTCGGAAACCAACAAATCGGCACTACTTTTCTGGAAATTCAGAAAAAAACCCTAAAGAATCCTTTCTGCTGTGGACAGACAAATAGTGAGTAATGGACTGAACTGTAAACATGATGACCAAATACCAAAGGAAAGTGTGAATTATCCACTGCTCTGAATATTTACATCCAGACTGGCATCTCCGCTGTGGTTTATCATGGATTATTGGGCTCAAAGCAGAAATAATCAAATAAGATGTCACAGCACACTGATGTACAGGTTGGGTATGTGAACTAGGATTGCCCCTTGACCTTGAATTGTATCTATGAAAAGTACTGAAGTTGAGAAATCATTGACAGACTTCTTTGCAGAAGCTGTTTTACTCCTTATGGGAAATTACTAATAGGTTCAACCTTTAATTTAAGGGACGTTTTTAAGCTCCACTAAAATGTGCTTCTTCACATACTAAATTTAGACAAATTAAATTGTCGTTTTTTCTGGCACAAGAACATGCTACTCTAGAATGTTGGGGATTTTTGTTTGTTTGTTTTTCCTTTTAAGTTTGAGGCAGAACGTGCGTACAAATTAAAGGCTTCCTAGAGTGAGGTATGTTTTTCATATTGCTTTTGGGACTTCTGAAAAGAAGACATTTGGCCTAAAAATGAAGCTTATTTTTGGCATAGGGAGGGAAAATCTTTCAAGATATGGAAAGTAGCAATATTTATTTTGGAATGTTTTAAGAGCAGATTTAGAGTTGAAACCTGAACACCTGTTGTTAGGCTTATACTAATCACTTGTGAACTTATAAGTAGGGTGATCTGGTGCTTTGTGGTGGTGTTCATGTTTTGTGAAGAACTGGTTAATGTTCACAGGGACTGAAATTCTGTTGTGGCAGCATGGGAAATGTGGAGGTTCCTTCCAGTCTTTTCTAATGTGTTTTGCAGTGGCAGATACGCTCCACAGTCCCTGCTGTTTGTGTTTTATCTTTACCTTGCACTTTCTGTGCATCAGTCCCTTCATGGAGCCCTCGCAGTAACTGGGACTTGGCAGCATCGCTGAAGGACTGACAAGTAAGTCTTCACCTCAGCCGTGCTCACTTTGCAAATGTAGAAATGCCTTCGGAAGAGCACAGAGAGAAGATCCCTGTGTTTTTTCCCCCTCTTTTCCCTGTTACTTTTCCCAGTGTCCCTCAGGCTTATGATCCCTTGTGTTCCTCTGATATTCCTAGTGAACTGGGGGGGTATTGATGTCCCCTAACTAGAAGCTGCCAGCTGAGGTGCCCTTGCTAAGAAGATATGTTTTCTCCTCTCGTCAGTGAAGTGTTTCAAGCATAATTCAGACTTGGATGTAGGTTAAGGCAATCTTCTTGAGAAATTTCACAGGAAGTTTTTAGTGCCTGCGTCTTTTCTGTCTCTTAACTCCTAACAGTTGTGTTACCATTACATCCAGTATAAAAAGTTTTCCATTAAAGTAGGAGTTATATTTTTAGATACAAAGATAAGATGATCTCAGCTCAGTCTTGAATTTATTTGTAGTCATAGAATAAAGCAAAAATAAAGGCTGTTGCTTTCACCTTTCTGCATGTTTTGTTTTGTTGTGGGTTTTTTTGAAGTGTGGCCTGGATTTTTGTTTTCCAGCCCTGCCAAAATTTTAATTTCCTTTTTAAGTTAAATTGCAGTGTTCTTTCAAATCACCTTGCAAAGAAAAGTTTAGTTACATGGCAGCTTTTCAGATAGTAGCTGTGTGTGGCAGCAGAGTTTGGGGAGGGAGGGAGTGGCAGGGTAGGGAGAAATGTGTTCTCTTTTTCTTGTGAGTTAATTTTAGTCTTTGGTGTAAGTAAATTTCCACTAAATGTGATGAATTGAGCTGCTATGCAAGACAAAATGGTGTCCGTGCATTGCAAGACTATTAGTAGAACCTGGGTGTCCTGTTGCTGAAAACCACAGGTGGAATATTGCGGAGGTCATTACCTTTAAGTGCAATGTAATAAGATATGCCTTGTTTTCTATAGACTGCACGGGTGCAGAAAAAGTATTGAAAGCCCTAAGAGTAACGTGACAAATACATGATGAGATTAGTATTATGTTCAGAAGAACAGCAAAAAAATACATTCCCTCAGGAAAACTGTAGTTGTGCAGACTGAGGTTGTAATACAGCCATGAAAAAGCAGAGCCAAGTAGGAATTTTCTGCTCTCATTCAATAAGGCTGAAAAATCTTTTGTTTGCATTTGGGCTCAGGCAAATGATCGTGCGACTGACTTGGTAGTTCTGTGATGTGAGGCCTGTTAATATTAACCCAGAATGTGAAAACATTTGAGATTTTCTTAATGGCAAGGGGAACTTGGGGCATAGAAGTTGGTAACAACAAAGCACCAGCTGTAGGATCATAGAATCATAGAATAACCAGGTTGGACGAGACCCACTGGATCATTGAGTCCAACCATTCCTATCAAACACTAAACCATGCCCCTTAGCACCTCATCCACCCGTGCCTTAAACACCTCCAGGGAAGGTGACTCAACCCCCTCCCTGGGCAGCCTGTTCCAGTGCCCAGTGACCCTTTCTGTGAAATTTTTTTTCCTAATGTCCAGCCTAAATCTCCCCTGGCGGAGCTTGAGGCCATTCCCTCTCATGCTATCCCCTGTCACTTGGGAGAAGAGCCCAGCACCCTCTTCTCTACAACCTCCTTTCAGGTAGTTGTAGAGAGCAATGAGGTCTCCTCTCAGCCTCTTCTTCTCCAGGCTAAACACCCCCAGATCTCTCAGTCGCTCCTCATAAGATTTGTTCTCCAGCCCCTTCACCAGCTTTGTTGCTCTTCTCTGGACTCGCTCCAGAGCCTCAACATCCTTCTTGAGGTGAGGGGCCCAGAACTGAACACAGGATTCGAGGTGCGGTCTCACCAGTGCCGAGTACAGAGGGAGAAGAACCTCCCTGGACCTGCTGGTCACGCCGTTTCTGATACAAGCCAAGATGCCATTGGCCTTCTTGGCCACCTGGACCACTGCTGGCTCATGTTCAGTCGGCTGTCAACCAGCACCCCCAGGTCCTTCTCCTCCTGGCAGCTTTCCAGTCAGGCTTCTCCCAGTCTGTAGCTGCACAGGGTTGTTGTGCCCCAAGTGCAGGACCCGGCATTTGGCCGTGTTAAACCTCCTGCCATTGGACTCAGCCCAGCAGTCCAGCCTGTTCAGATCCCTTTGCAGCCTCCCGACCCTCCAGCAGATCCACACTTCTACCCAGCTTAGTGTCGTCTGCAAACTTGCTAAAGGAGCACTCGATACCTTCATCCAGGTCGTTGATAAAGACATTGAACAGGGCTGGACCCAGGACTGAGCCCTGGGGAACCCCACTTGTCACTGGCCTCCAGCTGGTGTTAACTCCATTTCCCATCACTCTCTGGGCCCGGCCAGCCAACCAGTTTTCCACCCAGGAGAGTGTGCACCTGTCCAGGCCAGAGGTGACAGTTTCCATAGCAGAATGCTGTGAGAAACTGTGTCAAAGGCTTTACAGAAGTCCAGGAAGATACATCCACAGCCTTTCCCTCGTCCAGCAGCCAAGTCACTTTGTCATAGAAGGCGATCAGGTTAGTTTGGCAAGACCTGCCTTTTGTGAACCCATGCTGGGCCTGATCACCCGGTTCTCTTGCATGTGCTTCATGATCGTACTCAAGATCACCTGTTCCATGACTTTCCCTGTCACTGAGGTCAGACTGACAGGCCTGTGGTTCCCTGGATCCTCCCTGCGACCCTTCTTGTAGACGGGATGAAAGTGTAGTGTTGGGTGGGAGAGGCCAGATGAACGTTCTTGAGTTTCTTATATGAATTAAGGCAAAACCAATGAAAATCTTTGAAATAGGATACTGGGAATGATATCTTTGAAAAGATGTTTATTATAGTATTCCAGTAAAGAGCATAAAGTAAATCCCCTTTGGAGTGCTTGTGTCTAACATAAGCAGCATAGAACTGTTTGGAATGTAGTCTGAGATATTTGTGACATTCACACCCAAACTAGGGGTTTTAAGGTCAAGTACACCTGAATATCTGAAAGTAAAATAAACTGCGTGAGTAGTAAGAAAGAGTAAGTTCTTTATTTCATATGAGGAGACCTCAGATGAAGAAAGCAAATGAGCTTGCACAAAAGAGCTCTAAACTGGTGCAGCACGTTTGGAGTTGCAGTCCTAACCAGTGAACTGTCTCTTATTCTGGAGTTTACGTAATGCTTGAAAGGCTGAGCACAATATTTTGCTCATGACTACTTGAAAATCAGAAATAAAGCAGAAACAAACAAAACGGTGATTCACACTCAATGTGGTTGTATTTACTGTTGTGATAATATGTGGTTGAATGTTGAAGAGTCTCTAGTGCTCTGCTGGAGCACATCTGCCTTTGTATTCCTCTGAGCCCACATCAAGGGTGTGGGGAAGATAACTTGAATCTTTGGTTAAAGTTACAGTGGCTTTGAAAAGAATTACTAATTTTTCCACTGATTAAAGCTAAATATTTTATTAGCGTCAGTGGGAAGCACTATGTAGATTGTATTGATATAATACCTTTTCAAACCTAAGGGCTTCATAATGGAATAATGTGATCACTGTGCAGTACCGGACTTCCCGTGAGGCGATCTGGTGCTTTGGAACAGACTGAATTCTTAACCAGGTGTGCTTATAACTGAATTGATTTGGTCTGAGATGAATCTTGTCAAAGCCAAAACCCTACCATTTTAGTGCAAATCATTGCAGGAATTAAGGAAAAAAGGAGAATATTCAGCTTTTTGAAATATTTTTAAAAGACTATAAAAGAGGCAGTCTCTGCATGATTCCCTTTATAACTGAGATTCAAGTATGATAAATCTTCCAACTCCCTGCCACATGCATGCCCATACAACACTTTGAGATGGTATAAAATATTTTTGCTGAACAAGGGCGGGGGTGATCCAAAAATGCATGATAATGTATTTTACCAGCCAGTACCATTCTCTGAGTTTGAGGATGTCGATTCAGTGGGCTTTACAGTGAACTTTACCCATTAACCTCTCTGCATGAGGACTGCCACTGATTCATTGGGATTCAGAGTGTGCTTGAATAACACTGAAGGCATGAGACTCACTGTTGGAGGTAAGGATTTTAAGGGCAGTGAGTTGCAAGCAAAACCAAATAGTGTTTGTAGTTATTGCAGAGTCATACAGTGTTAGATAACATTGCTACCTCCAGCCAAGCAGAAGTGATAGGATCATATAAAAATAGGACTGGAGATGATTTTAAGAGGGACTCTGGTTCATTTCTTGCCTCAGGATGCGATACAGTCTCCTTAATGGTATTCATATCGTGTATTTGGCTAAGCCATTTTTCAAGACCTCCTATGCCTTTGAATCTATGAAACCTGAATCCCACCTACCCAAGACCTCCTATGCCTTTGAATCTATGAAACCTGAATCCCACCTACCCAAGTCATTCTGTGTCTTCATCATTAAGAAGTATTTGGTAATCTCAAGCTTTACTTTGGTTTGCACAGTGAGATTTCTTACTGTTGGTGTCTTAGTAAGTACATGAATATCTAACAAAATCTTCTTTTCCCTTTTACTCGGGTATGATATGCAGCTTAGTGTATTATCTTGTTCCATCCCCTCCCTCTAACGTGTCAACTCCTCCATAGACTAAATCTAGATTTTTTTTTTTCAGTCTAGTTTTATGTAGGTCATGTTTTCTCTGATTAACCTTGTGGCACTCTTCTGGACCTTGTCTGGCTTTCCTCATTCTTGAAGTGCAGTGCCACACACTGTGTGGCACTGTGACTGAACAGGGCTGGAAGGATTATTTCAGAGTCTGTTTACTTGTTTATACAATCCTATATAAATATAAACATAGCATATATTTAAAGAGTGAGGAACAGCATGATATTGTTGATTCATGTGCAGCTTGTGATCTGACACAGCCAACACTTTTTTACTGCAGAATTACTTGTTTCTCATCTGTTTGTGTACAGTTGAATATTTTTCCATCAAGGAAAAATCTTACCCTTTTTCTCACTGTACTGGATTCTTATTTTCAGAAACATTTTGCCTGTGTGTCAAGCTGAAATTTAATTTGAAACCTGTCCGATAGTACACTACTTCTTCATCTTTATGCTCTTTCTAGATTTAAATACTCCAGATTTTACTCTGTAGAGTGATAAAATAAGTTAGTTTGGACCTTGGGAGGAGTTGTTTGGTCCAACCCCGTGCTGCAGCTTCTCAATCAAGATCTGTTGCATTAGATCCAGCATACATCTCTGTAGACCCTGAAACAATGCATTCTTGTATTTTTGGCTGGGATCTCTTAGAGTATTCTGGAAATAGCTTTCTCCCTTAACCCTTTACTTGGCAAGCTAGACTGTGCTTCACTAGCAGTTTGTCCCTTCTGTTGTCAGATAGAAGGTCAAATGGTGATATTTTACAGAAGAAGCAAACTCTTTAAGTTTCTCAGTACTACTTTACTTTAGAATTAAACAAAAGCTTTAGTCTGTGGAAGCATTAACTGGTTCGTAATGGGTGTTATTAATTTGGATGTTAATTAATTTTCCTTGAAGCAGTCACTGGTTGTTAGTTGTATATTCTCAAGGCATAGTTTTATTATTTTGAGACATAAAGCAATTTCAGCTGCATCACTCACTAAGTTGAGAAAAGCCAGCTCCTTTCAGAATGTCAGATTTTGACACTGAGAGGAAAGGCCATTTGGAAAAAATGATTATTGTTAGTAGTCGTTGCTATAAATACCTGCCTGTTGTGAGCTAAAGTTGGGAAAAGATGCACATCTTTATTTGGATCAAATGCCTGTTAATTAGAGGTAAAACAAGAACTGCCTTATGACTTCAGCTGAATTTGGCATTTAAGAGGTTAGTGCCAAGTCCTGTGGGAGTTGTGTCAAAGAAGGTAGAGGGAAGCAGAGCTGTGTGTGATTAGATATGTTTAAGCTTAGGTTTATACTGCAAGGAGAGGTTGTGCAGCTTAATGACGGCAAGAATTATTATGAAATGTTGCTAATAACTCAAGAAAAGATTTGGCCACATATGCTGTGATTGGCTGAGACGGTGCCAGTGTTAAGATTGAGTCCTGAGGTTATAGGAGACCGTGGGGCTGATTTTGATGGTGGCATTGTGCTACGTAGGGAAACTCATTTCAAATCAGGATTTCAAACATCTTTAACATAGCCCAAGTGTTTTAGGGCTGCTTAATAGAGAAAACCAATGTCTACTGCTGTACTTTTCTTTTAGTACAAAATGTTCCATGTGCTGAGCATGCAAAAGGAGCTTAATGGCAAGGTTTGAATTTTTTTTTAAATTTATTTTTTTAATAAGGCGTGATTCATCTTTGCTATTCTCTAATCTAATTAAAGATTAAAAATCTGCAATTGAATACGAAATTGTAACATCATTCTACAATTGCATAATTTTGTAGCAGCTTAAAAGCAACGTTACCAGTTCTTACCCTATGAATAAAGTATTTGGAGGAGCATGATTATCCTGACTGCCTGACAGTATGGACTGCAGCGCTTGTGCTTTTCTCTGGCCAAATTCCCTGGTAACATTATGGTTGGACTCGATGATCCAGTGGGTCTCTTCCAACCTGGTTATTCTGTGATTCTGTGATTACTGCTCTAGTCTTCTGTGTAAGTCTAGTGGAAGTGTTGGAAAAGCTTTCAAATACCTTGGGAAGTTTTGGGCCAGGTACAAAAAGCAGAACCCTTAATTTTGTGCTTTCCTGTGTGTTCAGGACAAATCAATGTTTTGCTTTTCTGGAGACTTGGTCAAGTCTTGCTAGTGTGACGTGATAATAATTGCCTCTAAATAACTATGATGTAACCAGGAGATTTCACTCTGAAACAGGGGCACGAGATATCAAGAACTTTAGCAGTAGTGCCTGCAGATTTAGCCTTGCTCACCATGGGCGTGTTTTGGGGCTGGGAAGAAATGCTCAGAAGAGAAAAGTTAATTGTTCTAATGAAATGATTTGTCTTTACAGCCTGTGTCTTTCTTTGAAAGACTGTTCTGAGAAATGTAGTTGTGTTGTGTATATAGTGCTCTATTTTAGCATGGTCTTTTAAGGAGATCCTTTCTTACTGAAATACTAAATTTTGTAGTGGAGGTCATCAGTCCTTGTAAATGCAAAGATTTTTGTAATGGCTGAGTGGGCAAAACCCCCAGAAAATACTTACTTATTTATTTTTATGTTACAGAAAGCAGCATTTATCATTCAGCCAACCAGAGAGCCTTTCTACAGACATCATAACAAAAAGCCCTAATCATATTTTTAAAGCAGATTAGACATAATCTTTCTGCATGACCTTGCCCAGGTGACCTCCTGGTCTGTCGCTTTTTAGTCGGACGCTGCATCATCAAAGCGAGATTTTGCTATTTAATATGATGTATGTGAAGTAGCATTGTATCTTTATCTGTACCTCATCACCAGAGAGAGAGAAGGAAGGCAGTACAGTACAAAGTCTGCCTGCTCTGTGTAAAACACATTTGGAGTGCAATGTCACTGGGATAATGATATGCTCAATGACACTGCAGCAGACAGAAGCAAAAGAGAAAAATACACTACAGCGGATCTTAAAAACTTCTTTAATTTAATATAAACTCAATCTATAATTATTTAGTATGATTCTCTTGTTTACCAAGTAATTATAGCTTTAAAATCTGTTTGGGTTAGCGTTTAGTGTCTCTCCATCCAAGGGGATCATAATATTGATGGAATATGTATTATCTTGTTCTTGTGAGCAAAAGTAATTAAAAATATATCTTTATTATTCTTGGTATGATAGCAACCTATAATAAATTTGAAAATGAGCTATTCAAACAAAATATCCAAGTAATGTGTTTCTCTTCCTTTGCATATAGAAAATGAAGTAAAACCTGCTTAGTTTTACAAGGTTTTAATTAAATTAAGGGCTTCTAAAATGACATAAATTACAGAAGTGAAGCATGAGTGATTTAATAGTGGGAAAAAAGTCTTGACACCAAAATTTAAACAGTATAACACAAACATTAAATTGGCCATTGACAATGACTTGAGGATTAGAACTGTGGATATAAAGAATTAATGGATTTTAAAGGAATAATCTTTCTGTTTTGATTATTACAAGCTAGCACTGATGTATTTGACCTAAAGGAAAAGCTTTTTCCTTTAGCTGTGTACCATCTAATAGCTTTTATTGTTGTTCTCATTATAAAGAGAATGTCTATAAACGAGTGCTCAAATGTTTGCTATTTTTCTGATTTGTCTGTAGTAACATTGGGAGATAAATACAGAAAAGTAATTATTATTCCAGCTTAATAGTACAAGCCTGTTTTTAATGTATACACTTTCTAGATTTTAGTAGATGAAGATTTATCTTCTAAAGTGTTGATTGCTGTAAATCATCTTTTGAGGCTTCAAACAGTATGGTATGTAGACAAACCAGAAAACTGCCTAATTGTGTTCTTACTTACCTTGTAAGTAGCTGAAGTGATAAGGTAGATCCATTGATATTCTTATCTTTCTAAGCTCCCATAATATATACAGTCTTAAAGTTCTTAAACTGACAGTAATTGTTTTACAATAATGTTTGTGTTAGGCTTTCTGAAATGAGGTATTTTACTGCCCCACATTTGGTTATTCAGAAATACAGGCATGCTGTAGGAAAAAATTCTAAATATAACGTTTAATGCTATTTCTTTTGTAGCCTGGAAAAATAAATAACGTCAGTTTTTGGCCATTAAAACTGAGCGAGAATTTGAGACTTGAGTTACAATTCCAAATATTCTGAGGAAGTAGTGTGTGCGGTGTTCCAGAAGTCACAATAAATTGCCAAATATTTTTACTAGTCCTATGGTACTCCTAGGTTTTGTGGTTGGTGGGTTGTTTTTTTTTTCCCTGTTAAAAAAAATCACTAATATTGTTGCTACTTTTATGAAAGTATTTTCTGTAAAATATACCTAGACTCAGAACTATTTAAAGGGATACTTTTGTTGTATGAAGAACATACTGAAATACATGTATTACAGCAGCACTGTTCAATCCTAGTGTTTTGAAAATAAAAATGGAGTATTGACAAATCATTTTAGTATCTCATATTTCTTCAGATAAGATAATTTATTAAGTACTCAGAAGAGGAAACAAACTAGGAAGTGGCATTGTGCAAGACTCTCTCTCTTCTTTTTTTTTAAATTTTTTTTGGCACTTCTCCCAAGTATATACTTGAAATGTCACTATTGGCGTGTCCTTTTTGTTCTTGGCCTTCTAAAAAACTCAAACTTGAATGTCAGATATTTTCTGCATTTTGCTTGATACTCAGGAGGTATACATGCATATGACTGGTTTTTTGAATGTAATCTAAGAGTAAGGACAATTTTGGTATCAACCTCATCCAGGGTCAACTTTATTAATTTCTTTGTAGCATAGATCAAGATAAAACCAGCTTAATCTTTCTTAAGGTTTGTTTTGATGAGTCATTTCCAAAAATTAACTCATTTTATTTGGTCATTCATCACATGCTCTGTTTCAGGTTTCCTGTCGCTTTATGTACTGTCAAACTCATGCATTTATAAATGCTTAAGCCAGTCCCAACTGTAAACACAAGATATTCAGGTCAGCAAGTTTGTATTACGTATTAAAGTTGTCTGTTTTGGTTCAGCACACCACATCTTGCACTAGGGATGAATGGGCTGGTGCAAGAGTAGTTTCATTGGTGCCTTCAGAAATGGGCACTTCATCCAGCGTTAAATGAATCCGTGCGTCAGTTGGATCTCGCCTCAAGGACAAGGAGGGCTACAGCGATGAGTCTGTCTGAGGGTACCATGAACAGATGAGGATCTTCATGGAGTAGCTGATGTCCTCCATGGCAGTTGGATTAAGGAAGCAATAGAAATTGTTCCCGTTGAAGTGCAGCCAGTATTGTACGTCACTCTCTTAGTAGCTGGTCCAGGCTCTTGCAAACAGTGACCAGAGTGCTATAGAATTTGAGTGGATGCATGATTGAGCCTTTATATTCTTTTTCTTACTTTGGAAAGTGTTTGCTTTGTTTTGGTTTTGTTACCCATGAAGAGGGCAGTTGTTGATGGAAAAAAAAGATACTTCTATGTGAATGCCATGAGAAGTAATGAAGTAATCATTGTTTCTAGTGAAGCAGCAGTTTAAAAGTATCCCTGGCTTTTTGTTTGCTTGGTTTTTGGTTTGTTTTCTTCCTTGGGGGAGGTAGCAGAGACATGGGCATTTAATCATTATCTTTACTGATTATGCAGTACCCAGAGAAGCGCTCAGTAACTCTGTTCGGCTTGTTCTGTGGCTTCCCTCCTCCGCCCCCCATAATGATATTCAGGCTGCGAAGGGGTTGAAATATCAACCTCATATCTGAAGACAAATTTACATTTCACTCCAAACACCATAATTTAATGAAGGTTTTATGCTGTTGTGGGTACTTAATTATGCTAGAGGCAGAGCTGAAATTTAATATTGTTCCACATGTAGGAGAGATTTACTAGTAGCTTATTTTCAAAAGTCCTCTAAAAGGCTATTGCTTATGCAGTCTACCCTTGTTTTTTTTTAAAGCAGATTGGAATAACCCAAACTTTCATAAATAAAATTTCATTTTAATTGCTCAATGAATATAATATATGTCTTTTTAGTTTATGGGTTTTTGAGAAGGAGATGTTTGGATTAGCTGGCTTTGCAGCAGTGATCAATGCAATATTTACTACCCTTAGCAGCTAAACCTTGATGATCTACATGTAAACAAATGTAATAATTCAGGACATGTAATGCTGTACATACTCATCTTAACTTGCCATCTTGATTTATATATATATAATAATTATTATAGAGCAGACCTGTTGGTATCTCCTGTAACAGTTCTTCTCTTGCACAGTAGGGATCTGCCTTTTCAATCCTAACCTACTGCGTTCCTCAGAAAAAATGAGAGTACGCTAGTTTGAGACATGGCTTTGTCAGTTTTGAGTCGTGGCACAGTCAAACTTTGAACAGAACTACGAGTCAGCGGGGGCTCAGATGTGGTCACCGTCGTTATTAATGGACTGGGGGCTATTGTGATGAGATCTTCCCGAGAGACTGAGACACAAGAAATTGCCAGCTTGCAAACAAGTGTGTATTAATGTACAGCTACTAGGCAATCTATCCAATACTGAAAAGCAATCTGTAATTGCAAATACTATTCAAGCAGCCTCAGCTATATTATGCCATATTGGCTGTGATAGTTGCTGAATTTGAAACATTTCAGGCTCAAGAGTTCTTGGAGTGAGCTGGAGCCAAGGGGTGTTGTTGCTCCACTGCTTGACATACATGTCTTCTGCACACTAAAACCAGCCTTTTCATACACTACTGCCAAGGTTATTTTACTTCTGGTACTAACTGAAGCTGTCCTGAAGGATGTCTGGGTCCAGGGCAACCCAAATGTGTTGGAATATGCTGCAAAGAGACAGATAAAACACATATAGGACAGTATTGTGCAAGTACAATCTGGGATAATGGTAAATGTATTTATTAGTAGGATTTATTGCTGACATATGGTCAATGTAACTGATAACCCAGTGAAACAAGAATTAATGTGATTAATGTTAGAAGTTTGTGATTTTATATTAATTAAAAATAACTCCTGACTGCATCAAGATACCGTGTGGGGTTATTGGGTGTTTTTTCTGCATACATTGTCTGCTGCTACTTTAATATCCAAATACTGAGATGTTTGGACTGTTTGTTTTCCTTTGTTCAGCTGGAGTTGAGACACCTGAATATTTCTGCAGTTCAGGCTTTTTCTAATGAAGCTTTTAAAACATAATATGTTGCTCTTTTTGAGGGGAACATTTTTTTCTTCACAGCTATCATCTCATTTGAATGTGTGACAGTTTTACACCTGATAAGTTTGCTAGTAGTAATTCATTATTACTGAGAACCTAAATATGACAGTTCCTGAGTCTTAGATGTCCGATTTCTTGTCAATGGGTAAGAGAATTAGACTGAGTGACTTCAGCTGGGGAAACATCTGCTGTAGTTAGGAGGTGATTGCTGGCATTTGGCTAAGCTCAGTTCTACATCATTCTGTGGTTAAGAATCCATTCTGATCATTTAGAGTTGAAATCACTGCCTGAGTACTAAGACATAAAGCAGTGGGTTTTTTTAAAAGGTGAGAAAATTTTCTAGCAATTTCATCATTATTGAAGCTCTTTCTGTTTGGGGGTAGAAGATGTCTCAGCACAGCAGAACTTGGAGTCAGTTTTTTTGTAACTCTCAGTGAGAATCCCCAAGTTCGGTACAGCAAGGGAGGTGCTATTTTATTTCGGCTGCATACCTCCTGTTTAAAAACATATTTTCTTTTTGCCTTCTACCAGTTGGGAAAGCAACTAAGTTCTCTACTAAATATTTGGCTGCTGCTCCAAACCAGAAAGTATATGCTATGTGTTTCAATTAAAAGAAGCCCTGTAGCAAAATGTGTTAGTCACAGGCAGAGGCCAAGTGTATCATTATTCTGCAGGAACAGCAGTCAAGATAATGAAGGGCTAAGGACAGTGGACAATGGAAAGTGAAGCATGTCGTGTCAGCGCGCTGTCGATGGAGCCTGGGCATGCTTTGCATTAGAAAATGCTGTGAAATTGCAGGGATGTGGCTGATCTTTGGAGAAAGAGTAGAAGGTTGCCTAATGGCATGTGGTAATTGCAAGACTGATTTAATGCTTTTGCTATTAATAACCAAAAGACTTAAGACAACAGCTTTGATATTTAATTATTTCCTTGCTTTGAGACAAACAGAAGTTCTTTCTGGGCTTCCAGTGCATTTTGTTTGGAAACAAAAAAAATTAAAATCCAAAAGAGACTTAGTCTGGTATACTTTTCTTTCCAATGAAGTATATCTCTTATGTCAACAGCTTAGGTTAGAAACATGTTATATTTGACCTGGGACTTCAAAAATTACACTGGAGAAGTGGCAAATCTCAAAACCAACATGACGTACATGATCAGCCTCGTAAATACTGAGCTGAGGATTCTGACTTCGTGTTGCTTGCCACTTGCCTAAAGTAGCACACTCTTCAAAACAATATCGACATGTTTCTCTCAAGTTTCTAACTGTTGTAAAAATGTGTTTGAGAATTGTTACAGTTTAAAACAGAAAGCAAACAACTGCGAGATGTAATTTGTGTTTTGTTTAGGAGAAGGAGAAAGGTAAATAGCTTTAGCCACGTTGCCCAGCAGATGTTCCGCTTGGATATGGAACTATGTGGTGCACAACAGATACCTAGGGAAGTGGTATTTGACAGTGCCACCTATTGCTAGAAAAGCAGAACTAAAATAAATATTTTTTTTAATATGTATATATAAATTGAGCAGAAAAATGAATGGTACCTGTTCATCTTTTAATTTTTTCAAGGTCATTTCAACGATGTGGGTATGTTTGACTTTTTAAAAAATTTATTTTATGGCTTTGAAGTGTACTATATTTTTGAAAAAATGACTTAGTGTACAGTAGCATCAGAGGTGGTGTGGTACCTTTTTTATTCCAGACAGCTTGCAACTGTTGGCATGTGGTTGAATGCTAGTGGCTATATTTTGGCTAAACCTATTAAACCTGATTATTCATGGCCCCCTGCCCCTTAATTGATGACATGAAAGTTAATGTAATGCACTAGAAGATTGATCCTAATAATCCTAAAAATGCTTGAAATTTAGCAAAACACTAAGTTAGGAGGGTTTTTTTTTTGTTGTTTTATGCTAGAGTTTTAGTTTTATGTAAAGAGAATAAAATGTTTTTTAACATGTATCCAAAAATTCTCTGAAAATTAACTGGATAATGAAGAAAAGTCTTTGAAGACAAAGACTTAATGAGCTGGATGCATCTTAATACTTAGTATCCTTTATCAGAACTTTCAGTTAGCAGGCATGAAAGCTGGGTTCTCCACCTGCCCTTTGAAGGGTGATATTAATTTTATTAGAGAAGTCTGGATACCGCTAATGGTAAGAATAATGAAGGATTTATAGGGGCAGCCAAATTTAAGTTTTAAATGTGGTTCTCAGCACTGACTGCCTTAGTCCTACTCTCCTACTAGAGAGACACCCTCTCCCGCAAAAATATACAGTGCTGGTTTATAATCTTTAAGGGAAAGAAAACATGTCTTTGCATTGCTTTCCACATGAGCGATCTAGAAGCAACGGAAAGACGGAGCAGCTTAGGAGTAATTTGTTCTTTCTAAGGTCCAGGCAGGTACCTTGTAAGAGTTTATTGTCGCTTCACATAAGTAATGTTCGTTGGCAGAAGCTGTCCTCTTCCACCAAAGATAGACAAGTCTCCCATTACACCTCCTGAGCTTCAGAAGAACTAGATTGCTGCTAAGCTTAAGGGAATCAAAGGAAGCAGCTCCCAAGGATGTAAACATCTCTAGATTTAGAGATGGTTCAGAAGGAGAAATGAAGAATGACCTACTTGTCTACTGACCAGAGAAATTATGTGGAGAATTCTGACTTCATCATCCTGGTTAAGTTCAGGGCTGAAATCTAATTCAGCTAAATGCAAAATCTCTTTATTGTTTTTTTTAATTAATTTTTAATTTTCTTTTTTTAATTCTTCTAAATTATTCTTCCCCTTCAAATGATGTCTAGGTATGAGCAAAGGCATCTGGGATTGTGTCTGTATGGGTGAGCAGTGGGGCCAGCAGAGGGCACTTAAGCTTGAAAATTAGAGGGATGCTGACAGCTGTAGTCAAAATATCTTTAAATTGGATATCTTTGCTTAAAATGGATTTTTTGTTTCAAAAAATGTTCATGAGAGTCATTTAGGCAGGAGTATTTGCATTGTGATTGGTTCTTTGTTGACATAGTCTTCTAAAAACTATGTATCTGCACCCAAGCACCATTGTAACATGGAAGAATTTGGAAACTGAAGGAGAAAAAGCTCTCTCCATATAGTTTAAAGCATGACTTTACTGAGACAAATGATATGTTTGTTGTGACTTTATATCATCTAAAATTGAACATAATAGTGTGTGTCAAAGCCATCCTTTAAAAACTTTTTTCCCCCAAAGTGAGTGCTTCTGATATCTTTTTATTTGTTATTTGATTTACTCTTTTAATTTAAAAGCAACTGAAATTGGAGAACACTGCAACCTATTAATTGATTTCTTTTGTGAATGATGGTGTAAATGACTTCATACCAAATAGTAATCTATTTCCCCTTTCAGTCTAGTGTCAATATTGTTATCTTGTAATACAGCACTAACATATGATTATATCTGCCATTAATGCATTTAAGAGTAGATGACAAATTTTATTAAGATGAGAAGGGATGCATGCTCTTCCACTTGCCCTGGTGTAAATCAGAAGTTAGTGCCTTGAATTGAAGAGCTTTATTCTTGTGTAAGAACTTACTGGTGTAAATTAGGGAAGTCAAATTTGACATGTGGTGATGTACCAAATTACATTACAGGGTATTTAAATTGTCTCCTACTGTGAACAGCAGGATACCGTTTTTATCCTTCCCGTTGAATGCAGAATCACTTTTCCATTTATAAATTAAGCCTGAACAGTGTCTCTCAGTATTGGCTGTTCCTCTGTTACTCCACATGCAGAATATATTAAGACACCTGTTCATCTTTGTAAGGCAAACAACAAACAAACCAAAATACTTGCCTATAAATTAATTGCTCTGTGATTAGTGGAACTAATGAAGCTTCACTGCCTCCTTCATCCCTGATCCCCCTCAGCAACCTTCCCACAAGAAGGATTACCAGTTTCTCTCTGCTTGTATTCCCTATGATCTTCCCCTTGTCCTTTTTCCCCTTCAGTAGTGCCAGTTCCTGTTGTCCTCCATCCTTTAAACCTTCCCGCTGTACCTCCCTGTCCCCAGCAGCACTCCTGCCTGGACCTGGGTGACTCGGGTGCGGAGTGGCAGCTGGTCAGCTAGCAAACACTAGCCTCATGTTTCTCAGGGGCGATGCTATTCGAGTCTCTTGCTTTACTATCTGACAGATTTTCTCAGATCTCAGGGGTATTTAACATCAGGATTACTCTCCTCCGTTAAATTTAATAGATGTGGATCAACAGATATTAAGTGTATCTTTATTCCTTCCTCCTTGTTCCAGTGATTGGTGCTTGTTAGGCTAATTTCAGTGTGGTTTTGCTAAACTCTTGCATTTTCTCCTATATTGTTCGTTCTTGTTTCGCAAATTAAGTGCACTGGTTACCATCCTTGTAATATTATTAACTACATAGAAAGCAAGCACAGATCAGGAAAGGAGTGCTTAGCCCCTTATTATTTTTAAGGGCATGTATGCAACTTCCATAATAAACTTCTAGGTCTTGCACTTTAAGACTGTATGAGGTGGTTGCCTTTAGCATACCAAAAGGAAAAGAGGAAGATGAATATTGAAAATCTTAACATTCAATGAATAGAAAACAGCACATGACACAATTAGAGCATACAAATGCTACTGAAATGTAAATAATAATGGAATGTATGAGGCTGGAAGGAACTTCTTAAGTCCTGCCAGTTCCTCTAGTCTGATCCCCTGCTCAAGTAGAGTCAACCAGAGCAAATTGCTCAAGACTGTTGATTACTGTGAGGGTGATGGGGCACTAGCTCAGGTTGCCCAGAGAATTCGTGGCTGCCCTATTACTGGAAGTGTTCAAGGCCAGGTTGGATGGGGCTTTGAGCAGCCTGATCCAATGGGAGGTGCCCCTGCCCATGGCAGAGGATTTTTAAGGTCCCTTACAACCCATACCATTCTATGTCCATGTGCAGTTGGGTTTTTAATATCTCCATGGATGGAGACACTACAACCTCTCTTAACGACCTATTCCAGTGTTTCACCACTTGCTCTGGAAAGCACGATTTAACTGGAAAGTCCTGTATCTCAGTTTGTGCCCCCACTGCTTCTTGTCTTGTCATTGGGCTCTTTTTGTTTACAGCCTCCCTTCAGGTACATGTGCACATGGGTTAGATCTGCCCTGAGCCTTCTCTTCTCCGGGCTGAAGGGTCCTGGCTCTTAGCATCTCCTCAAACACTGTAAAACACAGAAGCGTGTGTGATGCAGAAATGTGTCCTGAATATAATTTGACCAGCACAGTATTAAGAAGTGTATGTCACAGAATAAGGGCTCTTACTTGAGAAAGAACAGTTCTGAATAATAGCCTATGTACGAACATTTGTTTTTCTGGTAAAAGTGGGAAGAGGTGTAAAAATCTGAGAGATGAGCATCACTATGTGAGAATAAAAGCTGGATGTGACAGTCTGTCCTCAGGATGATTTCTTGAGGATTCTTTGCAAGTAGTATGATAATGTAGAAAATATTGGAGAAACTTGACCCCAGCAGACACTCAGACAGAAGTGGTTCCATAGCTACATGGTACCATGCTGTTATTTTATTGTCTTGTTATGGATGGTCAGCCATTATGTTTATGAAGTTTTGTACTTTGCATATTGTATTTTTTTTATCAGCAATATTTGTTTTGGATTACTGAACACCTAGATGCAACTTGTGGTATACTTTTTATAAATCTGATATTTTTCAAAGGACCATTTGAAATTATGTACTCGGACATTTAGGTAATAATTACGTTTCCCAGAGGTTTACAACCTAAAAAAATTGACCTGTCCGTGTATGTACATATACTTAAGGATACAGTTTTCATTGTGAAGGGGAAACTGTTCAAACTTCTTAGCTGCTATTGTTTTAAGTTAGCAGAGCCAGGAGCAATCGGTGTCCTAAGCTCTACTTTTGTCAGTGGCTATGTATAGATTCACTGCGTTAGCTTTTAAGACTTGGAAATCCTATCTTAGTGTATTTACGCTCACTTAGGTGCTATCCAGTATTTGGTATCTGAATGCCCATACTCTCCATTGAGGCCTTTAAGCTCATTTGTTGCATTGAGTCTTTGCTGTGTTTTATAACAATTTAAGGATGCATAGTATTTTTTTATCAGTATGTATTTAATGGAAATGTCTGCAAGTTTTAAAACGGTCCAGTTTGCTCAATGCAGAGCACTGGCAGTAGAAAAGCTATGAGCAAAAGAATTGCACTGTGCTTGCCAATATGGCTTTTTGCTTAGCATCACAGCACCAAATCTCTTGATGAATGTGAAGTTGTTTTTTCTATGTGTTACTTTCCCAAAGGTGTAGCTGGAAAAAAAAAAAAAAAAAAAGGTAATTTTCGCTTCAGTTAATACATTAAAAAAAAAAAACAAAACAAAAAAACACAACCTGAGATTTTTAGCCTCTAATGGTTACCATGTAAATGTACTAAGCAGAAATGTATTGTAAACAAATAAACCACTGTCGGCAAATCCTATGCTGGCAAAGAATGTACACGTGGCTCTTTAGGAAGTAGAGAATAAATGAAATGCTTTCTGTTAATGGGGGACAATTGTTAAGCCAGAAGCTTTAACAGGTATGGATGGTTTATTGGTGTGTTGTATCAAGACCCTGGCCTAAGCCCTACATGGAGGTTCTGGCACGTATTTTAAGTTGCAAACACTAGAAATAATAAACAGGACCTGCATAAAAAAAGCAAATCTGTCCATATATTACAATTTGTACAAGTAAGTTGGCTTTGTCATATGATACAAGGCAACTGGCAACTTGCTTCTTAATTCTCTGAATATTTGGTACTGCTCGCTTTGCAATTATTTTGGAAGCCTAATCCAATACATATGCCAGAGTTTTTTTATCATTGTTTTATTGTTTGGGTTTTGTTAATGAACTGTGAAGGTTCTTGCCTTTTCCACTTTCATAGCTAAGAGATGATAGGACTTGAAAAACTGTAGTATTAAAATATTTAATTATTCACAAATACTTTATATTTCTTTATGTATTTATGCACATAATTCTGTAAAGGTAATTAGGTAAAAAAACCCAACCCAGTAAAAAGATGTGTGAATTTCTCTAAACTGCTTAATAAGGCCTAATATAAATCTGAATTTCAAATCACATTAGGGTTGTCGTATGCCCTAATTTCAAATGACAGTTCTGGCTTGCCACTCAGTTGGCCTTTTATTTTGTGTCACAAATTAACCAACCATGTGGTTTTATGTCACTGTTTTATTAGAGCAGCACTGGGCTTAGAGATGGGGAAATTTCATTACAGTAGCTTTGTCAGAGCACAGCTAATACTGGGGAAGGAGTGGCATAAAGACAATTTCAGGTCATATTTAGAGTTTAAATACGGATAGATATAGAGGAGTGAAAAATTCCTTCTAGTTTTCCACACTTCCTAACCATGAAGTTCAGTGCAAAGTGCAGTTTACGCTCATTAGCAGCAGGATTGTATCATCATCGAAGTGCTGCATTGCTCTTCAGCAGCCATCGCTGTTAATGGGTGACTAATCCTGTGTACTGCAGAGAATATAGTCACAGGTGAAACACTTCTTGAAAAGGTATGGTGTTTGTGACACTGCCAAACAGAGTGTCAATCTTATAGAGGAAAGAGGATCTATGAAAGTCATGAGAGGATAAAATCAACTCTAAACGGTGTGGATTTTTTTGAATTTTCTGTTTGCTGAAGGGGGTTAGCATCTCAACGATACTTGGTTTTGTTCTGGGGCTCAACTCTGCGTCTCAAAGTCATACCGTCTCGTGGGCCTAAATAAGGTACTACATAGTTTGATGCACTGACTCGGTATTCTGGGATTAGATAATAGGCTGGGGAAAGGTGAAAATATAACTTCTCTTCATTTGCCAGTGTAAAAGGCATTATCAAGATGAGCTGGTAGGTATCAAGCCAAATGATTATTTTCTGTCTTTCTTTAGAGGTAATGCCAGAAGAAATAGAATATAGGGCATACTGGTTCAGATTAATGGCCATAAATGGACACCTGGGGACACTCGAAGAGGCAATCATAATTGACCTGTCATTTACTCTTCCCCAGGCTTGTCAGCCTTTTTGGTCCTGGGACTTCCTGAGCTGAGTGTGGTGGTTCCTGGTGCTTGGGGAACCTCACTGGAGTTCTCTCCTGTTGATCTTTCCTGCAGTTGCTGGAACATTCTGGGGAGGCCAGAGGCTTCGGTAAATGTGCATTTCCATCTTTTTTATGGAGGGGAGAAAGTTAAAAAAATTGATTTGAACCAGACGACTGCTAGTTCTATTTCCTATCCCCCTGTTTTTTTGTATGGAAAGACTTAGGAAGGTTGGGTTAATGTACCCTGCAGGTTTATCTGTGATGTCCTTTTCTCTGAGTGGTATGATTTTGGCAAAGGGGGACACATTAAGCGTGTTACACACTGCTTGATGTGTTGCTGATTTCAGTGCTATTAGTGGGGTGGGATGAGAAGGCTCTGCCCTGTGACTTTGAGAGGCAAAGCATTCCTCCTGTCTGCCTGGGCAAGGGAAGGGAAGGTGGTTGCTGCTGTGTTTGCTCGTTCTCTTTGGGATCTAATCATAGCACACTAGGATTTTGACCATTTAATGTAAAGAGCTGTGAATTGTAGTGGTGTTTTGGAGGTACGGAGAATTTAAAGGAATGCATACCTGTGCGTGATTAGGTAAATGATAGAGGTATTGTCGTTCAGCCTTTCAAATGCATAAGTTTAGCTGTTCTTCCTATATAGAGAGTGTGTGTGTACCTCTCTGAAAAAAATATATGTATTTATACAGACACACACTCCAATGTCTTTAAATGAAAGAGACGTTCTCCTCGAGTTACTTTATTCATCCCTTTTAAAGGGGCAATACACTGGTTATCTCAGAATGCATGTAAATAACTCTTATCTGGAGACAGTGTTTGGAATTGCAATTACTATTGATTTTTCATAAAATATTGTTGGAATAGCTCTTCGTGTACTGGAATGTTAAGTTCTGCTTACATCCAAACCAAATTACACTTGCATTTCTAGTGGTGCCTGGTGACAGTACTGTGAATGGTTCCAGAACTTCCTTCATCCCACAGAAACAGTATTACTGAGTGCTTTAAACTGCTTCAAGTGCCTTGACTTTAGCGGCTGGTGCAATGCAAAGAAGGAAAGACCAGGGCTTAGTTTGCAGGTGCATTATTATTCAAGGTGTAAATCCACTTCAGGTGTTGACCAGCTGTAAGTGTGTGCCAGCTGCTGCTCCCAGCAGCACGAACTGGCTGACAGAGACAGGTCTTCTCCCTGCCGTGCTGAGGTTCCCTTCACTTGTGAGTAGTCCTAGTTCCTTTCATGTTTAGGTGAGCTGTGTTTGGCGTAGTAAGCTTATCCACCTCTTCTGTTCCTTCCCTGATGTTTTCAGCATTACCTCAGTCACTCTTTATTGGCATTTAAATTCAGTTACCATGCTGCCTGTCTCTGAAGCTTTGCAGTAGTTGTGAAAATCAGTGATATTCTGGCACATTAACTGTAAGTTTAAGTCTTTTCTTCATTTCATTTTATCCTTTGTAATTGGATCTCTCGGTGCAAAGCAATGGTAAATATAGTCTTATATTTATTTTCATGCTTACAAGTGAAGTTCCTGATTAATTTGCTCTGGTTATTATCTACTTGGCTCTTTGTTTATATTATTTCAATGAATCCCTTGGACTCAGTTCAGACTGCTAGTTGTGGTGTTTGTGTGCACTTGTATATACACTACTAACAATTTGCACATTTTAGTAAATGCTAAAGATTAAGCTGTAGTCTGTACTTTGCTGTGACACTGATTAATGTTTTGCTTAGTTGAGCTACTTAAAAAGAAAGAGCAAACTAAAACTAAATCTCAAGAGATAGTTGTTTTCTCATTGGTTGTACAGACTGAGACTTAACCGAGTCCCAGGCTGTGGCAGGCACAACCCAGGGAGTGTTTGTTGCTGGTCTCCTGCCCGACACCAAGATGCCTTTCATGAATCTCACTCAGGCACTTTGCTTTCTCCTTCCAACTCCTTTTTTTCTTTCTCTTGAGAGACTAATGAATTCTTCACAACTGGCCTGTTCTTTGCTGTTTTGTAACTAGATAGAGACCATGGATAAAACACCCAGCAGTGGTGGTGAGTGATGTGTTTTACTGATTGTAATTTTGGATTATTAGTGTCAGCTCCTCTGATTTGTATGCTAGAAGAGGCTTCTTCCTGCGGGGATGGCACTACAGCTGTTGCTTGTTAAGCACCAACTTCTAGTTTTGCTCCATTGTACCATTTTTAATTTATTTGTGGAATTGTAGTCTTCTCCATGTTTTTGATGCCCATATTGCTTCACTTGAGCTTCTGCATCCTTTCTCCCTGCTCCTCTGGATACGTATTTCAGTAGGTAGGTTGCAAAGGCTAGTATATTTTTCATTTTTACTGCTTTTCTTTTCATTTGGATTAAGCTTGCTGTGTCTCTAAAGATGTGAGCAACGTTACTCCTCGGGTGTATTGTGTTTTGTATTCTCCTATGGTTCAACTGTGATTCTCATTCTCTGTCTCTTGCAAGCAGCTCTATTCGATTTTTGCCACAATCTATTCTGTTACCTTCAAGGACTGCATTCCCATTCTTTTTGGCTTGGTCAGTATTCCTCTTGAAAATTTAATCTTTTTTCTTCAACTATTACTAATATTCATTAGAAAAAAGGATTTTTTTTTAAAGCTAGAAGTTTGGAAATATGTCAATTATGAAGTGGTACAGAACTTAGATACTAGAGAAATATGTAGTTTCTTTTACTTTAGTAATTTCATTTCTTTTTTTGTTCTACAGCTGTAGAACAAAACTTATGTTTAAAGTTTCATGTCTGCTAAGCTTTTAAAAATAATAGTAATAATAATTATTAATTATCCAAAAGTCAGCTAATTTCCATTTACTAATCTCTCTCATATCTTTTTCTGGCCAATAGGAAGAAACAACCATATTTTTTCTTTCAAGTTTGGCTTGAAGCTCATAAACCACATTTCCATTATATGTATTGATGGCCGGATGAGGAAAAGCATATCTTTAAAGTTTTCCTTTCATTTGTCAAGGGTGTTCTGTTTTGATCAATATCACTTTTGTTAATTGGCATCTATGTTAAATGTATACAAATTCTAGATATTCTTGATTTGTTGGAATGTTTGGTATTTTAGAAAGCATTAGTATAAGTTTCTTGAGGATGGTAATGCTATACATTGAACATAAAGTTTGTACTGTATATTCAGTGACATAAGTACTAGAATTTTTAATTTTCTAAATGCTGTGTACCAGTTTTACTACAAGTAGACTCTCTACAAGTATCTGTCCGTCTTTATGGAAACTTGGGCTCTATCAGAGGGCAATTATTCAAATTGCTAAAAAAGAAGGGGAAGAGATGAGGAGGAAAAGTAAGAGGCTCAATAGCCCAAACTAAAATCTTTGCTTGACTTTGACCTGAGCTTTGGATGAAGTTGCATCACAGCGTCTTTTCCTTGGACCACTTGCTTTATGCAGTATTTTGATCAGATGCTGTTTAAGAACAAATGAGTCTTGCAAAGTTTGTAAGGTCTCTGGTCTGGGATTTGTTTGGGTATTTTTTTACTGGGGTGGAGTCAATGAAACCAAGAGTTCAAGGAGGAGGATGATCATCTTGTAGTGTAAATGGTTGTGTGTTGCCTTACACTACAGTTGTGTCATCAGTACCTGATCAGGACATCCCGATGTGCTCATTCTGCCCCGTGTGCTGGCATTACATACATACACGGCAATATACTTAGCCAGGTGAAAGAACTGATGGAGCCTAAAATTGTGGCAGGAGGAGACAAGAAATGGGAGTATTTTGGTTAAATGCCCAGTCAGGTTCATTGAGTACCCACATCAGCTTCCATCCTGGCTTGAAGGAGGTTAGATATCTTAAGACTAGGCAGCCAACTGCTGAGGTAAGAAGGGAATTGCCTGTTAGCAATGTTGCCTCAGCATTCATACAAAGAGGATGACTGCTACTAAAGTATTCACGTGGCTGCAGTGTCCCCCATCGCTTTCTGCATGGTGTTAGATACCTCTATTAAACAGCATGGCATAGCCAGTAAGTGCTTACTTATTCCTTATTTACTGGATACCTGAATTGATAAATACCTATGGTTCTCAGCTACAGCTGAAGGCACCCAGAGCTGTCCTGTAGCATGCCAAGTGCTGTATAATACTAAAAGCTATGAAAATTTGGCACGAGGTGTTAGTGGACACTTTGTCTTCAGTCTTCCCCTGCCAAGATCCCAGGCAATTAAATGGGAATAGTGGCCTCTCGGGTGTGGTGAACAGCTAGCGGTTAGTGCTGCACGGCACCACGTGCTGCGGTGATGGGTCTGGGGGGCTGCCTGGCCTGGGCTCATCCGCTGTGAAAATGAGCAGGAAAACGATTTAGTGGTGCTCTGAGGGGGAGCGTCTTGCACTAAATGATCTAGTGACTAAAAAAAAATAAAAAATCAAAAAATGCTAATACTAGACTGAAACATAAAGTGTATACTGACCAGAAACAGATAGGAATTGTTATGTTGATCTTGCAGTTCCCTGCTTCTATATGCTTGAAGCAGTGATACTCCATTTGAATCATTACTATGTGCGTAATCTATAACCTTCATCTCAGAAACATGACTCATTAATTAATCATTACCAAGGGCAAGATATGTGACAGCACGGAGTGTGCCAAATCCTCTCTTGAGTTTTTAAGTGTCTGGCTGCCTATAGGTACCATCTCAGTAGTACTGCCAGATGACTCTGTAAGAACCAGATCTCATAGGATCTAGTAAATTTACAGATTTTTATGTCAGTTACTCAGGCGGCACTCTAAGTTACAACCTTTCTTTGGATTTAATTAATGCTCTTTGTACTTCTAGGAGGTGCACTGTTACAGTGGTTACCAGCAGTGTTGATGTTTACTGAAATTTCAATAGCAGCTTTGACCACAGCCGAATTATTTGTGTCCCATATTAAAGGCACTGACTGGAATTTTTAAATCTTTGCATGTACCTTGTGTTCACTAACATCTAGGATTATGGAAATGTGCAAACTCTGCTATAGTGTGATGTCTGGGGGTGGAACTGTTGCTGTGCCTGGCACAGGGCAGCCCCAGCAACTCCCTGCCAGCACCTAGGCACAGACACCTCACATGATTAACAAGAATATAACTGGGAAAAATACCTTTTTAAGTTTATTTTCCATGCAAACTTTATTCTCATTTATCTTCTTCGTGTATTCATTGACAGTTTGATGATAATTTTGTTGTAAACTTGCAATAAGACTGTGAAGCAGACAGATGATTTTCCAGATACTAGAAATGCCTTCCTCTGTTCCTACAGCTACTTGGAAAATAACCATCTCTCATCATTAAAAGAGGGAGTTTCTCAGACTCCCGAAATACTTATTGTCAGTGACAGGCCATTACCTGGGATGTCCATTCTATTTGGAGAAATAGTATACACTGTTTTTGTTAGTTGTGTAGTATCTGCTGAAATTATTTTCAAGTATCTGATATTATTTGTTATTGGAAGAGAAATATGAAGGGAATGACTCCATCCTGTCTGATTTTTCTTGCTTGGTTTCGCTTATTTGTAAGTGCTGGTAGATGTATACAAATAGTTCTCACCTCTGCTCTTACAGAAAGGCATGTCAAGGTAAAAAATTGTTAAAACTTAGACATTTCAAGTTGTCAGATTACGTTTTTAGCTAGTCTTTGTAACAAGTAGCTTACCAAGAAAACCCTAGAAAGAAACATGAAACTTGTTTTTATTTTTGGTACTTTATTATTTACTGCATGGATTTAGACTGGGGTTTTGGTTTATTTAGTTATAGCTAGACTGACTGATTCATCTTTCTTTGGACTTCTCACGTGTAAAACAGGCCACAGGAGACACTGAAAACCGTAATTGTCGCACTAGTGCTTTTTTTTTCCCTTTTTTACACTGTCGGAGGAGGAAGATAATCAAATGCTTTTAAATCTCCTGTGAATTTGAAAAGCTCTGTACTTACTTTAGTCTCCTTTTAAAGTCACTTTTGTATCGTCTTTTATCTCTCCCCTACAAATTGCTATGTGAGAAGACATACCTCAAGCACCCTGGGAGTCCCACAAGAGCTAGTGTGCGCGATGGGCTCCCAGCAGTTGCTCGGTGCCTAGCGCAGTGTGTGCAAGATGAGCATCTCCCAGGACAGGACTGGGACCCTGCAGGGTCACAGATGGTGATGTGGACAAGGCCTGAACACAGCACTATGTGCTCCAATTATTTTGTCTTGCAAAGGCAAAATACTTCTCTGCTTTTGCTGTCAGTGGCCACATGGGTCTTTCTGGTAGTCAACAGCTCCCAGTAATCAGTCTTAAAATCCTTTCTTGAGGATTAAAAGATGATCCTACATTATGGTTGCTAGTCTTTGCATGAGTCTGATTTGAGGCAGATTTTAGTTCTAAAAAATTACTTTTTGTTCTTTTTCTTGGCAGATTATCAGTGTTTGTATCTCAGTGCAACTTGATGGTGCTCTTACAAATGGTTTGAGTTGGTAGGGACCTTAAAGATCATCTAATTCCAGCCCCCCCTTAATGTTCTGGAAATAGTGATATATAAACAGGGAAGGTATAAAAGAATTACCAGTTATAAGCAAGTACTGTAAATGGCACAGAATTACCAAAGCAGGAGGTAAGTAATAGAAGTGTAATTTGCATTGAGGCACAGGCTGATAGGATTGCACAAAAGAAAGCAAGCATAGTAGTGAAAATAAGGAGATTATTAAAGTAAAGACTGTATTCCAACCTCTAATTAGCGAGGTTATCTGTATTTCAGCTTTTGCATTTGCAAATTAAAAGCACTGGGGGTTTTTAACATTGATTCATATTCTTAAAAGGTCTTATGCCGTGATTCTGGCCTTAAAGATTTTACATGATACTAATGTACAATGTGTATCGAATTCTTTGTCTTATTTAAATAATTGATGCTTTATGGAAAGCTGTTGGCCTGAAATACAATTATACCTCTTCATTTCCAGGGAGATAGACCTCAGCAGTTAAGTAGTGCTAGTACATCAAGCTTCTGTTTTAACAAAAAAAAAAAAAATACCATTACTTTCAATTCAGTGAAAGCAACAGATGAAGTTCACCATGTTAAATACTCTCAGTGTTAAAAGATAATTGCCTGAAAGTTGCATGCATAACAGTGGAAAGCAGTAACTTACCCAAAGAGGTATTTGTATGTATTCATGAAATATCTGGCCCTAGTGCTGATAGTTTGCTTGTCTGTTCCTGCCACCAGCCTGTGGTGATTTTGTGTTTTGTTGAGTGAGTGCATATCAGTTGTTGGAGTTTCTTTGGCAACATGGCCAGCCACCGCTTCACCATTACTTCTTCTTGTTCAATTTCATAATCAAGGTGAAGCCTATGCCTCTTCCAAGTCATCTTAAAAGTAGTTGTGGCTCCATCTGGATCATTTCATTGACCAAGTGAAAAATAAATTGAATCAATTGGTGAGGCTGTGGACACGTTAGGTAATTTCTCTTTTCCAAAAATACTTCTGAGGATAATCAAAATCTTGAAGAAAACGTGGGAACCAACAGGTAATATGAAGTACTGCACACTGAGAAAGAAAATAATAAATTGGCAGAGGAAGCAACAAGTGGTCTGTGAAGTGGTGACACCTAAGAGTACAGCAAATGTTTCACAATGAATTTACCTGGGGATAAAGTATCTTGACTCAAAAGTTTTGAGGAATACTATCCTGGAGTAGGTAGATTGTGTTACCCTTTTGGTAATTAAAAACTGAGAGCACTAAGTACCAAAATACTATTTTATTCCTGGTATTTTACAATTCTTTTTTTTCTGAAAGTTATCCTTTTTTTTCCTTCTTGACAGATCCTTCTTGTTTTTCACTACCCAGCTTACTAAGAATTCTCTCTCACCTGATGAGCTAAAGACACCACCCATACCAACTGCAGAACAGACATTGCCAACCTTCCCTTTCAGTGAGTATTCGCTTGAGTTTTCTATGTTGTTTTGCTCTGAGATGTGTTTATATTTTCGACCTAAGTGTTTCCATCTATGCTTGAAAAATGCCTAGAAAGATCTCTGCAGGAAAGTGTTCTCATAGAGGAAAGCAATTTGTCTCAGCATTTTCCTTTACAGAATCAACTTCAGCTTTTTCCAGCCCAACTGAATTGCTTCAGAATGCTTCGCTAAGAGAAATAAGCCTTTTTCCTACCTACCTGGATTTTAATTTGCTGGAGCTGCCTGTCCTAACAAATTTGAGGTCAGATGAGGATGTTAGGAATTTATTGCTCCTGACATCAAAAGAAATTTTTTTCACTGAAGTGGGCCAACACGACAGAAATTCTTTAGTCTACGGGAATGGCTGCGTATCATAAAGCTGTAATTGTGTGTGTCCAGTTATATATACCCTGCAAAAAGATAAACAAATGAAAGAACTTTTCAAATTATCTGTTCTTCTGTGGTGTCTCTAACTGCTGGACAGAATGCTCACAAGACACTCCATAATTTAATTAATGTTGTACATACACTGTGGGAATTGATGTAATTACATATGGTAATGCTCTCGTCCCAGTGTGTCCAGCTGAGGAAGTAGTCTCTCTTGCTTACAAGTAGCTCAAGAGTAAAGGAAATAGATCCTTCAGTTAGTTGATTCCCATAAAAGAATTAATTTTTTTTTTTTGTTATTTAATTCTGAGATTTTATTCTCTTGTGAATTTTAAATTGTACTAAATGCAGGGTTTTTTTGTGGTACACTTGAGGATTCTTTACTCAAGCCATTTAATTCAGTGAAGATATTTCTTAAGAAACTACTTCTAGATTTTTCATCTCGCTGAAGTTGGTTCCATAGAACATTTTAAATTCTATCACATCTTTCAGGGCGTGGAAAAGTTATGTTGTTTTAGATATGGCAAGCACCAAATTCCAAGCAAATTCTTTCACTTGGAGTGAAAAGGTCAACACATTCGCTGCATTGTTTGCAATGGATTAATTGGTTGTCATTATATATTTTCTACTAAAAGGTTATTTTCTGGCTCCATGACTCTGTTTCTTCAGTTTTTAAAGCACTAAAATCTGTGCTCCCTACTTATAAAGGAAAATATTCTAAGTGTGTGCATCTTTGCATTTTCAAACTGTGTGTACTACAAGAAAATTGAAATGAGAAAAACAGAAACGCTTCAGTATAAGCAAGTTTTCACATTGGGAAAGAAAATCTGGTGACTAGATCCTGTATGCTGTTTTTTCACACGGCTCTGGAAAATATTCAGGCCAGGAAGGATTTTAAGGTACTAAGGAAAAAAAACTCCTTTTCGACTGCTGCCCATCGTATAGCTGTGGGAGTTTGCTGTGGATTTGCTTAGAGTTGAGACACATGCTAGGACAAGAGAGCTTAATGCTGTGGTGTTTGTGAGGAGCAGAGCCTTCCTTCACCAGCAGTAAAAAAGTTGCATAAGCAGATTTCCAGAAATTCGTGAAGCTTAGAGAGGAATCCTCACAGACCTCAGAACAGGGGAGGAACAGAAGTACCACAAGAAGATTGCACACAGTATATCACTTCAGCTGATTTGGGGTTATATTCTGCAGACTCTGGGGCTTGGGGGGAACATTCTGTCTTTACATGGTACAGTGAATTTTCCTTAGCTCTGGGTCTGAGGCTGAGTGTTGATGCTGGATGCTGGTTGACACCTCTTGTTTTCAGCCTGTTGTAGGCCCTGTGGTTGACTTAGTAGTGTTGAACCAATACTGTTCATTCTTTATTTCCCTCATTAAATATGTGTTCCTGTGGATTTGCTGGGATGATGAAGAACTGCTGGTAACTTCTCTATTGCTTCACTTTTGTGTGTGTTTGTCCAGCCTCTGAGCTCTGCACATTTCTGCCTTTTGATTTGTTCTTCTTTATACAACCAGAAAAGACTTTCTGTCAGTTTTGAACTGAATATGAAGGAGACTCATTTCCCTGCTTTGTGTCCTTCGCCAGCATATTCTCTGTTATTTGGAGGCCACTGCTGTGATATCTGTGTTTCAACATATTTGTTAGACTTGGGTTTTGTTTTGGGGTTTTATGTTTTTTGTTTGAATGTTTGTTTTTCCACAAAAGCTGATGACATCTCATTATGGTGGTTCAAAGCCTTTATAAAGTAACTATCTTGAATTAAAACCAAGTTTAACCTCTTGAACAAAACCTTCTTGGTCTTTTCCTCAAGGAAGGATTTAGTTTCTTAGCTTTTTGCATCTTGACTGTCAATTCCCTTCTGTGGGCGTGGGAAGAACTCAGCCTCCCAATCACTGCCATTTTCAAAGCTTTTCTTAGTCCTGGGTCTGGAGGATGCAATGTTTTTTTTCAACTTTTTTTTTTTTTTTTGCTAATCTGTATGAAGGCGCATGTTCTACACGCTTTGAAAACCTTTTGTAAACTCCCATCGGTATGAATAATCAAAACTACTTGAGAGAACTGCTGAGGTAGCCCTCTTTTTACTAGTACACTTACAAGCCTCTCTAACGTGTTTGCTTTGTTAATTTCCAGTCATTTTTAAAGGGAAAGAAAGTACACACAGCCATGTGAAATGTTTATGTATCTTCTAAATGGCAGCCTCCGTTGCCAATATAAATGCTCTGGGTTGGAGCCTGTGGGTCAAAGTGTTACTCGTCTGGCTTGTGCCAAGCGCTGGGGCTGCTTCTCACACAGACCTTTGTATCCTGTCAGACGTTTTGGCCAGCTCCTGAGAGGTACCTACAGTCAGAGTTACAGTAATTTCTAGTGTGATTGTGCTTATTGATTTTCATAATTGCTTAACTTTCTGGCTTCTCTCCCCTTTCTAGTTTATTTCTGTTCTCACAGCCTCACCCGTTCTGCTCCCCTGCCCTGGAAAAAAGAACGCAAACCAAAATGCAACCACCAAAACCCAACCCTCTTGCAGAGCCCCGAACTCCGACTCCATTGAATGGATTAACTTCCATGAAACTGGACTTTTTGTATCTTTCAAAGATACAAGACATCATTTTTCTGAAACAGTAGTCAATATATGTGAAAAACAAGTCTATATTCTCTAAATACGTAGTCTTGTAAACAATTTTATTTATATGTATGCTCTTATCTGCCCCCAAAGAAAATTATTTTCTTTCAATTGATTTTTTTTGTGCGCTTTATTTTGGAATAGTTGTCTTTTAATTCCTAAGCAGCAAACTCACAATCACAACCTGATAAATAAAATATTTGCACTCAGAAATGGAACCACAAAACCAATGTAACTGGGGCTATTGATTTTTCTGCTGCGTAATTATTTTGACAGCAAAGACAGAATACCATCCTGTGTAAGCATAAAACTTACTTAGAGTAAATTACCCTAAATCATCAAGTAAGCAATAAATCAGTATTGCTACTGTGTTGTTCTCCTATTCCTCACCCGTTGCCTGAAATCTGTATCCCAAATAAGATGCAATGCAATGGAAAATTATTTTGATTTTTTTTTTTCTTAATTAATACAGTGAAGTGGATGCTTCCTGGAATTATCAGCGATAGTTCAGCATGATGAAAGAGCAAGGGTAAATATTCAATTAAAAAGGACGGTTGTGAAATGAATGATGATTACAGCAGTAGAATTGAAATGCTTTTGCAAATTATGCCAGATCACCAATTACTTGTTTCACTAAAATGTATTTTAAGGAAGAAGTGACGCTGTTTTTCTTTACGTTTCTTTCATTGTTGTGGAGTTTCCATGGAGTATTATTAGAGTTTAACCTATTTAGTTTTAGAAGCAGCTTTAAATTTATCAGGACATATCCCCACGCTGTGACCTTAGCACTGCAAAAACACTTGTTGGGAGAGAAAGTTTTTCAACAGAATTCCTTAAGACTCAAGACTTTATTTGAAGAAGTGAATGCAACACTGTCATTTCTCAAGTCCTGCATGAAGAGATGAGAAATTGAATCCTATTTTGGATATTCAGGCCTCTGTCAGATGTGTGAAAGATGTGAATAACTCAAGCAGAACAGCAAGTCTAGGATAATTTAAAAAAAAAAAAGAGAAGTAGTAGTACTGTATCTTAAAATAATTTTAATGGACTCTAGATATGAATATCCAGACTGAGAGGCTGCAGTTAGGAAAACTAGCTGTATAAAATACAAAATTATCACTAAGTGTCAAGTAAGAATGTAGTGGCAAAGAAAACTAGATGTTTGAAATTCTGAATTTTTGACTGATTACTGTGTAGCATATCAGACTGAGTATTGCTAAAGAGATGCTGATAGCATTCAATATTTTATAAGGATTTTCTTGGGCTCAGGTGCAGATTTTACTAACAATAATCTACATTCTGTTCCATGAAGTTGTATAATTCATGTATTTTTAATATACTTCAGCGTAATACGAGCTTTTGCATAAAAAAGGCTGTGGAACAAAACCACAAACAAAACACATTTGATCTTTGACCTTTGATTTTTCTAGCTAAAGGCAGTTATAATGTATGTCATAATTTTAAAAAGAAAACTCATCTTTTTGCTTCTAAGAGAATATGCGACTGTGGGTGGAAGGCTGGTGGGAAATGCTGTAGATGTTCAGGCTGACATGGAACGCAAGCTTGGAGGAAGTCCTGGCATAACTCGCTGCTTCTTCAAGTGGCTGAAATAGGCAGGTCTTGACTAGAATCTCTGAAATTGCATTCTGTGGCTGTCCTAGGAGAGCCCACAGAAAAGAGTTATCGCTCCTCGCAGGTCATACTTGGTGAAATACTTCTGTGTAACCTGTTACAAGCGATGAATAAGCAAATCTGACTGGAAGGACATGTAAAATCCTAGCTGTGGTGCTCTTCATAGAATCATAGAATCACCAGGTTGGAAAAGACCCACCGGATAATTGAGTCCAACCATTCTTATCAAACACTAAACCATGTCCCTTAGCACCTCGTCCACCCGTGCCTTGAACACCTCCAGGGAAGGTGACTCAACCACCTCCCTGGGCAGCCTGTTCCAGTGCCCAGTGACCCTTTCTGTGAAAAGTTTTTCCTGATGTCCAGCCTAAATCTGCCCTGGTGGAGCTTGAGGCCATTCCCTCTCGTCCTGTCCCCTGTCACTTGGGAGAAGAGCCCAGCTCCCTCCTCTCCACAACTTCATTTTAGGTAGTTGTAGACAGCAGTGAGGTCTCCTCTCAACCCCCTCTTTTCCAGACGAAACACCCCCAGCTCTCTCAGCTATTCCTTGTAAGACTTGTTTTCCAGCCCTCTCACCAGCCTCGTTGCTCTTCTCTTGATTCGCTCCAGAGCCTCAACATCCTTCTTGTGGTGAGGGATGTCCTCCTTGTTAATCTGTCCTTTGTTTATGGTTTTATCCATTCTGTTGTACTGAAAACTCCTTAGTGGCAATTCTGCGCTTTTGTAGCACCAACTATCAAGTCTTTCTGGAAACCTGGTGTGATTTCAAAAGAAATTCTGTGTGCTTGAGTATATAGTGCTTCAATTTTGACGATGAATCCTGAACTCGGCTGTTTCAGAGCTACCTTGTGAAGAGGAAAAAGTTTGCAGTCACCATCTTTCTTTGATGGTGTGCAGTTACTTTGTGACTGGAGTTTGAGGTAAGGTGACTGTGTGGGTGTCTGATAAATGTTCCCGGTGGAAAAGAGCAGGCGTGAGGAATGAACGGATAAAGCTGCAATTCAGTCTCATTCCAGTCCAGACTGGTGCCTTTGCCCTCAGAAGCAGATGATTTTTGTGTATTTAAAGAAAAATAATAATAAGAGAAAAATCTTTAAGAGGAAGGAATCTTCTGTATATGTTTTCTTCCAGCTTTTTTCCTTTTTTTTTTTTTTTTTTTTTTGTTTGTGTTTGTATGAGTAGCAGCTATAAGCTGATTCATTGCACTTTTGAATGTCGGTTATAAAATACGCTCCAGTCCTGAGTCAGTCAGAAATCAAACCAGAAGTTAACTGCTAGTCAGCAAGCTATATCTTTTTGGATAGGATCTTCAAAAATCAGGCTTTATATAAAGAAAACCGAAGTAGATAGCTAAACTGCCATCACAGGGAGAAATCAAAATGTTCAGTGCTTACAGACATTTTGGTACTGGGAAGAGCTACCACCATCAGTACTCCATCTGACAGCTATATATATTTGCCACTGAAGCTGGGACATGAATCAGTTACAATAAGCCTGGAAACAGGCTCAGGTGTCATCCAGGAGATGGCTGCTATTGACTGCAGGAAAGGCGATATTAGAGAGAGCAAGATAGCTTGCAAGAATAAATCAGTTTTGAGTAATAGGGAGTCTTCCAAGGGTGCTAATAATGCAGTAGAAAAACATGTCAGTAGGGCATTGGAGAGTGACAAGATTATGCTGCACGGTAGTGGTGTTGCGCTTCCCGTAGGTATGTGAAGCAAGATGATGCGTAGCACAAATATTTTTTGTTCTGCACTTTATTCTTCTTTATACACTTCATTCTTTTAAATTTGAATTTTTATGCAGGGGCGGTTGTGGTTTACTAGTTGTCTTTGAGCTATTATTTATTCTCTGTTTCATTGTAATATGTTTGTCATTTACGTAAACATTTCTTATTATATTGGTACATTTACAGTGGCTTGAAATGGAGGAACAGTACGCTACTGTTGCCTTCTATAATCTCCTATAGAAAACAAAAATATGCCTAACTTCCAAAGTATGAGTTTTAGCAGGATAATTAAAAAATATATCTTTGTTATAATAAGCTCTAAGGAACTGGATTTTTATTTTCTTTCTTTTTAAAAAAACCCTACTGCCTGCTTACCTGTTTTTCTGGCAGATGGGTATAATCTTGCCTTTTTTTGAGCATGTACAGTAGAAGCAGCTGTACTTCACACAGGTCTTTATTGACCTAGCTTTTTAGAGCCCTTGGCAATGCAATCCATGCTTGTACAAGATGAGGTTAATTACAGTAATATGAACATGTACTACTGATAGAGATTTTTTTTTTACTTTTAGAAGGTTGTGTCTGTCTCATTTTTTAATGTTAGCTTTGCCATAACTGTAGTGGGGCACATTTCACGGACAGTTGAAGTTTTCCTCACTTTAGGAGAAATCCGGCTTATTATGCAGATATCCAATTTTGACAATGAGGATCTGCAGCTACTCAGGACATAGAAATGCTGGTACATGTGTCTAGGCATCTTCATTTGTTATGCTATGTTATCCCAGAATAAATATGCAGAATATGTTTCAGTAGAACAGTCACAACGCAAAAAAAACAAGAAAGAAACACACTGGTGTTCTGTTATGCGATAACTGGCTGTGATGCTGGTTATAAAGCAAGCAGTTAGATCCAAGAGGAAGGAATTTTCCTTATTAAAAAATATTTTAAATATTTGCATTATTTTTTTTTCATTCAATCTCCTTAGCAACAGAAACATCTGTTTCTTTTCTCTTAGTCATTCCATTCAAAGAAAGTAGCTGCTTCAAAAATAATGGAAGCAGTTTCTATGAATTGGGTAGCTATTAATTGTTGCCAAGATGTTTCAGTATGATAATAAGACATGCAACAATTGGCTTCTCCCTTTAAGTGAAATATAGCTATCTAGTTAACCTGTGCTGGTTAGGTAAGTGATAATCTCTCTGCTTTTACAGTGCATTCATTGTGTGAAATTCTGTCTGAAGGGGACAAGAGTGCGCTTGGCTGTTTTTTGGTTTATTTAGGAGTGTGTGGATTGTTGTTGTACCTAATATTTTATTAATTTGCAAGTTCAAAGCAATTGGATGAAGAATTTGCCTTGAAGACAGAGAACTAAAAATGCATGGGCTTACAAATATATATTTTTATACATTGATCTACAATACGAAACAGTATAACTAATTCAAAATATGGACTTTGTTTTATAGTGATGCTCATTCTCAAATGACTGTATATTTTTCTGTAGATTTTACAACCCAATGTAAAGCTGTTATTTTGTTTCAAAAGGACTTGCTGATCCATGGCCTTCATCTGTATGGCCAAATGTGCATCAGTAAATGGCGAGAAATTGGCATATGTAAGTAAGATTTAGAAAGAAAGGAGCTAGAACTGCAGGACCAGGCTATGAACTGGTCTCCTTAAGCCAATAGTAAGAGACTTACTTTTGCACTTTTTAGTGGGAAGGACTTTTGCCACTACCTTAGTCTTGAGATGAATTTTTTCTTGATTGAGTCAACGTACCTAGCTCATTGCGTGGAGATAAGTAATGGCATTGGAGGGGTGTGGACAATTAGATGGTGAAACTGCAAAGGCTTAAGCTCAACTGGAGCTGAACTTGCAAGGGGTTTTACAGGCATCGATACTTATTGCAAAAATAATTTCTACGTATTCACTGGTCCATTGATGGATGGGGAGAAATGTTCATGATGGACACTATAGAAAAAGATTAAGTACCTGATGCCAGTTTTGCCTTGCTCTTCATAAAACAAGTCTAATCCCGAACCTCTAAGTGCATTATGCCGTCTTGGTTTGACAGGTGTGGTGCAGCCAGTCTGATAGAAGGTTAATTTTATGTTTTCTGTACACGATGGCCAGCCTAACCTCAGTCCCAGGAAAGATCATGATTATAGATACAAAATCCACTTGCAAGAGGTCAAGCATGAGTAAGGAAACAGTAATAGTGTGGGCTTTCTGAAGAGCTGTTTTGCTGATTTGATTGATTTCTACCATGAAATGAATAGCATTGTCAGTCATTTTATACATCTTAGTACTACGTACTTCTTTCAGTGCATTTGCACACTGAAGCTACACAATAGATTCTCTGGAATGCTTCTCCAGAGTATGTATCTTGTAGGTTTTCTTCTCTTTTTTTCTTTGTGGCAGGTGGATGCCATGTTTTCTTGTTCCTTGTAATGCTCTCTATTTCATGTGTACAGCAGGAAGAAGAAAATGAAGCCTTTGACTTGAATTTTACTCCAAGGACCAGCAAAATTTTGAATTAGAGAAAAAGTCAAGGTTACTATTGTGCTGCAACCTTTAATCATGTTTGTACTCTCCCAGATGCTTTCTTTCTCTTTGTCTTGTTCCAACCCTGAAAATAGTAATTCTGCATGAGTTTACTTCTGGCATATGTAGGTGGCAGAGAAGGTTTTGAGGAGCTTTACCAAAGGACCATCTGGAGCCTGTATGAGGGCCAAGAACACTGAGAACTTTCTCTGTGGAAGAACTGATGAGCTAGGTGGAGCAGCAAGCAGTAAACTATGTCTGTAATCCTTTTAACTGGCCAGCACATCAGACAAGTAGGAAGACTGCCCAAATGCCATTTTCTTGGGTGTTTTAAACAGCAAGACCATACTCTAATTTCCCCCTCACGTTGTGCTAAAGCAATAGTGGAAGCCTACAGGAAAGCTGGGGAGGAGCTTTTAATCAGGGAGGACAGTGACAGGCAGAGGGATAATGGTTTTAAGCTGAAAGAGGGAAGATTTAGAATAGATATTAGGAAGAAATTTTTTACTGTGAGGGTGGTGAGGCACAAGTTGCACAGAAAAGTCATGAAAGCCCCTTCTTTGGAGGTGTTGAGTGCTAAGATGGATGAGGCTTTGAGCAACCTGTTCCAGTGGAAGATGTCCCTTCCTGTGACTGGATGAGCTTTAAGGTCCCTTCTAAACCAAAACGTTCTCCATTTCTGTGATTCAGCATTCAAGTTAGTTGCATGGAGTAGTTCAAATTACAAACATGAAAACATTTCTGATTCCTCAGTAAGTGCACATCCTTTGTATCCATTGTATGCTGAAAGTGCAGCTGGTTATCAGAACTCCTTGGGGAGTGTCAGGGCATGTCCTCAGTCCACATGGCTCCATGGTTGATCATCCAGGTTTGGTTTTGGTTGTTTTTTCCCTAATAAAAACAAAGGAAAAGAAAACTCGATCCAAGGCAGGACCGATTTTAAAAAAGAAGGAACAATCCACTGTGTATTTATTTTGTAGTCCTTTTCACGGGCATTGGTTGCTACCTGTGCATATAGATTAAGTGGGGTTTTTAAAGTAAGGGATGCCTCTCTAAATCTGGGAGGCTCCCCAGGACAGGCTGTCCTGGGCAGAATCTTGATTTGCTGAGGGAGAAAGTAGCCAATAAATCCCCTTGTTTGTTTTTTGTGAGCAGTGCAAAATAAGCTCACTGGCTGCTTTTTGGCTCGGCTAAGATAGCTCCCCTAGTTTTCTCAGCCTGGGGGGACGGGTCCTCTTCCCAAAGGAGCTATAGTAGCGGCTGTTATTCCCTTTGTCAAAGGGGCTGCAGGCATTTTCTTTTCTCGAGTTGGGGGGCAGCTTTTGTCTGGGGGCTGTTGCTTTTTTGCCGACCAGGGTAGGTCAGACAGGGGCAGGCCAGGCATTAAATGTCGGGGAAACCCTTTTCCTATTCTGGGAACAGGGATTTCAATCGCATCATTCTGCTCCCAAAATCCATTTCCTTCACCCCAGCAGAATCCTGCTTGTATCACAAAGCACAGTGCTCCCTCAAGCTCCTGCAATCCAGCCAGTTCCCTTAGGGCACATGCATTTGCTTTCCCTACAGCAGAGGTTTCAGACTTCTCCCCCTTATCAATAACAATTGGGGGTTGCAGTTTGAAATCAGGATCTGCCACCCCGTCATTAATAACAATCAGGGGTTGGAGTTTGGGATCAGAATCGGGAATAGGATCCGATTTCACCACCCCCTCCTCCCCAAAACAATGGGCCTCGTGCTCCAAACTAGAAAAAAGTCTCACGACATCCCCCATGCTGCTTAAAAGCGGTGATGTGATACCTTCTGCTTCACCAACAGGACTCTGCTGCCGAGCCACCTGCTCGGACTCTGGGGCTGCATCCAACGGCAAAGGAATTCTTGGTCTGTAAGGTCCCTCAGGTTCTTGCTGAGAAGCTCTGATCCTTTCCTCTCTCCCATAAGCAGCCTCTGTTCAACCAGGGCTCGGGGCTCAGGGGCACGAAGAGGCAGCGCCCTCTTATCCCAACAGTCGGTGGCCGCTTCCCCTGCCCAATCTGCATCTCCACGGTAAAATTCCCCCACTGGCCCAACTAGCCAACAGTAATCTCAGCATCTGTTCTCCTGCAAAAGCGTCCTTTATAGTACCTCGCAAAATCTCCCTTGACCTTCTCATATTAGCCAGTGCGTTTTGTGCTCTCCACAGAGCTACCTGCTCTGCCTCCAGGTCTGTCTCCAAAGACTCATTCACAGTGTTCAACTCGTCATGTTCTCTCATAACTTTGAGTCTCTCCAGCTTCCCCTTCTGAACAACCACCCCCATGGCAGCTACCAGGACTCCAAGCACCCCTAACAACACCAGAGGTGAGTGGGAAAAATAGAAACAGGGCACATCCCAGGGAGCGAATTGGATTCATAGAATAACCAGGTTGGAAGAGACCCATTGGATCATGGAGTCCAACCATTCTTATCAAACACTAAACAATGCCCCTCAGCACCTCGTCCACCTGTCCCTTAAACACCTCCAGGGAAGGTGACTCAACCACCTCCCTGGGCAGCCTTTTTTCCTTCTCAGTAAATTACGCCTGAAGGTCCTAGCTGTAAGGCTCAAGCTCTTCGTGATGTGTGTCCACAAGTTATTGTTAAGACAGATGTCTCATTAAGAATACTTCTTCGGTATTCAAAGAATGAATCCCGCTCAGTGTAATGCTAATAAGAATATAACGCATTTTTTTATTTTTCAAGTTTAATGCTGACTTAACTTGAAATTTCTGCTGTTGGTAACAGAGAGGAGAAAGAGATGTACATAAAGTTAATATTTTTGAAGTAGATGTTAGAATATACGTGTTAAAATGTGCACCAAGGGGAGGTTTAGACTGGATGTTGGGAACAATTGCTTTACTGAGAAGGCGGTCAAGCATTGGCACAGGCTGCTCAGGGAAGTGGTTGAGTCACCAGCCCTGACAGTGTTTTAGAAGATGTGTAGATGTGGTGCTTAGGGGCAGGGTGTAATGGTGCAGTTGGCAGTTTTACATTAGGGGTTACGCTTGATGATCTTAATGTTTTTATTATAGAATCACAGAATAACCAGGTTGGAAGAGACCCACCAGATCATTGAGTCCAACCATTCCTACCAAACACTAAACCATGTCCCTTAGCACCTCATCCACCCGTGCCTTAAACACCTCCAGGGAAGGTGAATCAACCTCCTCTCTGGGTAGCCTGTTCCAGTGCCCAATGACCCTTTCCATGAAAAAAATTTTTCCTGATGTCCAGCCTAAATCTCCCCTGGTGGAGCTTGTGGTCATTCCCTCTCGTCCTGTCCCCTGTCACTTGGGAGAAGAGGCCAGCTCCCTCCTCTCTACAACCTCGTTATCCAACCTAAACAACTCTGAGTCTGTGGTTGTGGACTGAATATTCAGATTCTGGTGTTTTTGTTCTGAGCTGTTGTCACAACTGCATGAAAAATATGTGAAAATAATTAATTTAATCAATATTAGGGTGTAGCTTTTGGGGGCCAGGAAGGTTGCTTGGGGATTTTTTGTGTCTGTTGTTTTTTTCCCTTGCTATAACTAGCCTAAGAAGGATTTGAACTAATTACCTTAAGTTGGATCTAGGTCCTTTTGCAGTCCTAGAGCAAGTTGTTTGTCTTGTAGGGTGACACTGTACTCCCGTATTAAAGAAAATATTTCAGGAAGAAAACAATAAAAAGTAATTGTCTTCACATGTTTGGCAGTTACTGCTCCAAGATCTCATACTATTCTGAGTAGAGGGTAAATTTTCAATAAATATACCGCATCAATTAGAATTATAGAACCCAGAGTTACTTAGATATTGATTTTTTTGTTATTTTACCTTAATGTGAGCATTCATTATCCTGAAAGATTGCAATCAACACATATCAATACTAAAAGCCACCTTTTTTTTATGTATTCCAAGTATTCTCTTAAAAATTCATACTTTTTTAAAGACGTTTGTAATAGAAACACCTTCTCTGTAGAACCTGCTGTTGTGTAGAATCCATTTTACTCTCCAGAGAGGTTTAGAATCTGTGGAAAAATTCTTTTCATCTACCAAAGGAAATAGGGTATTTGACAACATTCATTTGTCTACAAAATGCAAAGCAATATCAGATGAAATACGCTTTGTCAATAAAATAAATTGCCAAACAAAATGTAATCCTTCCTCAAAATACATTTAGCCTGCACAGTGAAATAAGCTACTTGCACAAAGCGCGTTTTGTTGCTTGAATTATTTTGATTTGCCGTCTATCAGAATCTGTAGATAAAGTGGGTTTTTGTCAGACACTGTTTATCAACCTTATTTTGTTATATATAGATAAAATACATTTAATTTGAAAGGTAAACATTTGATAGGACACCTTAAACTGGTATTGGTTTAGCTGAAATGATAAGCCACAGACATGTACTGTTTGTGGTGTGAGAGGCTCACTTCTCTCCCTAATTCTGCATGTAAAATAATGCCTCTGTAGTTTGTAATTCAGCTACTGATGCTGTGACTTAAGTGTATTTAGTTTTCCTGTGGTGAAGAGTTTCTGTGAATTGCCAACGGTACTAAAGCAAAGTGAGTAACTGTTTGGCCAGTTGATGTGAATGTTCAACTGTTCATGCCTTGTCAGCCAGAGAGCTTGCACTACCCATGTCCCCAGATGAACCCCGGGCCTTTCCTGACTTTTATGGAGCTGAACCAGATTTGGATCTGAGTAAGAGTTTGCAGGATGGGAAGGGGGCATGTCTAACCTGAAGAAGAGCTTTTCAATTTCTAATTACTTAAAAGCTTTTTATTATTTAAATTCTGTTAGAAGATACAATTTTTTTCTTTTTAAATGAAAATTTCTTATTGATGTAAAAAAAATGTCAATATTGTGTTTGTGCCTTATACATGTTTTAGCCCTTATGCAGCTGTTAAGAAAGGCATAATTCTTCTTTGGAAAAGATTGCCAAAAATGTACATCTTTGTAGAGGTACATGACTCTTCTTGACTTTTTGAATATTAGACCTTGTCTTACGAACTTCAACATACACTAGTGTTCAGTTTTGTACCGTGATGTTCAGAAAAGGGATTACAGATTTTCCTGTTTCATAGATCTCCTTAAAATCACACGAGGACTCCAAATTTTCACGTAAAGCAATAAAAATTAAGTTACTTTGAGGTGATCTTTGTATCAGTCTAAGAAGTACTAGTTGTGTCGGTAAGTAAATGTGCACATCATTCATTCCTAGTTTGGATGTACAGAACCGAAAGCAGAAGCAAAACACAAGTCTCCGCTCCAACCCAGGTAAAGGTATCTCCTGTATGGGAGTGATTGAAAGTTGTCTTTACTTGGGAGTAATTAACAACATCATTCTTGCCATTGCTTGTTTTCCTGATTTCGAGAGTATTAAAAGGAAAAGTCCGAAGACTTTAGTTCTGCAAAAGAACATAAGCGTCTACTCAAAAGTTAAGTTTGCACCAGAATGTTTTGAATGAAAATGGAATCACTTATAAATTTCAAGTGAAGCTGAGGTCTGTTTAAAAATAAGTGTATTTGGCCAAACAGAAATTATTGCTAAGCTTTTGCATCTTGTGGAAACAAAAATATGCAGTGGTACAAGTGGAAAACAATTGCAGGTCTGGTTTCTTCACCTTCTGTACAAATAATTTTCTAGTTGTTTTAGGAAGAACTGTAAGAATGTAAATATGTTCATTTTCATCACTTGTAACAAGTAGAAATTACATTTGTTTAGAAGTATTATTCCAAGTACAATAAAATACAAGCTCTAGAACTGTGAAAATACATTTATATGTAGAAATGGGCAAACTGGACTATTAATATTAGCTGAACAGTGCTAGAAAGCGCATGCCTCCTTCCTTTCCCCTTTAAATCACTATGCTTCTGGTGTTAACGTTATTAGAATGGAGTATTTCTACCTGAATGAAATTATCGATGTGATATTTGTTCAGACATTTTACCTTAATTTGGGGGATGATATTTCTCTTGTCCCTTTTGCTACCACAATTTGGAGCTAACATAATAATCATACATTATAAAATACACATTAGCTTGGGACAGCTAAGATTTGGCAGAGAGCTCATTTGACAAGAAACGCACTAACCCATATACAGCATATAGGAGGTGTTTTTCTCTGAACAGCTTCATTGCTAAAATAAGAGATGGAACCCAGGTACCTGAGGATAACTTGGGTAAATGTCAGAGCTGTTGCATCTCTATTTTAATGCAAATCAGGATTGCTTTCTCTTTCATCATGTGATTTAATGCAGTACACCTTTGTAGGAGCTGCCTGAAGATTAATAACTATTGTAGGAGAAACTATGTAATAGATATTTAAATTATGGTTTTGAATTATGTGTAATTTCATATTTTATTACATAACTGCATTTAGTGCAATTAATGAAATGCCAATTAAGAAAAATACAGTTGGTTTTTAAATAGGTAGCTATTGAACGTGAATCTGTTATTTTTGTATAGACTAGTTAGTACAACTAGTTAGTACATTCTTTGTTAGTGTGCTGTTTCAAGGTGCTCCCTGACAGTTGATTCCCTGTACAAAGTTTCTTACACATAGGTTATTTTCTTGGAAAGAAACAAACCCGCCTATTTCTCAGTGATAACTGTTTATATCTTTTGTTGATCATTGATAACAACTTTGTGAATTTTAGTATTAAGAATTGCTAGTCCTGAGAGTTGTTGCTGAGAGAGAGCAAAAAGGGAGGAACAGTAAGTGCTGTGTAGCCTTGACCTTCTGCATAATGTCCTGTGCTCTTGTAGTCAGCCAGTCCAAAACCTTTTCATGCCACCTCTGGCTATCAAGAAGATGAACTGACTTGTAAATCTTGGCTACCAAGTAAACCAGGATCTTGCATATGTTTATGAGGGATAGAAACCACTTTTGTTACTCAGTTTCAAGTCAAACACCCTATTGTCATTCCCTTTACAGTTCAAGTTTTGCATGTGTTGTCATCTTAAAATACTGGTTAGGATCTAGTAAGCCCTTAGTGTAGCTGTGATTCAGATGAGCATATTCATATGAGCCCTAGAGTGATGGAATTAGACATCCATGTACGGCTTGCGTTTTTGTTATGTGTAAACATTGGATTAAATTTGCACAAATCAGTTTTAAGAGTTAAGATATTCCTGTGATTTCCTCACCCCACCTATATATATGGGAGTTGTTGGAATGGAATATTTTATTTGTGTTCATAGACTTGTAAAGTAAAACGCACACTTAATATCTGCCTCTTGCCATTTATTGCATTCACAAAGATTAATTGGTGGAAAAAGAATGAGATGTGAACTTTCCTAGTTACTAGGAAAGCATGTTACAATGTTTCGTGGACAAAATATAATGGGATTTTCGATGGAAAGCAAGAGTTGTTGAGCAAGTTGTTTGGAGCTGGCACTTAACTGCTTAGCAGAAGTTCCTTATTTTCAATTAATGATTAGTCAGACACTAAATTTGTTTATATTAATAACATTTCTAGATAGACTATCAAATTTTATATCAAATTTTGCAGTTACTTTAAAGAAGGCCCATTCTCAACAGCCTTGGCAGGATCCTGCGAGGGTTTTGGCACTGAAAAATGCCATGTACTTTTTCTGCTTTTAGTCTGCTTTTAGCGCATTTTGCATTACCTTAAGTACCAGAGACGCTTCTGTCAGTTAAATAATGCTGTCAGTTTTAGTTTTGCCTAGTTTCTCTGTGCTTTCTAACAATGCTTCTTCGTGTAGCCTTTAGTCAGCTCCTTTAATCTGAGCTTTTCACTGTGTTGGTTTTGCAGCTTCTTTGGACATGACCCGTGTTGACACGGATGAGCTGGATTTGCAGTACAAGCCCGTATTTCCTCCACAGTAGTGAGAAATAATTGCATATTATGGAAAGTGCTTTACATGGTAATATTTGGTGTGAACTTAACATTTTCTTCTCTTCTGTAACTGTGACATTTTTCGTCATAAAAGTTGTCAGGGACCAGTGGTCCTCGAAGTGATGAAGCTTAGTGCTTTGGTTTGCTGCTCTGTCTGAACAGGCTTCCAGTATCCATTGTGGATAGAGGAATTATATGACATCAAACAGGCACAGTGATAATACAGGCCTTTTGACATTCTCTCTGTCTGTATTGGACATGTCATGCTTCAGCTGCTGCAGTTTTTAAGAAATTGTTCTGCCGTGTACTCTTATAGGGCTGCTTTTTTCAAATGGATATTTTGGGGTTTCTTTCCTTTTTTATTCTTTTTTTTTTTTTTCTTTCTTTTTTCAGTGTGACTGTATCTGTCTGTAGGAAGGAGGCTTGGAGAGCTGTGCCTTAAGCATAATGTGTGGGAACTCCCTTGACTTCCTTTATTTCTCAGCGTTGTCAGAGTTAATTCTGAACAAACTACCAAAGCCAAGAATTGCAGACAACACAACCGAGATAAATTGTAAATGAAACTTCTTCTGTCAGTCATGGAGTTCTGTCTACACTGGAGTAATATTATACAGTCATTTTCTTTTATATAAACCTTAGGACATGTGCTAGTAGACAGTATGTTAGTTCTGAAAATGAGTCCATTGGATTTGGTTTTTTATGTAAATATTCATAATGTAAAATGGTGGGTTAAAAGTTGAGAAAACATGAAATATTTGTGGAAATCGCACAACCCTTGTTAGAGCTGGGAGCATTCAGTTCTTGGGAAGGGCAACTGCAGTCTTAATTTGTAAAATAATAATTTTTGTAACAGAGAGTCATAATATAGATTCATTTAATTAGTTTTGCACAGGAGCGACATATAGGGAAAAATGACATTTAAAAAAATTATTTCAAATTAAACTCTAGAGAAGAATTACAGTATTGGCGAGTTAATAAAAAGCAACTGTCTAAGGAGGATTCAAAAAGCAATGTAAAATTTATGAGAGTAAAATAGCTTTGTGTAAACATGTATTATGACAAATTATTTGAAGTGGGCATTATGAATGCTTTTTTAAAATAGTCATGCACAAGTCTTCACCTAGAGGTTAATACATCACCGGGAAAAAGGACCTGGTAATTTCAGTGCAGTTGTTCAAAAATATGAATATAATTGGAGAAAGACTAAGACTTACCCCTAAAATTAATTCAGGGAGATTACAAGAAAAATAAAAACTGACAAAATAAATGGATTAGCAGAAAGGAAGATCTTAAATATACCGGAATGGAAATAATTAATTCAGATGAAATGAGTTTGCTTATTATGGTAGTTTTGTATTAATATGAGATTATTATGTACCAATTAGCACATACGCTTATTTAATTTTAAAAAAGAAATCTGATCTGAAGGAGTTTCATTGACCTTATGTCCTGATTTATTGTCTTTTGTATGCCTTTAAATGCTAGAATGCATGAGCAGTCTAATGCAAGCCTGCAGTTAAATTCTCCAGAAAACAGTTTGCTAAACTAAGCAGGACATTCTAGTGGCTTTTTTTTTTTTTTAATATAGGGACAATTTAGCATAAGGTACCAGGTTATTCTTAAGCCAGTGAAACTTAGAAATTATCTTCCAAGCCTGAATGTTCCAGTGTGGAGTGTACACCGCAGTTCTGTCCAATGCGTAAGGGTTATTAAAAGTATCCTTGGGATTTAGGGGAAATTTAGAGCAAAGATGTGCCAAGTCCCTGCATGTGTTTAAAATCAGATTTTATTCGTAACATCAAAACCTACATTTTCTGGATGACAAAGGAGAAAAGACATCTTTATCTCAGTGGTGGACTCAAATGTTCTTTTGCGATATTCTACAAAAAGGGTAGAAGTTATCAAGTGATGCAGTAGTTTAGTCTTATTATTCAAGATGGAATTTCTTTTGTTAGAGAAATGCAATATTTTCTAACTTTCTGTAAAGTAGACACAACCAGTATTGCTCAAATGTATTATCATCAGCCCATCCAAATGTTCCAAAGACATCAATATATAGCAACACTTGCACTTTAGGCCCTTGCAGTTTTGGTCCGTTCTTTAAAGACAGAAACCTTGTCTGTGTTTGTTATGTGTAGGGAGAGCCCAAACACATCTCCTGCACATAGGTCAATGGATTACATGTTCAAGTGAAGCATCTCAGTTTGCATCCCTAGTTTAAAAAGAAATTCTGCCAGCTCAAAATCAGATTCCTTATAATATGGATGATTAAATTCATGGCTGCAGATGACAAATAGTCAACTAAAACAAGACATCTGGGAAAATAATGTATCTGAAATACTGCTGTGGTAACAGAAAGCAATGAAACTGCGCTGTGTAATCGAGAAGGAAGCTTGAACTCTTGAAAGCAGGAGATGTGCAAAATAGTTATTGATGTGAATGAGTAAGTGATTGATCAGGTAATAACTACCCTAATTTAAACTTGACAAGGAAACTGATAGTTGATATTGTTAAATATCCTCTAATGAGGCAGAAAGGGAACAAAAGAAATGCTGGAGTTGTGTGAATATGGTATGAGAGTTGCTTTGATAAACAAATGCAATATGGAATGACTGGGAAACAATAAGAGATGATAAAAGGTACAATTTTCTAGTCATTTTTCAGACTATAAGCATTATGTGTAGCATGTACAATGAAGGAAAATGAGGGAAATTACTGGAGCTAGGAAAACATGGCATTATCCTTTGTTTGCAGTGAGTTTGCATGTGCCCTACATTGTTATTACATCCTAATTATTTTAAATGAGCTCTATAAAAGCATTATGTCATTCCTGAATTTCTTGGGAAATTTAAGCATCTGGGTTCTGTGAAATTTTTGTTGTGGTTTTGTTCTGTGTTTTTGTTTGTTTTTCTTATATCAGATATGTGGGATTTGCAGATAATTAATAGATTTAACACGTTTAACAATGTCAGTATGTAATTTCCACTTCTAGGTAAGTTCCTGCCTATATTCCACTGTGCATGTGGGAAAAGGTCATGGAAAAAAAAACCCAACAAACTAATTTCACAGATGATTTTCTTTCACTTAAATTATTGTCAGTGTACATTTAAAATATTAGACAGAAAAAAGATGAAGGACCAGACTGTTGATTAGCCCCTAAGTTATGGGGAAGTAAATTTATGTCTTGTAATAGTTCGATAATAATTGTACTCTAGTAACTCAGGAACCCTTTATTGACCATGTTAGGTGTTAACAGCTGTTAAAGATGCATTCTAAAAATATTCACAAAAATGTCTATCATACCAATTTTGTTTCCTGGATTTTTTCAATGAACAAAATTTCAAGGCATGTTCAAGTTAAAAGCAAGTATAATTGGGATTATTTAAAAAAGGAAATAATCTATTTCATAACTAGAGTCTGTGCTGAATCAGAATCGGTGCGTACATTACAAATGAAAAAGAACTGCAATTCTTAAGATGATAATTTCTCCCATGTGGCTAGAATAAGTTTTTTCTCTCAATGTAAATTCTGTTTGCTTGTAATGGAAGTTTTGTGAGTTGACAAAATGAACCAAAGCTAACCCGTGTTTGCTAAGATAGAAGTGCTAGCATGTTTTCACACTATGATTTTTTGTAACCATTGCTTTGAAAAACTGAGAATTTTGAGTGGTTCTGTTTGGGGTACTCCACTGGGGCTTAGTGTAATTAAGAAACATCACTGTGACACAGATAACGCTCTGGTAATATAGTGGCCATACAGCTGTAGAGTACGCTAAAAATTAAGTAGTTATGCTCCATATGTTCATAGAAGAAAAAATACAGAGCTAGAGGTAGTATGTATGCATACTGTTTTGAAAAATGACTTGATAATCATGAAAGTATGCTCTAGTGGCAAAGTCAGTAAAGGTTTTTGTTTGTCATCAAAGTTTATAAGGATTAAGGAAGTCTTAAAAAAACTGCGACAGTTACTGGTACAGTAAGGAGGACACAAGCGTTTTCCTAGGTCAGTCAAAACACCTGGTAGATAAAATATCATTAGGATAACATTGCAGACTTAGTGTAGGGTCTTTATACTTTGGTTTAGATTCCTAGTATGTTTGTAGTGATAAAGTGATACTGAGTCTCTCCAGGGGCTGTCAGTGTGGAGCATGAAGCCAGCTGATGCCTCTCCAGCCAGCAGCCATTTTCAGAACTGTTGAGCAGACGTATATCTGTCGACTTTCACCCTGTTTCAGAATATGCAAAGCTCGTATATAAGCCTCAAGATGCCTCTGCCGACTTTAAAAAAGGGAGTGTAGTCATTGAATCAACACTGAATCAATAAATCATTAAGGTTAGAAAAGACCTCTAGGATCATCAAGACCAACACGCACCTGCTGCAACTGTTGGGGCGTGGCCATCCAGCCAGTTTTCTCCCCAGCGAGGAGTGCTCTTGTCAAGCCATGAGCAGCCAGTTTTTCCAGGAGAATGTTGTGGGAAACAGTGTCAAAGGCATTACTAAAGTCTAAGTAGACAACATCCACAGGTTTTTTATCATCCACTAAGCAAGTCCCCTTGTCATTGAATGAGTTTAGGTTAGGCAAGCAGGACCTGCCTTTTCAATACCCATACTGACTGGGCCTGGTCGCCTCGTTATCCTGTATGTGCCAAATGATCGTGCTCAAGATGATCTGCTCCATGAGCTCCCCTAGCACCGTGGTCACACTAACAGGCCTGTAGGTCCCCAGATCCTCCTGTTGTCCCTTCTTGTAGATGGGCATCACATTTGCTAACCTTCCGTTAACTGGGACCTCCAGTTGAAAAGTGGCTTGGCAAGCGCTTCTGCCAGCTGCCTCAGTACCCTTGGGTAGATCCCATCTGGTGCCAGAGACTTACCTCTGTGTGTCTAGGTGGTAGTAGTATACCATATATGTGATTTTTTTATAGAAATAGCCATGGAAGAGGAAGAGAGGATGTTCTTAGAAAAGTGAAGCAACTCAAGTGATGAAACACATGCTCAAATATGCACGTCATTGGGAATTATGTGAATAAGGAAAAAATTATGGTGATATATCAGTTACTTCCGTCAGCTCTCAGTCTGAAATGATTCTCTTCTATCAGGGCGTTTTTTCAAAGATAATGACATCTCTTGAACCAATCAGTTCCTATTGCTAGTAGCACTTAGCTCTTGTTAGCACTCTGTGGAACCATCAGAGCACATCAGATGAATTAATCTGTGACATGCACAGTAAAGAAGAGCAGCAGTTATCAACTCTAAGGTCATCCATCACACAGCAGCATTCTGAAAGCAGCAGTCGCTTTTCATAGCAGGACTTTTCACCAAGTAAGTGACCTTGATGGCCAATATGTTCCTGTTGTTTGTTTCAGAGGTATAGCTTTCAGAGCACATAATGAGGATTGTATAGAAGCACCATTGAAAAATATTACAGTACTGATGGCGTAGCAGAGCAGATTGCTAAGAATAGCTCGGAGATGGGGTGTTTGATTCGTTTTTTACAGTTGGAATGGATGTCCTGTCGAAGTATGAAATTTTGGAACTGGAATTTTAGGCTAACTTCTTCCAAACTTGAAATACATGTGAATGTCCTGAAGACAGGTAAATTCTGCCTGGCTACAGAATAGATGATCCTATAAGCTTGAAGGAAGACTGGCATTATTTTGGTTATCACTGGAAAATTTCTCAGAGTTTTCCTGGGCATTCTTTCTTCATGCAATTTTTGTCTGGGTGGCGTCCTTTCTACGGCGGAGGTTTCAGACAGGTAGTAGCGCTGTATCTGAGGTCATGATTGCCCAGGGTTAGCATCCTGTAGCCTGCAGGCACACACGGCCCTTTTGGAACCTGCACAGAGAGACATGCAGACCAGGAGCAAATCTACAGTGTTGTGAGTGTGTGTAGAAAATGAATATTGAGACTGTGCTACTTTCTATATATATGCAGTGTGCATTTCTTTTGGATGATGCCACAGTAGAAAGGCTCCCTTACCCACAGGAATCCTGGAATGAAGCCTGTTTTGCTGGATTACAAGCTCTCATTTTTCCCTTGTGGTTGAAGCATAAGTTTCCTGTTTCCCTCTCAAAGGAAATGACTGATTTTTTTTTTCTTAACTGGAGAAGAAGAATCAAGTCTAATGTGATTATCATCATAGGAAAATCTGTGATTGGGAAAGTGTTCGGTACATCTGTGCTTAACGTTCTGCTCCTCTTAATGGTTTCCTTTAAGAAAAACGTGATGAAAGAACAAAAAAGACGCCTGCATGAGTGTGCCTAAGTTTCAAAGAGAAAAATCAAATTGCCCTGAAATTTATTTATATCTCCTGTATTACAGAGAATTCTGTTGTAATGTAGCTATCTCGTTACAACTATGCTTTCTAACAGAAATTTTAACATTTGAAATGTTATGTCAGAAGATAAAAGACGAGAAAAAACTGAACCAAAGTTATTTTTTTTCTTGAGATTTCTCATTATGCTTTCAGCTTGTTACAGCAGGACGTTGCTACAGTAAGAGAGACAGTAATGGACTTCAGCATCTGTTATACCTATGCTTTTTCCTTCCAGATCTCATGTTCAGTGTCACTATCTGTCTTTGTATGCCTTACCTTGCATGATTTATTTCAGTCTGATGCTTAAAATAGGTATTTAATCTTTGCCATTATTTAGTCCTTCTTACTCAGCAGAAATCTCATTGTTTATATAGTTGCTCTTTTTATGTGAAAGTTGAATGCCGTCTGCAGCTGTTACACAGCACTCTTGTATCTCACTGAATAATGTGCATCAGTGAATATAGGTGAGGCTCCCAGAGTTGATAACTCTCTCGACCAGTAATGATATCTTGTGTGATTGTTTTTATAGCGATACCTATCTATATAATGATTTAATTACATTTTTGGTTAAGGTCTGTCAGTCAAGTGCTTTGCCACTCTTATGTCAAACATTTGAATACTAGTTCAGTACCTTCTAAGTAGATAATGTCAAAGTAACAGAACTTGTAATCAAGCTGAATTGAACAAATTATCAAAATCAAGATGACATTAAGTTATTCTAAGGGACACTTCAGTTAAAAAAAGAATAGACTGTGCCAATTCTTGTGATATTGTCAAACAGTACATTGAATTTGTGTGTGATTTGTTTGATTCCTGTGTTTGTGTGTGCTTCTTTTTTGTCTTTTGGGAAAAAAAACCCCAGAATCTGTAACATTTATAAGCTTTTTACCACAGCTTTTAACAAGCTGACAGTAGTTAGTTGCCTTTTCCAGACCTGTCTTTCAAGTCCAGTGGCCAAATGCATCAAGTTGTGCAGTAATATAAAATAAATGGTTGTTTTATGTGCAGTTATTTTTTGCTCTTGTATTTCAGAGACGTGTGAGACACTGCGGCCTTTGGTATATCTGTAGCCTGAATTTAATGAAGTATTCAAGTTGGTACTTTAAACCTGGTGGAGGCGCCTGCATTCTGGAAAACCCTGAAACACACCCTTAAGTTTGTTTTTAGCAGGTTGTTACTCTGTTAACGAATTGTGTTGTTCATATGCTGAATAGAGTTTGATAGAAAGACTGACAGTAATTACAGTTGTAAAAAATGGAAATATGATTTTCAGTGGACTGTATAGGTAAATAATAATGAAAACAAATTGAGAAAGAATAAAGCCTCAATTTCAATGGGTGCAGTCTCTATAAAAAATGGAACTCATTTATTTTGTGAGAACTTGATGAGGGACATTGTTTGCAAAGTATTCCCTCCGTGATAATTGCACATGAAATACCCTGCACTGAGGCATCTACATCTGAGTCCTTCATCGGCTGCGGTAGGAACAGTACAGACATTTTAGTAAAACAGAAACTAACATGATTTTTTGTCAATGGACTTCTTATAACTTTATTATATGTAATTATGGACTTACTGCAGTAGTCCAGGTAGCTTGGATTAGGCTCCCTGCTATGATGTTGAGAGAGACATTTTGTGTGTAATGCTTCACAGCTTGGTAGTGGTTCTTTCGTTGTACACTGCAAGAAAGGAAATAATCTTAAATGGTGTATGTCAGTTGTAAAGTTAAATGCTTCAAATTTTCTTTTTATTCAAAACATTTAATACTTTCTTATTTTTCCTGATCATTTTCACTACGACTAAGAAGGCAGAGTATGAAGGTGTAAATATAAATTCTGTATTTACAGCAGGATTAGCTTTGCCCTAGCATAGAATTCTAGGCCAAATGGCCAACAGCAGTTCAAAGGAACTTACATGCATCAAAGATTTTACGTGTATAAAAGCAGGTCACAGATTTTTTTAAAAAATATTTTGGGATATAAATTATATTCTGTTTATGAGCTTGATGTTTAAACCACATAATTTTTGTTTCAGGCAATGTCTAAGTCAAGTTGAATAGAAGGAAGGAAGGAGGAAAATTGTGCCTAAAGAAGTCTGTGCTCTTTTGTCCATTAAGCCTGTGTTGATGGGTAGTTATGGTCGGTATTTTTCCCTGATATCAACCTTGCCCAGTCTGAGTAGGAGTACTTGTTACTGAGCCCTGGGCACAGATGTAATTGATTGTGCTCAGCTATTTGCTGTTAGATGTCACTAAGTATGATGTGTCCAAGAGGCAGTATTCAGTCAGTACCTGCCGTGGAATCCAGCCACATAATGAATCTTCTATTTCATTAGGGGATACCTTAACAGCTGTGAAGGCATGTATTGTTCAATACTGTTGTTTAAATGCCGTACTGTTGGCACAGACCAATTCTTGGGGCTTTATAAGGGTGCTTATGATGTTGCTTTGATGTGAATAGACTCATTTGTATAGAGCCATTTTGTTGAGCAGACGAAGCATTTACTTGGCCACGTTTTATCTTTTATTAAAAAAAAAAATTAAAACCAGGTCAGAGTTGGCCTTTAAGCTGTCCTTAGTTTGCCTTTTCTATATTAAGGAGTAGCAGTAGCAGATGATTCCTGGCTCCGTGTATCTTTAGAGCGAGAAAATCAGCAGTATGAACTGTTCCCAAGCACATCTGCCTCAGCTGAGGTGCTACAGTATCTCTTAACTCAGTTGATTACGCTAGGTATGAATGACTTCTGTCTGTTTTTTTGTTGGAGTTAGCAAGTGTTTATATATCCTCACTATTGAGTTCTCATCAATGAAGTTCTGCAACAAAGGAGGCACTAAGTGCTTGGTCAAACGGAAAAAATGATTAAAGAAAAAACACCTAGGTAGCAGGCCTGAATCAAGTAATAGCTGTTGATTTTTTAAGGGTCTGATAAACAGTATCTGATTGTTGACCCATCTCTACTGAGGAAGGCAAATAGAAATCTTTGTGATGCAAGAATCAAGTAGTTAAAATATTGAAACTAAAAACTACTTGAAAAACTGATTCTTGCTATTGCCTAGAAACTGGTTAGTGACTTAAGTGAGCAAAATCTTCATTTCTGTTAAATTTCAAAAACTGGCTAATCCATTTATATTGCTGAACTAATTTTAAATACATGTTGCACTTCCCCAGAAAGGTTCAAGAAGGAAGACAATAACACTACGTGAAATAAAATAGCTTCTCTACTTGAGCTGCATGTAAAAGAATTCACCCTAACCCTTCTCATGAGGCATTTGTGCCGTTTACATATGCAAAATGACTATCTGAATTATTAAGCAAGATGGCGTTAAGTCTTGCATTTGGTGCAATGTTTCTTTTTTTGATTCTTCTATCTTACAGTAAGGCATTAGCTTCCTTGTTTCCAGTGCTGAACGTGCATGATCATGGACTCTGAGAAACCCACAAGTGCCAGTTGTAGAATTCTCTTCTCTGAAAAGCAAAACAGATAATCTCTTCCACTGTTTTTCAGGAGAAGCATATGCACAACACAAACCCCAGAATATTGTTTCATGGCCAGGCTAGCACAAAGACTTCAGTGACCATATGGCCCTTTGAGAACGTCACTGTTTTCTTTTTCACTATATACACTACTACACTGCTTCTCACCCCATAAAGTAACCTGGCTTTTCTGAAACCCTTACGACAATATTTGTTCTTAGATTGGAGAAGAATTCTGATAAAGCAATGTATTCTGTAATGCTTGCTTCCTTCCATGATACTGAGCCTCTTGGTGCTTCTTTAAAAGAAAGATCAAGTAGAAGCCCTCAGGCACGTTCTGCCAAGCCTTTAATGCTACTGTCTGTCACAATCTGAAGAGCGTACTGACATGCCTTTCAAGTAGGCCGTGAAGAGGATCCCACACCTCCTTTCTCCAGGTGCTAGTCACTCTCATATACTGGCATGCTTCCTCCCAGGCAACAGTGGCTCCTGGTAGCCTTAAAAATTAACCTAGGCCAGTTGCTTTGAATATCTCTGGTTGTTTGGACATGACTTTCGAAGCATCTTTTACTTAATGATTCAAGAACCGAAGAGGATCTTAGTTATCCGTAGAGAAAGCAAAAGGTACTTAGCCTGGAGTTTTAGTCCAAAGTCAGTCCATGTATAGGTTCTTCTAGGTAATTTATTAATGAATCTTTCATTGCATCTCTTCCAGACTGTTGAGAGACTGTCCAGTCACGAGGTCCCTTGCCTGCAAACATAATATTATTGGATTATTAGGTACCTGCTGCAATGTCACACTCTGCCACTGCTGTTGTTTTCTGTAGCAAAACAGAGCATGGAATCCTGTGACCCAAATCTAAAGCCTGGGAATGTCTGAGTGGCAAGAGAAGCCAAAGCCACTGAAGTTTTCTCAACATTGAGTATTGGTGGCTTTCTGTAGACTGGATTGGGTGAGAAAAATGTACTTCCTTTTTAAAGCGCTATTAACTGGGAGATACCCTTTCTCTAGAACACCACCAGCTCAGGGGCATCCTTATCAACTTTTCTTGACTCAAGCAGTTGCTGTATTAAGGTACTTTTTCTCTTTCCAACCTTCCATCTTTTCCTGTGTGAATTTAAAGAGGATGTAAGTTGTAGTAGTGTTGATTACACATGCTCTGGGAAAACATGTTAGATTTTAAAAATGAAGATCGTATTCTTCCCTAAACTGCCACTTGATAAACCAACTTATCCTCTCCAAGTACCTTAATGAGCTAGGTATTGTACTGTTATTTCTGTTGTTTTGTTTGTTTTTTGGGTTTTTTAAATACAAGGAACAGTGAAGGGGTAACCTCAGTGGCATAAAATGCAGTTATAGTTGCTGTTGTGACACTGGAAGGAGAAGTCAAAGTATTGCTTGCCTAATAAAAATTGCTAGCTTTGTACTGTATTTAAAGTCTGTTTTATTTTAAGTCAAACCGAAAATAAAATTGAGGTATTTTCTTACAAATCTCCACATGTCCTACAAATATAAAGATAAAATCTCAACTGAATTTCAATGCCCTCACATTAGAATGTACTTTTTTTACTTTGTAAAGGAGGGTTTGGCCTATTCTTTATAATGAAAATAACTTTTATTTAAAGAAAGAAAAAAAAAATTACCTCCTTCATAACTTAGATTACTGGGGAGAACACAGACTAACATACTGTATTCAAATAAACTGATTTTATAAGGGTCATGAGCTTTCTCATTAAGAATTAAATTGTCACCTTTGTTTCATCAGTTACTGCTCTGTTGTGCCTAGCATTCTCTCATTTTATTAAAGAAATACGTGTGTGTATCTGAAGGTTTGCATGCTTGTTACTTCCTATGCATAGTCACCTAATTGTGTTAGTAATAAACTAGATGTTCCAGAGAATATTCTTTCTGGAGCACAGTCAATTTTGCTTAAGTTAATATTTGTGTATCGTGTATTTTCTCATACCTACAAAGATTATTTCTTTTTTAAACTTGATATCAGGGAACTTGGGTTCTCAGTAGACAGAATATCATTATTATGGAGCCTTGAAAATGTAAGTATATAGAAAGAAAATAGCAGATATTATTGTAGACACAACATAAATTCATTTTCCATCCTAAAAAAAAAAGTTACTAAGCTACTAGTATGGTAGTGTCTCTTTAAGGTTGTTGTTAAGAGTAAGATTGTATGAAAATGATTCACCAGGGCTGCTGTTTGTCTCCGGGTCCCTATAACAGAGAGATGATCTCAATCTGCCTTCATGCTGTTAAAATGATGCCTAAGCCTACCAGCATTCTCAAATGATGGAGTATTATTGCAGCCTCTTAAAAGTTGGGCACTGAGATAATTTGGCTGATGTTGGAGAAAGAATGTACCATAACCCCTGTGGCTCAACTTTCATTGAATAAATATGGCTTGCTGCTGCTTTTGTTCTTCTTGTGTATGGAAGAACAATTAACATGTCAAAAAAGAAGAATCACAGAATGTTCTGGCTTCTTCCTGTAAAAGTGGAATTCCACACTGAGCTGTGTTTTTGAAGTTATTGAGCAAGGTTTTGTCTCTGAAATATCAGAGGCAGCCAGTCTTATGCTTCTTGTGGAAAAGTATGTTACTGAAGTTGGAAGAGCTAATGAATACCATACTGCTTTAGCACCTATCATGTTTTAAGAATAGGACATGTATTTCCTACTAAATGTAAACAGGATCTGCCATGTGACTATAGCAGTAGAGGTACAAAAAATGGATTTCATGTAGAGGTAGAAGGGGGCTGTGATCATAATTTTTTTTTTGTTTTAATTAATTTAAATAAAAATAAAAATCAGCAATTGTCCATAATAACTTGTTTTGGGGATTTGTCAGTGAGCTGAAGGCTGCCATTCTTTGGCTGTAGAAGAGATACTTGGACCTTAACCTTACCTGTTTGTTTTATTTTTTTTAAAAAAGTATAGATTCATAGAGACCCACCGGATTGTCGAGTCCAACTATTCCCACCAATCTCTAAATCATGCCCCTAAGCACCTCATCCACCCTCACCTTAAACACCTCCAGGGAAGGCGAGTCAACCACCTCCCTGGGCAGACCGTTCCAATGCCTAACCACCCTCTCCGTGAAGAATTTTTTCCTTATCACAAGCCTGAATCTCCCCTGGCGGAGCTTGTGGCCATTCTCTCTCGTCCTGTCCCCTGTCACTTGGCAGAAGAGCCCAGCTCCCTCTTCTCCACAACCTCCCTTCAGGTAGTTGTAGAGAGTAATAAGGTCTCCCCTCAGCCTCCTCTTCTCCAGGCTAAACACCCCCAGCTCTCTCAGCCGCTCCTCATCAGGCCTGTTCTCCAGCCCCTTCACCAGCTTCGTTGCTCTTCTCTGGACTCGCTCCAGAGCCTCAACATCCTTCTTGTGGTGAGGGGCCCAGAACTGAACACAGTACTCGAGGTGCGGTCTCGCTAGTGTGGAGTACAGAGGGAGAAGAACCTCCCTGGACCTGCTGGTCACGCCGTTTCTGATACAAGCCAAGATGCCATTGGCCTGTAGTTCCCCGGATCCTCCCTGCGCCCCTTCTTATAGATGGGCATGATATCAGCAGCCTCCAGTCCAGCGGAACCTCCCCAGTCATCCAGGACTGCTGGAAGATGATGGAAAGGAGTTTGGCCAGCACATCCGCCAGCTCCTTCAAAACTCTTGGGTGGACTCCATCTGGCCCCATAGACTTGTGGGCATCTAGCTGGGTAAGTAAGTCTCTAACCACCTCCTCTTGGACTGTGGGGCCCTCACACCGCTCTTCCAACCCCTGGGTTTGTGCACAGAGGGAACAATTTTCCTTACAATTAAAGACTGAGGCAGAGTAGGCATTGAGTACTTCAGCCTTGTCTTCATCCCCTGTTACTGTTGTTCCCTCTGCATCTACTAGGGACTGGAGATTCTCCCTAGCCCTCCTTTTACTGTTGATGTATTTGTAGAAAGATTTTTTGTTGTCTTTCACAGTCTTGGCCAATCGCATTTCTAGTTGGGCCTTAGCCCTCCTGACTTTTTCCCTGCACGTCCTCTCTTCCTCCCTATAGTCCACCCAGGATGCCTGCCCCTTCCTCCAAAGGTCATAGACCCTCCTCTTCCTATTGATGTCTCTCAGGACCTCCCTACTCAACCACGCTGGTTTCTTACCCCGCCGGCTACTTTTCCAGAACCTGGGGACGGCTTTCTCCTGAGCTGCTAGAAGTTCCTTCTTGAAGAGCCCCCAGCCCTCATGGACACCTTTGCCTTCAAGGAGCGCCTCCCATGGGACTTTTCCGACCAGCCTTCTGAACAGCCCAAAGTCTGCTTTCTGAAAGTTAAGCACGACTGTTCTGCTAATCTCCTTCTTCATCTCATCCTGCACTGAGAACTCTATCATCTCATGATCGCTTTGCCCCAAGCGTCCTCCAACCTTCACATCCCCCACCAGTCCTTCTCTGTTTACAAACAGCATGTCCAGGAGGGCACCGTCCCTTGTCGGTTCACTCACCAGCTGTGTGAAGAAATTGTCTTCCACACACTCCAGGAACCTCCGGGACTGCTTCCTTTCTGCTGTATTATACTCCCAGCCTATATCTGGGAAATTGAAGTCATCCACAAGGACTAGAGGTAGCGATCTTGAGACTACTCTCTGTTGTTTGAAGAAGAGCTCATCAGCTGCTTCTTCTTGGCTGGGTGGTCTATAGCAGACTCCCATCACAATACTTTCCTGCCCATGGACTCCTCTGATTTTCACCCACAGGCACTCAGTCCCATCCTGACCGTAGTCCAGCTCGAGGGTATCAATGCCCTCTCTAACATAGAGGGCTACCCCGCCTCCTCTTCTACCCTTCCTGTCCTTCCTGAAGAGTTTATACCCCACCATGGGTACGCTCCAGTTGTACGAGTCATCCCACCACGTCTCCGCAATGGCAATCACATCGTCGTAGTCTCCTTGCCCTACCACAGCTTCCAGCTCCTCCTTCTTATTCCCCATGCTGCGTGCATTGGTGTAAATGCCCTTCAGCTGGGCAGGCGTAGCTTCAGCCTTCGCAATAGGGCTCCTCCCCAACTGAGCAGTCCTTGACTTAACTAAGGCCACAGTGCCAGTTTGCTGCCTACCATCCCCAGCTGCACTCACCCCCTCTTGCTTAGTGGTGATACACCGGCAGGCATCGCCAGCACACCACCCCTTTGCCTCTGAAGTCTCACCTCCAGGCTCACTCCCATCCTGCCTGGCCTCCTTCCTCTCACCCCTCACATCAAGTTTAAAGCTCGGTTTATGAGCTTAACTAGGTTTTTGGTGAGGGCTTTTGTCCCCCTAGCAGACAGGCGTGTCCCATCCCTAGTGAGAAAGCCTGGGGGTGCCTGGGCCTCCCCATGGTTAAAGAACCCAAAGCCCCTCTTCTCACACCAGTCCCTAAGCCAGTCATTAACCAGTTTCTTTTTCCATGTTTCCTGCTCCTGATTCCTTAGTATTGGGATGGAGTTAAATATTACCTGTGCCCCAGAGCCCTTCCTCATAGTAGGAAACTATGTCTTTTTCCTTTGTTTTCATTTTTTTAACTTTTGTTGAATTTTTTTTATTTGTATTTGTTTGGTTTTGTTAGCCCCTGACCCCTTATGCCTGAGGCTTATCTGTCCTTGAAGGAGCTTTCCTTATATATCCAATAGTATTATAAAAGCTATGGTGAAATTGAACTAGTAGCAGTTTAGTACTAGTTAGAATTATAGACAAGTTTGATCTTCCTAGTTCATAGTACAAAATCTGTACGAGAAATGCTGCGAAGAAGAGATTAATTAGGTGTTCCTGTTGGAAAAGTGGGTTTTTTTGGGGTGGATGTTTCAGACGAGAAAAGTTCTGTCTTCCTGACAATGATATGAAATCTCAAATTCAGTGTAACACAAAATAAATAGAAAGCAACTTTGTAAATTCTAATTTTCTAAGTAATAGTAAACAGTGATTAGGTCTTCTTAGGGTTGTTTGTATTTTATTCTAGCTAAACCAGATAGAGCTTTCCAATATGAAAATAGTGATTGGATCTAAGTGTTAACAAATTGGTTGGACTCGATGATCCGGTGGGTCTCTTCCAACCTGGTTATTCTGTGATTCTGTGTGAAATTAGATGCAAGTGTATGTTCATATTAGCATATTTTTTACAGAAAGCAAGTTAATTAAACTGATTTTTATGATTAAAGCTTCCTTAAAGCACATAAATCAACTGAATAATGCCCTATTATTAAAAAATTAGAAAACTGAGAATTTGCAACAAGGCACTCGCAGGTCACAGACTGCAGTTACTAAATATTTGTTGTATCTTTAAATAGTCTCTGCAAAATGCTAACAATGTCTAGTTTAACAGAACAGCAGTCTTGTAAGTCAGTATTTCAAGCAGAGTTAGTACAACTTCATAGCATATTTTGATAAAACCTCTCTGACTTGAAGCATGCTTTTAAAATCATTTAGGAGTTCAAAGACAGCTTTCTTCTTAAGTACATTGTAAGATATTTTTTACCTTTATTTCTACTTGTGTTCAACAGGAGAACCTTGAGAATCATAATTTCAGTGAATCAGAAAATAAATTTTAACACTGACATGATTGCATGTGTCTTGAGGAAGGTTTGTTACTTCTTAAGTGTTTTCTTAGTGCAAGCGCAGTGTAAAGGTGACTTCAAATTGCCTTTGTTTGAGGCTGTATGATGTAGCTTGCTGCTGGTGAAGGTGGAATGTTCAGTGCCGTGAGAGTGAGACGCAGGCATGCCTTTAGTTTATATTTTGCTGACACGGAAAAAATACAGAATAAGTATGTGCCTTTTTACTGATAACAAAGTGTCTGTAATGTGCTCAATCTTTAACTTGACAGCTATGATGTACCCTGGTTATTATGTCTTGCCTCTTCTCTGGCCTGAGTGTGATTCTGAAACATGGTAGTTTTGCCTAAGATTAATTGAGTCATTCTGAATTCCTGCGGCAATACCGTAACTTCTGGTTTGTGTGGAAATACTTCCCATTGTACCAAGTTTCAGTCTGAGGAAGAACATGAAATTATGTAATCATCATGGCTAATAAACTACTTCATCCCACTCTACTCGGTACTTGTCAGGCCACATTCCATTTTGATCCCCAGTATACGAAAAGTTGGGGACAGGCTGGAGAGGGTCTGAGAAAGGCCACAAAGATGATCCAAGGACTGGGAAGCCTGCCATGTGAGCAGAGCCTGAGAGAACTGGAGTTTGTTCAGACTTGAGGAAAGACATCTTAGTGGAGACCTTATCACCATGTTCCAGTATTTAAAGGGTAGTTTTTTATAAGGAGTCACATGGAAAAGATGAGGACGTAATGGTTACAACATACTGTTGAGTGCATTCCTACTGGATGCACGAGGAAAACTTTTCACAAGGAGGATAATCAGCCTTTGGAATAGTCTTCACAGTGAAGTGGTGGAATCCCCAACACTGGGCAGTTTTAAGATTTAGCCCAACAGGGTACTGAGCCATCTTTTCTAGACTGTGCTTTTGCCAAGAAAGTTTGGACCAGATGATCCTTGAGGTCCCTTCCAGCCTGGTATACTATGATTCTTTTTAGTAACATCCCTTTATGCATCACGTGTATTGTAAAATTCAGGTTCTGGAGTCTTCAGAATATAATGTGTTTGGACGTATTGTGATCAAATGCTGTAGATCCACTACTGCATCAACTGCTTTGTATCCAGATGGCTATACTTTATGGCTGTGAGACGGTGCTTCAGAATAGCTTAATGTTTCCCCTATGTCCTGCTGTACTAATGGTTTCTGCAGCTCATAGTGATCACATACTTTTTTTTTATCTGCTTAGCAGTTTTTGACAGTCCTAGTAGGTTCATGCTGCTCAGCCAAACTGTTATTCTGAAATTTAGCCTGAATTGCAGCACTAGAACTGTGCCTCAAAGCACTGAGCTTTTCAAGAGTCAAGGTTTTGCCTTTTAATTTGTAGATGAATGTAGATTCCCAAGAGCTTCCTCTAAAGTCTGATCACAAATTTCTGCCTCACTGGATTTCTTGACTTACCGATTTCCCACCCTTGATTGCTTGGAGGATAAATCTTGCAGCTGCTGGCACTGATTGGTTTCTAAATATAGGGAAATTTGCTGCAGGAAATTTCGTGACAGATCTGATAAAGGAAAAGGTGAGAAACTCCTTTCTGTTATCAGAAAGTGGCAGCTGAAGGTCAGTTTTATGTGGGCCTCTGTAATTTATCTAGCTGCTACAATTTAGATCAAAGATTAAATTTACCCTTTTCTGCGTACATCTCAAGTAATCAGTCTTTGGATGAGGACTTAGACCAGATTTGTAGAGTTAGTATTTATCTTTTCACCTTTGATTAAGGTGGACTGTTCAGTAGCATTGTAATTCTTCTGCAATTCACGTGGTTAGACTAGTGACGCTATTACATTTTCCTATAAGATCTTTTGTGATTGTACGTCACCTAATGTCCAGTTTTAGGCTGGACCAGTGTCATTAATTCTTGTTTTCCACAAAGCTTTAGCTCTGCATAAGTCAGTAATTTACAGCTTTTTTTCTCAGTGTGCTTTTTCCCCCTTAGTTGAAGTCACTGCACTTGCAGCAAATGCTTGTGGGGCTAGCATCACAGAAATGTTTCGGTAATTGTGAAATCATTACCCCAATGTGATAATTTGACAATCTATCGTGGCAGGAGAAAATCTTCTGCACTAGCCCCAGTGGCTATGTTAGATCATGTGAAACGTCCTTCATACTGTGTCTGCTTCTCCACGTTACAGAGATTTGGTTTTGCAAGTGAGAGAGGTGCCATTTATTCACAAAGGACAGATCAGAAATAAATTCAGATGGTTTATATATAGAAAAATGCAACAGACAGTAGTTACTTCAGCCATGTCACAGCTTAGAAGCTTTATTACAATTATCCTGTACTTAACCATGAAACATCATGCCCTTATATTTCTTGTGAGATGCAAACATAAAAATAAATACTGGAGTAAGTAAATATACAAGGACAGAAAAATATTTAAAAATAGGCTTATTTTATAAGGACTATTTATAGTGACCTATTTTATAAGGACTATTTATAGTGACCTTTCATGTACCAGAAGGGAGCCTACAAGAAAGCTGGAGAGGGACTATTCATAAAGCATGTGGTGATAGGACAAGGGGGAACAGATATCGACTGGAGAGGGGCAGACTTAGACTAGATGTAAGGAAGAATTTCTTCACTATGAGAATGCTGAGGCACTGGAACCGATTGCCAGGAAAGATGTGGGTGCCCCATCCCTGTAGGGGTTCAAGGCCAGGTTGGCTGGGGCCTTGGATAACCTGATGTAGTGGGACGTGTCCTTGCCCATTGTAGGGGGCATAGAAATATGTGATCTTTAAGGTCCCTTCCAGTCCAAACTATTCTATGATTCTTGTTCCTCTGCACAGGAACTGTGAAAGCAGTATTTTCTTCTTTCCTTGCTTTAAGGGACACTTGGAACATTTCATGTCCAGATTTCCAAGCACAGAGACTTTTGAATTAGGAGCTTTGTAGAGGCTCACTAATGGATCAGTGCAAATTGACCACTTTCTGGGGAATATGACTTAAATCTTTTTTAGGTTTAGGATGTCATGTAGTCTGAATCGTTGCTGAGGACGATTTTGATGTGTGTGGCATTCTGAAAGGTACCCTTAATCAGGAAGAGTTGTCAGCTCTCTGAAAGGATCTCTAGCATGAGAACTAGAAGATGAGGATTATGGTAAGCACTGAGGAACTGCTACTGCTCTAAAGGCTGCAATCTGAGCCACAGGCTTGTTTCTTGGCTTGAAATTTAGAGCTTGACATGTGCTATAGTTATGTTAGAAATAGTCTTTAAAATTTGTAATTGAGATTAATATAACAGATGTGATCTATGTGTTGCTAATAAGGAAGGGTAAAGCCAAGTTTAAAAATGTGAATAAACTTCTGAGTAAAGCTTAAAATCACACGGTCGTGAGTGCTACCATTATTCCCTCCATATTGCATTTTATCTTCCTTTTTTTATCCTCTGCCAGTAGTGTTTGGTACCTAATACCAGATATTAGTGGTTTATTATTAGATAGAACTCTTTTATGTCAATAATGTTTGACAGTTTGTCATGACTGCAGAAAGAATGCACCATCTCTGATTTAGTCACAATTTTGATCTACTTCCTTTTTTGTAAATTTTTGCTTAAACACCATGCAGTCCTTTCTGTGTTATTTTTTCACCCTCAGGAGCAAATGTTTCAGTGTTCCTTTTTCTGTTAAAAAGATCAATGCCAGAAGCCTGATGCTCATGAGCAATCCTATTATAGCAAACCAGTATTCACATAAACTGCAAGAAAACAGTTCAGTAAAGGAACAGATTTAAGTTTAAACCTTGCAAAGGATTACTGCAAACAGCATGGAAAAATAATTTTTTTTTAAATAATTACAAGTATCATAAAATTATCCCTTTAATGTGATTTAAACACGCCTTTGTGTCTGTAACAAGTATACATTTAGTTTTGATGAGCTGCTTGCAAAGAAACGTAGGAATGCTAGAAATGAGGATGGTTTTTTCAGTCGCTTGTGTCAATTGCAGGGTAATTGGCTGGTTCTTCAGAGGCCTTGTGGGAAAAGCATTGGAGTATAGTCAGCGTTTGACTAGGCTTTTTTATTTCCTCACTCTAAAGTACCCATAATTCAGCATAAGTTGCAGGCTCTAACCACAAAGATTATTTTATGCTGAAGAGCCTCTAAAAGCAAGGTCGAAATGCTGCTCTGTGAATGAGGTGGAAACGTCAGGTAGAAGCTGAAGCAAAGTAAAATGAAACGTCGGCTAAATAGCATAGCGTGCGCGTAGCATCTTCGTGTTGATAGAATGAATGCATTAATCAATATGACAATATATTCATGACCTGAAAGGTATCTTTATTTTTACTAGTTGCGGTGCTGCTATCTGAAAGTGATGGTTAATACAGCTAAAAAGAGGAAATTATTCATTTCATCCTTAGACCCAGATCTGCTTCTTGAAGACACTGTTATGTGCTTGTGTACATGCAGAACAGCAGGAGCACTTTGGATAAAGGTTACAAATCTGGACAGATAGTCTTGCTCTAATCTAAGCTGTTGTTCTGATGGAGGCAGGGGGTTATGTTGCTTAGCAGTAGAAGACCATAATAAAATGTCAGCATGAATTTTTGTCTCTAGTTTTATCTGCTTAAGAGTTAAAGACAGACCATTAATGTTATTTTAATATAGTGTTCTGTGGTTGAAATTTTTGTTGCAAATGCAAGTTGAAATACGCTATGATATAGTGTACTCTGGAAGAATGTGAAATGGATGGATAAGCTTGGGTATTCGGAAGTAATATTTCTTCCATTATGAATTTGAGAAAAATACAGTTAAATAAAGCCTTCATTAGCTGTTAGTTAACTTTGGACAAAATACCACACTTAATATTTAGTAAATGGAAATGAAGCTGTCTCATGCTGATTGATTTTATTCCCCTCATGCATTTTGGCCGCTGCTCAAGCTGTGGCATTTTTGATACCAGCTAATTAGGTTCATTCTGTGTAGATGGACAGCCAAAGTGACTCAGCAGGGCAGAGTTAAATTACTTCCGTCCATCCTGCTATGCTTGTTAGCAAGTCATGAATATCCTGATATTGGTTTTTTATTATTTGGTATGTTTTGGTATTTTCTTCAGAGAAAATGTAGATCATGGCCTAGGAATTAGCCTGCAAGAAAGTTTTAGGTCTGTTGAAGTTCATTATCTTTTTCCTTGGCAATATCCTGTAACCTAGTGTTTTGCCTAAAATGTTTTGATGTTCTAATACCTCTACTGACTCACTGAAGTGTGGCAGCTTTGTACAAAAACTCTTTGCAAATGTTTTCCGTGTAAGGACCGTTAATAAAATTAATTTGCCATAGAAAAAATTTTATATTTCCTAACTCTATATATGATGAACTGTTACAGGGTTGTTAACACTGAAAAACCTTTGAGGACTAAAAGTCTTCAAAACAAAGAAAAGGTGCAGGGCAGAGCATTACACGGGTCATTCTTGTCTAGGTTAGTGACTCCAGGAGAACAGGTTTTATTAGGAACTTATCTAAATAGATGCATCTCAGGGACAAAACTGGTACGGTGGTTTTTATATTAACCATAGTATAGTTTGCATAGACAGACTGAACTTACAGACCAAACACTAGAGGCCATGCTGTCGATTTCTTTCTCATGAGAGGCTTTTATGATTTTTGGATTGTAATTTTCTTTAGCATTCATCTAGAATATTTCCAACGTGTTGGACACTAATCATTCCATAAGGAGCAGCTGTTCCAGATGAGTACTGCTTTAAGGAAGTTAATTGATATTTACCATTTCTTCCTGAATCTTGTTAGCTAACTGGTTATGCTGTTTGCTAACCAGTCTCCTTCGTTCTCCCGTGTATTTTACCTGAAATAACAGTTGGGTAAGGAAAGCTGTAATGGTGCGTCTGGTATGTTGCCAGACTGAGTGAGATACAGGGTTGTTTGTGGGCCATGGTATAAAGCATACGCTACACTCTGATTCTGAATTTCCTGTTCCCCTTAATCAGAGAAGTGAGCTTAGCTGCTGCTAAATGAGTAAGCAATGATCCTCAGCCTACAGCTCCCCGTGAAAAATCATTCTGCTGATGGGATCTTAGTATAGCACAGAATTCTTCATTTGAGTAGGAATGGTTCTGGTTTCTCAAGTATGACTCAGTCATTTCCAAAGCAGATGTGTATGATACCCATCCATATATGCATAGACCTATCTGTAACCAGCATTTGCATAATGGCTGTGTGTTCAAGGCCTACTTGATGATCTTTTATGATGATGAGCGGTTTTATTTTAAACTAAATGTAAAGCCACCTTAAACATAAAGCATTTAATCAAACTGACGTGCCTGATATAATAGATTCTGCAGGCGTAACCCACGTTTGCATTAATGCTGGTTTGTGTTCATGGGCAGAAATTTCTTTTAAACCTTAATATTGCTTCAAAAATGTAGTTGGCTTTTTTATTTTTATTTAAAAATGTAATGTTAACTATTTCCAGAATCTTAACTTAAAGAAATCCTCAGTGAAAGTACTTTTTTAAACATCCCAAGCACACTGGTAGGTGCTGTGGGTGCTTCAGAACCCCCTGGTGACGTGGAAGCAGAATTGTTTCCCATAAAGTGCTCAGCAATGAGTCTTGATGTTATTAATCCTTGGCTGTTCAACAGCTTGCTCACAAGTAGATCATTCCTCCGGTTTTGAGAGGAGACTGAGAAGAGCAAGAGATGTGCACAGAGTCACAGTGCCCGTTAAGCTTTGGATAATGTAATCAAACTGCTGTTACAGAACTTGAAATGGCTACTCTGCTATGTATATTTCAGTCATTTGAAAATATTGTCTTTAGTATATATTGAGCAGTGTGTTTAGGAAATACTAACAGAAGGATAATGGCAATAACTGCATTTTGGGTTTTTTCAGTTATTTCAGCTACATAACCAACACTGAGTGGTTTCTTTTCCCCGCAATTTTCTTTGTTCCAGTAGGGTTGATGAAATCTGACAAAATATTTCAATAGCGAGCTTGAGATAATTGCTTTTGTTACTAAATACCTGAAGTGAACTTTTAGTTTCCCAAATGGGTTAGATTTACCATTGGGTTCCCTCTGGACATTGAAATTTTCAGCTGGTTTCCATCTTGATTGTAAGGCTTTTTAAACAATGAATAAACTTGGTTGAGCTGAAAATGATCGATATGACCAGAAGGATGTTTGGACCTTGGACAGTTTTTTTGTTTTAATTAAAAAAAAAAACAAACCAACCAAAAAACAAACCACAAACCAAACAACTTGTTTCTTGGCTGTATCAGAAATGTCTACTCGAGTTAATGACGGAAAAGTGAAGCTCTACTTCTTATCATTTTAATACAGTTTTGGGTTTCCCAAGAGAGAATATCTCATTTGTCTCAAGGTGATTTTTTTGTGTTGTACTTAAGTTGTCTGAATGATAAATAGTGCCCTAGGTAAGTTGCAGGCTGTGTATGTAACGAAAAGTAATATTGCATTTGAAACTTTTCTGATAAAGTGGAGTCCAATTTTGCATTGAAAAGCTAAGACGAATTTTAACTGCTTTTTGGCTGAAATTTCATCAGTCAGTCTGGTCTTACTAGGAAATGAGAATTTATTCATTTGAATCTTCAGTGATTAGGGCCTGATGAAATTATTTTATTACAGTCGTTTTTTCCTGTGAAGGTAGAAATGGTCCTAATTGATTTAGCTTATTGTGTAGACAACTGTATTTATATAAATATCTGTTATAAAGAAACCTATATGCATAAAATATAAGTATTTACATAGGAGTACAGTTTTTATATGTCTGCATTGTTTAGCATAAGAAAAACTTCAGTTTAGTTCTGAAGTCTAGTCTAGTTTGGGTGCTACTTTATTACTATGAAATTATTTCAGCCACTAACATGTTTTTAGATAATTTTGTTATTTTAATTGGCTCCACTTGATCACAAGGTACAGTGAATAGAGCTTTACTAGTGCTTCTGGCTTAGTTTTACCTGCAGCACAGTTGATCTTCAGTGAGACCATGACACTCAATTCCACATGTGAACTCAATCACACTTAAAGTTTTGCAGAAGTGCCAAAGAAAGCTGCTCATGCCACCTGCTCTTAGTTGGATAGGAGGATTAATAATTGGCTCAGAAAGGCAGTGTACTTACTGTAGGTAACTTTTCACTCTCCGTTGTTTGAAGTTTCTCTTAAGAAATTATTAACATATACATACTTTAAACTGTGAAGTTATGGAAATATCTTTCTATTAAAATTAGTTGTTCTTGAGAGGTTTTTTTTTTTAAAAAAATATTTTTCATCTCTTTTATTGGGTTTCACTGTAATTACTACTTAAACTAAACTTTTTAGGAGAAGTGAGGCAGTTTATGTTCCTTCGTTACGCTGTTCCTGTTGCACTGTTTTCACACTGTCCCTTTCATATTGGATAACTTACCATTAGGAGGCAGAGCAGTGTCATTCTGCTATTAGAAACTGTAGAAGGTGTCATAATGGACTTTGGAAAAACCCCAGCACTGTGTAGGCACACATGGTTCCCTTTCTTCCCCGAAATGCTCATGACTACCATACCTGTCCACAAATCACTGCTTTGAGATAGATATCCACTGTGTCCAGATGCAAGCTCAAGTATAACCTCATGGGATTTAGTTGGTTGCAGGTTAAGGTGGAAAAGGGAAAGGCGAAGAGACACAGGAGATTGATTTGGTGATGTGGGACTTAAAAAGAAGATACAAAAGGGAAATGACAGCTGCTACAATTGGTGAGAACAGGGAAGCATACTTACAGGATAGCTTTTACACCAAATCAGTGGTTTTAGGGCCTCTTGAGTTAATCAGTGTTATTTCCATGCCTCCTTTCACACAAACAGCTTTGTCATTTGCCTGGCTCTGTCTCTGAATGGGTCATTTACTTTTTCTACCTACCTGTTTCTGAACTCTTCTGCTTGCAATTTCATGCCTACCTCGCTCCTACATTTCATTATTTTTTAGTTTGCACCATTTTAGCGAAACTCAAAAGAAGTTTCTTATCTCGAACTCCAAATAGATTGAGTGAGAATATAAGACACACATTAAGTGTGCCACTTTTCAAGGACACACTATACAAGTGGCTCACTGTAATCTATTCTAGAATGCTTAAGTTTTAAAGGGCACAAAGACTTACATAGTTGATTAAGTTTCTATATGTGTGTATTGGTATTTCTAGCACATTTGATAAAGTACTGTTATACAACTGTCTCTTGGTTCTGGTGTTAATCTTTATATGAATGTGTTCTAATGCTCTGCAGTATATTTCTGTAGCAATCTGTGTGTCTATTAAAAGAAGGTTCCATTTCTGCTACACAAGCTATGTCATCTCCACCTTTGTACCATCCACCTGTCAGGCCCTTCATGTCCAGCTCAAGTTTAAAACTTTATGGATTTTTAGCATCCTCCTCTTTTCTTCTCTTCTTTGTTCTAGTCTTCAACTTACGTCTGACCCACTTAAGTGCCTATGACTTTTTTCCATGCTACTACTTATAATTGAAGCTGTTTACTTTGCTTTGTGCTGAAAATATCCTTGTCTCTTTAGATCTTTTTTTCAGATGGCAAGAACATTCTTTACTTCTAAGTCAGATTCTCCTGTGGGGAACTTGTCATCGATACAGTGTCCTGGCCTCACTGACATCACCCGCACGGGATTTCTAACAGCCCAGTTTGTACTGAAAGAAGAACTTGTTCATGTTATACACTTCTATAATACCAAAGAGAGTTGTGATTTGGTAAAATTCATGGTGATAATATATAGTGTTCTGGCACCATATTCTTATTTTTGTTTGGTTTGAAGTCCTGCTGCATTGACCACACTGTGGGATGAAGCTAGGACCTGTCCTCAGCAGGGCTTCTTTTTGTCTTAACAAACAAACGCTGTAATGTAAGAGAATATTTTTATTTTAGGGCTTTTATAGAATGGTAGCAACTGTAGAGCAGGAACAAGAGGGGAATTTTTACATACCTCTTCCTATCTTGTTAGTCCATTGTTATGTTTTAGCCCGTTCTCCCAGTGGGAAAGTGTGAAGTGTAAGTGCAGGCAACAGAGTTAAGCTGGAGTGTCCTGCAGAGATTCACTATCACAAAGGGTAATACTTCTTTATCGATCCTTTCCATACCATCTCCCACAGTTGTGTTAAGCCTGTAGCAAGTACAACCTTTACAAAACAAGATCAAGAGATATGCCTTACCATTTAAGTTGAATACGGGCTTTAAAATAGCATAAAAGGATGTTCTTTAGGCGTGACATATTGTTGGCATTTTAGTATATACATGATAAAAAATCTACAGAGTGGAAATTCACATTTATAGGAATAATTATTTATTTTTGAGCCCTACAACTGTGGATGCAAGTGATAGGGCCAACTTCACTTTATATAAAGCGTAACTTTAAGGAAGAAAAGAAAAAGTGATTTCAACTTTGACCAAACAGCTTTCCTAGAGAACTCAAATTCCTGTTCCTCCTCCTGTTCTGTGATATATTACTTAGTCGTTATTTTGTTATTTGTGCTGTAGGAGTGAACAGAAATTGTCTAAGATTTAACAAAAGACCACCAAACATCTTTTCATGATCATTTTTTGTGCTATTCCCGCTTTTCTATTATACACAATTCCATTGCTGCGGCAGTTGCAAAAGATGCTTTTAAAATTTTTCACTAGTGCTTAACTAAAGCGTAAGCACCCCAGGCTTTCAAAAGAATGTGGCAGGGCTTTCAGTTCAGTAGTGCAGATTCTTGCTTCAAATGTTGGCCCTTACTTACTGAGAAATATATTAATATAATAGATCTTAATTTCTGTTTTGAAAATCACCAGAAAAGGATCAAGGTCTGTACATCTCTCTGGATGCTAATAGCTGGTCTTCCGTGCCTTCCTGGACTGCACATTATCTAGAGATGGTTGAGGTTAGAAGAAAAGAAAACAAATGAAATTGAAAGACTGTTGGGTTCAGGTGCTAGGTGGTGCTGTTTGGTTGTGTTCTTTATCTGATGGCCTAAGTACCTGATCTGTAGAACCAAAGAACTTTGTTCTCGAATGCAATGCACAGGCATGGCTTTTGCCTGTCTGCCACTTTGCAGGCCTTTGTACCCATGGAAGGAGCTCTCCTAGAGTTTTGCCTTGATCGTTAGTCCAGCCTAAGTGCCTTGTCCTAAACTTGAGTTTATTTTGAAGTTATTTCAGTTACTGACTTGAACAAAATGCTCTTTAATAAAAAAACAAACCAAAACAAAAACAAACTCCAAATTGAACAGCAGCAACATAAAAAAAATAACACAACCCAAAAAAACCCCAACATCCAGTCAAAACAATCAAAAAACCCCACCAAATCCCATGTCCTAGAGACAAACCTATCTTTATTTCTTCATGGTCTTTACTAGGAAGAAGTTACTGCTTGTCCTTTCAAACAATGTGCAAGCAAGTCTTATGTCACCTGTGTTTTCAGGAAGTTAATTTTTTCATATTTGAGGTGTGGAATCGAGAATACAAATAGTTCTAGGAGGTAGCAGACTTGCAAATAAAATTCTGATTATCTCAATTGGTCTTATGGTTATACATGATCTGTCCAAATGAGAAATTTGGCAATGACTTGGGAAGAAGCTGCTAACTACTCCAGATAGAAGTAATGGGAAATACCTCTTGAGAAGCAGTATCTCAAATAACCCCCTCCTACTCTGCTTTTCAGAATGGTTCCATCTTAGACTTCTGTTCCTGTAAGTGGTTATAATGAATAACATGAATAAACTGTAAAATCTCTTGTATTCAATTTTAGATGTAATGAAAATAGTGCAGTACATTGATTGTAGTGCAGTGATCCACTGAATACATTGTTTACATAGATTACTATTCACTAGCGAAGCAATAGGACTGCAAAGAGGTAATTGGCTGTCATTGAAGTCAGACTTAACACCATGTTCTTTTTTGTGTCATCTGGTGTAGGTGTATTTTTTGGAAAAAAAAACATTCAAGATGAAATGAGTTGTTATAAAAATCAATTTTGAGGACAAAAAAAAAAGGCTAATCATATTTTTTTTCCATTATTTTGATAGTGAATAGATTAAATATCTCTGGTATGCCTGTGCCTCTTGAATGGAATTCACAGAGCTTGGAAAATACAATATATGCCATGAAATGTCTGATAAATAAGAGCAGAATTTTTTATTTCCTTAAGTAATTTTAGCACAATCTTGAAGCGTCATAGACAATTGCTTAATTGTTTTGAAGCTTCTGATCCTCCGGTGCTAATGACACAATAATTAAATCCGTACTGAAGTATCTACCTAATTATTATTATTGTATAGTATGAAAATAATAATACTAAAAGTATTTTATTTCCGTGTTTAAGAATGAAAATATGCACCTTAATAAAGCTCTTCTCTAATGCAAATTGTCGGTCTAATAGATTCTAGTATAATTCATTAACGTCTGAGGATGAACCCAGGCCTGGAATGCTGGACTGGAGAGAGATTGGCTTAAAATACAGGATACAGTTACTGGATAAGTTCTTTGTGGATTTAGAGAGTTGAAACTTTTTAGAGGGGGGTTGATCACCAAAATCAAAATCACTCCTGAACAGAATATGAGAAAGTATGAGTACCTACATGAAAAAATGTACTGAGATTGTACTTCCTTTTAGCATTCTTTATAAATGATGAATGTCTGCTATCTCTTACTGAGTTTATCTGTCTGTGAAATGTAATCAAGAATATTTACAGAAGGCAAAAAAGATGATAGGGTGATTGGATTGTAAATTGCAACTGGAACAGTTGTTTCCTTTGCTACTGATGTATCAAAAAGTGGTAGGTAAGCCAGTTAATAAGACTGAGCCTGAAAAGTAAAAATAAATAAATGAAAAACCGACATGCTTTTTAAAGTTACTAAACTATATCAAGTCTAGGGATAACAAAAAAAAAATATGTTGCAATTTTAACAAAAATTATTAAATTGATGCTACTGCCTGAAAGACAAAATACAGCACAGTGCCAATACAGAACAGTTACTCAAATACTGGAAGTCAGGTTTTAGGGCAGAGAAAAAAAATTCCTGTATTTTTATGTATGTGGTTGGTAATGCACAGTAATGTGCAACTTGGTTGATCTCTTAGAGGCTTTGTACCAAACCATTAGTTTCTTACAGTGTTAGAGGGGAGCCACACACAGGATTTTTGCTAATCCACGACTGGAAATTATTCCATGTTGAATAAACTGAGGGGTGGTAATCACTGGGTAAACAGTATGTTTGTGTTTCAGAGAAGCATTCTGGATAATTATTCAGTTCTGATATTCTGGGTAATTCTGGTTTGGTTTTTCTCTCCATCTGAATTATGGCCAGCACAAGGTGTATCCTTTTGAGACATTCCAGTCTATTGTGTGTATTATGCTTTTATGTATGAAAGGCATAGGTATAAAAATACTCTTTTAAATTTATGTAGAAATATTCTATAGTCATATATTGAAAGAATGTTTTAGATTTTCTGATCTACTGTCTTTCCAAAGGATATGTGCATGTGTTTGTATGTCAAAGGTTGCAGAATACATGTAAGGTAAAAAAAGAACTGATGCGTGCTTGCATTTATAGCTCATCCTGACCCTCAGTCAAACTGCTTTTGAGATTTGGAGGGGAAAAAAAGAGTTCTGTATTATCATTTTTGCACAGATTTGCTATTTGGTTCCATTAGGGACTGGAACGTGGAAATATTATGGAATAGCGGCTGTCAATCTGAGCAAAGCCTAGTAGTAGTGGAGATCTCATTAGCCTGTCTATCAGGCAAGATCTAAACCTGAGGTCTTGACCACTTCTGGTCATTAAAGAACTCACTCACTGTTCACAGGAGTAAAGGTGTTAAATGCAGTGTCTTGGATAAATTCCAACTTGTGAAATTGGATTGGGTCTAAATTCCCTACCAGTTTAATTCTTTGCTTCTTGTTCTTGACTATGGTATAATAAAGCTTTGAGTTATTAGACAGCTGCTCACTTGTATCTTACCATGTCTGTCTTTTGTTGATAGGAAAACTTCATAATGTGTGTTATACCTTAATGAAGCAATGTAGAAAAAGGCTATAAGCAACCTTGAGTGGAAAATGTGCTGTTAAAGCTTCACCAATCATCAGTTTGCTCATATATTGCCAAAAATAAATACGTCGTGTTCATTACTCGCTCTTAATTTTTAGTCCAGATCACACAGGTTCATAGCAAGCCATCCTAGTACTTCAGTAGGATTGATGCATAACCTGTCTGTAGTATCTGTAGATTCACTTACGTGTTTGTGTCTACATGCAAAGAGAAATTTCTTCTCTCCTCTCCTTCCGTTTTCCTTTAGTGTGTTTGCTGTCGTTTAGCGTGCCATGAGACCCAGCGGTACCTAACCAAGACACTGGGGCCATGTGGACATTCTCTCTGTGAAGGAGAATGAGGACACAGCAGCAGACCTTGGTGTCTTCCAGTAGCCTCCTAGATTACAGTAATACTGAAGAATCTGCCCAGTCATTAGAACAAGGCAGTCATAAGTTATCTTTTCCCCTCTTTTCAGCTCCTTGCCCAATGGCAGTTAACTGTGTCTGGAAAGTACTAATTCTCAGTGCAATCTGTGCTCAAGCATTCACATTTCATCAAATATCTAAGGACCGGCTTTCATTTTGTAAGTGTTCTCTTCGCATATTGATAACAGTCTTATTTAATACATCGAGGCTTATCGTCTCATCTGCCAGGGACCAGGGGAATCAGAGTACCTTGATTTCAGTGTATTTTTTTTTCTGTACTAAGTCAGATCTGTAGGAGATGCCAGAAGCAATGTATAGCAAAGTGACAGTTTACAAGTGGAAGAGCTGAAGTATGGTGTTCAGGACCGAGGAAGGGCCGTAACTGTGTCCCGTTATGTATCCAGTCAGAGGAAAGGGCTGTCTCATTTCAAGTATTTAGAAATGTTCTAAATCCATGTGTTTAAGCATCTCCTTGATTTCATATCCACAGTTAGCGTTTCAGACATGGGCACGTTATCAGGCTGTTGAAGTGTGAGTGAGGTTGTTTTCACAAGTCTTGTTCTGTGGTGACTAACAAATCATATTCTTAGACTACATCAAATATTTTGTCACTTATGGGCAAACTACCTTATATCTTCATGGAGTACAAGTGATCACATACTCATATCAGACTGTTGGTGCTGCATGTTTATGCATGTTAGAATTTGCTTTCCTTAGTTGGAATGTCCCTTTCCTTTAGTTATGACGTGTTTTGGTTTTGTTTTTTTCTCCTGCTACTGTGTTAAAAAAAAGAATCCTATCCTCATTTTTCATACGCTACCTATTTCCCAGATTCATCCAAGTACTCCTTAGTTTAGACTAGTTCTAGCCTCTGAATTATGCATAGTCAGCTTGCTCTTCAGTGCAGCACTTGAAACATTTCAGTGGAAAATACATCTCTAAGTCCTTTCCTCAAAGACGTATTTCTGGAACATTACACTGTGCTTTGAAATCCAGCGAGAGTAAACTGTGGAACCAGAAAGGAAACACATAGATAAGTGAAAAATTATGTATATTTGTTGTTAATACTAGTAATTTTGCAGTACTTATAGTAAGCCAAAGTATTGTTTCTCATGTTTGTAAAATATGTCTTTCCTTAATATTTCTTCTTTAATCTTAAAAGGTATATTTACAAACATAACTTACATAGAGCATCTAGTTTATTCAGTATGTTATCATTCTCTCTTTGAACTTTAATAACATGCTAAAGCATTTGAAAAATAAATCAATATTATTAGGAGAGCTGTAAAATATGTGTTTTTTTAATTTTATGATATTATAAAGTTCCTTTGCAATTACTCAAATACTAGAGTTCTCAAATGCAATAACTCTTTACATTGATGATGTATAGTTTTAAAAACAACACTTATTTTATGTCTTCCACTGATACAAGCCGTACATGGGCCTTGTGTTGTTGAATTATGTGGAGGGGTCTAGGACAACTCTTTAGGTGACAACTGTGGGAATAGCTCTCTACAGGGAGCTCCAAACCCTAACTCTAACCCTCCCTGCAGAGACTTATCTGCTTTGGAGAGTAGTCCCTTTCTGATAAGGAGTGCCATTTAAGACTAGAACTTTGCAGGCTCAACACTTCTGTACGTTGCTTTCTTAGTCTCACTGGGGCAGATAACATCATGAAAACAATTTACTCAACTCTTAAAGGATTTTGGAGTCCTACAAGGAAATGCAAAAGACTCAATTGGGGTAACTCAAATATTTGCCCAATGTGCATATGTATTTTGGCATGTGACTAATTTAATTAATACTTGGTCACATTAATTCATTGTTGGGTAGTACCTACTTCATGCTGATAAACCTCAACAGAAGAGTAACTGCTGTCTTTAAAAAGGAAGACACATGGAGTAAGAGCCTCTTTCCTTTTTTAGAATTTGTGCATGTCTTGCTAGTTAGGATCAGGCATGGTACAGGTGATGAGAATAAAACAGAGAGGCATCTAGCATATGTGTTTTTATCAATATTATTATACATAGAGTAAATTCTGTAAAGGATTTGCATGCTTTTTTATGGACGCCAACTTCCTTTCTTCTTTCTGCATTGCAGTTTGAGTTATCTTTTAGTTTGATTCTTACTTTAATGCTTCAAACTCATGGGGGGTTTGGGCATGGGAAGAAAAACATTCGGTGGTCCCTTTTAAACTTGGCATGGGTGAACACAGCGTGTCACTACAGGTCCTGAGCTGATTCGCTAGCAAAAGTGAGAGGCAAGTGCTGTAGTTCTGTTATACAGCCACATAGCTACTTAGTATGCATCTCAAAGATAGAGAGAAAAGCTAGGGAAACCAGCAGTCAGGTCTTCTTAAATACAGTGAGAATTTAACTTTTTTGAAGGGTGAAAAATATGACCCTGAACCTCTGCCCAGTTAGGAATTAATCATGATGGCTCTCCAAGGAGAAATGCAGTTTCCTCCCATAGGATCAACTGAGACATTGTGCCCATATTTTATTTATAACCAGTCTGTTATAAAAAAGTATTATTTTAAGTCATTCCTTTTCCTATTCAATAAGCAAACCAGGAAATATAGTGTAAGATTTAGGAAAAGCAGTATATTTAAATCAGTGAAAATTTGTCTTGCACAGGCATCTGTTCTTTCACAACAGCTTTGACTGGCTGTGCTGGGTTTCAGCCTGCAACTCGAAAAGCTTGAATTTTACCAGAGGAGGTTTGATTCTGTGCTTCCAGGAACTGTTGTGTTACTGCTGATGTAAATGATGTTTTCTAAAGCCAGGCGAATGAAAATGCGCACATGTAATTTTTCAGGTACTCTGTCAGAAACTAGACTTCTAAAAAATGTATTATTGATTAATTAATTTTTACTAACGCTCTACTGTTTTTTTGTCCAGTTTTCTGTTGCAAGGAGAAATTTTTGTTCATTTAAAATTCAAAGCTATAGCCAGGGTTTCTTTATTTAGTGAAACAATCTTATTTAAGATACAATCTATCTAATCTACCAGCTACAAGTTGAAATGAAATTGCTTTCCCTAAATTTATGAATAAAATACTGCTGCAGACAGATTTTCACATATGAATTTCCAGCACCTGTAAAATCAGAGAGGTTTGCTGGATGTTTAAGGTAAACGGGGTTTAAAATGAAAATATCCTCTAAAGCATCATAATTAATTCCCTACTATTTTTTCATCATTTAAATGTATGAAGATGGTAAATGGCAGTGTTACAATATACAGATAATATTTCTAGTATTTCCAATGCAAAGTGATGGAAAGATTTTTATTAATTTAAAAACCTGAGTTTAATGTCCAGTTCAGGAAATAATTGTCCACATGCTCAAGATGATAAATAGTCGTACAAGCTTAATCGGGGCTATTAATTGATAAAAATTCAATAAATATGTAAATGTTTATGTGATAGCATCCCCAGGCAGAAATAATTTGACAATAAATTGTCACTTTAAAATTATGTAGATACTGAATAGCTAAACAAATTTGTGACAAAGTAGGAGCTATCTCATTAAGAGAAGAAAAGTGAGTCCAGACACAAACCTTACTAAGTGTTTTCACATGAGTGTGGAGCTGGCAGTGTTGACGGGCTAGAGCACAGAATAGAACAGAATTCTTCTGGACATCAGGAAGAGCAAGTCTGGGGAAACACAGCTGTCAAATTACATTCTGCTGCCTTTAATCCTGCTTTGAGTGACCAGATACCACGTGTTGTTGCTTCCTCATTTATTCCTTGTTTGTATTTAAGCCTGTCTTTCTTATGTGACACGTTATAACACTTTTTTAAGTTCATCAAGTATTAAAGGAAAAATATTGGGATGTAATTTTTGAGACTTTTTTCTTTAATTTTGTTTTGAGTGAGAAATACATTGGCTGTAAACAGCTTGGGAATGTAAGTCTCCAAGGCAGGAACTGATTACTCAGTAAGCTTGAATCTCTGGGAATTTGGCTACTAATTTACTGTCCTCACAATCATTCTCCTGTGTTTATACACACATTCCAGTTGCAGGTGTCAAATCTAGTTGGTCATCTGTATTGTGTCCCTGCTTGTACTCTAAACCTGCTCATGGTTCTGCTGTATAACAAATTCAACATAATTGGTATTCAGTGCTTAGACAGCCCTGTAGTTAAATGTGTAAGAGAATGGAAGTGCCTGTTGTCTATAAACAGATAATCTCATTAGATTAATGATATTCTGTGCTGACTATGTTAGTATTCTTGCACTGCCTGCATTACTTCAAGTTGCGTAGTTTGCAGTGAATATGTATTCCACTTTAGCAATTTGTGCTTTTAACATTTTCTTTCTAAAAGGTATCGAACTGGCAGGATAGGCAGAATAACTTTGAACTCAGACCTTAGCTTCTGTTAGTAAGTGAGATTAGTTAAATCCCTAAACTCTTTGTCTTGTTTGCCCTGTATAGAAGATGGTACTGACTATATAGTTGAGGCTTTTTATTCAACTGTGGAACTCAGCAGTCTGAAACCTACTGAAATGAGGACATCTTGTAGTTTTCCTGTGCAGAGGTTCTCATTGAGACAGAGATCCCAAAGTTCAAGTAATGAGAGTAGCTAGAAGGTTTGTCTAGATCTCCTCCCCACCCCTAGATTTTATATCTGCATACAGTGAATTATGAAGGTGTTGTATTGTTTCACTTAGAAAGAGTGGACACTTAAGGATAAAGGATGTGCTTACTTTTGGTATAACATCTGCTGTTCCTTGGTCAGTCACTGAGATGCTTTGACCAATTTGGAAAATAAGGCTTAAATATTAGATGATGTGAAGTAGCTTATCAGCATCAGCGTAGTGAATCCCAAGTCTCTTAATTTCTTTATTGCACAAATTAGACATGGATATAGCAGACCAACAGAATGATTTTAGTGCAGAAGTGGCCATAATGGTAGGTTAACTTTAAATATATTAAATAATCATTACAGTCTGGGTGTAGGACACTAAGAGAGAGGAGAAAACGTGGCCCTGGAGCACCCTCTAGAGGAGTGGGTGACTCTTTCCTTTGGTGAAACTGAGCTCACTTGCGTAACAGGAGCTTATAGGTGAGGGGCTATGGCCAATCAATATCATGGAGTGATTTTGGTTGGAAAGGACCTTAAAGATCATCCAGATCCAACCCTGCTGCCATAGGCAAGGACACCTCCAAGTGGATCAGGTTGCTCAAAGCCTAATCCAATCGGGCCTTGGACACCTCCAGGGATGGGGGCATCCTTATCCAGTGCCTCACCACCCTCACAATAAAGAACTTCTTTCTCCTGTCTAATCTCCATCTCCCCTCTTTCAGCCAAAACCCTGAGGTGTTTTCTTTTTTTTTTCCCCCGTTGTTTTTTTTTTGTTTTAATTTGTTGCTTAACTGCTCAAAGGGTAGTTCATATGCCCCTATGCAAACTAAACATACACATAAACTGCCTTCTTTGCAGGCACAAAGATCAAATAGCTGTTGTGGTTGGATTACTTAGGTTGCAGTCACTGAAGTTCTTCATTGCACACAGCTTACAGGTCATGAGTTCATTCCAGTCTGATCCAGGTTCCTTCAACCTTACATAGTCATGCTTGGAATAATAAGAGCTTAGGTTTAATAATGACTGATAGTCACGTAAAAAGGAGTCTCAGTGATTACACAGTCTGGGAGGCGATAGCTGGGTCTTGCCTGTTGGTCAGGCGGAGTTGGATCTGTTGCTCCTAGGAATCTTTCAGGTTTGTAAACCTACTTTTAAATTTCTGTTCTGTCTATAAGATACTTAATGCTTGTTAAATAGCATGTGGAAAGGGGCATGCAGACAGGAGGATTCACTTGGTGATTCTCTATTTTTTGAACCAAAGCCTGGTGTTTCAGCAGTTTACACAGTTTTAACCTCTGTCAGATGATGCTGGTGACGCTAATTTTAGTTAGAAAGCAATTTGTCCTTCCAGAAAAGCACAGAGAATTGAGAATGCTGATTGAATGTTTTCCTCTTATTCTAAACAAACAAAAAGTCTGTCATGTAAACAAGGTGGATATACAATATAAATTGTAAATGTAAGAGATTTACTTTCCCTTCTCCTGGGGAGTATGTGCAAGCAGACCCTAAATAGTTGGCATTTAGCCTGATGTTGAAAAAGGCCCCAGAACATGTCATGAAGTATTTAATAGATGATTGCTGATGACCAGCTGCCAGTCAAATGTACAAAAAGAAGCAAGCAGAAAAACAAGAGACTCAGTAATTTTATATACATCCTCTTAGATTACAGTAGAGTAAATACTAAACAGGAGGAGAAAAAAAGTTATGGTAGGATGAAACTCAATAACTGCCAGTTATATGTTTGAGGGTATTCCTGATTGTTTCCTATATGTGTCTGGGTTGTACAGCAGGAATAAAATCCCAGTTCAGCACATGTAAGTAGAACAGCAACAAACAGTTGGTTTTATTTTCACTGGAGTTTTGATGCCTGTGGAATGAAAATAAGTCTGTAGGCTTTCTGTGATTTGGGAGGAGGGTTTTCAGTAATGCTTTTTCAGTAATTTTCTAAGAAATAGGATTATTTGTGGAAAAAATCATTTGATGGTTTGCAAAATAGTAGTATCTGTTGTTAAATTGCTGCTCTACAGTGCTTTACTTTTTAAAACAAAACAGTTTACCACATTTGAAAGTGGTAGGAGAAGTATCTTGAAAGCAGACATAACAGTTTGTAATGTAAAACTAATAGCTTTGGTTTGTCTTTGTAATTCTTTTGATTTCTCCTTCTGCTCTCCAAAATGTAGCATACTTTCTGAGGGATTTGTAAAGCCTACGTTCGTCTTCAGAAATTTAATATTATAAGATAAAAACTAAGTTGTGTAAGCATAAATTGAACAGTGGTCTCGAGTCCAACTTGACCTACTAATTTTCAGGAAGTCTTAAATGCTAAGTAAGTTTGTTAATTTATGGTCTTTACAAGACATAAAGCATCTCTTACAAGGTTTCACAACAATGAACTTGTTTTGGTCCCAGTGGCAATTCAGCAGGAAACAGGTTAGTGATGCAAAGCACCTCAAAGGTTTGCAAAGGGCTGTTGTAGTGTTATGGTCTCTATCAGATGCAGAGTTAACTACAGCTTATTTTTATCCACCTTTCTTGCTATTTCCTACCGACTCTTATGTTATATATTGAGTAAATTTCAAGTATTTCTGTATCAGAGTTTTTCAGACACATTAGTTACTTTGTGATTACACAGTTGGCTATAGCTGATGCTTTGCTGCCATGTTTATTGGACTTTATGTTATTTCATTGTTGATATGTTTATGAAATAAAAGTACATGTTCAGGAACTTAGATGTTCAGAGGACTTTCTATGTTAAACAAGTGTTGCTGTTGCCTTTTACAGGAGGGTGGCATATTGCTCCCTTGAGGCACAGTGGAACAGTGGAAGGAATCAATGGTCAGGAAAGGGATGATGACTGATTGATATTAGATGTCATGGAGATGATATCATTGAAAGACTGAAGCTGCTGAACTACTCCGAAAAGGCTTCAAAGTGCCAGACACGGGGAACTGCAAGCTCTCTATATACCTACAATGATGTGCATAAAACATAAAGTGATATTACGTTGTATCGTCACTGTTTTACAAACTACTTTGTCATACCCACCCCAAGCTCCAGGAGAACGCTTGTGGTCCCAGCTGTCTCATTGATCATATGCCACTAGTCGTTGCAGCACACACAATTGAATTGCTTTTCCCTCAGGGAAACAGTGTCTCCAGGTGTGCTAGTAATAAAATTAATAGCTTAGAGAAACTGCTTGCCACAGCAGCCACGGCTCTACAATGAGAGGATCGATTCCAGTGTTTAACTGTCCTAATTCCATAGTGGGTACCCGACTCAGCCACTGCTGAGATACGTTCAGTCTCACAGTTAATCAATATGTCCCTGATTTAAAACAAAGAACCAAGATTCAGGATTAGAAGTCTTTCTGAATAAAAGGATGTAGGTTAAAACTGTCAACACCCTTCAACTATTATCTTAACAGAAAAGTTAGGAGTGGTTTAGATAGTGCCTCACAGGAAGTAAATGTGATGCTACTGAATACATCCTGCTGATTTTGTGAAACAGTAGCTTGTAAAGATTAGAATGTAAAATAACACTTAAATCATCTTGAGCTGGCATTTTGTAGAGCTTCATGAAGTTTGGTTGTAATTGATAATATTGCTTTAGCGTAGGTAATGTATGCAGTCATGCATTATAGGTATTAATGCTGTCACATTGTGCTGCTGTCAGGAGCAACAGATTTGACTGCCAGCAATGTCTCTTGTGGGACGTGCATGCTTTTCATATTGGATTTTGAGAAGATCTCAATTCTGAATGCTTCTAAATGTCAAGTTTTGGCCTGTGTATGAAAGAAAAAGTTTATTCTTAGAAGTTGACGGAGTACTGTGTGGGGCAGGAGGCTGAAACTTCAGTGATGGCTTCTTGATTGCAAGAGGAATGAGAAATTTGTTTAAAAATAACAACTTGTTTGCCAAAACTATTTTTTCAACCTATAATTTTGTCTCATGCCAGCCATTATTGTATCTCATCTTGCTTATATCATTCATGTTATGACCCAGCCTACGCAGTCTAGGAGTCGCCACGGTAAGACTCGGAGTCTCCCTGTGAAACGTACGGGTTCTTGGTGCCCAGCAGGCTAAATGAAGGCAAAACAATGCCAAACAATTGCTAAAAAAAGGAATTCATTTGTACAGGCATTCTTTGGGACAAGATTGGCGTTGGCTTGCTAAATCTGTGTTTAAGGGAAATGGAAAAAAGAGGGAAAGTTAGAGAGAGAGAAAAAAGTGCCAGGGCACCGTCTGCTTTCCAGTCCTCCTCCTATCTCCCTCAGGATGCCAGGTGTGCTGCAAATGACTCCTCTTGGAGAGTATTATTTATAGTTTGTTGGTGGGCCTGTGCATTGCTTTTTATAGGAGAGTTCTGGAACTGAGTTAGGGAGGGCTTATGGGGGACTCTTCAGTCCGAGGTACCGTTCTGTCCCCACTGTCCCCACCAGCAAGACTACAGTGTGACCTCTCTGAGCAGCAAGCACAGCTAGGCTGCTTGGAAGAATGAAATAAAGTGTCGAAGGACACTGCCTCTGCTGCAGTCTCAACAGTGCTTTAAGGCAGCAAAATGAGTGGTTTAAGACAGCCAAAAAGAATCTGTCTCTCATGCTTAGGTGGTTACAACTCCACTCATCCACCTACCACAATGTAGTAAGTTAGGCAGGGAGGCAGCTGAAGAGGTCTGAGATGTTTCTGTCTGCTATTAAGCATAGCAATTCCCTGCAGAGGGACAATAAATTCTCCTTTCCTCTCCCTCAGATTTCAGTGGAAGTAATCAAAATCACCCTTACTTATTGCATTCGATACTGCCAGAGGGGTATGGCTTAATTTGATTCTTTAGAGAAGTAGCCATTGCAAGAAGTTTGAGAGCACTGCCCTAATCTTGTAATGGGCAACTGGAGATGCTACCATATCTGAAAAAATAAAGGAGGTACAAAAAGACTTGTAAACAAATGTACTAAAAGGCTGTTCATAACCTAGAAAAAAGATTGATGTATGTGCTATGAAACATGTAAAGGTATAGCTGTTACTTCTTTTACATCATGGGAGAGAAATGAGTGAATCCCTTATAAAAGCATGGTTCAAAGAGGACTTCAGCCAGTGCTTATTTACCCTGGCAGGTGAGACGTGACTTGTGTGGATGGAAAGCATCATCAAGGAACAGTTGCTGTGGTGGGATGTGCAAGCTCTTACCTGTTGCATCTTGCCTGACTATCTGACTCGTTTTGCATTAGTTATTGTGATAGATGTGGGAAAGGCTTGCCTTCTGTTTTTATCAAATGTGTTTCAGTGACTTTACTTCATAATAAATTGCTTTTTTTTTTTTTTTTTTAAATTCTTTTAATGAATGAAACAACATCCAGAGATAAAATGGCTGTGGATTAATAGTTTCAAGAGATTGTGTAGGACCATGACTGGATCACTAAGTAGTTGTTTCTTCTTCTCTCCTCTGTGTCCCAGTGTCACACACTTTGTACACAAGGGCTGAGGGCAAGAAATAAAGATAAATTTGCAAAGCAGGAGCAAACTTTTCCCTAAATGGGGAGCATGGCCTAGTTATGAGGGCAGGCAGAGTCTGAAACTTGAGGCCGTGTTGTGTATTTCTGAGGCAGTTAACTTGAAACGATTGCTGGGAGCTATTGGTAGGAATGAAAGCAATCCATTGTGGTTTTGATTGTTTGAATAAATAAATTTGTTAGGGAAAATGTGCTTTGAGTTACTCAGATACACTGCTGGACACAGGCTTCCAATGGGGAAGCTCTTAAAGGTGCAAATTAGAGTTTGGTCTGTTGCTTCAATGCTTTGCAAGTAGCGGGGCTGAGAGGCTGAGTAGTGTGAGGAGATCTGTAGGATTGTGTTCTGGAAGAAGTCCAAGAAATTGGTTTTATCTGAAGAACTGAGTTCAGATGGGAGATTAAAGAATTCTTGCTTCTCCTACCACATGAGGGTGTTGGTCTGAAATAGAAGTCTACGTTAGGGGAGAAACTAAGAGGTCCCACTCATGGAGACAGAGGGGTTGTTTTCAGTGGGTGTGTTACAGGTGAAGTTCTTCATTGATCTGTGAAAAATTTGGAGTTCATTTTCAGTCTTTTCTTAACCACTGAAACCATTAAGCTCTTTATCTATTAATATTATTTTAATATTACTTTCAACTAATGAGTATAGTACTGAGGTAGTATACCTAAATGTTTTATTGTTCTATGATTCTGAACGTGTTCATAGAGGCAGAAGTCCTGCTAACCAAAGTGATAGATGTTTGTGTATTTCAAACTGTAATGCAAGAAAAAAAAAATCCTTGTGTGATATCACAAGAGCTATCTTGTCCCTGTTTTTTTCCATTTTCAGTAGTTCTTTTCAGAACATTCATATTAAGTGGAATTTTCTCTAAACCTATGTCAGGTAAAAGCATATCCCTCCAACATATGACTACAAGTTGCTTACTTACTCCAAAGATATTATTTTTTATTAAATAATAGTGTATCTGTTAAGTATTCTAGCTATGTGAGTTTATTTTTTATGTCTGATTATTTTTGCATGAGATGAACTGGAAGTTTCAGCAATGGTATGGATGTTGCATAGCAGTAGAACTTGTTGATGTTACTAGCCAAGCCTTTTTGTGTTGAATTAGAAAACGCTTCTGAGGTTTCTTTATTGTGTTTTAAAAGTATGTTCAGCTTCAAGAGAACCAGTTGGATAAGCTGCAGAGGAGCATCAGTAAATGAATAATAAAGAGACAGAATTTAGTTTTCATGAATATTACACTTACTAGATTAAAACAATGAATTTTTATTAAGTAGACTTGTATAAGAATTCATTTCAATTAAGACACTGTCTTTTCATATAATGGATGTTGGTTCCATACTGAGTAACAGATGAAAATTTCCTCTAGAAAAAAAATTGAAAATGTGTGTGTGGGGGGAAGCAAAAGGCTTTTCTTCATGGCTTGCCAATACTCACAAACATGCATTAATAATTCTTTGGTTTTCTTTAATTTTACTGAATTAACAGCTGGCTTAGGGTCATGATGTATATTTAATTTGTTAAAGCACTTCTTTAGATTATCTGCTTTATATTTAATTGTTATTCTTATGATTTTGAAAATAAATTTCAGCAAACTAGAGGTGTTTAATGGTGTGGTCTTGAAAATTGCTAATATGTTTAAAACCACAACAAAAAAAGCCTTCAGTGGTCTGCATTGGTACATTAGGATTACTTCTACCTGGACATAAAAATAAGTGTGGATGTGCTTGTAAGTTATTTTCAAAGAAATTCCAAAAAGTAAAGAACATAGTATCATACAGATCCATAATAAAACTCTAGCATGAATTCTCATCAAAAACGTGGATTTTCTTTGTGGTTGAGCTGGACTTGGGCTGCCTGGCATGGAAGGAAGGTGAGCAAGCTGGACAGCACACAGAGTGCAGATGCCACGTTGAGGGGATATGCAGAGGGTCCCTCTGGTCTCAGTTCCCCTAGTGCAGTTCAGAAAACGGGCTGCTTTGTGTCTTGTATGGAGTAGGAAGAGCAGCTGATGGTGCAGAGCTGCCAGTTCAGTGCTCATACCTTAAATTTAGAGAAGGCAGCAGCTCTGCGGGAAGCCTTTTTCTACGACCTCCATCTCTGTCTTTGTACCCCCTCTGCATTCACAGGGCCTCAGTGAGGGCAGCGCAGAGGGAACCCATCTTGAGAAAGTTCATCCTAAATTGTCATTATTCCTATTGTACTGACAACTTCTGTGTGCAGCCAAGAGAAAGGGGTGGAGAGGGGGAAGCTATATTCTGTGCCAAAGTGCTGCTGAAACCAAATAAACTCTTATAAGGAGAAAAGGCGTGATTTCTTTAACCCTTAGGCTATCTCCTTGATAAATTTCAAAGATTCACTGTGAGCAACAGAGGTGTTAGTACTTCCTAAGTAGCTTGTAAAATGTGAAGCTAAGCCTTGAATTAAGATATTAAGCTTCGTACAAGTCTTCTTATCAATCCCTCCTGTAACATCTCAGTGTAACTTCCCAAGATGGAAAATTTTGATTTGTGGCATTAAGAAGATAGTGCCACACAAGTGCAGATCCCTGTCTTTGGATTTTATTTATTTATTTCTTTTTAATAATTTATTTAACAGTAATCTAAATGCTTTTTGTGGTGTGGAAGTAGGAGTGTTTTGCATTAAAAAAAACCAACTAAAAACCCTCATTTCCTTTCATTTATAAGCTTTGGCTCCAGTAAGAAGAAGGTGTTGTCAGGGATTAATTGTAATCATATTCAAACTCTCATCTCTTAAAAAATAATTTGACAGATGAACCCAGGACACTCATTCCTATAAAACACGGCTTTGTGTTGCCATTCAAAGTATAAATAACTATAAACTACAGTCCTAGAGGACAGGCCTGGAAAGGGAATATAAATGCATAGTAATTCAAAAGCTGTGGTCTTTGCTATTCTTTTAATGAATAGCTGAATTACACTACAAGTTTATAAGTCTTCTGTGAATATTTTGCTTTCTTGCACAATCACGGTTTAGTCTCACTTGACCTCAATGAAATTATATGAGAGGTGAATCTGATTATTAACTACAATCTGAAATAGTCTGTGATCAATTTTGTCAGCTTTACTTTTCCCTGTGGGTCAGACTCATGTTCCTGAAAATAGCTGTAATACTTTTATAAGTTTTCCTTTTTTTCTTTCTCCACCACCACCAGCACTCCCCCACCACCCCCTCTATGTTTTCCAGTACTGGAGAGCCAGAATTTAGGAGAAGAAAGATCTTCTATCCATCTTTATTTTCTTTGCCAGTCGCTTTATTCTGTGACAGCCAAATGCTATTGCTTGATAACATATAAGAGCTTTGGTCCATCAAAATTAAAGGATGTGTAACGTATACTGTGCTGGAATGTTTACAGGAAAAAAACCAACATTACCTCCATGGATGGTCAAAAGTCAGAGATCCAAGCTGGTAAGTGTTTCTGCCCTAAGGAAGAGTCTTTTTTAGACCATTACAGAAAGAGAAGGCTGTAAAAGTAATTTTGAAAGAATAGTAATATTTATTAGATACTTAATGTACAAAAGATAAGGCTGGCATTTCATTCCAGAGATTTATTCCTAAGACTGTAGAACATCAGCATCTTAGGAAGGGTAAATCATTTATGTAAGAGCTTTATGTCATAAATGTGAAATAAACCTCTCTCTGTCATTAATACCAGGTGATGTCAATCACTTCTCTCATGCAAATAATCACTATAAATAGGGCAATTACTACATAAGCAGTCAATTATAAACTGCTGCATTGTGGAAAAAAACCACAGTACATTGGCTTGCTGTCATTTCCAGAAAGGGTTTAACCTTTTACTAAAAAATAAATAAGTGATTACAATTCAGTGGGAAGGATCTAGAAAATCTGCTAAAAGGGAAGAAGAATGCGGTGTTGCTTTTACTTGCAGGGCAGGTACAAAAGTTTAGCATTCGCTAGCTGAGTTCTGTTTCTTTCTAGGATTATTTAGATTAAAATTCTGGGTTGAAATAAAGATCCTTTGTCTGTGCAGGGCCACAGGAACCACAAATACTATTTGACTAGTGAGGGGAAGAGGTTTTTTTGAGAAAAATGTTCACAGCTGCAGTTTAGTTCTTCAAGCGTTCGTTCAGTGCGGTGGCACAAGACCATGCATTACAGGACTGACTCAGCTCTTCAGCAGATGTGGATTGTTAACAAGCCTCTTTTTTGTTGTTGTTGTTCCAGAGTAGCTTTCCTTATAACTCTTATAAAAATACAGGCAGGCATTAAAGTTATTGAGTGATGAACCACAGTTGCAGAAATTGTCATCCTTGTTTGTAAATGTAAAAATGATACAACAGAATAGATCCATCCTCTCTATTATCTAACATTTCTGCAGGTTAGATTGTAGTTGTGGATAGATAGTGTCATGGTAAGTAGCTCCTGCTGCCTTCCAGTGACACAATGAGTTTCTTCCCCCTGTGTTGTAGAATTAGAAACAACTGATATGTGTCTTTAAAACACTCAGACTCTGTGGTTGTAGGGAATTCATTAGATACGTTTTGACACCAGAGTGTCCATGTTCTGCACTAGAAAATACCCAAATAAACAGAATTTTTAAATAATAAAATGTGGAGTGATGATCAAAACTGTAAAGAGAAATGTGATATGAGTACTGGAACATGAAATTAACCTTCTAGAAAGAAATAGTCCAACAAGAAAACTGTTGGAAGCAACCACATTAGATGTGTTTGTAAGTAGAGTAAAGAACTTGTGGACAAGTTGGCTTCTGATAGCAAGGGAGCAGCCATGTATCCTCTGCCTTCATCTGTAAGTCTCAATGCTGTGATTTTGAGGCCAGTTTGCTGTCTACTCTGCTCTTTTATTAAGTTGGAACTCCTTCCATCTCAGCCAATACCTGGTAATGAATACAGTAAATGCATGTACATCATTAGTAAAATCTGGGAAGAGAGATCAGATAACTCTTCAGTCATGTTCAGGAGATTCTGAAGTCCTTAAACAAGAGTGTTTCACAGTAAAAGCAAATGTATTGTTCTTGTGTTAATATTACAGTAAGAGCGCTTCTGTATCCCCATTTGGATGTGTTTTTAAGTGAGGAAATCCTCACTGTATTATTTTCTTACCATCCATAACATATAAGCACTACTCACTGTTGAGTAAGATGAATTTAACTTACAATGTAAGTTATTGTAATGTTATTGTAATTACTGTAGTCATAACAATACTGACACTTTTTCTCAGCTTTCTTTCATTGCTGCTTTTTGAATAGGACAGCTTACCCTTCTTGAGGAAGCTTTGTTGAGTTGTAATTCAAGTGACTGAACTGTATGAATTTTCCCTCTGGAAATAAACATTGCACCAAGTGAGATAACACTGCTGAAATTGCGTATAGGAAAATCTGCATAGCCTGTGATCATCTATGGTATCTACAAGTAATTATAACTACTCTGTGGTGAACATGTAACTTGTTAAAAGCAGTAGCATTTAAAGGGATCAAATGATTAGAAGTGAGCTCTTCAGTCAAATGCATCTCAAGACTGAAACAGGCTTTAGAAGTTTGTCCCTCAACTACTAGATAATTCTGGTTTTGAGAGGCAGAGAAAAGCGAGGTTAGAACCTACACTGAAGTCAGAAGTGGTGTAATACTAAACAATAGGGATGTAATACTGCACAATAGAAACAAAGTCTGGCTTCTCTTTTGTGAGCTGTTTAATATAATGCTGCTGGTTTAGAACACAGGTTTATGGATAGGAAATGTAATTTGGAGACCTTTTATGTATAAGGAATATAGTTCTCGGGAGGTAAAACGAAAGGGAGAAGAGAGATCTTTTTGTTTAAAATGTTATTCAGAATGTTCAAGTTGGTTGTTTTGAAAAATGCCTGAAGTGAATTGGATACAGTGAAGAAATCTTTGGGGTTTAATTACACAGTACTGCCACCTAGCATCAACTCCCAGATTTGTATGTGTGTGTGTAGATTTACAACTGTATCACTCTCAGGCTTTTACTTAAATTTATTTTTCTGTTGAACCATGTATTAAGCTTCAGGAGTATAAATGTCTAAGTTGAAAAAGAAGACATTTCTTACATGCTAAACCTCAAATATTTACGTGGAAAGCTTTTTAATTCAGATAAATGGAAACAGAAGTAGTAAAAGCTTTTTTGTTAAGTAGATATAAGAATATTGTAGCTAAATTAATAGCTTCCATGTAGGTCTTCTATATACCATGTTAAAAAATGTTTCTGTTTTAGCAGTTCTCAAAATAAAATGTTGCATTTTCAATTAGTGATGTCCTTCCAAAATCAAGTAAAATAGAAAGAAATCTCATGTTTTTAGTGCACAAGCCCTGAATTTACACATTCCTAAAAAGAAATATACCTGTGGCATGGCAAAAAACAAGGTCACAGTAATCTCAATATGACCGAGTATGTATGTAACAGCGACTAGATAATTTATATTTGGAAATTTGTGAGATTTGTTGAGATACTTCATGCTGGCATACAAAGGAAGTACCAGCTTTCTTAGTCCTATGTCCTTTTAGTATAGCACAGTATGAAGTCTACCTTGATACTGCTTTCAAGTGTAGTGTGAAGTTAATACATCCAATGCAAAAGCTACTATACCTTAGTAATCTTTTAGTGCTGTGTTCTACTTTATTTAATTTATAATAAGTAAAAGAAAAAATAAATTGAAAGAATACAAAAATATTACACTTAGACTAATGCTGTATTTAATGAGTTCTTTGTAGGATGTAATACCAAGTGTTAATCAATAGACATGCCAGGAAAACTTCCAATACAACCTTGTAGTGTTTTTTAAATTAATTCTTATTAAAATTATTGACTTGTTGTGACTTACTGGGGTTGCAATTAGAGCAGTTTTTCACTCTAATTAGGAGGTTAGGTTCCACTGCTCAAACTGCAGATATTAGTGTAATGATTGTCATCTTGAAACATAAAAATCAATGTGAGATACTATCAAAACCTGCCAACTGTCACAAATTATGGAAATCATTCAGGGCTTTACAAACATTGCTAAATAGCATTTCTTTTGGTTCTTTATAAGGTATTCAAGCACAGCTACTCAAGAGAATGTCTGTTAACATAAAGCAAATATCAAGTGGTGCTCAGATATTTAGGGCCACTTCTTTATCTGTGTTATAATTCACAAATATTTTAGGAGAGATAGGGAAAAGGTTTTTTATAGTATTAAAAATCAAATATTATAAATTGTGTAGCGGGATTATATTGTAGTTAATGCTGTACTCTGTTTTCTGGTCAATGTTATTTGTTTATGCAATAAGAAACTGGAATATGAAGGTAATAACCACATATATGCATTTACATTTCCTTTGGTGGTAACATCATGAGAACTGGAAATAGTTAGGTCACTCTACAGATATATACTCCATCTTTTATTTTACATATTTTTCCCTGCTATGTCAAGGGTCAAAAATGAGAGAAAAAGGAAAAAATGTTAGTTGTCAGTGGAGAGGTGATTCAGTTAGAGGTTATTTATAGTGAGTTGGTTTTTAATATTTGATATACACAGACCTTTCCATCTCAGTCAGGTGTAAATCTGAACAACTCCTCTGCTATAATTGCCTTTGGAGGTCTATGGGAGGTTTTAAAGCCTGTAAATAATCTGAAGAGAGTATTTTCTGTGTATTCATGTTAAAAATTCATGAAGTAATAATCAACTTGAAGGTTTTTTACTAAAAGTACCCACAGTATTTGCTTTTAGAAATAAATATACAGGCATGTGAAATGTACATTTAAAGAAGTGAACAAGATACATATTATTTGATTAGTCCTTTATAAATTGCTATATAGTTTCCAATTCCACCTGCCCTGTGGCAGAACTTATTCTCCCATCTTCTTATGTTCCATATGAAAAAAGAGTGAATGTTAGTCTATGTCATGTGTTAAGGGAAATATGGAGCACAACCTTTGGATTTGAAAGAAAACTAAGCTCAAGTTTGCATGTGAATGTTCACCAAGATGTCCCCATGTTGGTCCTTGTCTCCTTCGAAGTACCTTACAGCAACCGATTTCAGGTTTTGTAATGAAGTTTTGGGTGTTAATCTTACCTCTTATTTTACATTTCCTCTTCATCATCTATGTACACAGGGAATTGCTGGCAGTTCATAATGGCCTTTTAAAAGCATGTATCTACGATTTTAGAGGTAGAAAGCATAGTGTCACAGAGGTGTTAAGGTTGGAAGGGATCTCTTGAGGTCATTTTTCCCAATCCCACAGATTATGTAAGATTTCTCAGTTTTAGTATTTTCTTTTTAATGACTTTCTATTGAGAAAAAATAAAGGTCATGCTATTATCAAGCATTTTCAGTCCCCACATGACCCAATATGAGTTCCAGTTGGAGTTAAAATGAATGAAAGGTTCTTGATGCAGTAGATAGTCTGGGCTTGTGGGCGCAGGCTCCAGAAGAGACTGAAAAGTACTTGCAGATTGAGTTAACCTCACACCAATTTGAGTAAATTCTGAGCTAAAAAGACTCTGAGTCTGTATGTGTCAGACCTATATCTCCTCTCTTCTTCCTTTTCCCTGAATTGTGACTATTGCCACTCTGTGAACAGGATGTTGAGTGGGATGGACCCGTTGTTGAAACAGTTCTGTCCTCCCGAGGTGCTTATGGGGAAGCAGCAAGTGACAGGGAGAAGAAGAGGAGGCACTGTGCAGGAGAACTACAGGCTTCAGATCTCAGTAGGATTACCACCTGCCTTAATTTTAAATTTCCATTGTGCTGTAGCGGTGTCCTTAAGAGAGAGAATTTGGCAAATGTATGCATACACCTGCGTTTGCAGATACAGTGTGAACATGGCATATGTGTCCAATGACATCGAGATTTTATTTTTCACTGTGGCTTAGATGTTTAGAATCGCCTGATTTGTAACTCTGCTGTGAGGAGGTGACTGAAATTTGAAATGGTGCATTAAAATTATCATGCAAACGTATATTTGATAAAACCAAAATTTTTATTGCAATGCAGCTTTGTGTTTTCACTGAAAAAGAACTTGCAAAATGATGATGCTAACCTTGCTTGGGGACAGAAAATGTGGAATTCTCAGCTGATGCAAATCAACATTTCTCTATCAAGTGAGTGGAGGTGAAGTGATTTATAGGAGCTGCAGAGCTGATAATTATCATTATCTTTGTGTGAAGATGATAAAACTGGCTCTGAAGATCTACACAGTAAATTATGACATTACTTGAAAAGTATTTATTAATCTTGCACTGTTAAAAAGAAAGTAGCTTCTAGAATCGGTTATAAGAAAATTTAAGATTTGTAACAGTTGAAAAAGGAAACAGTAACCCTGACCTTCTCATTAACAGTACTTACAGCTTGAAACAGTTACTTCCATGTTTTTGTAGCCTTTTGGAAACCTGAAGTTGCTGTCCCTATTTGGATCCAGATATGCACACTGCTAGTGTTAACTCACATGTCAGTAATTCTTTAAATTGCTTGGGTGATGAAACAGAATTTGTTGGAAGAAAACTTCTTCTGTCAGCAATAATGTCATATTCCAGAATTTAGGTCTTATTAAATTCTTTCTAATACAAAACAAGGAGAATTGTGACTACAATAATTAAAATCACATTAACTAGCACAGGCTGCTTTTCTCTATTATAGTGTCAAATTCAATCCTCAGTGTGAAAACAAAGCAAAACATAATTTTAGTTAAATGTTTGTTGAATAAGAAAAGAAATATTTTCCTTTGTAGAGTCTTTAGAAACAATTAAACATTATCTCTGTCAAATACTGAATTATAAGTGAATTTAGTTTAAAGTATGTGAACTATACGTTCTTTGAAACGTGGCTGAAAAGACTCATTATAAAACTAAAGCTGTGAAAAAGCACTCCCTTTTCAAACTGAGTAGAGCACCTGAATACTTTTTGTAAGTGCCTATGCATGTTTTGAAAGCACTGCAGTAATGCCTAAAAACCTTCCGAAGTACCTTTCAATCAGTAAATTTCATATTCAGCACATATGTGTTCCTACAATACTTGCAGTAATAATCAGATTGGTTAACTGTACTTTTCTTTTTTCTTTGAAGATTGATTTTAATGTTTTTATTGATTTGAGGCAGATAAACTCAATTGTCCATGAAATCTTATTTATTTTGGGACAAAGGGGAATTGAGTCTTGGCAGAAAGAACTTATCTTCCAGGGAGGAAAAGTCTCTAGATGTCACTTTTAGGACATGGTCAGCATACTTAAAAATTCATAATTTTAGTCAGCATTATTTGTTGCATGTAGAGTTTTGTCTGTTAGTGCCTTTTGGATCCAGGACAACAGTTACAAGTATCACTGAATGGCACTGCAGATGTGGGGATAGTGCATTAGTTATTTTTCTTCTATCAGCCCATTCCTCCAAGTGATTTTTACTGGGTAGTAATGATTACTTCAAAGAGTTGCATATAAATATACACAGTAGAAGCTCATTAATTTTCAGTAATTTTGGAAATGCACATGAGGAATAGCTGAATTTTGCAAATCTGTGCCGTTGCCCCATGTTGGATTCATTTATAAAGAGAATTGTAGATTGTTTCAAGTGCAACTCCACCTAGACTTTGTGCAACCAAGAGAAATGAAGGAGTAGAATGCAGATGGTATGGGGAACAGTCAAAATTAAGAAGCTTGTAAAAGCTGAGAGGCAAAAAATGGGTCAAAGTCAAGTAGCTGAAATGAGAATGAGAAGAATGTTATTGAATTTGCGATTTTAAACAGAGAAAAGGTTATCTTATAGCATTGTTCGCATACTCTTGGAAGGGTCTGCACCATACTCAGCTTTCCCTTTGTTTCTGTTTTTAAAATCTTTTAATTTTACCGGCTGCACTGCAAATTTTGTACCTAATTGTCCATTAAATCTGTTTGGGCTGCTTTTCAGTGTTGCTTGTTTCACTCTTTGTCAAACACTGATCTGTACCAGAATTCTCAGCTGCCCCAAATAGTTTTCCATTGTTGTTACATTATCTTTTATGACTGTACAGGGCTCTAATACGAATCAGAGAGGTTTGGTTTAACTGTGGGGCTTGAACACAGCATTTTATAATTTAATTTGTCTATGTAGAAAATATAGGTGGTTTGCATGATATGACATCTTACTTTTTCACAGATAAGTCCTTACTGGGAACGATAAGGAAACATGCTCTTGGTCCTCCTGGCTAATTATGTTACTTAGCAAAGTGAGGATTAGCCTGGTTCTACATAGATAAACAGACTTATCTTTAGCCTTATCTGATTTCTGGAGTTCTTAGGAAGTATGGATGAGTCTGCATATATAAAGAAATAACTTCTAAAAGCATTTTTTATTTTTCATTTAAAAATACAATTCACTGATATGTCACAATTTCATGTTGAATTAGAATGTTTAAATCATACCTGTTTCAAACACTGATCTGACCATCTGTGTGGTGATGCTCTTGCCCTGTATCAGAACTGATGTTAGTGCAGTCTAAATGGAGTCATGGAACTATGGACCAATTTGTACTACATTCTTTTCACTCAAAACTGAGTTTCTCAACGAGACATTTCCTAATTCTGTAGTCTTGATTATTGGAAAGTATTCCAGCAGCTCCTTGTAAGTTTTTGATACTGAATATAAAAACATGTGAGAAGGCCACATGACTGAAAGCAAGGCAGGTATCTAGCATTTCTCACCCCTGCAAAATGGAGGGGACAGTTTGCTTGTTCAGGCTAGAATTTCTGAGAATGTTAATATTAGTTCAGAAAATTTCAACCAATCCAGTTGGAAAACTGACGATTCCATTGAAGTATTCTGTGAGGGTATATATTACCTTGAAGTTGCAATATGGGTTGCTACAGGTCTTTCTTTTGGGGAGTTGTCTAAGTTTTAGACACTGAGATCTGTCTGTTTTAGAATTTTTCCTCTGCAGATCTTTTTATATATATCTATATCTATACATATATATCAAGCTGCTCTTGATGGATTGTATTTGTTTTTCTTGTGATTTTGTCTTCCTATTTATTATTACAGTGTGTGATCATACGCAGTTAAAAAAAAACCCAAAACTATTGGACCTGAAAGTTGACTTGAGGTTTAAAAATAAAATTAAATCGTTAAAAAAAAGAAATCAAGGAACAAGGCTCATGCAAACTAGTGTCCTTGCCAAATATTTTTATGTGATGAAGGGGTTGGGTTTAGAGACAAAATAAATAAGTAGCTTCTTTGATTATTTGGAAGAATATGCTATGCAAAAATTCAAGTGAGGGTATGTGTAAGTTGTGTATGTATATCAGATCTTGACTAAAACTTGCTTTTCGATCAAAATAGTGGAGTTGGACAGTCTTGTTAAATTGCTGAAACTTCATTTATGCTCCTTTTGTTCTCAGTTGTTAACTCTTCCTATGCTTGCTCAGTCCGGTAGTTGTCATTCTTTTAGCTTGCCTTTCAAGAAATGCAATGAAGCAGGGGTTAGCCAAGTGATCTAAATGGCAGTCCCTTGTTTTTATGGTAGGTGAATTGAAAAAAAAAAAAAAAAGAGTGAACACCATGGTATTTTAGTGGTGCTAGAATTGAGGTGAATTTAGTGATTTATTCATAAATTCTTGCTTTGTTTGCTTCTTAGTCTAATTGCATGTGATTGAACGAATACTTCTTTCCTTTTTCTGGTTTGCATTCTAGCTGCTTGCATAAGCACAGAACTCTTGGTTGTAGAAAGTTGGCTGTGTGGTTCAAGGTGCAGCTCTTTCTAGTATGAAGTCAGTATGCAATAGTACTGGAGGAAGTATTCTTGCTGCCTAATGCACTTCTGTGCCGTCTGTTTTCCTGTATTACAGGAAAGACAAAATTAGAGTTGTCCAGAGCCCTTTAGTAGTTTGTCCTGCATGAGAACTTTGCAGTAGTGCTGTAAGAGATTCCCTTTTAGATGGCTTCAGCTATGCCACTTAAGTAATAACTCAAACACACACTTTTTAATCCTGCTCTTTTTAGGGTAGGAGGCCCCCTTTTGGGGGAGTATGAGGCATCTAAGTTTTTAGGAAGCTCTTGAATTCTGAGGAACCTGGAGTTTCCCTGTCAGTACTGTAAGACCAACACTTACCTAGCCACAGACTGAGCTCACAGATCCAGCACCTCCAGGAGCTGGTAGTCACAGTCTCGACCACCACTGAAAAGCTGCATACCACTGGATGTTGCATCAAGAAAGATATTTCTTTTCTCTCCTTTACTTTTTGCTTTTTATTTTAATAATTCATAATAGATTTCATGCAAGTTAAAGCTTAAAGAGTTAAAGTTAAAGCTTGCAAGTTAAAGTTAAAGCTTGAAGAGGAGGCTGAGGGGAGACCTTATTACTCTCTACAACTACCTGAAGGGAGGTTGTGGAGAGGAGGGTGCTGGCCTCTTCTCCCAAGTGCCAGGGGACAGGATGAGAGGGAATGGCCTCAAGCTCCGCCAGGGGAGATTTAGGCTTGAGATTAGGAAAAAATTCTTCACGGAGAGGGTGGTTAGGCATTGGAACGGTCTGCCCAGGGAGGTGGTTGAGTTGCCGTCCCTGGAGGTGTTTAAGGTGAGGATGGATGAGGTACTTAGGGGCATGATTTAGGGATTGGTGGGAATGGTTGGACTCGATGATCCGGTGGGTCTCTTCCAACCTAGTTATTCTGTAATTCTGTGATTCTATGATTAATGAGGTAATTTAGACAACTTAGTAAATCTGCGATGGCATATGGATCGCTTTACCTGTAGGTTATTTTGTGTCTTAGTATTGACCTAAATTTGTGATCTGATGTCTCTTAGTGTATATGAAAAGCTTTGTTAGATACCTTTCCAGTTCTTTTTCTTAGTCAATAAGGTTAAAACTGTTCATAGTTTATTGATTTCATTTCAGGGTGATAAAGCATTTATAGTGTTTGTTTCCAGTTTCCTTCCTGCTCTGAGAAGTACACAGATAGGAGACTGTTTTTCCCACTGCCTGTGAGGCCGAGTGACATACTGAAGCTAAGGGAGGCTTTAAATAGTAAGGCTGATCTTTGACTTTGCTCCTCTCTGCCTCAGTCGTTTTACATGTTAAAATACAGGATTACAATGCTTTCCTTTGTGAAGAGGATAAATGCTTTAAAGGGTAAAGCTTTAATAAAATCATTTGTGAAAGAATGTAGTGGGTTGTTACTTGCAGTAGTCTTTGTCCAAGGGACTGAGATGCATCTGCGACTACTGTTAAGCCAGAAGTGTGTGTCTGGGTGATCAAGTTCCATGAATGCAGAAATCCATAGCTTAAATTCTAGACCTATCAACATCAGTGGCAGCTCTCAGGGTATAACGGCAAAAAAGGCAAGTTACCCAAGTCTTGTTTAATTAGGACACTTTATTGACCCTGCATATCTCAAAAATTGCCAACTGTAGTTCATGTAACGTATCTAAGTATTCCTTCCTTCAGCATTGCTCTTGGCAGAAATTGTCCCTAATTCTCCACAGATGGTCTGCAGCATTTGGAAAAACTTGTAGGAGAGTGAAGATGCAAGGTAAAAGGTTGAGTATTTAGTTAGTTTGTTTGCCTTAATGCTAAGCTGTGACTACGGAAGAAATGGGATGACACAACAACGATCAATGTGATCCGAGATGAAGCCGTTTATTTTGGGTTAACTGGCTCTTTATATCCCAAGCTCGCCAAACACTGATTGGTCGATTCTGCCCTAGTAACAAGTATTCATTGGTCACAGCCCAACCACATAACCATGTTGCCAGGGTGCATTTCCCGCCTCCAGCAGCCAGCTTCCTCATTCAAATAGGGCAGCGGTAGTCGGAATAATGCTGCTTCGATTAGCCCATCTTATCATAGACTGCAATACATGTTTTTCATAAACAATTCCTCTCTGAGAGAGGATATTTTGGAGGAGTTTCACCGCTGTGTCAATCCGAGTCTCACTTCCAGATGAATGCACGGGCCCCATCTCCTCTCTGACTGCTCACCTGGACAAGAGGGAGTTTCTTATCAAAGTCTTTAAGCTGCAGCTATACGAAAAACTTTTTCACGAGCACCAGGGACAGCACCCACCTCCAGTCGGCTTTTCCATCCCCTCAATCCAGTCTCCGGCAGCCTTCAAGCCGAATCTGAGGGTCCCTGTTTGGGCGCCAGATATGACGACGGAAGAAATGGGACGACACAACAACAATCAATATGATCCGAGATGAAGCCGTTTATTTTGGGTTAACTGGCTCTTTATATCCCAAGCTCACCAAACATTGATTGGTAACGAGTATTCATTGGTCACAGCCCAACCACATAACCATGTTGCCAGGGTGCATCTCCCGCCTCCAACAGCCAGCTTCCTCATTAGCATAACACAACAGAGTCGTTACAAACTATTATAAACTCAAGCACCATAGCTAAAGCTTTCCCATCTCCACCCAGGCACAGTGCTTGGGCTGCTCATCGAATGTTGCCACCCATCACTAAGCAATCACAACTCTTTGATACAGTTACTGTAGATACTCTCTCCAGAGGACAGGTCCTGTTCTGCTGAGTTTCCTCAAGAATTAGACTGTGTGGTTCATAAAAACCTGGAAAATAAAACAAACAAAAAATTCCAGATAATTTGAATTGGTTTTCTGACCTAATCAGAGGACAACAGTTCTTCCTCTGACAGTAACTAAAAACTACCTTTGGCAGTAATGGACAAACTCTTCCTTGGTTTTCCAGCACACCTGGGTGGGTCCTGGGAGACCAAGCCTTTCCTGTACTAATTGCAGGAATGTAGTTAAAGGACTATTTAAGCTATATATCCAGGCCTAGTACCTTAGTAGTTTGTGTTCTCCAGGGACAGAGAATGACCCCTGCTTTGAATTGAATACAGCAGAGAGGAAACATTAGCCTTTTCCAACCCCACCAATTATATCGTCTAAAATTAACAAGCCTTTTGCAGTTTGGCTGACAGGATTGTACAGGAAGAGAAACCACCATTAACTTCTTTGGAGTCATGTGTTCATAGACACTATCTGTGCTGTAATCTGCAGTGGGAATAGAAATGGAAGGATTTGGTAGGTAAATCACTTCAAACAGCTTCAGCTTTAGATATTTTTCTCTGGTTTATGACACTATAGATTTTCAGCACACACAGCTAAAATTGATCATTGGCCACGTGTCTACAGGATAGGCGCAGGCGAATGCTGTGTTTGCTGGGCTGCCAATCAAAAGGCAAACTCCTTAATGGAAGATGAATATATCTGCATTGATACATGGCATTGGAATGGGGCTGTGACTAGTGGAGGAGTGGCCTCGGGTGTCAAAGGTTGCAGTTCATTTTCATGCGCTCTAGTTTTATGGTAGTGTCATTATAACACACAGCAGAGTTGTTTGGGGTTTATTTTCGTATTTTTAAGGCACCATTTCAAAGTCAGCACTTTCAAATGACAGTTTGGAAACATATGAGCTTGCAGTAGTGTCTTGGGAATTATGATAGAGCTTGTGCTTGTTACTTTTGTTAAACTGTGCTTTTAGTCCCCGTATATTTTCTTCACTCTGGAGCTGTGTTTTTTGGCATTTTCTGTTAGCTCAGATGGTTTGTATTGTGAAACCAAAGAAGCAACAAAGCACATTCTGCTTTTTCTGGCATACCATTCCTGTGTGACTTCCTTTTGTTCTGTCCTCAGCATGACTGTGTAGCAAGGACCCCACCACAGTGATATTTACCGGTCCTCTGCAATCTGCACGCGTGTGCGGACATAATGTAGCCTGTGCTTATCCTGCTATTGGAGCTCTAAACTCAGCTTTCAAACTGCAAGCTAAGATGAATTTTTGACTTATAAAGCTCTGACTTTATAAGCTTGTGTATTCATCTTACAAAGCTTTCATCGTGTTCACTTCACAGGCTTGTTTCCTAAATAAATATTTTATATTTTTTCCTTAATGACAGTGGAATTTTTCCTAACTTAATTGTATCATAGAGTCACAGACTGTCGACACTGGAAAGGGCTTCTGGAGTTTATGCAATCCAAGCTTCAATCCTGAACTGAGACCAAGTTGCTATGGGCTTTGTGCAATTGAATACTGAAAATATGTAAAATTCCCCAGCCTCTGAAGCAACCTGTTCAAAGCGTATTTGTCCCCTTGGTGTTTTTTTGCTCACCTCATTTCTGATCAGAGCTCCCTGTACCTCGGTTGATGCTCATTCCCCTTTGATTCCCCTTGTTGAAGAGCCTGGCGCTGTCTTCTCCATAACCTCTTCGGTACAGGGAGTTTCTCTTGGTCAGGTTAAACAGGCCCAGTTCCTTCATTTCTCTATGCAGATCCCATGCTCCAGTCCCTTGAGACTTTGATGTCCTTCCTTGGATTTATTCCAGTTCATTAACATCTTTCTTGTTTTAGGGGGAAACAGAACTCAATGCTGTATTGTTGCCATCTGTGAAGTACTGCTAAAAATAATATTATTAAGATATCATTTACTTTAGGTAGCTAATACAGCTTTGGAAAAAAGCATTTTAAGGCTTGTGTTTAACTTAATGTAGGGAATGTTTCACAATGTAATTTTTGTTAAATTGTGTTTCCCTGTACATAACAGCTAATCCTTAGTAGAAGAATCAACTAAGTCTCAGACCTCTAGTTCCTTGTCTGTATTAAAAAACAAAGCTATAAACCTTATCAATTTCAAAATTTTAATAGCAGTTTAAAAATATTTTAAATGTGGAGGTAGGACAGGAGTCTGTGTAACTGGACAGTTACAGTGGATGCTTAAGTTAAAAGCAAGTGTCTTCACTGAAGTTATAAATTTTATTTTGCAAGAGTCAGTGATACAGCTGAACGTGGTAGGTGAAATAAAGTTTTTTAATTAGTTTTAAATCTTTCTTTGTAGGTTCCCTTAAGTTCGATCTCTGTTCTTATAATAAAAAGCTGATGCTTTTGCCTGGGAAGTTTGACCATGCCAGCTGAAGAATGTGGGCATCTCTATTCTGGATACATGGCGATCTAGAGACCAGATGGCAAAATTGTGGGGGCTGGCTTTAATGCAGTGAGCTTAGTCTTGAGAAGAAATTAGACATTACTTCTTTGTTATTGCTCTTTCTGTGAAATGGTAATGGAAAGAAAGGATAAAATGGATTTTTAAAAATATTCTTTATAGTTTTGAGAGTGGTTTTTAACTGCTTACTTCCTTGTGACTGTTCAGCTTTCTAAAACTCAGCCACATATGGTGGATATGTGATAGCTGTTCGCATTTCTCATGCAGTAGCTTATCTGAAAATATCCTCTTGTGAGCTCCCATGTTTTGTGGTGGTACAGCTTAAGACCTCGCTGTCTCCAGGTGCCTTCAGGCACCTCCTGCTAGGTGTTGGATGAAGATCACATACAGGGCTGAGAATTGTGGCAGCTGAGAAGCCAGGATGAGCTTGCTTCTGACAACTTGGCCACGTGAGCAGTGACTGCTGACAAAGTGATGCAAAGGAAATCTCTTATCCACCAGCAAATGCCAAGCTTTCTTTGAAGATACCCACAGGTATAGAATAGTAAGCAAAATGATGATTCTATCCAAGGATTCTGCAAAACGAAGTTGCAATGTGAGAGTGCACATTCAGTTACATTAAGTGTCCTAAATGATGAGGTAGCTAACATGTCTTGAAGCATATGACCTTTTGCCTTGAGATATTTTTCTCCAGTGATGTAGCCTTTTTCTTTGTGATGTGGAGATAGAACAGAGCTTGTGGTAATGTCTGCACGGTGACTGTACAGCACTGTGAAGTATTTGCTGCTTCTTTTAGTCTTGGACCAGTCAGTTTCCTAGAAGTCTATTTTGCTTGTCTCTAGTTATCAAAAATACTTCCATTAATCAAGAAAACTCTTTCTGTCCTCTTCTGCTATGATAATATGCAAACAAACCTTGTGCTGCTGGTTTGGGTGGACCAGCTTTCAGGGTGACAGGATCTCAGTTCTGTCCCTGCCAAGTCCTTGCTATGTGGACACTGGAAATTCACTTCAGAGATTTTGCCTTTAAGTTGGTCGTTATATATAATATAGTAGCTGTATTAATTTTATCCATTGCTGCAAGGTTTAATCAGATTTTATAGAGCGATTCATTTTCCTTTATTGAAAGATAGCAAAGCACTTAAGATGTGATTATTAACTGAGAAACTTACAGTGCAGGCTTTGTACTTCTTTATGCAAAGTTTCATTCCTGTCTGAGGCAATATAGATTTAAAATGTTTTGCAAAATACTTTTAGGGAAGCTGTTGAGTTATAATGTCATCTGCTTTGTGTGCCTTAACGTGATGTTCCATTGTCTTCCGTTTGTATTTCTTCTTTCCCTTTAACATTTTCTTAGCTTACCTTGAACCTTTAAAACAAAGAGTCACTTTAGAAAGTTATTTCTTGTAGAATCTGTGTTCACTAAAGCAGAGAATTCCCAAAGAGTAAGGCTAATAGTTCACGCAAACAAAAGCACACTTTTCCCTTTTTCTCCTCCCCTCTTTTTTCTTTTTTTCTTTTTTCCTTTTTTTTCCCCTCCATTCCCCAATAGAACAGAATATCAAAGCACAGCAGAGTCAGTTATTTACTTGCACAGTTGGGAATAGCTATCTTTACTGAAATTCTACTTAATATTATTAGGCATTTTAAAATATTGTTTTATTTTATTATCATAATAAGTTTATACAGCCTTTAAAATGGTCTCCAGTAAAGTCTTCTTCAAAGAATATCTTTGTCGGTTGACACTGCTAGTTAATAAGCATATGAATATTGTTTGTATCAAATTGAGGTAGGAGAGGTTCCATGGAAACTTTAAAGGAAGAAGGGGAGTGTTTCTAGGACAGAGTGAAAGAGAGTTAGAGTTAAAAGCAGGTGGTGTTCTCAGATAAGTGAAGTACCTTAGCACATAACTGTATGCATGGTTACTACATTTGATGAGTTCTGAGAATAGTGTTGTAGAGGTTTGAACAACATTGAGAAACCTCTTCAGCACTATTTTCTTTTTATAGAATCATCCTCTGCTGAGATGTACGCAGGAGCTTTGCTTGATCTCAGATTCTGGAAAAGTTCCCCTTTAATGGTGTGTTCATCTATGAAGAGTAAACAAGAAATGAAAGGTGCGTTCCTAACGGTTTTTCTTTGGCTGATCTTTTACCCAGCAGTACAGCTTCTGGTGCTGCCAGCAGGGACAAAGGTGCCCAGCAGGTGCAGAATTATGGTCTGGTTTAATATAAGGTATTGAGGAAGAATTAGGAAGGAATTGTCTTAAAATTTTTGGGCTTGGACCTGCTTGGGTGCAAGAGAAGTGCAAGTCCTTTCATGTCAGTTGCATTTCTCTAACTTTATAGCACAGTTATATGTTTCGAATTAAAAGCCTTGAGTCTAACGTGGAAGCACAGTGCCCAGGAGTTTGCAGAGATAGCTGATGGATTAGCCTGGGTCTGAAGGAAAAGGCTTGTGGAAATGAGCAATATTCAAATCCATAACTGAAGCTATGGGGATAAGGAAGGTTTTGAAAAAAAAAAAAAAAATTAGAAAGGGGCTTGACAGGAGGACAGAACACTGGAAAGTGCTGGTAAAAAAATTAAATGAACTAATGACTAAGTGTTGGTGAAAGCAAAATGAGGGAGAATGACTGGAGCACAACTTGTGTTCCAGCTAGCTTGATATCTTGTCTCCATTGCTAGTAAGGTTAAAAATCCCATTAACTTAATTAAATAAAGCATTCTACCCTAGGATTAGAAGGAAAAAAGAACATCATAAATGGTCAATTAAATAAAGCAAGTTGTCATTCATTGCGTGAGCATTTAGATCTATCTCACTTCTATAAATGTTGATAATTTTGATCAAAGGCTTAATAAAAAATTATTTAGACAATTATTTCCTGATTCAAAAGTATTCTCTAGTGTTAGGAAACTATTAAACAGGATCGTTAAAGCATGCTTAACTGCATTGTGTTAATTATCCAATGATAAATTGTTTTACCTTTCTTCATTAACAGCATTTTAGCAGTAGAAGAGTAATAATGTTCTTTAGGCAATTATTTTCAGCAAACCTAGTCTTTTGAAGTAGCCAGCTGGTATTTGATCTTTAAATCCATTTTGTGAACTTGTTCAGCTATACAAATTTTAAATTATTATATTAACTAACAAGTTGGCTTGTTTTATTGTTCTGTGGTGACTTGATTCTATTTTTGTCTGACTGCATAAAATTATGGAAGTGTGCAGATAAGAATTATACTGCGAGCAGGAAGCAAAGAACTGGAACTTGATGTTCCCAGTGTGTTAATTCCAAGAAAACTCACCGTATCACCTCAGATGGGACTCTTACCATTTTGGTATTTAACTTTTTCTGTAGAATAAACTTAATAGATTTAGAACTACTACTTTTATTTGGGTGGTGTTTGGAATGGAGGACTGCTAATGCCTCAATCAGAAGAGTATTAAAATCACACTCCAAGAGGAAAAACTGGAAAACTTCTGACAGCTGAGAAAAAAATCAGGATACCCACAAAAAATTGTACTGTCACATTCTTTTCTTTACTTCTTCAAATTCTCTCTTACTGTCTTACCTCTGTGTATGTAGGAAGAAAAGTAGATGTCATTTTGGCCTCTTTTATAAAACTAATAATCATAGAATCATAGAATCACCAGGTTGGAAGAGACCCACTGGATCATCGAGTCCAACTATTCCTATCAAACACTAAACCATGTCCCTTAGCACCTCGTCCACCCATCCTTAAGCACTTCCAGGGAAGGTGACTCAACCCCCTCCCTGAGCAGCCTCTGCCAGTGCCCAATGACCCTTCCTGTGAAATTTTTTTTCTAATGTTCAGCCTAAACCTCCCCTGGTGGAGCTTGAGGCCATTCCCTCTCATCCTGTCCTCTGTATTGGATGTGTTTATAAGCCGTTCTCTGAGAAACGATTTGAACATTTTGTTATTTTTAAATGTCTGTACTTTTTTCATTGCTCGTGCCACAATTCTTTACAAAACGTGGGCACCTTTCTGAGTCTATGGGGCACAATCTGCCTCTAATGTCTGATGTAATACCTCGGGTGGGAATCAACATGATGGTTTTTGAGACTCTTTTTTCAGCTACTGAAATATGTCCGATACAAGTAATAGTGAGTTGTAAAACAAGTTTTTAGGAAAAAATCATGCATATATACTGTGTGAAGTAATTGAGGCATTGAATAAGTTTTGTGTGATGGAGGCTTAAAGGTCAATATTTTTCTTCATGCTCTGAAACCTATCACATGTGTTTGTGAAGCTTAAAACCTCACAGGTCATGTCAGCAGATGAAATGAAAATGAAAATTTCTTGGTTCCTGTGTGCCACACGCTGCTTCAGACCTTGAACACTAGCAGATGCTTAGCCAATAGCAAAATTTTACTGGTATGATTTCTGAATCTATCATGATCCCCAGCTCATGAGGTTCATAAAACCAGAAGCCTCTATTTGTAACATTTAGGAATTTGTTTCCAAGTTTGCTTTTTCAATTGATGTGCAGTACCTTTAAGAAAAAACCTCCCCACTTTTTCTCAGTGTCAACTGGAAATTTGTGATTCTGAAGCCTCATCAGTACAGAGAAAAGGTGCTCTTAGTATCAACTCAAAGTACCATCACTCACTGGAAAATGAGGAGTTAACCCTTCCCAGTCAGTGAATGATGTGAGACTGAGGCTGTTAGAAAGCTCTCTTGTAGCTCCTGGGCTTTTCATCAGTTCTTGATGGCAAGCTATTTTCTTAATGGGATGTTATTTTCATAATAGATTTAAACAGTTCTGGGATTTGTAAGAAGTTCCTGGCGTACAGAAATCTCAAGATAGTCTGGAAATGAAAATGTGTGTATTTAAGTAGATAAAAATACATACATGATCTAAATATTTGGCCCACTTCTTGATTTTGTTGTTGTGTTTACCATTTTGACTGTGTTAAACAGAAAATACTTTCTATAACTTTTATATACTAAAAGTTTTTTTTTTTAAGAAAGCAGCTGTTTTTCTATGCAGTAAAGAACATCACAGAATACTTGTAAGCACTATATGGCTCCTGTAACTTAAATTTGAATCATCATAAAGACTGTTCTGAAATAGCTATTTCACATCATGCTAAATACGTCTAATTTTCAATGCAGTGCATAGAGTAGCTACACTCAAAGGAAAATTCAATATTTTATGAGAAAACAAAACAAAAAAAGAAATCAGAAAAAAACTCCATAAATGTAAAATGAGATTACTTTGTTACTCCAAATAGACTGTTGAAATATGCTTTAATTTTTGGCCCCAAAAAAGCCAACATACTGGTCACCAACTTTATTTCATGTAACAAAGTGTACATACTGTGGCAGTATTAAATTTAAAAATTGCTTTTTATTTATTGCCTTTTTTAAAAGGCAGAGGTGATCCAGAAGTAGATGTACTTTTTTCACTAGCATTACAATTAACAAAAAAATACAGCAGTTAAATAACCTTTTTATTTATTCCCTGAAAACTTGTACTGTGCCAAAGTTAAATTATTGAATTTTCTCATTTAAAAAATAGTCTTTGCATAAAATAATGAACAGCATTTGATTCTTTAAATCACAAGCTTATTTCCAATTGTTACTGATGAAAAGAAGTACAAGCTTTTAAGAGACCTGTTTATTAATGAACAGATTGGTACATGGTGTACTACATTTAAAAAACCAAAAAAAAAAACGTTAAAAAAAAGACTGTTTCTAATATTGTGTGCACTATTGTAATATTTTGATCAAGTTGTACTAGGTTATTTAGGGGCACAAAGTAAATGTGAAGTGCTTTGATTTCTCTTGAACTTCCAAGTAATTACTGTATTTTGTCTATTATGAGTGGCAGTTCTAATGGCCACGTGCACCATAGTGGTATTAAGGGATCATTAGAAAATGCAAGAAAGAAGCTCATAACATAAGTTCAGTGTACTAATCAACTTCAAATTCAGAGTGTTTCAATGTAGGCTTTATTAAGCCACTAAAATTCACTCCGAGTCCTCCCTCCACCCCTCCTTATAGATTTGACTTTGCTGGCACAAAAAGAAGTGGGCGTTGGTTTAAAAAAAAAAACTAAATAAAACCTTTTTTTTTTTTTCTTCCACTTGTCGGCTTTTTCCTTCTTCCTCTCGCTTCTCCTCTCCAAGACACAGAATGTTTTAATGCCTTGCACAACCCCCCCCAGTTATCACTTGTGCTCCTGTTACCATTGCATTAGTCATGTCCAGGTAAATAGTTGCTGCATGTGAACATGAGAAATCTTATATACAGTGAGTCCAAAGCTTATTAGAGACATCTGACTTGTGGCACATGCAATAAACATCTGTGTGTCAGCAGCAAATACAGCATATCCCATTTGTTGCTTTAGATTTACTATCCGTGGAAAGTCTAGATCAACTGAGACTATACAGCTTCGAAACTTGACCCCCCTTTTGCAAGCCATAAATACCTTATTCAGGAAGTTAGATGGGGATCCTACTAGTTCTTCATAGATAATTAAAAGGATAGATGAGAAAACAATTGAAGTCAGTTGTTGGTGGTTGTACTGCTCTGTGGTATAACTGGGTCAAAATGAGAAGTCTTAGTGAAATCCTTTGAAACAAAAGAAATTACTAAATTAGTTACTATTTAGGTCAATTACTCAAAATAAACCGTTCATAGAAGGCCCTTGAGACAGGCAAGTCAAGGAGTATCAGGAATTTTAGAATCAAATTGAATCTCATCCTTATTCTTGCTTAACCAAAGCTATCACATTTTACCTTGCCGGGAATTCATTGCATAAAGATTTGACTATCGAAAAGGCAAAGTGTTTAGCATCAAATTGAAACAGTATTTTATCTGTTTAAGATAAGTATGAAAAGAATGTGAAATAAGTTTTCTAGGTTACAACTTCATTTCATAGTAATTTAAGCTGTGTATGGTGATGCTGGTTGAATTTTAAGAGTGATTTTGAAGAACTGCTTTTTGCCTCCCCGTTTTGTTCATAGAAATCCCTAAAGCAGAGATGAGGATAAGAGAAGAATCTGAGAGTGTTTTGTTGCATTTAGGTAGAGGCATTTAGTCTCAGCTGCTTGAGATTTGTCTTCAAGTAAGGGAAAAATCAGAAAAAGTGGTAGAAGTACTGTAATAAATATGAACACCCTATACAATAAAAACCCAATAAAATATTTTTCAAATTATCTATAATTTTTTAAGTATCTCTTAAAACTTAGTGAAGTTCAAGATTTTTTTCCTTCTCTTATAACATTGTAAAGTTCAAGTTATTTACCAAATTATTATGGTATCTGGTTCTTGTAACAAGATTTCCCTTAAGAAAGGTCAAAGTAAAGCTGTCAGGACATATTCATTGTATTTCTACATTTATTTTCTTGTGTTACCTGTTGGACGTGTCATAGTAATGACAGTGCAGATGTCGCACTTCACATTCTGCACCTGAGGGTAACCAAGGAATATCTGACATTATCAACAGTAGAGCAACGGTTTTACCATTTCTGTTTATTTTTTTGTGTGTAAGGTAGTTGCACAAAACTCTACAAAAGAATGTTTAGTGAGGGAACAGTTTCAAAAAATCTTGTCTACCTGCGAAGATGCTTTAATAAGCTGATATCATGGAAATATGCAGAAATTCTATCTCAGCCATAATAAATCATTATTTTAACTGTAGCAACAGTGAATTAAATGTTCTTTCAGAAACAATAGAAATCAGAGCAGACAGCTTGAAGTTCAGCAGTCGTGAAAACAAAAAGCTGTTTGTTTGTCTGAACTGATAGACAATACCTTCAAATGGAATCATAGGCTTTTGTATTGAACAGTTGCGTGAAGACATCCAGAGTGTGATTGCCAGGTTTTGCTCAATACTGTACTGTATTCATCTGGTTTTGTGTTTTGTAACTGTGATGTATTGATATATGAGTTTGATGAGCAAGTATTGAACTGGGATCAAAAAGCCAGGCATTGTTAATCTAAACAATCAAATATCTCCTCAGTCTTCAAGGAAGTGTTTGTGCCACCAGTGTTAACGTACTTTACAGTTAACATGCTTTACAGTTCAATAAATATTACAGGACCAAAGAATTGAACTGAATAATTCAGATATAGAGAAGTCAGCTTAGCCTGTAGACGTTCAGAGAGGTGTGAGAAACAGGAGTATTATATTGAGTCTTTCTTTCTCTTCAGTCTAAAGTTCTAAAACTAACCCTCTCAGTTTTAAATGCCAAGTATCTTCTGATATTTTGGTTTAGGTGATTTTTTTTCCCCCGTGTGTTGTTTTGTGTTAGGTTTTTTTCCCCCTCTGAAATATACCATCATAGTTAAAAATAAGAGAAAAAGTAAGCATGTTTACATTTCTTATTGCTCACAGATTGCAGACTACCTGTGGGTGGCTTAAAGCAGTTGTTTCTTGTGGTTACCTAACTTTCTTTTTTAAAATACAGGTAAAAAAAACCCCAAAAACAAGCCTCACAACAAGTCTAAATATGAGAGCCTAAATGAAACCAAGAAGCCTTTTCTTGAGATCACTAGTGCCTCTGGTCAAGTACATTTATGCTCTCCTAGAAACATAATCTATTCCAAATAAAAACCCAGTAATTTCACCAGTTGATATGCAATGTTATGACCTCCTCTCCTGTGGGTGCAAGCAGTTACAACAATGAAAAACATGAGTGCCTGCTGTTTTTTTTCTCAACTCTTGCTGGAGTTGGTTACCTTGGTGAGAGAAGGAATCGGACTGCTCAAGTGCTTTGGTAGTTCAAGACTCTTCCCAGGAGTGGCTGTAGCAGGCGTGCAAGCCCTGCTCCTGTTCTGCTGGATGGGCTTTTGAGAAGGCACCTCAACTGAGAAGGACAATGGGAGAGAAAATATCTTCAACTGTCACAGCTAAATTTGCCAGAACTATTTCTTCACCTCCTTAGCCATGTATAGAAAAACAGAGGTTTTGTTCCAATTCTTGCTTCTTGCAAATCTGGGTATTTTTTGTGTGGAAAGATTTAATTTCCAGCAAAAAGTTTTGTTATGAGGATTTCTCAGGACTAGAACGGACCAGGGCACAGGGTGCCATAAGAGAAAGACAAACATACAAATACCAACTTGATATAATTAGTACCCCAGTGGTTAGGGTGCTCATGCTTTGTATATTTCTTGCTTTCCACAGTATATTTCATTTTGCAGTGTATGCATGCTAACTGTGCATATATTAAAGTATATCTGCCACAGTACGCGTGTCCTAATTAGGTAGACTTTTTTCTGGTCCAGTGAGCAAGAAGATATTTGCAGTTTTGAAGAGCTTCAGCTACTTAGGTGGATAAACTGGTCATCTTGAGGGACTGTGAAGAGCAACTAGTCATGTTTTGTAGTGCAGAAGAGCAGCCTATTCCCAAAGCATTTTCAGAGAATCATAAAAATGCAGAAATGTCAGGGCTAGAAAGGACCTCTGGGGATACCTCGTCCAACTTCTTGTTGAGAAAGGGGCCTTGGATTATTTTATCATGAGGCAATAAAATCAATTACTCCTGCTTGTGAACACATTGATAAAGGATAAGGTACACCTTTGTAATGTATTAATGCTGAATAGGGTAATGTCCTCTATGTGTGTCTCCTGTATGCAAACCCTCCTGCAGGAAGAACAGAAATAATTAAAGCTGGTTTGACTCTACTTTCTTTTGTATTGTTGCATAACATGAACAAATGTTATTCTCTCAGTTCCATGTTATCAGTGCTCATTCAAAAATCAAACGATAACAGTGCTTCTGTTTTATCGTTATTTTTTAAGCTCTTCAATGAGATGATAATTTAGATTGAATGCAATTCTCTTACAGCATTTGATTTCCTCCCCCCCCCCCCCCCCGCCCTCCTTCAGGTCAATTATTTCAATTTCTAAGAGTGCGTCATGTGGCTTTTCTCTTTCTTCTCAATCTCTGCCACATTGTTCAAGGATAAATCAGGGCAAGTGGAATAAAACAAAATGTAGTAGCAACATTGCTCACTCTTTTGTTATCCTTTCCTGTTTTTAGGTGACAGTGACTGACATCAAATATAAGAGTGGCTTTCCTGAAAACGTTCTACCTGACTCAGAATAATGGATATAAAAGATAGAAGACATCGTTCTCTGACGAGGGGCCGGTGCGGAAAGGAATGTCGTTATACAAGTTCTTCACTGGACAGTGAAGACTGCAGAGTACCGACTCAGAAGTCTTACAGCTCAAGTGAGACACTGAAGGCTTATGATCATGATACCAGGATGCACTATGGAAATAGAGTTTCTGACCTAGTTCACAGGGAGTCGGATGAGTTTCCCAGACAAGGTAGGTTTAGAGTCAGAAGTGGTTTCTTCTACATTATTTCTAAGTAGACAATCCCTGCTGCTTGTTAAAAAAGTACCAGTGTTATAAGGGATTTTAATGATGTAGGAAAATGAATGCCATGTTACCATTACATCAACTGTGTTGCGTTAAATCAAGAAGTTCTTTCTCGTCTCAAATTTCTGATGCTGTTGGAATTCACTATTTGCAAATGAGGCAAACCAGGATCCACTGTTCAAAATACCCAATAAACATAAATGCTAGTGACCCTTCACCAGATATTGCATTTGAGCAACGCAGCTGGTGAAGGGGCTGGAGAACAGGCCTTATGAGGAGCGGCTGAGAGAGCTGGGGGTGTTTAGCCTGGAGAAGAGGAGGCTGAGGGGAGACCTCATTGCTCTCTATGACTACCTGAAAGGAGGTTGTGGAGAGGAGGGAGCTGGGCTCTTCTCCCAAGTGACAGGGGACAGGACGAGAGGGAATGGCCACTACGGAGCTAGGGGAGATTTAGGCTGGACATTAGGAAAAAAATTTCACAGAAAAGGTCATTGGGCACTGGCAGAGGCTGCCCAGGGAGGCAGTTGAGTCACCTTCCCTGGAGGTGTTTAAGGCACGGGTGGACGAGGTGCTGAGGGGCATGGGTTAGTGTTTGATAGGAATGGTTGGACTCAGTGATCCGGTGAGTCTCTTCCAACCTGGTAATTCTATTATTCTATGATTCTGTGATTTGTCATGGACTTTAGGTTTGGTCAGTAATTGTAACTATGTGTTCTGTTTCCTAGGTTTATTTTAAGAATAATAATAGCATTTTCTCTTAAACTTGTCTGTCTTTAATAGAGTACCTGTACTGAAAAGATGACTAAAACATTTTGGTGGAAAACCTCATACAGCCAGTATTTATTCATTTTTAATCAAGTGCCTTGGAATTCCTTTCCTGTTCTTAACTTCCATGTAACTGAAATATGGGAAAGGGAATGCTGTTTCTTCTAAGTTTATTTTGCTTCCCCTTATTGCTTACCCTTCATCTCATCAATACTGGAAGGGGGAAACCCATCTCATTACTTCTGTGATTGCCTATAAAATGTTACCACATCACTGAGATCTTGGAACTAACATCTGAAGTAATCTTCCTGGGTGAACTTGTGAAAAAGGTGAAGTTATCACTTCTTTTATAAAATATTCTTCACTCTAAATACTTGTTATGTCCAATGAACTAAAAGTCACAATTCTTTAATTTTAAAAACTGCCTTTGTGCTGTACACGCACATAGTTTTGCTCTAAGGCATCTATTTACTTGTCTTAGTACATTGGAAGTCTGTGTGTTGAAACCATTAGTGAACACTGCTTCATAGGAAAAGTGTTTAATCATTTGGTTAACTTGACCAAAGAGTCCGATTAAATGGCCACTCAGTCAACAATAACATATGGTTTTTAAAATAAATTACGTGGTTTAGTTTCAGTTGAAGAATCAGATACGGTTTTTGTCAGGCAAGATAAAGGCAGTTTTGAGACGTAAATGTATAGTATAGCCTCAATGGAAGGCAAATTATCTAGTACATATTTAGTTGCTGAAACTCTACTAATTTATAGACTGGGTTGTTAATGGTATTTACCCATTGTGACTCAGGAAATTTTAAGTTATTACATTTCTCTGTGAAATGATTGAACAGGTCTTTTTTTTTTTTACTTGATACCATGTCACACCACTTGTTAAAAGTATTCTGCCAGCAGTCAGCTTCTGTCTTCACCTTTTAATCAAAATATCTATTAATTAACATTGCTAATTAAGCCCTTCTTTAATCCCTTGTTTCTCTTGCATTTGTGTACAGACATTTGGAAGCGTTTGCATTGTGCTTGGTCTGTCAAATACAGAGCTCTTTTTTCTGAGGTAATCTCTGTTCTTGTAGGGTCTTTCTTTGCGTATAGGTATTTACCTAGAGATAGCTCATCAAACAAACTGCAACTCGATCACATGAGCTACTGGAGCCATTTTCTCTGTGGTTTGTTCAGCCTTTGTGTACAGGATTCATCTAAATATTACTTTTCCCTATCTGGATGACTGATGCTTCAGCTCAAGTGCCTCATTTTAGTTTCCAGGTCATTATTTGGCATTTCGTGAGGGTGTTCTTTTTCTCTTGATTACTGATTGGACAACTGTTCATCCTCCTTCTGTGCTTAATGTGTTCTTATCTGCCTTCCTTATGAAGGGGAGTGCAAATTGTAACTGAATTGAGGTGTTCAGTTGGGGGTTGTTTTTTTTTCCCTTGCCTAGTCTGTGTTGTTCATGTCTGAATGAATAAAGATTATTTTAGAGACCCAAAGTGAAGTTTTTACTGTTAAATAATATGAGCAGTAACTCCTTATTTTCCTGCTTTTGTTAAGTGTAGAAAGCAAATGTCTTTAGAAAATAAGTCTGCATGTTGATTCTTCATATTTGTAATCTTGGCATGTTTCTGATTGTATAGTTCCTCTACTGACGGGAAATTTGAGATAATGTGGCAGGTAGATCTAGACTAAGTAGATGTTCTCCTTTTCTATATTAATATTATATGGATAAAAATGAGGCTGATATAGTAGGAAATACTGTTCATTGCATTTTATGCATGCATATTCCAGCTGCAGACATCTAGGAAATTTATACATGTAAATTTATTCTAAGTTTGAGTGGGTGTTTTGATGGGATTAAATTCTGTAGGAAATAAATATGCTTAAAATAAATAGTCTTTAGAGATTTTTTTATTCTTCTATTACAAAAAAGCTTGACTTTAAGTAATTGTAGATATTTTCCTCAATATTTTGTCTCTTCTGTTATCTGTATGCATTTGACTATATGCTATATGCATTTGACTTATTGAAAAGCATCTGGTTTAACAATGGCACTGGAAGTTCTCCAGGCAGTTGTTTGTAGCTGGTGCCTTATCATACCTTACTTGGTTTTGAAAAACTGCTGAGGTGAGGCCAAGTTGTACTACTTCCATTTTTTATTTGTGAAGACTGGACAGTGAAATGCTAATAGCAAAAACTGCACTCAGAGCTCAGAAGTCTGAAGGAGATCATCTTGGTTTGTTTTAGTGATTAATTGTCCTTCTCTTCTAACTTATCTCATTGTTAATGAAAAAAAGCACATCTCCAAAGTATCAATACCTCCCTAAGCTACTGTGAAAAAAGTTTTTGATCAGAAAATTATATGTTAGTAGAAGTTTAGCTCTGAGAATACAACTTTAAAACTTTATTATCATTTGCATGCTTAGAAATAAGGGGGTTTGTGCTAATTATGGATAAATGCACCTAGTAAAGAAAGTTCCTCTTTGTCATGGGTGCTACTTTGTGGTGTGGTGTTTGAATGCTTTGGTATAAAGGCATGAAGAGAGATGTGACTGTGTATTACCTGAAGCACCTTAGCTTGGCATTACTTCTTCTATGATTTCCTAAGATGTTTACCTGTATTTTTTCTAAATAATAAAATTTCCCTTATGTAGTCTGTTTTTAACATATCTGTACTTGTGCACAGTAATTCAGAATAGGTTCAGTTTTTTTGTTTAAAGCTTACTTTCTGATCACTTTCAAAGCAGCAGTTAAAATTCTGGGCTAACATGGCAGGTCCAATGCATTCCTGAGCTCTTCATTTTCTTAGTTTTTCCCTAATAGAAAGAAAGCCGTAATTCAGTACCTGCACTTGGATATACATTAGTCAATCAGTCTGAAAAATGCAGTCCATCAGTGGATCCAAGAGAGTATTCAGACATTACAAGTTTTATTTGAAGTTGAGGGGTCCCTTTTGAGTGCTGTATTTTAAGATTAATAGGAACTTTTTTACTTTTTGCTAGGTTATTTCAAAAGCTTGATGACAGTTCTGATGTTTCTCAAAAGTAGGAGTATTTTGCAACCTTGTAGTGATACATGAATTTCTCTAAATGACATGTATTTTCCTACCACAGAGAAGGAATTATTAAAGTTTATGTTTTTTTTTTTTTTTTTTTTTAAAAAGAAAATACCTTCCTTCTGTCTTCATCTGCTGACACAGCGTGGTAAGAGTAGCTCTTCTTCAAGGCAAAAAAAATCGAGGATTTTGGAAAACCATTATTTTAAGAGATTGCTTTGAAAGGCAACTTTACTTCAAGTATACTTTGTAACTAAATTGTGCTTAAAAGTACACTTGACTGAGTTGTTAAGGATTTTAGACTGAGTTTCCAAGGTGTGATTGTGAATGGTACTATTCCAGACTTCCTCACTTGACATTCATAGCTCATGGATTTTGTATTTCTGGCTGAGCCAAATGCCAGGCTTCAGCTGATGCAAAATTTATTAGCCAATAGTTATACTGAATTGACTACTTTCTCATTCTCAGGTCAGATCTAGTTTAGCAGTAAATCTCAGCTGTGAAATGTTAGAACAACTTAAAAATAAGTCTAAAAACACAGTCGTGTTAAACTGAACCCAACAAACTTCTGAAATATTTTGACTTTTAGTACCACAATTGAATTGCTTTGAATATGTCACAGTACCTCTTTTTGTATGGCAAGATGATGCTGGGAAAGAACAACAGCTAATAGCTTTCTATTTGTCAGCTCAAATTCCATTTTATACTTTTATACTTGCTTTTTTGTCTTGTTTAACAATATATCTATGTTAACAGGAGTTATGACAATTATAATTATTAGAATTCCCTCACAATGTTCCTTGAGAGTGTCCTGTATTATTATTAGTATGAAAAAAAATAGTTATTGCAGTGGAATTCTCAGAGAGGGGCACTTGTGAAATACAATCCACTCCGTTTTGGTTTTTATGAAGTATTATTATTGGGCCATACTACTCATTATCTCGTGGATTTTTCATACTGCATCTTTTCTCCATGTATGCGAATAGCTTTCTTGAAGAAACAGGAAAAATACCAATAAAAAAAATCTCCAGTCCCTAGTAGATGCAGAGGGAACAACAGTAACAGGGGACGAAGACAAGGCTGAAATGCTCAATGCCTACTTTGCCTCAGTCTTTAATTGTAAGGAAAATTGTTCCCTCTGTGCACAACCCCAAGGGTTGGAAAAGAAGTATGAGATTCCCAAGGTCCAAGAGGAGGTGGTTAGAGACTTGCTTGCCCGGCTAGATGCCCACAAGTCTATGGGGCCAGATGGAGTCCACCCAAGAGTTTTGAGGGAACTGGCGGATGTGCTGGCCAAACCCCTTTCCATCATCTTCCAGCAGTCCTGGATGACTGGGGAGGTTCCGCTGGACTGGAGGCTGATGTCGTGCATCTATAAGAAGGGGCGCAGGGAGGATCCGGGGAACTACAGGCCTGTCAGTCTGACCTCGGTACTGGGGAAAGTCATGGAGCGGGTGATCTTGAGTGCGATCATGAAGCACTTGCAAGAGAACCGGGTGATCAGGTCCAGTCAACACGGGTTCATGAAAGGCAGGTCTTGCCAGACTAATCTGATCACCTTCTATGACCAAGTGACTAAACTCTTGGACAAGGGAAAGGCTGTGGATGTATCTTCCTGGACTTCAGTAAAGCCTTTGATACAGTTTCTCACAGCATTCTGCTACAGAAACTGTCACCTCTGGCCTGGACGGGTGCACACTCTCCTGGGTGGAAAACTGGTTGAATGACCGGGCCCAGAGGGTGGTGGGAAATGGAGTTAAATCCAGCTGGAGGCCAGTGACAAGTGGGGTTCCCCAGGGCTCAGTCCTGGGTCCAGTCCTGTTTAATGTCTTTATCAACGACCTGGATGAAGGCATCGAGTGCTCCCTTAGCAAGTTTGCAGATGACACCAAGCTGGGTGGAAGTGTGGATCTGCTGGAGGGTCGGGAGGCTCCAAAGGGATCTGAACAGGCTGGACTGCTGGGCAGAGTCCAATGGCGTGAGGTTTAACAAGGCCAAATGCCGGGTCCTGCACTTGGGGCACAACAACCCTGTGCAGCTACAGACTAGAAATCTGGCTGGAAAACTGCCAGGAGGAGAAGGACCTGGGCGTGTTGGTTGACAGCGACTGAACATGAACCAGCAGTGGCCCAGGTGGCCAAGAAGGCCAATGGCATCTTGGCTTGTGTCAGAAATGGTGTGACCAGCAGGTCCAGGGAGATTATTCTCCCTCTGTACTCGGCACTGGTGAGACTGCTCCTTGAATCCTGTGTTCAGTTCTGGGCCCCTCACCACAAGAGGGATGTTGAGGCTCTGGAGCGAGTCCAGAGAGGAGCTACAAAGCTGGGGAAGAGGCTGGAGAACAAATCTTACAAGGAGCGGCTGAGAGAGCTGGGGGTGTTCAGCCTGGAGAAGAGGAGGCTGAGGGGAGACCTTATTACTCTCTACAACTACCTGAAGGGAGGTTGTGGAGAGGAGGGAGCTGGCCTCTTCTCCCAAGTGACAGGGGACAGGACGAGATGGAATGGCCTCAAGCTCCGCCAGGGGAGATTTAGGCTTGAGATAAGGAAAAAATTCTTCACGGAGAGGGTGGTTAGGCATTGGAACGGTCTGCCAAGGGAGGTGGTTGAGTTGCTGTCCCTGGAGGTGTTTAAGGTGAGGGTGGATGAGGTACTTAGGGGCATGATTTAGGGATTGGTGGGAATGGTTGGACTCTATGATCCGGTGGGTCTCTTCCAACCTGGTTATTCTGTGATTCTGTGAAAAAATGCTCAAAAAACCCAAACCCAAAGCAAGCCAAAGCAGTTTGATGAATCTACTTTTTATTTTTCACAGACTGTTCTAGGGTAGCTCTGATTGCTGAAGGGAACGAATGTTGTTTTCTGTTCTTGTTGTTATTCACATTGTAAATCTGTCACCAAATAATTTAGTGGGACACATTTGAAGAACCACACTGTAGTAAGAATATTTCATGAGAGTGATTAAGCTTGTCCAGGTTTAAAGTTACTGTGGTCAGCAATGACTAGTGTGCTGCTGCAGAGATGGGATGGTTCATGTTACAGGCTCTCACATGAAGTAGACTTTATCTCATTGCTTAAATTCCCAGTGACACCAAGATGACATGTTGATCATCTTGTCATCAAACATGAGTCGTAGTCAATTTCTAGGCTTAAATTAGTGTATCCCTTCCAAAGCCAAGTGACCTTTCAATATTTCTTTCCAGAACCTGTGACCTTTAGAAGATTAAATGTTCTATATATAGATTTGGATTAAAGACATTCAAGAAAACTTTTTCTCATATTCTGGTTAGAGTGGGAGGACATTTTTAGTTTTCCTTTATTGTATAAGGTTTTGACTGGCATTCTGCGATGTGTTGCTTTTCAGTATATCTATGCACTTACATAATCAACGAAATTCCAAGGTAGTGGCAGGTGGCAGAGGCTGAAGGAAGAAGACCTGAACATGGCATGGGATGTAGGGTAGGTTGTGTAGGGAAAAAGGCCTTAAGGCAAATTTCCCGTTATAACCTGTACACACACGTAACTTGCACTGCTGTTGAATCAAGATTTACTTTGGTTTTAGTGATTACATAAGAGATACGCAATCCCAGTGTAAAATATTTATTAAGGTGAGACAACCACATTCAATTTCTCTTCTCTAGAATGTACAGCATTAGTTAGTAATAAAAATTTCTGGTTAATATGTATACCTTATTTAATAAAGGAAAGATGTTGAATAAAACCTCCTTTCCCTACCTTCTTCCTCCCCAAATTATAAAAGATTATATGGTTCTTATTGTTAAATGATTTTAAAACATGAAAGCATTTTGCCTCTGTGCTTTCATCTGTGTTGATAATGTTAATAATGGAGCTGTGTAGCAGCATTACTAGACTAGCAAATAAATAGAAGTACAAACCTTTATAGCACCCTTCACAAAAAATGCTTTTAGGAAAGGTAAATGTAAGGAAGTCTAACCCAAAATCTAATGTACCTCCTCATTTATACTCTAGCATCAGTCAAGTGGTCTTCTGAGTGGTAATACTAAGATCTGCTGATAAATAGGAATTAAACTGAAACTCTGTGTGTATTAGGTCTGAGTCACAATAACATAAAATCAGAAGGAAATCTCTCTAGAATGGATTTTCAGGGAAACTTGGAATAGACCTTCAGTGTTCAGAGTACTTCCAAGTACATAAGCATAAATTCTGGGGGTTTGGTCTGGGATATTTTTCTCTTTTGAGCAGCAAGGTCCTTGATTTTTAAATGTAATTTAAATCAGTTGTTCTGATAATCTCTTTCTTTCCACTTCCCTTTTACTCTTCTTTCATCCTCCTTTCTTGGTGTTTCAACATTTTATATCTTCATACTCGTGACTTTAATTTGCTGGGTGCGATTAGTCACTCAGATCTGCTGGAACCAATCATTGAGAAGTCAGACTGTGTGACACAGGCTTGTTGGATAAAGGTGTAACTCTTGCTTTCTTACTGATCTGTCTAGTGGATCCAACTTCTAGACCAGCATCTTGGCCTTTAGGAGTCCTACTCTGGGAGACTGAGAGGAGAGGTGCCCCAGCCCAGCAATTCGAAAGTGGCTGTTGTCGTACGGCGTATTGAAGTATTTAAAATGTCTTTGCTATCAGAAGAATGTAATCAACTGGCAAACTAAATACACACTGTAATGGATTAAACGTTACCAGGAGCCTTGTTCTGGGTGAACAGAATAAAGATGAAGTTGGAGTTTAATAAAATACTGTCTTCCGAAAGTTTAGCTACAGAAGCTGTGATGCTGACAGAGTACTCCAGTAATAATTAATATGACCAGTGCTGAAAAACACAGTACTATTCTAATATTAATATGTATTTGTAGATAAACAAATAACAGCTAGACATAATATGTGAATTCTGTGTACACACACAGTTTCTCTCAGGGAATATTTTTTTATTCTTGGCAGTTTCTCTCTAGTGATCATTATTAAAAATCAGCGTTTGTTTACAGTTTAGAATTAAAGAATCGGGATGCAGGGATTTCTGATGCAAATATATGGGTATATATAGACTTAAGTTAGTTATTTAGGTTTCAAAATAAGCTTCTGATTTTTTTTAAATGCTGCTGTAGTGGACTCCACATTAGTTGATGAATAAGTTAAACTAAGTTCTATTTTTAACTGCCTACACAGTTACACGAACGTTACGTAAATTAGATACAAAAGGATAACTTATAAAAAGTAAACATCAACTCATGTAGTCAGCACACACTGAATCAAAGAAATGTAAAATCCAGAACATGCATCTGCTCTGTTGTAGGATTAGTGATCATTTTAATGCAAATATCTTTTCAAAACCACTTCAAGATTAGTAGCAAATTTGTATCAGGCACGAAGACCTTGTGCTTCAAAATAGATGACTACTGTTTATTCACCTTATAATACTAGGTTCTAACTGAATGTTGAAGAAAACTGATTATTTCTATGCTTTTTTTCTTCTCATCCCTTTGTTCAGCTATGTAATAGAAGTTGAAGACTTTGGATACTGAAAGCAATAATTTTTGATTCTATAAAATCCTTCTCCATTTTCTCATCTCTCACACACGTGCACACAGTCTTCTATGAAGCTTGTAATATTTAGGAACATCCATGTGGATGCTCTTTCTCATATTAAAATCCATTGTAAAGGGAAATAATGTACTCCAAGGAAATGAAATAATATTTTTCTCTTTAAAATAAGTTACTCTAAATGAAAATACTTCTTGATTAATTCCACTAACAAAAATGGCTAACTTGTACAAATTCTGCAAATATTCCTCCTTCTCTGTGCTCTTGTCTTCAGAGGGATCTGCAGTTTAGCTTAGGTTTTTTAGGGTGTATTATCCAGTAAGAAGACTTTGGAAAGAATGCTGATTACTTGTGAGTGTTCTCAAACTGATGAAAAGAAGCAACTCGGATGCTTTTCTAATACACCTATTACCATGAAAATCTCAGATTTAAAAAGCTTCTATGCTTGATCTGGATTTGAATTGGGCATCTTTGTCCTTATGTCCTAGGCGTGCACCAGAAAATTAGCCTTTTGAAGTCATGTATTCTAGAGTTAGCATTAGTGAATATTATTTTGACTTTGCAGTGAACTTGGGTACTCCTCTAAATCTTACTTTCTGGTCAAGAGAAATTAGGCCTTTTCCTCCTCCTTTCTTATAGTACTGGGAATGAAAGAAATATTTAAATAGAATTGAAATATGGACATTTTAAACTGACAAAAAACGTTCATTTTTGATTATACATTGTTGAACTCTGATAAGGTATTTTTTTTAAGGTCTCCATCTTCAGGAAAATAAGGAAAGGATTAGACCTTTGTAAATTTTTGGAGTCTGTGGAAGGTGGATTGAGCACCAGAGTGTATGCACTGCTCCTTTGCATGAGTCGGTTTTTGGAGCAAAGGCATTGAGAACAGGTTTCAGGGGTTTATTGTGTTTGTTCTGTAATTGTCTTTTACACCTTGTGTCTTACTCTTGTTGGGGACGGAATTCTAGGCTCAGTGGACAACTGTTTGGTCTGTGGTGATGATTACTATGTTTATATTTGTTTTCTTGTCCCTGTTTGTTCTTCTAATACCTCAACGGATTATGTGATTTTTAGAAGCTTTTCAAATATTGTGACTGGACCCAAATACACACAGTTGACTTACTAAGAAAAACATAAGGTAACATTCCATCAAACAAACAAACAAAACCAGCACCCAAACCTCATTTTCTTACTGGGAGAACCATTGATCTTTTGGAGTTGAGTCAAAGCGCTGATGAACAATTCACTGCAAACCTATAAATGAGAATCAAAATTAGTAGAAAGGGAAGAGAGAAACAAATATAGTAGGGTAAGCAGGGCCCAGCTTAATTTATTTGTTCTTTTTGTTTTGTATTACTTGTCTCTGGATTGAGAGTTTAAGATCGGAAGGCGTACCAGTTATCTTGTCTGGCTTGCTATCCAGTAGCTCATTAACTTTCATCAGATTATTTCTACATTGATCCCAGTAATCTGTCCTTGAATGAAGCACATTCTGGAGTCTTGATAACATCAACAGGCAGAAAATCCATCGTTTCCACTGGTGGGCGAGGTCTGTGGGAATTCAGCCGCCACATTAAAAGCAGATGCCAGCTTCCTTTTGGATTTTTGAAACTGGATTCAGGGCTTAGCAATCAGATCTGGCGATGCCCTTTTCTGTTTTATTGGAACACCCATAATACCCAGTGGTTTTCCTTTATAGATTCGATTAGATGCTGCACTTAGGCCAGTCGTCTTTTCGGAGAGATCGATCCATCTGTCTGTCTAGGTAGAGTTCTTCAAGCCTCTCCCTGTATAGTATCAACTTCTGTCACGAATTCAGATTTGTTACTTATTTCTAAACGTTTTCTTCTCTTTTAGCTTTTCTCTAAAAGAAGCAAAATGTACCATAGCAATGCCATATATGCCACCGTGAAATGGATAAAATCATGTTGAAGAGACAGGGTTGGTTATAAACATAGCCTTTTCATACTGCTTCCGAATTTGTAAACCCAAACTTCCAATTAGCTTTTTCTCTTAGCCGTCAGTTCCTGTTAAGCAGCTGGTCCTTCAAGGTTTCTAATTTTTTTCATAGTCTAGATAGCTGACTAGACAGAATAGCATGCAGATATTTTTGTGTATTGCTATTTTTTTATATGACTGCTTAGCTGGAAAATGTCTTACAGTGAATGCAAAAGTACATGTCTGTGAATGTGAACCATATTGGAAACAGAGATTTACTGTCCCAAAGTGTAATGCTTACTCAGCCATCTGATGAGATTTGAGCACTAAACAGTTTGAGAGGGATGCATAAAGCTGTTTTATTACAAGATGCTGTTATGAATTGTAGCAGCGTTCCTTATGGTATACTGCTGTTGCCAAACAAGTTGCATGAATGTAAGCAGTTTTATTTGCAATTACTTGCTTACGTTTCCTTAGAATATTTGGGTTATAGCTGTTTGTGATTCCTACTCCTCCGCTGGTAGCAATACCTACATCCTGTTTAATTCAGTATCAAAAGATATCTTTAAAAACTGTTTGGAAAAAAGCCTCTCTGAGGAATGTTGTTTCTTATCTGCAATATAGAATGGGTCTCAGATGGTTGTGTGTGTGTGTGTTTGTGTGATAGAACCTTGTTGAAATGAGTGCAGAAAGCTAATACAGGGAAACTCATAAAGACAGTTTTCTGTTTCTTGTTAATGCAGTAAAACATCGGGTAAGAGATGGCATTTTAGCTGAACTTGAGCAGTTTTACAGAATGGAGAGAAGTATTTGCCGCCTGAAGAAATGTTATGGAAAACACAACAGTTAAGAATGAGGCTGGTTTCTAAACTTAGGTCAAAACCTAGATCTTACAAATAGAATTTGACACTTGAAAACGTTCTTGATGTAGCTCTAAAAGCAGTGCCTGGTGTTATGATTCTCAATCAATACATTTTGTATACATATTGAAGTAAAATTATCAGTAGTTTAGGTTTTGCTACTTGAGCCAGTGGCAATTTTAAGTCCAACAAATTAAAACAAAAGAAAATCTATCACACAGAACAAATTGCAAATGGCACATTCTCTGGTATCATGTATAGCACAGTATTCTAGGGGTTTTTTACACTACTTCCAGTAGAATACTGTGTTTAAAAAAATGACATCTTAAATGCTATATATATAGTATCAATATTTCAAATTATGTAGTTACAGGACCAAAAAAACTTTTTATAAGCAATATTCCATTCATTTTCATAGCGATATCCAATTATCTCTTGGAGTTTTTCTGTCTCTAAGATAGGCATTTGAACAGTACTGAAGCAAAGCTGAAATGGTGCTTAATCTCTGTGGGAAGCTCTTACTTTTGATGAAAATTATTCACAATATGCTAAAAGTTTACTATTTAAAAAGTGATAATCTGGACATCATGCTTGCTTAAGTAATCTTGCCAAAGAGTTGGAGAGGTGGGGCGGGTATATTAGTCACATGGTTTCTTGTTTTGGAGGTTTTCATTTTAGTTTCTAATGAGTCTGCAAAATGTGGTGCAGTTATATTTTGGTACAAAGCATGACCATGTATCAAGTTTAGTGTGTGGATGGATAACTGTGTGTGCTCGTATTAAGTTTTTTTTCCTAAAATCTTGCGAACACAAAAAAAAAACTCGTAAGATATTTATTGCCAATATCTGCTTCAAGCACTGAATGTATCAAGTAGATTGTTAATAATAAGAGAAATGATATATCACAGCTGTAATGCTGTGTCTTCCAAAGTTAATGAACAGTTACAATTTCCATAATGAAAAATTAAAATAGGGTTAAAGTGGTTTATAAGACTGTCTAGAGATCTAGCAGCAGTCTAATTAGAAGAAAGAACATTATATTTGAGGGACATGGTAGTATATATTATCTAGTACTGAGAAAGGACTACTTGTATTTACGATTATTCGCATGTAGGCAATTCAACCTGAACACAGCACAGAAAAATGAAATGTTATTTGCTCTTTGAAATCACTCTGTGCACAACAAGTTATGGGTTTAGATGGCTTCAGTACTTGTAATTCTCTCGCATTGACTCAGTGCAACAATCTCTCATCTCTGTTTGCCCATTTCTCTACCATCTCTTAAGTAAAAAGAACTTTTGCGCTTGTTTTTACTATTAAGAAGCTGTAATAAAGCATGGTACTGAACATTGTTCTGGGGTAATTGTAGCAAAGCACAGATTAGGTGCTGGCTTAATATATTATGGTCTTTCAAAAAATTCTACTACTCCCAACTGTTTGCCTTTGAGAGACAGTATTTATTGCATAGGTAAGGCTTGGCTTCGATTTTAGAATCAACCCTTAAAGAAAACATCTAACTTTGATGATGACATTCAGCTTGAAACCCCAAGAAGCTGCTATGATATGTTTTCTGTGTTCTTGCTTGCCCTGAGCATCAGCGCTGGCCTGGGGTGCGTGTTGCCCCGTTGGAAGCGGTGAAGCTGTCTTCTCTTCCGACAAGTATTTGCCTAGGCAGGAGGCTGGGAAGGCTTCATTACAGGTAGGGGAGCTTTGAGAGGTTGACAGCATAGACAGCGAGACAAGTGTTGTAATATTGTACCTCCCTGAACTTTTTTTTTGTTTTTCATAATCCAGAATGACTGTAATTGAGAGTTTATTTGGAATAAGCATTAATAAGTTTTGTGGTTATCAAGTATGTCAGCTTTGCTTTTTATGTTTTTATGTCAGCTTTGTAACTCTCATTAAGCTGTTATTGTCTGACTGCTCCTCCATCTAAAATTCAACTTCTTCCTTCATTTTTCTGACACTGTAATAATGTCATACCTTGATACAAGGATATCTGTCCCACACAGGGAGTTTTCTGTGTGGTGGCTTTTTTGTAGACATCACTACGCTGGACAGAAGACGCCTTGTTAAAAAAAATCCTCATAATATTGTTTTAGAGTAAATTTTCTGTTGATCTGTATATTTCCTCATAATTTCTATTCTTGCAAAACCATAATGGGATAGGATTTATTCTACTTTTCTCCACTATCTCTTTTACTGCTGAGGGATCTTAGTATCCAATTTAAGAAAACATATACCAAAAAAAGGTTTGGAAGTGTGGCAAACTATCCTCCTACCATACAGATGTGATATTTATAAAAACAAACTTTGGCATTTCACAACATTATGATTATCTGTAAAACAAGATGAGGTATCTCTGCATAGGAACAACTGAGGATAAATAGAAGATAAATTGGCAGATCAAAGAAACGCCAAAATAAGAGGCATTTTGCACAATGGTATTACTGTGTTTTAAAATACACAAATATTGTTCAATAGTACTGATTTGGTTATTGAATCAAAAGTATCAATTTGCTCAGCTGTTCAGCTATGGAGTAGTGGATTGTGATAGGAATTTAATTTAGAATTAAATTGCTTTTTCCGAAAGTTACAATTTTCATAACATACAGCGGTTTTGAATGCTATTCTAAATATATTTTAATTACCCCAGTGTCACTATTCTTGTATACTCTTTGCTTAAACTGTAGTTGGAGTGGGTGAAGTTGATACTATTTTTTCTCCCTTTATATCTTCTGGAAAACAGAGAAATTATGGAACTTGGTATATTTGTTAGGTGTGGGAAAGACTTCTGTACTTGTGTTCGCACCAGCAATGTGCAAGCATTAAACCAGTGGCTCAAATTGATAGAGATTTACCTTATATACTCTTCATGTGACTTAAACAACGTTCTGCAAGAAAGAAGATATGGTTGCATGTCTTAAAATACTGTTACCAAAATGCACAGTAAATTTCCACGAAGTGATTGAATACATTAAACCCCTGGACATGTTTATGGTACTGTTTTTTAGAATAGGTATTAAAATCTGTTGATACAAATGTTTAGCAAGGACACAGACCCATAATTATTGGTAACATCAGTCAATATTAAGTATGTTTTCTTAAAATAAGAAGTATTGTACTTGATTATCACATTAAGTCCAGCAATATAATTTTCTTAGAGCTATGCTTATACAGTCTGCCTGAAACATAATGCCAAACTGTTCAGTTTAAATTAATCTCATTCATATCTAATGAGATGTTTAGAATGAATACTTTATTTATTGTTTGCTCCTGTAAGAGAAATTCTTCCCTCCAGAGATGACATATCTAAAAGGCCTTTATCACTTCAGCTTTCAAGACAGAGGGTGAAGTTGAGCAAAATCTCAGCACAAAGTTTAACTTTCTACAGCCTTTTTATTAAAAGGCATTTTCTGTTGTCAGCAGCTCCAAGAGGAGAGTATTGTGGTTTAATTCTGCATATGATCTTTGGCAGCCACTACCCTCCTTCCCCCATTGCCCTCCCCCCCCAAAAAAACCCCAAAGGAAATCTGTTAGCAGTTTGAGCAGCTCAAGTAATAAGTAGATCCTGTTGCGTGGGAGGGCAAACTGTATATCCTTATCGTTTCGCTTCCTCCTGTTCCACTTAAAACCATCTTTGTACGGACTATCTTAAATTCCCGATGACTCGAGGTTGTAAATTAACATACAGCGTAATCTGAAATGCAGATGAAGGGAGAGAGGGCACTTGTGGAAAGTGGCTTCTTGTCTTACTGTCAAGGAGACTGTTATGCTTGAAGTTTTATATTTCTGCTGAAATCTGTAGATATTTTTGGATATGCAGGTGGTAGAGTGTGTCTGTCAATTTTTCTAGTTCTGTTTTTTTCTCTCAAGGAGTTATTTGCAAGAATCTTAAGATTCTTGGCAAAAAAATTTTAAATATCTTTGCCTTTTTGTTTTTCTGTGTATTCACTCATGAATTACATGCTGTTCTCATGTGCGTTGTCCCTTCCTAAGGACTCTTAACAAGTATCATTCTGCATAGGTAAAAGGCTTTTAAAATACCAGAAGAAATATTTGTCATGAAGGTAAATGAAGTGGCAGTTCCTTCAGTTTTGAAAAGTCAAGGTAAATTTAGAGATATGAGGATCAATGCAGAAGGGAGTTACTGAGATAAAGAGAAGAAGAATAAGACTAGTCAGGAGCAATGCTGAAAGAGGGATGAAGAAAGCAAGGTATCGGTGTGGACTTTAGGGTGCTAACTCAGGACAGAAGCAATAAGAAGAGAAAAGATTAGCAGGAACTAGTCCTTATCTGGAAAGTCTTATCAATGAAGTGAGAAGGAAGCCATTCGAACCATGGAGAAAACTGGAAATATGGCTTTGTAAAATAATCCGGAAAGAGGTAAAAGGAAAAGCATATGTGAGATTCTATCGGGTGGCATTGCTCTGCACAGCTTGGGAGCATCAGCTGGTGGTGATGATGATACAAGATCGGGTTTTGCTTCTTGCCTATGGAGTAGAATTACTGTGGACAACATTAAAGTAGACCTATGGGAAGCCAATATCATGGCTGTAGATGGAGGCAGTACCCTGAAGCTCATCAGTGACATACGTACTTTCAACAACGCAGTCAAATGCTGCTGTAATACCTCTTCCCTTCGCACTCCTGCTGAATCCTCCCCTTCTGTTATCTGCAGCGTGTTTCCATTTTGTGAAAGCCGGGAAAAACAATCTGTATTCTACAACTTGGGAAACGTTATCTGACAATGTCAGGAAAAGGACAGAAAGGGAGGATGTGTTCTTAGAGATGTCCGTGGACCAAGCCCAGAAGAAGTTATGAGTGGCGGTGGCTAATATAATGGATATTTATACTTACAGTTTTTAATCTGCTCTTGTTGCTTAGTGCATATGGCACTACTGATGCTTAAGGGTGGCCAAGATGTTTGTGGTTGGCTTCATTTACCTGAAGGTGACGTGACAAAATTGCATTTAGCATTCCTTCCTTTCTTCTGCTTGTGAGTTTCTGATTTTGCAGGAGCTAATGAGCTTTTCAAATGATCTTGCTGCTAGCTCTCTTAAATTGTCATTTGGCTTTTTGTTTTAATTTGGAAAAAAATAGTCAAAATTTTTTTCCTAAAACCTTAAGAAAATTTCTTCCAGTGCTGAGTTGTTTTAGTAGCTCTTGAATTCAGGGCTATCTTTTAAGAAGTACTGAGGCTACAAATATAAGTAGTGTCTCGGCTATTGAGGGAAAAAGCCTCTGAAATTCATGTTGCCATATAGTTGTTTAATGTTTCAAAACCACAGACTGAAGGAAAAAATCAATGGTGTAACTGGGACTCACTCTGAAATGCAGTGATAATCAAGTCTGTATTAATATGAGATACCTAATATGCAAGATATCAAAATAACTCTATGTTAAACATAAAATTTCCATAGTAAAACATAGTTTTTAACACAGGCTTTGCCTGTAAGTGGAAGAGTGGTCTCACAGATGGGGACTAAAGAAAGCATTATCTGAGAGAGGAGGGATATAAGACATGAGCAAATGACTTGCCCAGAAGCCACAACCCGTGTAGTGCTGTGCTGAGACCAGTTTTGCAGGCGTGAGTGGCAGGGTACCTTGACATAGGCTGTGGGACAGGTGAGTGGTTTCTTTTTTGTAAAGCAGTTCCACCTAACTAAGAGGAGTTCAGAAAGAAAGATTTCCTTATTAACTTAGAATGACTTAGATGATTAAATCAAATTTTAGGAGGAATGCTCAACAGTCAATCATAATTTAATATTTTACTAGCTCTCTGTATTTTTTCCAGGTTTTGTCAACCAACAAATCATTAATATTATAGAAAATTGAGAACTGAAAATACAAAAATATGATGAAGTAGGTGTGATGATTCCACTTTCCAGGTGCTTGTATGTTCATTTTGTAGGATAGCTGTAGCAAGGAGTGCTAGACTAGTAAGTGGCATGCTGAAACATCAGAGCATTAAAATACTCTGAACATTTGTGTTCATCTACTCAAGCTGCAGATTGAGGGAACACCACTTTGAAGATGGGTTTTTTATTTTCATAGCCAGATGAAAGTTCAACACATCCTGCTAACAGGTGAAAAGGCCATGGTGCTTACATTATTTGGAGATTTTTTTTCCTGTGTGTTTTTCAGGGCAAATCATAGCAAGACTTTAAAAAGCAATATGGATCTAAAAGTAAATTAGAGACTGGAAAAGGTAAAATAGCTTAAATAAAGGAAAGTATCACAAAACAATGATTAATTGAAATGCTGTATGTAATTTTATGTCAATATTTTGTCACTGTGTTCTATCAACCTCAAATGTTCAATGTCTTTGGAAAAGACTGTTATCTGGAAGCATGTTGTTCTCTATCAGGATAAGGATTCCTGTCAACATCTGGCACCCTTGATAGAGTGTAGTTTTCGCTGTTTAATTTTCCAAGTCCATTTTAAAAATACAGTCATAAAAATGTAGTGATAAGCAATAGAAACATTAATTTTATGAGTGTGCTGTTGGGAGTGGAAGATTGTACTGGTCAGTGAACAAATGGTGGGTTTTCCACCCATAAAAAAGTGATTTCTGAGGAATATGTATAAAGATGTTGTTTAGAGAACTTCACCTCTATATTACTGTATGCTGAGACCCAAAAAACCCACCGAGGTACCCGAGTTTACTGGAGGCAGATAGTGAGTGGTGCTCTTCTCAGGCTTAGGTAATGCTGAACTCGCCAGGCACTGTTTGCCTGGGCTTCTATGGATTTTGAATTGCTTCTGTGGTATCATCATTCCCCATCTGATTATTTTTTTTCCTCCACAATCTATATTTTTTTGTCTCTGACTGAACTCAGTTTAACTACTTCAAAGCTGCCAGGATCTATAGAGAGAATGCTGGAATTTTTTTTTTTTTTTCTTTTTTTAACTCTCACTAATTAATAGCCATGCTGTATCCAAGTTTCCTGTAAAAAGCAGCCATTTTAATTTTAACAGTTTTCATTATGTCATTATTAATGTTTGCTTACAATGATTTTGTGACTGTTCGGCCACCGCTATTTTTTGTGTCCTGGAATGTTCTGTTTACTTTACAGTTCTCCTGTACTGGGGTTGCATATAAAACGACTGTCATTTCATTAATGTGAAGTGAAATTTTGTGTCAGCAGGACAATCATATTCTAAGCATGGTTTCATTTGTTCCAGAATAATGTATTATGTTATTCTCCTAGGTAGCGTGCAAACATTTGAAATGTATTAACAGTGGAACGTCTATAAAAATCTGTAAGATGCAGATGATTTTTTTTCTCTAAATGAGGATTGTTATATGCTAAGAGTAATTTTTGACCTGTAATACTCTAAAGTAGTGTACTTAGAAGCACCAAACCACATTCATATGACAGTTTTATTTACATAATAGTGTTCAATATTTATTTTATCGAGACATAATCCCTACCTTCAGAAAGCAAGTGTCATGGTACTTTCCAACAATGAGCAATTATTTACTTAGAATGTAAATTTTACTTCTAGAGCTTTTTGATTAGAAAAGAAAAAAAGCAAACTGATTATTATGAACTATAAAATTATTCAGTGGTGGTTTTATTAACCAGGGCACTTAGAGGTGCAATCCTTTTTTCATGTTTTTAACAGGCCTCTAAACGATAATGAATTTGTCTTGATGTACATGTTAATTTGTGGTGAAAGGTGGTAAATTAGGCGAGTTACCCAAGATTTAAAGTCTGAGGAAAACAATGTGAAATTCATCTACCTTAACTTTTATGTAGCTGAAAATGATATAAAGTGGAAGAAGACAAAGACTCAATTAAATGCTTAAGACTGATAAATGTATATATTTTAAGTAATTAATAGTTTTTTCCTGAAGAGGACAAAAACTAAGATCATATATGCCCTACTGATGTACTAAATCCTGTTTAAATGATTGAGATTTTGGAGTCTGGGGTTTTTTTGCCTTCCTCTAACTCACATATTATACCATTGGGATAAATTCTATTGGTTCATGCCCATTTCACAGGCTTAAGTGCATGAGAAAAAAAGACTGAGTTGCTTAGGGGCATGAATAACATTGTGAGTAGAAAAAGGGTAAAAAAAAATCTTTGCACTTAGATTGTTAATCCATTTTTATTTATGCTAGCTTATGTTTTCACTGTTAGTTTTCGTCCTTCTTAATCTGTTGTCCATGTAGCATTTATTCTTAACTTCTCAAAATTATTTTGATTTTAAGCAAAATTCTCTGATTAGGGAAACTTAAAGCCATCCATCATCACAAGGGACAATTTCACTTCTGTTAATTCCATGTGTCTTGCTTTCATCTAGTCTTCTGGTGTTTCTGGCAAGTAGTATTGCCTTTATCCATCACAGAAATGTAAAAATAATTTAGAAAAATAAAGCTTAGGTGCTTTATTTGTTGTTACAAAATAGAATTTAAAAATATGAAGCCGAAATCTAAGGCATGTTTTTACTGGATTTTATTAACATAGAAATTACTCACCTTCCAGCAGTTTGACAGCTTTGTTAATGTAACTTATTTAATAAAGATGTCTGACACTGCTGGATTGGGGAGAACAAAAGTTAGTCAAATAAATGGGAAAGGTAGGCTTCAAGAGACACAATAGTAGAAGCTGAGCGAGGAGTTTCACCCCTTAGACATGAATGGTAAAATTAAAGGAAAAGAAAATTAAAGGAAGAAGGGAAGAAAAAAAAGAGTTGAATTGGCCAAAATTTTTATGAGTTGTCTAGCTCAGGAATAAGATCTCTCAAGTCAGTGATAACTGTGTCTTTCTCTGTGAATCGAAGTTCATTTTCTCAATGTGTTGGCTCCTCAAAAACCATAAATACTACTCCACTGAGTTCGTTTTACAAATGCTTTCATTTTGCTGGCTAAACCCAGCATTCACTATGCAGGAACTTCTCCAGAGATGGGAATTGTTGTTGATTCTCTGAGTGGTACTCAAATGAAAGTTTACCACAACCTCCACTACAGTGATCCTTACTGTCCTGCGATGGCAGGAGATCTAGTCGTAAATCAGCTTTCCTTTGGGAAGAGGCAGCAAAGTGCAGTCCCTGAGCTGAGCATGGATGTCCTTACATCACTAGGGAAAAAAAAAGACAACGATTATCATAGCATTGACATGGCCCCACTCACTTTTGGAAGCTGTAGCACAAATATTTCGGTCACTCTCTTGATCTGTATCTGAGGGATTTTTGTTATTTTAGCAGCCGAGTGCTTTTGTGGTTGACATGCAGAAGGAAAACTGTGCTTCAAATATGCTGTTGTGTTCACTTGATTCTTTGCAGTGCTGGTGTTGATAACATATTGCTTGTGCCAGTAGAATTTGCAGTCCCGTGTGTGATATTTACAATGTTTAGCAAAAAGTGAAGTAGCTAGGATTTCAAGACAGGCTTATAAGCTATGTAAATCTTGCATTGCATTCATTAGAAAACTTAAATAATTTTTTTGTTTGTTTTTCTTAAATTCAGGTTATATCCCACTGTCAGTGATAAATATTAATTTTAGAGAATTATCTAGCCAATCTTGATTTAAGATATAAAGTTAGAATGCAGGGTTTGAGGAGTTATTGCACTGTGGACAATAATCCTTTCAAGTGTTCAAGCAACCACCCATTTAGAAGCTCTGTTTTCCTGTTTGTAACCTGGTGGGTAATGAGAATCCTTTTTTTTGTGTGATACTTCAGTATTTGTGCAAAGCTGGATGTAGCTTAAATATGGGCAGTATTAAATAGACGTATATACATTATATGTGTAGTGACCAGCCTCATCTGTCCAAGTGGAACAGAAATTTGTTTATCCACCAGCTTACATTGGGAAAGCAAGAAAATGCAAATTACTCTCAGGTAACTGTAAAATGCAGGAGTTCTTACAGTTCATGGTTTGGGTTGGAAGGGACCTCTAAGATCATCTATTTCCAACCCCCTTGCCGTGGGCAGGGGCACCTCCCACTAGATCAGGCTGCCCGAGGTCCCATCCAGCCTGGCCTTGAACTCCTCCAGGGATGGGGCAGCCACAACTTCCCTGGCAACCTGTGCCAGTGTCTCACCTCCGTCATAGTGAAGAAATTCCTCCTTATTTCTTGTCTAAACCTGCCCTTCTCCAGTTTATACCCATTCCTCCTTGTCCTATCACTACAAGCCTTTGTAAACAACCCTTCCTCAGCTTTCTTCTACGTCCCCTGCAGGTACTGGAATGGATGAGACTTTAGAAACAAATACATGCAAGAAGTATTTTAAACTCCAGGTAGTGTTAAATGTACATGGTTAAATAGAACAATCCCCGTCCGTACCTAATCTGAATAATTTAAAAATCTATTCATAAAAGTCAAAACATTTATATGTAGACAATGCTTGTAATTATCAATGCCTCCACAAAAATTAAACTATAGATGTATCTAGCTGAAGACACTGAGAAAAAAATAATCATAGAAGTCTAAAATAGTAGCTAAACTGCATGAATTCACTTTGTGGGCATTCTTATTTGGAATTTTAGTGACCTTACTTGAGTTTCATACTTGATTTTTGGAAGCCACTACATCAAAGTAGAACTGTTTCATTTCTAAAAACAGGAATTCATACAAGTATATTTGCTAGTTAAGTCTTCAGATTTTCTTCTTAGCATTTCCATATTTGTGCCATTAATTCTTGCCCAGATATATTCATAGAGATAATTCATTTTTATAAGGACTTCAGGCATCAAGTATTTTCAGGTCGCGATTCAATGCAGAAGTCGCAACAGAAGTCAAGCTCCTGTTGCCATGACTGCAAATGATGTTTAGTTACAGAATTGATGTCACAGAATTGGGAAGGTGAATATTTTAGTCAGGAGCTTCCAAATAATAATGAGATATGTTCCAAGTAAAACTAAATGCTCTGTATAAATAAGCACTTTAATGGCACTATTCTATGAAGTGTATATGTTCTGACCTATTTTATGTGACATTTGATAATGACTTTTTTTCAGTTTAGAACAGATGTAGCAAAACCAAGAAACAGAAATCGAAGTCCTTCATGCCCTTTACATTTATTTTACCATTAGCTTCTCTTCTAGTCTGAAGAAAAAGCTTGTTACTATTCCGGTTTGAAGGTGGCATTAACAAATTTAGGTCCAAGGGTTACTGTCTCCTTTCAATTCATGTACATGAAGCCAAAGGAATCGAGGCACATCTGATACCATCTCGATCCAATCCTACATTAGTTTTGACTTGTGCATGACAATTTTCAACTCTGAGCAGCCATTAGCCTGTTCTTTCCTGGCCACGAGACTGCACCGTGGTGAAGATGAGACTGCGGTAGTAGGGTACAGAACTTGGATTTCTTAATACTGAGCTCCCTTTCTTTTCTGTCCTTAACCATACCCTTTACATTACAGTAAGTTATACATTCTGGATCATTATTTATGTTTTCTGATGGACTAGACCAATAGACTGGAATTGCGCAACTGCTTTTTCCAATCTTTCTTATGCTGGGATTCTATTTTCCTTGTACTTGCAGTTATCCAATGGACACAGCTAGGATTATTTCAGTACTTAAGATGGATTTGATACTACATATGACAAAACGACTATTCCAACACCATGTTGCTTTAAAAATCTATGTGTTCTGTGTTGCCAGTTTGGAAGTTAACATGGATATGACCTTTGAGTAAATGGTTGTCTGAGTAAAAACTTATCTAGTGGATTCCTTATTTTTTTTATGCCAGCATTAATTTTAATTCTAAAGCAGGAGTGAAGGTTTACACAGTGCTTGGTAATGTTCTTCTCCCACTTAACAGGATTGCAGGTAAGTGGGAAGGGATCCAGCTGCCGGCTTCACATGCTTGCAATTTCAGCTGGCCTGTTCCTGTCAGGATCTCTTAACATAGCACTGCCATACGTAAATGGGATTCAAATCAAATAGAAGTGACTTCAGATTTTTTTTTCTGACTGTAATTCACGAAGCTGAGTCCCTATAAAGTCCTATTAAATTTCAAAGACATTATATATATATACACACTGATGTGCAGAGCATTACTAGCCTTCATTTTTTTTATAATGGGAAGATGTTTGGGGAGATAAAACCATAAGCTGTAGCTGATCAGACAATGGCAGATGAGGATTTTGTTTCTTAGTTGATTCATCTCCCTTTTCTCTTTGCAGGCTGAGAAATCAGTTAGAGGTGGCTTTGGCATAGAATATGGCTCTTTGATAGGGAGGATTTTATGGAGTTTATGGAGAGAAACTGAAAATGTGCTTCAACAAGCAGGGAAAAACAAGGGGTGTAAGGAGAGTGGAGTGAGGTGTAGGAGTAGACGTGTCTGTACTTGGACCTGTCCAACCATTAATAAGTGCATATTTCAGTCTTAGTGGACTTTAATTAATAGCTCTCTGCTGTGAAAAGTAGGTTCCCTAAGCAAGTGGTTAACAACTGCAAAGGAAAAAGAGCTAATCTGACAATATTATCTCTGTAGGCTTACAGAGAGAGAAATGCTTTGTTGTAAGAAATATACAACAATTAATTTGTGATCTTCCTGGATAAAGTGATAGCCTAGGGAGGTCATTTTTGACTCTCAAAATGAATACTGTTCTGTCGTCATTAGTGCTTATTGTGTTGCAGTTCACAAGGCTTGTGTCCTGATATAATTTTACTTATAGAAGAAGTGGAGTAAGATATTCTTGAAGTTAGATGAATGGAATGGATTAGATGAATTTCGTAGTGTCACCAGAGTTGACCTATAGTTGCGCTAGGAAAAAACGATTGGAATTATTAATAATTTCATCTTGATGAAATCTCTGCCACTGAAGTAAACACATAACACTATTTTTGTAACTGAAGATGGTGTTCAGGATGCCTGGCTTTATAGCTAAAGTAAGGAAAGGCTCTAGCTAACCTATATTGACTACAAATGTATCACACAAATGGGATGAGGGAAATTTACCTCTGTATGCTTGTGGTTTTTTTACAATACCTTCTATATTTGTTTAAGAGGAGTAAAGATCCCATTTATTATATTAAGAAACTGCATGGTGTATTTTCTCATTGTGCTTCCTTTTAGCAGAGTGTTTTCTCTGTCCTTGTTCATATTTGGAACATTTTTGAGTTTGAAATGTAAGCCTAAAGATTTTTCTGATGAATTCCTGGGGTCTACTAATTTGTATGGTTCATTTGTGCTCTCCATAGGAAAGCTGGATTTGCTGGTGCATACTTTTGTTGTTTGAAATGCAGTTATACTTTAAAGTGCTATCTAGTGCCTGTAGTATTTTTTCTATCAGTGTCAAAGTATTTGGAAGACTGAGTCTGTGTAAGGTTGAAAAGAGTCACTTTAGGAAATAAAAATAAATTGTATGTAAGAAGTTTGCAAAGGGAATCTTCAGTGGCTGGCGAAGCCTGTTACAGGCGTACCGAGGAGAGGAGAGGAGCTGTTTAATACCAAATCTTCCTGTAGCCTGTCAATTTATTCATGCAGTGGACCTTGCAAGCCCAATCCACAGATGCTATTTTCTGCTCCTTACTGAATAAAACTCAGTGCTAGGTCCTGAGTGTAAAGATTAATTAGTCAGCGAGTGTTAAAGGTCTGTTTAAGCCATTATGTCGTGTGTCCACAGAGACAAATAGAGGGTATAAAACTTTGTGTTTGAAACCTAATTTTACATGTGTATTTTTCATTAATAATAATGATGGTAGTAATAACTATAGTCTCTTCATTCTGAAAGCTCTCAAAGGACTAAATGCATAGTGCAGTGCGTACTGTGGAGGGAGGATCATGCTTTCAATCACTGAAATGCGGTTTTTCTGACAGCATCCTTCAAGTTCTGTTGAGCTCAGGTTATTGTTTGCCATTGCACAGACAGCTGTGCAGTGCAGGTCATCCAAGTAAGCGGTTTTTTTTTTTCCAAAGATCATTGTTCCTTGAGTTGAGGGTGGTAAAATATATATATATGGCACTTCGCTGAAAATGACAAAGAAGCTTTTACTTTTTGTAGTGTGACTTTAGAAATATATTCCTCCAGTTGGTTGCCAGTTCTCAAACAAGCTCTCAGACCTCAAACATTGTTGAGCGTTTGTCTGTTTATCAAGAATTTTTAGCTACTGGCATAATTGAGAAGAATTTTTCGTGAATATGAGCATATGCATGAGTTGAAAGTATTTTTTGCCCATTTTTCTGGACTAAGCTGCAGCTGTTCTGTGTGTACTGAAAATGAATGCCTGCATTACCGGCAGCTTTCTAAGCGAAGCACTCATCTCTGCACGTTTTGTAGACTTTTGGGGGGGGGGTTGTGGCATTCTTGTGGGTTTTTTTAAAATTTTTGTTTTGTTGCTTTTCATTTTAAAAAGTACTGAAGCTTAAGGCAGTTCAGATGACTGAACTAGCAGATATGGCCTCTCTCTTCCAGTTATAGCTGTTCCACTATGCAGAACCAGAATTGACTGTAACACATGTAAAAGCGTTCCTTCTTTTCTCTCCACAGAATGGGATTTAAGCAGGGAAGGAAGTCTCGATAGACACTTACAAAAAATGTAAGTGTCCAGCTATGTGGAACTGGTTTGATGAACATGAGCCTCATTTATAAAACTTAAAAGACTGTATCAAAACTGATTATGTATATTCCCTATCTCTTACAAATGAAATGAAAAAGATTGTCAAGGTGATTGGAAAGGAACTTCCTCTTCTAGGCTGGACACTTGTGTTTTCTAGTATTTTCATCACAATGCCATAATTGGATCAGAAGATGCCAAGACAGAAGAAAACAGATGGCATTTCTAATGGCAAAACAATGGTCTGTCAGGTCAGTTTCCCAGATTTTTGTGTCCGAGTGCTTTTCAGACTCCTTGGTATACATTGATATCCTAGGTAATTTTAAATATTTGTTGGTTCCCTCCAGTAATGGAGGGAAACACTTGTATTCAACATTATGTGCACAAGTTTTCTGGTGTTTCTTCCTGTCTTTTAAATTGTCTAACTCCTGCAGTTTTTAATGGAATTCTCATTCTTTTAGGAACAGGAGTAAGCTGTTGTTGAAGCTGTTGTGTTCATGTCAGACCTGGAAAGCACAGACAAATTGAATGATTTTGATCTGTTGAACAGGCTTCCAGCACAAAGATAGCTACATAGAAATAGATAGAGATGATAGTTGTTTTACTGTCTTATGTTGAATGAATCTATGGTGTAGTAAGGAAAGAGTATTCTTGGAGGGAAAATGAAAAGAAAAAAAATAAAAATTTAGTGTCTCTTTTCAGATTTCTAACTGCAATTCCGTAATTAATAACTAATTATAGGAATGTTTTGGAGCCTCCATGGATAGTCATACCAGAGACTTCAGGAATTTAGCACACTCTCTAAAGAAATTGAATTAATCATTCACTTTAGCAATGCATTTATATTAGCTAGTGAATGAATGAAGTCAAAGGGCTAATAGATCTAGTGAGTGAAGCACTTGCTTTTCAGCTGTAGGTCAAGCAGCAACTGCAGATCTCTGAGGAGCATTTATCCTGGAGACAACTTGGTTTCAGTGTACTGAAGTGACTGACAGAGCCAAGGCTGTGACTGACAGCTGTGCTTTTTGGACCTCGTCAGAATACCTAATGCTGCTTGAAACCCTATCAAACTGGTTCATGTCTTTTAACGAAAGCTCCGTAACAGAGATATAATCTCATAAAATAATGTTAGTTTACAGAAACACTTTATTTCCAACATAGTTGCCATTGAAAAGGCTCGTATACTTTAGGGTCTAGTTCCTTTTTGAAGTATCTAATTTTACTTGTATACCTAGTATTAATTAAATTGCATATGAATTGTGAGTGCTGCAGAAGATCTTTTAGGGACTTCCAGTAATTCGGAGTATTTCAGATGCTCCATTTGCCATTTAGTGTGACAGTCTATCAACAGTAACCTGAAATAATACATGCGTTAAAATTACTGCTTGAACATGTCAGTTTTCGCAGAAAAGTGCCAAGATACGTGCCCATAATTCCTTAGTTGTATCTGTGATAATGATTCCTCACAAATATTCCAAGTAGTTATAAATGGATGCAATTTGGGACAAATATTTTGAATTAACATAGAAAGGCTAATCCATAAACAAAAATTTCAAAATTGGAGAATGTCCGCTTACAGTCATAAGCTTTGATTTGTTTTTTTTGCCTTTTCAGCACTTCCTCATTTGCTCGGTATTTGTTGCAATCCATGCTTTAGTATTTTGAGGTGGATATACATCGCTTCCTCATGATTACAAAAGCCAGTGCAGACTGTTGGCTTGAAGATGTGAATGATCATCTGCAACGTAGAAGGAAAAGTGCTCCCCATATGTAGGGCAGGGTCCAAAATGTGTTTGCAATTTTACATTTATTACTTAGTGTTTGAAAAGGTTTTAAGAACAAATCTTGCAGAGGAAAAAATAATCTCAGTCACTGGGGACTGAGAAGAGGCAGCAGTGTTCTTTATAGATGAATGGTGATACCTCATTGTGGCTTTTTCATCATCTTAAGCTTCTAAATCTCCTTTTCAGCCTTTTGCTGCAAAAATAGGCTTGAATGTTTCATTATTTACATGTAATATGAATTCAATTCTTTTAATATTTCGTCTTCTCACCAGATCATTGTTTCATTGCATGCTTTTTTTTATAGATATTAGCCTTTTACTTTTTACTGGCAAAATAAAAAAATATTTTAACTGCATTTTGAGCACTACAAATGAAGCTATTTTTTACTGTTGCTTTTAAAATATTTATGATGTGTGTATTATATTGTAAATTATGTGAATGGTTCATGTCTAACATGAATGATATCCCTACCATTAACAAAAAAATACAAACTTGAGTGGTGAATCCTGCATGCTTTATGTATGACTGTTTCATAGTGAGTAACAACTAACAAAGGCCAGTAACGATGTATAATTTAATGCATGCAGTATGGCTAGCAAATAAAGTGCCAGAAATTACATATCAGTTTAGGCAGATATTTGCTGGATTCATTCTGAAAACCTCCACAAATACTACAAATGCAGGTTGTGAATATAGCATTGTAGACTAGCAATTTATGTCACCATAATTTTGTTTATAGCGCTACTGATTAGCACTTTCCCTGTGGTGGCTTAAAGCTCAACTTTTTGTGGATTAGACATTTTGTGGAATAGCAATGGCCAACAATTACACTGCCATAGCTTTTGTCGTTTTCATATGGGTATCATTTATTACCAGCAATATCTAAATTAGCATTTCAGAGGTTTTTCAGCCTACATGATTTTAGCTGCTCCTTCTTGCATGAAAGGCTTAATCTCCTTCGCAGCACAGACCTGTGAAGTATAGGAAATCACTATATACGGGGTGTGCGCCTCATAAATATACGCTGTAATGAGGGTCAATAGCTATGTGGACTTCCTCGGGGTGATAGCATCCCCTGGCCACCCCTTCTCCTCCTCTCCTTCCACCCCAAGGTGAGACAAGTCTATTAGGCAGAGCCAGGCAGTAGAGGGGTCTGTGCTGCAATTGCGTGTGGTACAGTTTTGCAGCCAGGAGCTGGTGTGTGAACCTCAAACGGAGCATGTGAGGCTCAGCGGTGGACTGGCCCAGGCCAGAAGCGCTCACCTGTTTCGTTGTGAAGCTCTGTTAGTAACAGCTGTTCCTCAACCGGTGGGAATGGAGCTATTGCTCCCCAAAAACACCAAGGAGCCCTGAGGTTACGGAGACCCCTGCAGCAGGAGAGTTTACTTTTAATTAAGTAAAACATTTTTTTTTTAGATAAGACAGTAACCCAGCTTAGCCAGGGTTCCAAGAATCTTCCTTTGTCTGCAGGTCCAAGGCCTGTGTTGCTGTGTCAGAGATAACTAGGTAAAATATACCTCTTGGCTTTGGCCACCTTTAAAAGGTGCAAATGCTGGGGCCTGTTCACGGCTTTGGAAGCAATCTTTGACATGTGTCACGGTTGTTAAAGTAGGTATTAATACAAAATAGTCAAATTGTATAGTGTTCAACTTTTCTGTAGCTGTCTATCAGAAAGTTCTGAAGTGGATTTCTTTAAAGACTCCCCGTCTCCTGAGGAAAAGGGGATAAGGCAGTGTGTCCCTGGACAGGATCTATGACTCATTATGTCAATCAAACCCCACTTCAGAGGGGAATAAAGAGATTTGTATCTCAAAGCTGTGCATAACGACTTCTCCGGCTTTTCATTTCATATTTATGAGCGGTTTACTTTGAAGTGTTTATCAGGCAATACGCAGAAACATGAGAGAGCATTGCCTGAAACCATGTTCAAGTGTCTAATCTGTTAAATGCTTGCTGAGCAGGCTAGTTCATCAGTGCATGCAATGCAAAAAAGAGAGAAAAAAATAAACTTTCTGGGTTTTTGAGGTTTTGAAGCAGAATCTTTATGTTAACAATATAAAAAGGATTAATAATGCCAAGCATTTTGAAATAAATGTAATATATGAAACTTACAAAAGTTGGCTATGTTCTGTGTTAAGTAGATAAATAGTTCATTGCTTAAAAGGAGGCTTGACAGTACTTAATACCAAAACTATACAGTGCCACATCTGCTCTTAAGAAAGGAGTATACAGTGACCACAAGATTTTCACTGTTAATTTTGAAGGCTTGAGACATTCATAAAAGCAGACTCCTGTAAGGTTCTTTCTACCCCTCCAGAAAGGCCAATTTGCTGATAACAGAAGAGTTAAAGGCTTCTAAAAGACTGTCAGTGGCTTCAGCCTTTAAAAGAAACAAATTTTCAGCAGCATTACTATATGCTGTGTCTTCAGTGGAACTCTGAAGATGCAAGTACTGTTAAATAGGTCAAAGATAAAAAGCCAGAATTTTAGGTAAAGTGAAAACAAAATGACAGCGTTTTTCTCATCTCACTACAGCTCCCGTGGGTTAACTAGAAGACAGCATATGCCTGATGATCATTGTTTCAGTTCCCTGTGCATAGATTTTCTGCTGCCAGTCCTCAAAGTCAGGTTTTACTAATTCTGGCTAGATGTTTTGCTCAGTCCTGTGCAGTGGAGGGCACACAGGCTACAGTGCTAACAGGGGAGCTCCAGCTCCAGCCCGCAAATCCGCACTGGCAAATTCTGGTACGTATGTGGTCAGTGCGCAGTACTAACTTGGCTGAGCACTTCCTGAGGATTTGTGGCATATGGTGTCCGTGCACGTTATCCTGTGTTTAATTTTAAAACCAACTTCAGTTTAGAGCTCATTTTCAAACATTTTCTAATATATCAACAGGAATATGATTAATCCAGTGCTTGGTTTTTACCAGGCAATCTTTCATACCACTTTGTGATTTTGTGCAGATAACTTTTGCTTGGGAAAAAGGAAAAAAATGTTTCTTTCTCCTCTACAGAGAACATAGTTGACTTTGAATGTTTTGATTTGTTGGTCCTCCATTTTGGACTTCATCAAGCTATCTCTGAAATTACTTAGAGGACCACAGTTTATCAGTACTGTATGCTTCTGATCATCTAGCTATAGATTTCCCTTTTGACTTTACAGATCAGAAGTCCCTGGAAACTTTTAGATTATTCACTGTTTTTTTGTTGAAGGTTCTTTCTTTTGGCTTTCCTGTCAAAGGGTGAAATAGCTTTCTCCTTGATTATATATCCATGTATGGGTTTTTTTCCCCTGGATTCCCAGTTGAAAAGAAAAAAGTATATCAAAGAGAGCTATGAACATATGGTCAAGCATTGGAACAGGCTGCCTGGGGAAGTGGTGGATTCACCGTTCCTGGAGGTGTTAAGAAAACATGTAGACATGGCACTTCGGGGCGTGGTTCAGTAGGCAGGATGATGTTGAGGTGACAGTTGAACTTGGTGATGTCAGAGATCTTTTCCAACCTTAATGATTCTATGATTTTCTGCTGTGTTCTGTTCCAGGAGAACTTAAATCAAGGGTATGCCTTTTCCCTGTCCTGAAGTCATTAAAGAGATTACAAAGAAGAAAATAGAACAACTAAATGCCTTTGAGAACCACAAATCTGAAATTTAAATAGATGTGCTTGCAAGTTTTAATGTGCTTAGCTGAATCAGAGGTTCATCAATCTGAAACCGATGGATAAATCTGTGAAGTCCCCAGAGCCTGTCATGGTGGTTTAAGCCATCTGAAGCTACTGGCCAGCTTAGGTCATGCCCACTATCACACCGGTAATTAAGTAAAACATTTTTTTTAGATAAGACAGTAACTGAAAGGCCACAGGCAAGAGATGTATGAATGTACCACACAGCTGCAGTATTTTTGTCAGTATTCATTTAAAAGAAAAAGAGACAGGGAGCAGAATGGGTAAGCTCTCGCATCCGAGGTATCCTGTGAGTAGGCAGAGGAGATCTTTTTCCATCCTTAAACTTCAGTGCTCTCCTTACCTACTCCATACTCACTTTCAAAATAAACCCGATTTTAGGTTGAAATCTGCCTGTGACTCCCATGTAGCTAAAAAGTAAATACGTGAGGTAGCCTAAGATACTTCTTTGCAAATGGTTGGTAGGCTAAAAAGTTTGAAGTTTTGTGAGGATTAATGCATGATTTCCCAGGAAACCACAGGCCTGTCAGTCTGACCTGAGTGCCCAGAGAGGTCATGGAGCAGGTGATCTTGAGTGCTATCACGAAGCACATGCAAGAGAACCGGGTGATCAGGCCCAGTCAACAGGGTTCACAAAAGGCAGGTCTTGACAAACTAACCTGATCGCCTTCTATGACAAAGTGACTCGGCTGCTGGATAAGGGAAAGGCTGCGGATGGATCTTCCTGGACTTCAGTAAAGCCTTTGACACAGTTTCTCACAGCATTCTGCTATGGAAACTGTCACCTCTGGCCTGGACAGGCGCACACTCTCCTGGGTGGAAAACTGGTTGGATGGAGGGCCCAGAGCCTTGAGAGGAGGAGGTGGCTGAGGGGAGACCTTATTGCTCTCTACAACTACCTGAAAGGTGGTTGTGGAGAGGAGGGAGCTGGACTCTGCTCCCAAATGCCAGAGGACAGGACAAGAGGGAATGGCCTCAAGCTCCACCAGGGGAAGTTCAGGCTGGACATCAGAAAAAAAAAAAAAAAAAATCACTGAAGGGTCGTTGGACACTGGAACCGGCTGCCCAGGGAGGTGGTTGAGTCACCTTCCCTGGACGTATTTAAAAGACGGGTGGATGAGGTGCTGAGGGGCATGGTTTAGTGGTTGATAAAAATGGTTAGACTCGATGATCCTGGAGGTCTTTTCCAACGTAGTGATTCTGTGATAATCCAGTCTAACCATGCTTTTATTAAGTCCAAAGATTTCTATAATTAGAGCATGCAAAGTAAATAATAATAACAATAGCAATAATAATAATAATTTTAAAAGGCAGCATATGATAGCTAGGTATACTTGACCTTTATCAGCGAGATGTGTATTTATCATTTCATTTGATCTGCAAGGCACTTAGGAAGCAAGGAAAAGCACTTCCAAAGTGTTTTAAAAATAGTCAGATAACACAGCCTGTCACTCTCTTTCAAACATCAAATTTTGGTGAGTCTCTCCTTCTAGTATTTATTGTGTTTGCTCCTAATAGTAACGCCTCACTAAGGTTTTGTAAAATCATTTTGACTACAACTGGTTGTGTTGTAGAATATTTGGCCTAGTTAGAGGGGAAATAGTTCTTTCTAAAATCAGTTTTTAAAGATCAAGGTCAATGTTTTCCCACACATAATCATAGTTTTGGTTGAGGTATGTAGAAATTGCATCTTCAGAGAGTCAGTGCTGAAGTACTGGTTGGAGTTAAACTTACTGCTTGGCACAGTTGCATCTCCATCCTTTTATAACCAAATTAAAGTCAGTGCCAGGAGTTCCTCAAATCTGAGACAAATATGGAAGGGAAAGGACAACAGAAGGGTAACAAATGGCCATTTTGTTAAAATGGAGTTATATAAAACCAGAACCATAGTTTCAAATAGTAGAAAATTTGAATAAACTACAAAGTATTTACAGGCACATACCACAAATCTTTACTTCTGTTTATTGAAGAAGAAGGGGAAAGTAATCTAATTGAAAATTGCAACATGGGAACTGAAATTCTAAATCACTTGAACAGACAGAAATTTAGTTAAAATAGGGAAACAGATTGATTAGCCAAGTGGAGCTGTGCTTCTGGGGTAGGAAGAGAACGCTGGAAGCAGTATGTTCCTGTCAGCACAACAGCCCAAGTGCAGCAGGCTAAAATGAAGATATTGCACATGGATATACAGTGCCTAGCAAAAAGGCAAAGAAGCAGCTTCTTATGCGTGTATGAAAAATGCCAGTGTAGGCAAAGAAAAGGGTTGCATGGAAGGAGTTGATATATCCTCCTCCCATAGCTAAGCCTGGTAAGAGCAGTCAATTCACTGCTGGGTCTCTGTGCTGTTGCCTATAGCATTTCAGCTATTGTAATGGCCAGAAAGACCAGGAGACGCCCAGTTTATGTGTTCATGATTGTATATGCGGCCTACAAATTGCAGTCTTTGGTAGATAAAAGAAATCCCATATTAAGGTTGTATTATTTCGTCTTTAGTGAAGTTCCAGGACCAATAGTAATCTGAATTGGTGGCAATTGTTCCATTTATAAAGCACAGCGGACTGGCTGTGAAAATAACGAATTATGTTACTACGATTAAAAATTAGAAGCTGAAAATAATTTGTAATTCCATCAAATAAATAAAGACATTTCCTGATATCTTCATAAAATGAACTCAAGTAATGAATAAAAGAAAATATGGTTGCATCTGATTCTTAGTAGGTATACTTTCTCAAAGAGCTTAATGTCTTTTCCTTTACGCTGATTATAATAATTTTTTTCCTCAAAATTCAAATGCTCAAAGTATTTTAATTTCGTTATTCTTTAAGTTTGGCAAAAAGTTTATATGAGTTTGTTCAGTAAGCTTTTTTAATTCATATGGTGCTGTGTTTAGATTGTTTGAAGTTTTTGAGCAGCTCTTCTTTCCACTTTGGATTAATTGCTTTATCAATCCTCAAAGACCACTTTGGTCTACTTGTTGTCCTTCTGGCAGGAATAGAAATGCAAAGTTATATGGCATCTCTGGCACTTACAAGGAACATCATTCAGAATGTAAACACAGAAGTTCTGAGTCGAACAATGATTTGAACTTATTCTTCTGGTTTTACTGTACAGGATGCAATTTGCATTACCATTATTTCTAGGTGACATGATATTTACAGTGAAGAAGTACCTTCTGACTAAATAGCTGACAGCTGTTACTGCTAAGAAATCTTTATATGAGCCTGGGGACCTTCGTAAAATATGGAGTATCTGTGTTCCTAACTTGCGAAGCAAGGTATAATAGAAAACAATTAAGGTTTCGTCTGTGATGACAGCCAATTCAGATTTGTCAAGAGTTCCCAATTAAACAGTTACAAAAGTATGAACGCTTATTACCAGTGACTTCTGCGGTTTCTTGAGAGCACAATTTATTTAATAAATCATAAACAATGTTGTATTTTTCCTATTTTAAAATATTGATATAACAGTATAAAATAAGAAAAGACTTTTCATTAATTCAGCCAATTATCACCACCTAATTTATCCTCTGATAATTTCCCATAGATTGTGATGGAAATCTTTCCTAATAATTGAACTCAGATTTGTGTATCAGAGAAGATTAGTAGCTATACAGTGATTTTATCCAAAAGTACTCATATTTGTATACTTATGGTCAACTAAGGTGTTTATTTTTCCTGGAGATCAAGAAAAACTCCCTGTCCTTTTAGATGTAACTAAAATGCTTTTACAGCAGAAGACCAGCATCTTTGTGAGTGAGACTAGAATGCAAACAACTCATACCATTGTTCAGTGGCGGAAACAGAGATCTTGGATCATGTAGGAACCATGGTCAAACTATGGCACTTCTTTGTGCCACGTGAGCCTAACTGTGCATTTCAAATGTGGAGAGTCAATATATATATTTTAAATCTTCTCTCTTTATATTATCTTTAAAACCGCCTTCCCTTTGAAATTTGTTTTTTTCCATGGAGCTGTAGTTGTTATTCCGTAGTAGGAACACACTATGCTAGTGTGACAGGAGATATTATCACGTGCTGAGCAGGTTGCTTAACTTCAATAAACAATTTGAAAATATTTTTTTCTTTTTTTTTTAGCTATCACTTTGTGTACACAAATACAGTGTATTCTTAATCATTTTGGTGCTTCTGTGGTGAATTTTACTTAGAAAATAATGATTTCTGAAAAGGAAACAGGCATATAACAAAATTATTCCCTAGTTTGAGTCATTTCAGATAGGAAATAGATGTGCACTCAATCTTGTTTCCTTAAGATTCCATCTAAAAAGACCTCAGCCTAAACCCCCTCTACAAACAGCTGTTACTTTGATGATGTTTGGACTGGAGCAGGGAAGTTTACAGCAAGAACTTCATTACTTGCCACGAAGCTTCATGTTCTGTTTTTTTCTCTGCTGCTTGTGAAAGAAAAAGTAATAGGAACTGTGTTTTAGACCTGATAACCACATTCTGGTTTTGTTGGAGCACATCACAGTGTGTAGCTGTGAATTGGTACAGATTTTATCCCCAAAATGCACTATTAGTCACTGCAGAGGTATGTTAGGTCATTTGGACAGTTGTCTTAGCGCCGTGTTGTTGTCTGTACTTTACAGATGAAAAGAACAGAATTTGTGCCATTTTCCTGTCCAGTCACAATTTTTGTAGGTTGCTTTTAGTCCGTATTTTGAATATCTGTACTTCAGTTTCTTCTAGTCCCTGAATCTCCCCGACAGCCCAGCTGTTAACTTTGTACTTTAGTGAATACCTTTTGGCATGAGTAATGTGGTGCAACTAATTTCCGAATGCTAAAATGTCTGTTATCGCGTCTGCAGAAGAATTTCCAGTCTTGTTCACATAGGGAAAAAGTGTATTGTAGTCATAAATATAAAACATTTCTCATGTTTTCTTGTCACTTTAACAAAAGGGCAGAAAATTGGACTAGAGTTGTTTTAGACTACTGGTCATACTCAAAGTCTTGCTAGACACCAAGGAGCCCTAAAAAGAGCAGACATTTTTGCCGTCTGCTGGAGGTTGCCCAGAAAGCCATCAGTGATGTGGGACATGCTTATGCAAATACACGTATGCATTGAGCACGTTTAGCACACAAAACCCTGTGGATTTTTAGTTTGATTTTGATCACAAAACAGTCATTGTCTTCTAAATGATAGATGATACATTTCATTAGATAGAAGTAGGTACATGGCAGAGGCCTAAAGTTGCTTTGAGAAAGGAAGATCTTATTTATATGTTAATGTGTCATGCATAATTGAGTTTACATACATTTCTTCTCACAGCACCTCAAAACCTCAATAGATCACACTATTTAGGTTCAAATTTGCCATGAATTCTGTCTGCTTTGGGTTGATTTGTTTAGAGATGAACAGGGAGGATCTGACCGGTTCTGAGAATGATGCTAGAGAAAATTAATTATGCCAGCAGTGGAAATGTGACTGTTGTGTGGATTAAACTAACCGATATCCGTCCTTTGAATCAGAGACTGCAAGTTTGGAGAACCGTTGGCTGCTGTCTACCTGTGCATTTCTGCTGAAATAGGATAGAGTTACTGGAGTTGGCTTGCAGACCTGATGAAGACTTGTCTGTGTGCTGGGGAGCTGCTGCCTGCCCGGGGCTCTGGGCTGAGCAGGATTTGCCCGTAGCTGTTCTTCCTGCGCTGCTGCCAAGCACCAGCGTGGGGAATAGTAGGGAGGGCTCAGCCCAGGATTTGCTTTCTGCTGGCATTTCATCAGTGAGGAGGAGGAGAAGAAGAAATGTGCCTAGACTGAATGCAGAGGGATGAAACAGTAGAGGAGAGCAGAGCAAATCCTTCCAGGATTGCGTGCTTTTTACCTGTCTCCTTGAGGTTTCAGAATGGACAGATCTGTAGGAACAGCATATCCCTTTGTAATAAATGAAACTGTTGTCCTCTGACCATTCGTCCGAACTTGGAAAAGTTGGAAAGCTTACAATAAATGAAAGACTGCCTAAGCAAGTGAAACGTTAACCTGAAGAATTACGTTTTAACCTGTGCTGTATTGGGTAGATAAATAATAATCCTGCTTGCCACCCAGCTCCATCCTTTTGTCCTTCTAAATCTGGTTTTATCTTTAAAAACTGTGCATGTTTGAGGAGAAGACAATAAATGCATAATTTATTCTAAACCAGCATGTCATTAAAAAGAAGTTCATCGCCATAAAATGATGCCAGAAATACAATTTCTAGATGGTACTTGTTCTGCCAAAATTAGTGTGTGCTCTGGAAAAAGGCTGTTCTGTTCTACCTTGCCTTGCTTTAAAAGCTATAAAATGGGGGTGATAAAAGCTCACCTCAAAAGGAGGTGAAGATAAATAAAGTAGTGTTTCAGATGTTCTCAGAGACTATATTCAGCACTACTGCAGAAAATGTGTATGAACTAATTAAAAATAATGTATTCTCTATTTGGTATGTAGAGACTGGATAAGGAAGGTTAAAAGTGAGAGACTACCTCCCAAGTCACTGGAAGAGGAAATTTTGCTGAAAAAAATAGAGTGTGATCACATAAGTGAAGATTTTATAGTGTTGTGAGCTAAAGTGAAATCTCATTAGATGCCTGGTTTTATAAACCTTTTAATTGTTTTGAGTGGATATGAATCCACTGTATTAATACTGTCAACAGACTTATTGTCAAAAAGGGAAACATCTGTATCCTGGTATTAGGTTTGGGGATCTCAGAGTCAGAAAGAAGCAAGACAGAAAGAGGATTATAAAAAAGACAATTAAAGGATTTTGCTGTCATTGATGAGAGAAGCTAGAAAACACATTTCAAATGCAAACCATGTGTTGTGAAGTGTGTCTGGCTTTCTATTTGCTTCTTGTAGTCACTTTCCTGCAGAAAGACTGAAGCTGCCAGAGTTTCACTTTCAAGGAGAATATTGTGTTTCTGATGAATTTTAAACCGTTGCCTGCATGCTAGTGCTCTAGTATTTGTAACAGAATTCCACTATGTAGGTCCATGTTTTAAATGCAGTAAGTATTACCAGGGTGGGGGGTGTATGGATGTACGCACGTGTGGGCTAGGTGACAACACATCAGAAATGGGTAGCAAGACCTCTGTGGTCTCAATAGCATCTCTTAAAGCCTTTTTGGATGCCTTTGTTACAGACGTGCTCTATGAAAGTGAGATTTATCATCATTAGTAGTTAAAGTTAACATTTGCTTAGTTATAAAATGTTTAGCTTTCCTGACTAGCAATACCTAGAATTTAATAATTAGAATTTAAATGAAAATGTCATCTGCAGATCTGCTTAATAGGCAGTAACAGAAATGTGTGGAAAGTCCTGTTATTGCTAACCCCCAGCTATCGAGTTTAAAACCTACACCATGTATAACTTGTTCATTATTGTTATTTTCTACTTTATAAGGAATCTATTCTCTGGTGTTTGATCAGTGGTGAGTTTGTTCCACAGGAGCTTATGCTGCCCATTCCCCACATACAAAGGGTGTGTTATTAGGGGAAAAATGAGTAGAGAGTTTGAAAATAGAACTGTTAGGAGACTTCAGGTAAACAGTTCGATTTCTGTAATAGTGTTTGTGAATATTATGCAAGGGAGGAAAAGCTAGTCCATAAACCTGCTGTGGGTTGGTGAGTCAGGATGCGGCCAGCATCTCCTCTCACTAACCTGATCTCCTGAACCATGGGATGTTTCCTCTGCTTGGAGGGATCGCAGTGAAAGAAAAGCTTATCTTTTTCTTGTGGTTTTGTTTCTGAATTTGTGCTTTCTTCAGTGGTGGAATATTGCTGTCCCCATAATATCAGTGATATTAAGAAAGAGAATTTTCCAGGCATTTTTCATGCTAATGTTGATGAGCCCCTGTGGCAAATCTGTTGTGCTAAAATTCCTGTATGTTGCACAGAAAAGCTACTTCTGATTTAAGTATATTTAAATCACTGGGAAGATGCAGTATATTTTATAATGATGTATTGGGGGGGGTTGTTTGCAAAGGAGGGGACTGATGTTAATTTATTTTTCTTTTTAATAGTAAATTCGATAGGAGAAAATCTTCAAAAATGCAGACAGACAGGAGTGTATCCCTCAGCTCAGGCTGGGAGTCTGTTTGGACTATCTGATAGTGTAGAATTAGAAACAAATTTAAGGAAACCATTTTGTGAAACCAGATCTCTCACTGTGGGAATAAAGTAGTATTGAAACAGATGAAGTAAAAAGAAGGATTAAAAAGAAGATAGTTGTTTATCAGATGTGGAAGATAATAAAAATGGTAAATGTTAAAAATATGTACGAGTGGATAAAAAATGAGACTGCAGACATTTGTTCTTTTTGTTGTTATAATAAATGAGAAAATCATATAGTAATCAATTCATAAAGAATTCAGAAAAATTAAGTGTGCATCAGAGTCGGTTAAAAAGAATGACCTCTTCATATACCACAGATTGGAGCTAAATTGTGCTGCTTGTGCCAGCAGAAATCATTGTAGCTATGAACAGAAGGAGAAATTGAGAAAGGATGGAGTGTCAAATGTATTCTTATTATCCTTACTTCTTGTAATTGATTATAGGAGCAAGCAACGTAAATGGTATTTATCTTTTTGATTTCAGACTTAGCCCAGATTTGAAATGTTTATCTAGAGTTGAAGGTACATTCATCATATCTGTGCATTACTGGTTTCAGATATCTTCCTCTGAGACTTCTGGCGTTCACAGCTGGATTACATTGATCTTCAGAAGGGCAAGTCATGCACTTTGTAATTACCTCAATGGAGCCTTTGCCTAGAGGTTAGGTGAAAATATGGTAATATGCTTATACGGTAACACTTTCTGGTCTTATCTGAGGTAATGAGTAAAACTGTACATCATTGAATTAAACACACTTTTAGTAAGCATTTATATACTAGATAACCTAGGTAGTAAATTTCTGCAAAAGGAGATGTGCTCAAAAGATAATAAATAATGCATTAATTAAAAGGAAAACATCTTTTCTACTCTATTGAGAGACTATTCACATAATGTACATTATGGGCAATGATGATCAAGTACATAACATTCTATTACATTTCAAACTAGTATGCTACCGGTGTGGTTTTGTATGAGAGATGCCATACATCTGCAAGGAGCAGGTGGTATTAACTGCTTTTCTTTAATGAAAACGGGCTAGTGTTTTCTGCAGGTGGGGATGGAGGCACTGGGGGTGGAAGCTTTTAAGTTCTATGGCCTATGAAAAAGCAAAAAAATGCATGATTTTTTTTTTTTTTTGTGGTGGGTTTTGAGAGAGGAAGTTTCTTTTACCCCAATAAGGATCTGATGTTATTTATGTCTTTTCGCTTGGTGTCACCAGCAATGTAGTAAATGCTACAAGAATCTGAAAGAAAGCACCCTCAAGTTTTGAATGTGCAGGAATGGTTTCTGCCTTCACGGTTCAGTCCTACTTTGGAAGTGAACTTTCAGTAAAACACAGTTACTCTCAACTCCATGCAAGCCCTAAAGACAGTGTGCTGTGTAGCACTTTCAGAATCCATTCATCTGACTTGATCACTAATGCTAGTAGCACATTTTAGCTTGTGGAACAGATTTCTCCCTGTAAATGCACAGCAGCACAATTTTAATTCCCAGGGTGTGGCAAGCAGCAGGTACTGCTGCCCTACTTTGCTTTTCTTCTAAATTTGCTCTATCTCCTAATCACTTAAAGAGCTGTAAGGAAGATAGTTCTTGAGGGAGACACTAAATTTTAACCCCAGGCCATGCTGTGTCTGTATTTCCTTGCTCCAGCCCAAAGATGCTGTAGGTTCTTGGTGACCTTTTAGTCACTGGGATCTCATTGAATATTCTGCCAGTATCAGTGGGTATGATACAAGTTAGACATTTTTTCATGGGTTGCGAGACTATGCTTTATTTGCAAAATAATAGTAGGATTCTTTCTGCATGAATTATTGGGTAAATGATTTCTGTGCATCCAGAACTATATTTATTCTCTGTCTGAATTTACGACGGTGATCTACTAATGCTGTTAATACCTTCATGCACAAGAAGAGCTGAGCAAATAAGAGAATGTTATCTTTGTTAAAGCAGTCCATATGTTATTTGAAAGATGTGGACAGTTTCAGTTTGGGGAAATAAGGCATGTAGGAGAATATGATCCAGCTCAAGAAAAGCTCTAGGGAATGTAACAATAGTATTTCAATCTCATTTTCCTCAGAATTTATAGTAAATAAGGGCTACGAAGACATCAGGCAGTAAGGGACAATTTTTCACAGGGAAGACTCTCCATCAAAGGCTCAGGGTAAGGTTAGAGCTGTTGTCCCCACAGAGAGTTGTCCTGGACCCGATATCATGAAATAGTATATATAGAGATATATAATGATATATTTAGGTATAAAGTACATGTATGTAATTACTTTGGAATTTGTCTGTATATACATGTGAAAAACATCTCCAAAATACGTTCTTATGTAGTTTTCCAAGGGTATCCAAGGACAAGTTATTCTGCTATTGTATGCTGTCTTACGGAACACTCACAAATTGTATCTTGCAGTAGCAAGCACTGAAAATTAATAAATAGGACTAATTTAGAGTCTACCAGAGAAGAACATGGTTTTCCTAGAGTATTTCATGTCTATCATCAGGATGCTTGAGATTTTCTGTTGTAAGACTGTAAGGAGATTTCTGAGAAGCAGCATAGAAAATCCTTTCCCAGAGGCTCAGAGCCTGATTCTATTTGTATTCTCGAGCTGGTCTGATCCACTTCTCAAATGTTTAAAATTTTAGTCAGTTTTCAAAATTTTTTCTCCACGTTTCTGGAAGATGCCAAGTTCCCAGATAATAAAGCTCAAGTGGATGAATGCATTCCGTGAATACTGTATTTTCCTTCCACTGTCAGTGCCTTTACCATTTTCCTCAGACAGCTGAAGTAAGAATTTTACAGAAGATTGTTTTTAGCATCAGATGTTATAGTCAGATTTTGACGTCAGTACAGGATGTTAATCAGAATTAATTCATGTGGGCTTGTAATGGCTGTTAAAATCCTCAGAATATCATTGAAATGTTTTGCTCTGTATGGAAAATGGCTTAATTAAGCTAATATATTCATAATTGGTGTGTATTTGTAGACGTTTATGCCACCCAGAAACAAAGAAACTTGAAAAACCCCATTTTCATGATGAGTTCTGTAGTTTTAATGTATCTAATGTCAGCATATACTCCACCTGTACAGGTCAGACAGTGGGGGATTGCAGGCTTCATTTCACTCAGTTTTTTTACAAGTGTTTTATATTTTGAATTGATTTTTGACCTTTTCATTTAATGAATCTAAGGTTAGTTTGCTAATATGGCTAAAACAAAACTCTAATCTGTTGAGCTGGTTTTGTTGAATGTCTTCTGATGAAATTGCACATGATTATAATTTACATTTTCTTTAAAAGTAACTTTGTTTCATCTAACTGTCATGCTAGAGCTCTTATTAAAAGGCAAAAAATCTGCAGGCTGAAGTGCACTCAAGAAGCTCATTTTTAGGGTTGTTCAGTTCATTGCTTTTGACTAAACCTCAATTTCTGATTACTACAATAAATATTAGAAGGCAAGTTAAAATATACTCCTAACTAGGAGGATTCGGGTTAATTTGATGTTGATGAGAGAGAGCTGACTTTTTTAATGTCAGTCCTTTTAAATTCTTTTTAAACATTGCCACTAAATGCTTCATTTCTTTAGTAGCATCCAGTATGTGATACTCCTTCACCTAATGTTGTTGGCCACTCTCTTGCTGTTGGCCTGTTTACGGATGGACTTTGGGGTTAAAGAGAGTGTTTCTGCTCCCTCTCGTCACGTCTGTGTTGCTGGATGAAGGCGTATCTCGGTCTTCCAGAAGAAATCAATCACCATCCTTTAATTGACAAGATTTGGGAATGAATGTTAAGTAGGGTCCAGTTTTACTTTCTGTAGATGTGTGCATACTTCTCATATCCAAAAAATATTTTAGCACCTGGATGTGAGGCTGAAGAGGGCTGATGGGAGATGGATGGATGGGTGGATGAACCAGGTAGGTTTAATGCTGTATGAACTTTCCTAGCTAAACCCAAAACTATTAACATCTTCATTTACATAAGATACGTAAGTATGTTTTTAGTGTATGAATGTACACTGCAGGGCTTAATTCTGATAAATATATAGAAGAAGAGTAGAACATTATAACTGGTTTTGGACAAAAAATAACTGCCTTTTTATAAAAACAGATCACAGATCTAGTTTCCCGGTGAATTAAAAAACTAATTAATTGGCAGTTATACTGCCAGTGAGTTCAGTCTGTGTTCTTCATTTTTAGCCCAATGTTACAAAGCTAAAATCCCTTGGCTTTTCAAAAACTTTAAAAGCCTTAGAGGTCAGTGAATCTTTTCCTAAGTTTTTTTGCTCCCCTGTTCATTACTGTAGGAAACAAATACATAAGCAGAAATCAGCCAGCAAGTCTGTACTTTCTTAGCACCCTGAGGGACTCCGTGTGCTTTAAAAATGTATGAGACTTTGTCCACTGACTGGTTATTAACTGCTAAAGGTCACATGTTTTGACATTGCTCCTGAAGGTTTTGCCTTTAAACCCAATGGCCTGATATTCGTGTTGGTTCACACTTTCTTCTGGAATTTGGTGAAAAAGGATGGAAAAGAATTGCAATGATTGAAGTCTATCTTGATTTCTACAGCAGATATTAAACTACCAGTCTCACCGAATGCTGAAGTGGTGACAGGGTTTCATATTATCAGTGACAGCATGATCACTGAAAGGTTTGCATTCTCTCAAGTGATCTGTATCTGTAAGCTCTGATTTCCCAAAGAAGTGTTTGTTTTCTATGAAACAAGAAGCTATATGAAAATTAGAATAAAAATACCTTCTCTCTATGGAAGACCTGTGTGTGTGAGAAAATTAGCATCGTAAGGAAAACCTCCTCTTTTGGAGTAATCTAGTACTCAATTTCAAAGCTCATACTCTGGTCCTATGAGTATAAGGTTAGATGCATAACAAAGCAGGTCAACTCATTATCACTTGTTGTGAGCTTTATGTTAACCACATACTTAAGTGATTAATTATTTGGGGCCAAAATAGCAACCTAAAATCATAGACCTTTCTTACCTTTGTTTTGTGCATTTCATCCATTTTAACTACATTAAATATGTTTTATTTAAGTCTTGCTAGAACTGTGCCCCAGAGATCTCTATGTAATTCCTTTCAAAGGCTTGACATACAGCATCGTAAAAGAAATTACATTTGCCTAAAGGAGGTTGTGGAGAGGAGGGAGCTGGCCTCTTGTCCCCGGTGACAGGGGACAGGACGAGAGGGAATGGCCACAAGCTCTGCCAGGGCTGAACATTAGTAAAAAATTTTTCATGGAAAGGGTCATTGGGCACTGGCAGAGGCTGCCCAGGGAGGTGGTTGATTCACCTTCCCTGGAGGGGTTTAAGGGACGGGTGGACGAGGTGCTGAGGGACATGGTTTAGTGTTTGATAGGAATGGTTGGACTCGATGATCCGGTGGGTCTCTTCCAACCCGGTGATTCTATGATTCTATGATTTTAAGAGAAATTACAAATGTCTGTTATGTTAAAACTTAAAATAAACCCCCTAGCTTTTAGTTTATTTATTTTCTTATTTTGTTTTTATTGCCCTTCTAGGAACAAACTTCACTCTTGCAGAACTAGGGATCTGTGAGCCCTCTCCTCATCGAAGCGGTTACTGCTCAGACATAGGAATACTCCATCAAGGCTATTCCTTGAGCACTGGCTCTGATGCTGACTCAGACACGGAGGGAGGAATGTCTCCAGAACATGCCATCAGGCTGTGGGGAAGAGGGATCAAATCCAGGCGAAGTTCCGGTCTGTCAAGTCGTGAAAACTCAGCGCTCACGCTTACCGACTCCGACAATGAAAATAAGTCAGATGAGGAAAATGGTAGGATTTTTCTTCCATATATTAATGCACATGTATGAGAACGTGATCTTACTTAAAATACATGACTATTCTTTTAAAGGTGATTTTTTTACGTCTCTTTCTCAGTTTGACTAAAGCTGTTTTTTGATGTTGTGGGGTTGGTTTTTTGCATCAATGTCAGGAAATTCTATTACATGTCCATCATATTATATGTTCTATACTGCGTTTTGTCTTACAATTTGTTTTCCACACAATAATCTTTCACAGAAGTTTGTGCTCAGAGTACATTAAATTAATCTTAATGATGAGAAGCAGAAAGGAATTTCTTCAGAGAAATAGTTTCTCAAATGAGATTTTTATACACAGCTTGAAGTAATATTAATAATCTACAGTATGTGAGTGACTGTAACAATGGTGCTAATTTGTGACAATCAGATTTGATTTTTTGTGGTTTTTTCATCGTGTTTTTGAAGTTCAAAAAAATAATTTGCTTTTTGCCTATTGTTAAGTATGGGTGGGCTTTCAGAAAGCAAACGTATGTATCAGAATGAGACAAAGCGCTTCTGTTTGGTATAGTTTACTGAATTCATAGAAATGAGACTTGAGGCAGTCCAACAATCATTCGTGACAAAACATCTAGATACTGGTTGATTCTGCAAGTAAACTGCATTAACCTAGCTGTCCTTTCCAATGCATATAACCCAGATTCAGGTTCTTATTATGTTTTAGCTGAAAGTTTGTACCTGGCGAATATTCTGTGTTCACATACTTTTAAGTTATATAGAAGAGGAAAAATGGATTTGCAGGAATTTGTCCTCTATCCTATAGGGTGATGAAGGTGCAAATACAAGTTAGTTAGAATATGAACTAAAGGTTTAGATACTTGCCATGCTGAGAATTTGAAGAGGGATCTCCCTACTGTTATGCCGTCAGAGCAACTATTCAGGTAGCTGACACCCGCTGATGAAACCTGCTCTCTGCTACTCATGTTACTTGTGATAAAATTTAATTTGTTCCATGTTTGGTGCTGCTCAGAAGAGGATTTTTACAGATGTTTATGTTAGGCTCCTCCCCACAGTCACTAGTGGCTCCTGTCTCACTTGCAGCAGTGCCAGTGCGTGCAGCACTAGAAATACAAGTGACTGCTTGTCAAAGCAAACGAGGCAAAACAGAATTACAGTTTTTATATTGATAAAGCAAAGCTTGGAAAAGCACAGTTGATTTTGTTTGTAACAGCAGTCTTTTATTGTTTATTGAAATTGAATCTTCGAGCAATCTCTCTTCTCCCTAGGCATAGCAGGATACATTTCTTCATCAAAGCCGAAGAGAAAATGTATATTTACTAATATTGGGGCATACAAGGCAGCCAGTTTTTTAAAAAGAATCAATGACTGATATTTGATTTTTTTTCTTTTTTTTTTTTTTTCTTACAATGCCAGTAACAGAAAATGCAACAGCTCCCATTGATGTTAGCATGGTTTTGGTAGGGTTACTGTGCATAATTCCAAATGAAAAACAATTTGGATTAATTTCTGTAGTGTGAATTCACTTCTCGGAAGGTGATTGTCCCTGTTTCAGTGGAAACACTGTGCCACAGTTTTTTTTTTAAGAAAATTTAATCTCGGGAACTATTTTCATACATACGGTCATAGACATTAATAAGAGAACAAGTCTGTTTGCTTGCATTCATTTTCTGCCTTAAAGTAAGTGAATTGTTAAAGTAACTGGAAATATAGCACAGTGAATCTGCGTTGAATCGGTAATTGTTTTAACAGTGATGTTAATAAGAGAAAGGAGGTCATGATCAAACGACACCAAGAAACAAACCAGTATGTGGAATTTATTTTTACTTGGAAGGGTTTTTGTAATAAGAGTTTCTGTATGTTTGGTTGTTTAAAAGAAGATAATCATGCAGGTAGGCAGCAACTGTTACACGCACAGAGGTGTTAACTTCAATAAACTTTTTAGTCCTGCTCTCTCACAGATCCTGGTTAGCTCAAAAATCGATGCTTCTTCACATGGCTGGTTTTATGAAGTTTTGGGATGCGTTATCATATAGATTGACAGCTGCCCCACTGGTTCAGCACCACAGTGTGGACACTTAGAAAACCATCATTAATTTCTCACGCCTGTGCCCAGCAGTGGTTTCCTACATAATAAACACTGTGTCCTTCAGAAGTAAATCAATAACCTGCTAGGTACTTGTATTGAAGAGGAAGCAACAAGAATCTATACTTCAAGAGAAAGTCACTCTCTGATATGGTTTCGGATTTGCAGGATACTAGCATAAAACAAGACATTTCTTGGTATGAGATTTTATCCATTTATGCCTAACAGTATTAGAGGGAGCTCATGATGCATAGACCGATGAATTTATTTAAAGTGCCGTTGAAGCTTTTTCTTCTGACACGGCTCGACTGTTGTGTTTCAAAACAGTAGTTCAACTCCAAAAGGGGACATTTTTTTAATATTGAGATGCCATCACAATTTGTATTATTGCACTTGGGAAGATCAAACCAAACAACAATCCTTACCCGTCACTTTTCTTGTAATATTAAATCTATTTTCTTGCTTTTAGTACAACTCTAAGCAGCAAAGGAGAGGCTTAATTTAAAAAAATTGCTCTAACAATAATTTTTTTACCATTCAAATCCATTCACAACGCTGATGACTATTTTCTACATTTTGAGATTTAGAATGATTTAATTTTATCATAAATCAGAATTCTGTGAACCTTGAAATATTAGCAAGCTTGAAATGCCTATAGGTAAATTGAAATAATTGAAACTCATTTAAATCCAATATTTTATTTAATATACTAAAGTTCTTCATAAGAAAAGACCTTATTGACAACCGAGTTTGAAAAGGAACACTTTTATTTTCACTAGTCTGATTAAGCTTATCATATCTCACAGCTTTTATTACTATATCAACCTGGCCATGTTTTCTTTAGACATGACAATAGGAATATAACAGGAAATCTGTCACCAAATTGTAATCCAATGTGATGTATTGAGTTTTAAGTTTTAAGTAAATTCATCTTTTTCTGATACATATAAGTATAAAAAGCCAATTAGAAATATAGCTCACCTTTGATGTCACGTGCCAGCTCTGTCGAGAGAATTATTTTCAGGGACTCACCAGTATGGAGAGGTCATATACCAGAGGGTTCCTGAATGCTTATCTTTAATTTCCTTTTATTAAATCTTATAACTGCTTATTCCTAAACATCAAGAAAAACTTTTCAGAGGTAGCATTTGCCACCCATTGTCATGTGTTCTTCCCTAAGCCTACAGTATTACTCTATTACTCTATTACTTTTTCTGCGTTACTTTGGTTGTGGCTTTATTGTAATAATTAGACGTTTGAATACCAGACAATGCTGTATGTGTGCATATCACTTATTATAAAAATTTTAAAAAATAATCTCATTAATAAAGTAAAACCATCTCAGGGAAATTACAAGATAAAATATGGAAAATTGTATTTATGTGTTGTACGTCTGACTGAATCTTCTGAAACAATACAGAAATTATAATTCTTTTTCCCCCCTGCTATGAAATTTTCAGTTGTGATTTCATATAGAAATTTCTCAAATGCATATGTAAAGTAAATCTTAAACACCACCTTATAATTCAGACTGACCTTGTATTTCATTGCTTCAGTTTTATTAGCAGAATGTGGGCTTTTCCTGGGATATTGTTGAATAACAGGCTTTGACTGGAAAAGAAAAGCTATAACCACATCAGAGAGTGTACAGAAAGGCACGAGACCATAAGATGACAGCAGAGGAGTTTATTTTCTTATTTTTACTGTTTTAATTTTGACATCTTGTTCTCAGTATTTTATTACTTCAGTTTTCATCCAGCTTTCTATTTCACACTTCATAATTTGCAGACAAGGTTATGGTGAAACTGTGATTCTAGTCTTCAGAAGATGTTGGTTTTGTTGTATGCTTGCTAATGTCTTGGAGTGATAAGACTAGTTTGAAAGTAGAAGGTTTTAACCTTCCTCGTGACATAATTCTGTTTGGGTTAAAAAAGTGGGAGGTAAAGCTTGCCTTCTAAGTATTCCTACTAAGATATACTCACTTTTGCCTGGGGGAAAGACTTTCCTTGTTAAAATGGAGTGTTTAAACAATGGTGATACAGTTAGAGTGGATCTGTGAAGTTTTAATTGGAGGGGGAAAAGACAATATGCCCTTATCATTTTGAAACAGTTTATCTATGTTTTATGTGCAAGAAGAAGCAAGGGAGCTGTAAATTTACTGTTCATTGCATAATAGAATGCTAATTTCAGTTGTTAGTACTAGGAATGTGTGCCCGTTTCGCTCCCAGATCAGCCCAGGTAGCTTGGAAACAGCAGGAGGGACAGATATGAAAGAGAAGAGAGGAAGAGCTGCTACAGTTGCACGATCTGTTCATATCTGAGAAAGTGTCCAGATGGTCCTAAGGAAATCATGAGATTTAAATGAAATGTCATATGCTCAGAAAATGGAATCGCATACGTCATACATCAATGAGACTTCTTAAGGAGTGCTAGGGAGGTTAGCTCATGCATGGGCATACTTCATCTCTTCTTTAGGAAAGCTTGTAAAGTACTTTGTAAATGACAAATTTAGAAAGTCATTAAGCACAGTATCAAAGCTCAGTTGCTTAAGTGGATCCAATTTTGATGTGCTCTCAAAACCTGAGGGCACTTCTGATAGGAAGTGGTTTCCTAATGAGGGAATTGACTAGCAGGAATGACTTTTAAAGACTTAACTAGGCATCGACTACAATTTTGTCCAGGTAAATGCGCTCATGCGTTCAGTGCAGGGGGAAGCTAGGTGATAGGGTTAAGGAGAAAACATGGATAGGTAGCATTGGTAAACTTTAGAGCCTTGTGGAAGACAAAAATATGAAATGAGAGTATATCAAATCATAAACTTTTATTACAATTTTAATGCCACCCAATGCCACTGTAGTATAGGTTGGAGAGTGATGTGATGGTAGTGCTAAACATATGGGTATATTGAAAGAGCTAAATAAATAGTACCTGGAATACAGTGTATGGTGATATTCTAGAGATGGGTGTATAGCAAGAGTGATAGCTCTGCTTAGGTGGGCTAGAGGGGTAAAGAAAAAAATGCTATTTTGACATTCAGTTGTGTATAACTGGCATTTAGCAATTTGGCAGCCGTTTCAGTGCTGACCAGGGAGATGTGTACCAACATCTCCAGTTTTTATTTTCTCAGAGTTATATGTATTTCTAGCCCTTATGATCACAGAAGAAATGGATGGAGTATGAAAAAAAAATCTAATATACGGTGTGATGGGGTCTTACAGCATGGGTGCCTGTAATCTTCTTGCCCGTTCATTCAAGTCGAGGCTTCCATATCTGTAAAATCTTCAGATGGACATTTCTCTGGGGTGCCAGGGATTTCAGTAGCACTACCCCAGTCTGTGCCGTGCTCTGGCTGCTGAGCCTTAACCACTGTGCTTTTTATTCATTTCCAATACGAGGACCTGGCTGATGCTGTCCTGTTTTGCAGTCTCTCTCTTCAGTGTGACTTTTTCAGGTTATATGAATGACTCCTACTTAACTGCATGAACCAAGGCAACCAGGATCTGAGACCTAAGAAATGAAATCCAGAATTTAGGCAGAAAACTGAAGGAAACAGAAACGTAGGCTGGTGAATTAAGGCTACCTGGAAAATACTGCAGCAGCTGGGCTCATAAACTGCTGAGGCTAGCTATGATCTTCCCTTTTCCTGAATCCATAGGGAAAGAGCTTTTGCATGCAGCTGTATCTGCATCATTATGTGAAGGTCAGAACATGGAGAGCTTTTTAAAAACTCTCAAAATAACCATGAGGTTTTTCAATTAATATTTTAATTATGAGCCTTTCAGTCTACTGGAGAGAAATGATGAAACTATGTTTAACAAGAACTCCATTACAGCACATCATTCAGTTTGTCAATTATTAGTTTTAGTAAAGTAAACTCAGATGATATAGGTCACCTAGGTAAGCAAGCAGCAGTGCCTTTGTTCAAAGTAAAACTGAGTTAGAATAATGCTTTCTTATACTTTTCTGTAACAGAGATGTATATCTGATAAAGTTAATCCAGCTTGGTAATAAAGGTATTGTGAGTGGCTGATGAGTGATAAAAACTTCACAGGAAATTTTGCTTTTATGCGATGTTCAACTACATTTACCATGGTCAAACAAAAACGTATGTATTGGACATTCCCCTTGTACACTGAGGCACAAATCACAGGAAACCGTGCACGGATTTGATGTTCTGTCCTGTCTTTCTAAAGATTGTGATGTTTAACCAAAGCTTCCTCTAAATTTCTCAAGCCCCATACTGGCACCTTTGCTTATTTAGCACATCCCACTATTAATAATTTTCCTAATTACAAAGACTCGCATATTTTACTGATCCGTGTATAATTAGGTCAATGAACATACTGTTTTTACTAATCAACCTTTCGTTTATGAAGTTTGGCCTGAGTTTGACCAATGAACTCTGATAGTGCAGTGAATGCCTAGTTGCCGTGTATATAAAACTGCACATGCGTATGGCTGTGTAAATATCGTTGCTGTTGCTAAATATTTCATTTTGTATGCTTTGTGTTTATACTCTACACACTGTTGTTTTCTAGTTATCTGGCAGCTTGTTGACAAAAATGTGTTTGAATAGATTGTTGATGTGATGTTGAAATGTAGCGTTCTTTTCAGGTAGAAAAGATTTCATCTTCAGTTAGAAAATGGATAGGAAACTATACCTCCGCTCTTTTAGTGTCAAAGTGTAAGTATGCATGTATGAGAATAAACAGAACTTGTTCAAAACTAAATAATCCCATAAGTACTGAGTTTTTAGAGAGATGACTGTTACTTTACTCTCTTTTATTATTTTTTTTTTTTACTTAGCTCTGAAGCAGTAAATGATAAAGATGTGCCATAAGTTCTGTTCCTTAGTTCAGAGAAGAGGAAATATAATTCATGAGCCCAGGTTTTATGTTTTTACCCATTAAGACTTTACGCGACTCAACTTTTTGCAGAAGATCCTGGCAGAATTGGATGACTTCTGTCAGATACTATAGGAACAATCTGGAAATCAAATGTTTTCTTCACTTTTAATTTCACTCTATTTCACATAGATTAAAGACAACTTAAAGACAACTGGTTAATTTAAGGTTTTACATATGCTATTCACAGTCTCCTTCTGTGACATTGATAAGGAAAATACTTTTATATATTCATTCAGTCTTTCTGCAGCATTTGAAATTGCTGATACAGACATTCTTTCTGTAAGAAGCTATGGATATGATTGGCAGCGCTTCAGAAAGTCTGAAGTTCTGCCTCTTGAATCAAGTGAAAGATTTCTTATGAGCAGCTGTTGTCCACTTCCAAAACACTCACCTGTTAAGTCTTTGCGCACAGACCTCTCATCAATATTCAACATCACAAAAGCTGTTGGTAGTGCTACAGTTAACATGCTAAAATCTTAACCATATGTGAACATGAAATACTACCTAGGTAAAAAAAAGAGCATCTTTTTTTCAATTTATAGTTTGTCTGTCTAGCGGTTAAGAAACATCAGATTAGGCTAGAACTCATAAAAGAAAGTCACAATGGTAATGGAGGAATGGGAGCATTTTGAAGAACTTGCCTTTTCATTGAAGTTGTCTGCTATCAAAGGCTAGTTATCGTTGTTCTTAAAAATAACCACCTGTGTTCTGCAAATTTTGCTGTAGGAATGTTTTCCATTTAATATTTTTACATGAAACAGTAGCTTAAAATGTTTTTCCAGGATGAATAATTTATCTCATTATAATGCGTTACTCTTTGTCACCAGAGGGTGCCATTGCTGTGATATTTCACTTCCTTGTGCTAAAACCCCCTGAATTTTGGAAGAGGTGCTGCTGCTAAACAGTACCTATTCCTTTAGTTGAGTAAAGCAGTGCCAAGAGAAAGTGACCTCTTGGAGAAAAATTTGCACAACTGGCAGCAAAGCTTTGGGTAAATTCATTTCTTCAGATGTTGTTGCTATCAGGAAATCAAGTAGTAGTTGAAACAACCGGCTCCTAAAAAGGGGCTGTTTGCTGTCTTACCAAGAAAATAACCTAAAGTTTCTAGGTACATAGTAGTATGCAGAGGAACAGCACTGGTGTCAGAAGAAGAGGCGGTTTAATTTGTGAATGAAGTCTCAGAAAGAGACATAGTTACTACAAAGTAGCTGATATACTCTGTTTTGTCTCTTCAAGGCATCCCATTTAAGGTCCTTTTCCTATTACTTAAAAATGTGTAAGAGCCTTAGGCTTGCATGTATCCACCTAAGCCAGTGGTTGTACAGTGATCTGTGGTCAGGTGGTGAGGCCTGAGAGAGATTTATGCAGTCTGGACTCTAAGGAACTTAGTTGATTTATAGAATATATCACAGGTACAGTTCACAGAGTGTATCAGGCTATTTAGATGCGAGATGAGCTCATATTTATACCTTACTTCTTTTGGTATTTTCTCCATGCTCCCAAATACCCAATGCAGCCATCCAGGTAAATGAAATAAAAATAAAAACTTACCAACTTCTTCAGGCTAAGATTAAAGACAAAGTTTGGGTACGTGTTTTTACGATTCATTTACTAAGAACCATGCTGGTATTACCGAGGGCCTTCAAATAACATCTCTCTGGGACATATCTTACAGCTGAGCAACAATTCAGTGTGAAGAATGGCTGTTGTCATTTTTGGAGTTGCTGACAGGTCAAGTCTTTCTAAGGCTTTCCAGTAGCTGATATGGCTAGGCAGGCTGTTCCATTGATGAAACTGTATCTGCCTGGAAGTTCAAGACACCTATGGAAGCCGATACTTCCTTGCCATGTATCCCTATTGGACCTGAGATCCCATCTTTTAAGGAAACATAAAATCATTCAGTTATAACAACATGCCCATAGGCAAGGCACAATATGTGAGCATCATTTGTTTGCTTAGAGCCATGACTGTCATTCAGAAATATTGAAAGGTAGCAGTTGGATTTTTTCACACAAATGGTTAAGGGACTTTTCTCAACATCAAATTAGCGTTCAAGAGTGAAAATATAGCTTCTGTTTCCTCAGATGCTGAGCTGTAAGAATGAGTAATCATGATTCCTGGGGGAAAGAAATTTTTTAAAAAAAAAAACCCTTGAGTGGTACTAGATAAGAAATGAGTTTATCAGTTTTCTGTAAAACAATTCCATTTAGTAATCTTGAAATAAGATGAATCACAAACAAATTATTACTCTTCTTTCCAGTTTTCTTTTTAAAGAGGGGAAATATTTTTAAAGAGTTGTACACTGGTTTTGTATCTCTTAAGTAACATTAAAGCTTTAAGTTATACAGCGTGAATAGTAACAAACCAAGGTAATGGATATGATTGCTGAACAGAGTGGAGGCTTTTGCAGATAGCTTTTTCACAGAGTAAACCACAGCATCACTAACACTTGTGCTAGAAAGTTCTTCCTGAACAGTTTTATCTGACACATAGAAAGAATGTGTGGAGTAGAAGGGGTTAGGTAACAGCTAAGACGTGCAGTGTGAAAAGATGAATGGGTGAGAACAAATAGTGGGACATGAACTGCAAGGGGAAGAGGAGTCCAGGGAAAACTCATCAAAAGCTGATGTTTAGGACAGCTAGTTAAACAACTGACCTGTACAAGGAAGAAGTAATCTGCCATCAAAGATGCTTTTACTTACCACGTGTGTATGCTGTTAGTCCACCGCACGCTATAGCGACGTAGACAATAAGTTTTGATGTCTTTCATCTGCATAGAAATGCTGATGTACTCTTTAATAACCTCTTACTGTAGCAAACCTTCTAAGCTGCTGCTCTTGAAAGTTTAGCGTGTCAGAGAATAACACGTGACTGCTGGGGATTGGAGACTTGTATTTGTGAATGAGATACAAATGTTTGGAGTTTTACTTTCTTTCTCATTTTTCTGCATTTCATAGTTATTTTTAAAGCTAACAATGTACATAAATAATTCAGTTCATTTCTTTCCTTTGCAGAGTTCTCTATGTTTTCAGCATTAAGCAGTGAAATAATAAACCTTACCTACCCCATCTTGTCAATATATCCCTGGGTAGGTGCTCAAAGACTCCTTGAGTCTTTGTGATTTGGATTAATTCACAAGCTCTAATTTTCTGAGTAATTACTGCATACTTCAAGACCACTTCTACTGTGATACTTAGCCAGTTTTTATTCTTCGAGATGCTTCATTTCTTGACCTGTAATTTGACTTCCTGAAGAGTATGTGAAGATACGTGCCCATATTCAGTCTAATCCTTATTTTTGGGATTGGATCACACTCCAAGCTTGCCCTCTGTCTGTCTCAATCAGGACTTATGGTCCTCTCCCCTGTGGACTCTCTCTTCGTGGACTTAATGTCCTTACCCAAAAGAAAGAACATTCTGTACATAATAGAGCACTTTAATGGCTCTTTTAGTGACAAAATCCAAACTAATCTTTTAAAATCAGTGTTTCTATTCATTTAAAAACATAATTTCTCCTGAATCTTCAGATTTGAGAGAGATTTTAATTAATTAATACATTTTACTTACTTAGATAACGGGACAGATGAAGGCAGCTTGATACACTTAAGATATTTTGTATGGCACTTCTATTTTTTAAGAGAAAAAATGATATATGAAAGAACTGTGATAAATGTTAGAAAACTGACCTATAACCGCAACAGGCAGACATTAATAATCAGGTTTGTCTATCTTATCCTCAGACCAGCTGTTTTGCTAAATATCCTGAGGAAACGTTCCAGAAGTAATTAGTAGTGTAGCACTTCACCTTGTGGGCTGGAGTCGTGGGAGGACAATGTGAATGTAATTCTGAGGACTTTGCAGTCAGCTTCATTAAGAAGAATAATTGTACAAGTGTAAAGGAGGTAGACCAGGTACCCATATGCCTTCAGTGGCTTTGGTCAATTCCCTAGTAGTTTATATTAGCCTTCTTTATTCTTAGGTATTTCGTTTCTTTACTGGTATTTTTCACCACGTTTTTCTCCTATCATTTTCTATCTTGGTAAAAATACTGTGGCATTTTCTAGTTTTTGCCTGAAAGACCATTTATTCTTCCTTTTGGCTTTCTTTTTTTAATATAACGAAATACCTTGAGCTTAAGATTTTAATGTGGCTCCAGACAATCTCCTGGTTTTGTTTGGCATATGATGGCTTAAAAGCACTCTTCATAAAGCTGAATATTACAGTGTGAATGTGCAAAGCGAGGGTTATCTTTTTGTTACATATGATTCTTTGCATGGTTAAAAAAAATGGAGGAGCTGATCATCTTGCAGAAATAGCGATCACCTTAGTAAAACCATTGGAAGAAATCAATAGTTTTCATTTCTTTACTGTTGTCCCATTTTATTTGAATCTAGTTCATGAAATAACTATTTTAGAAATGCTTCTAATCACTTCTCTGGTGATAAATTTTGACACTCTTTCAAATATCAGGTTTATGTATTTCCTTTTTGTTAGCCTTCTTGCATCATATAGCAAGTGCAATAGCACTCTCATTTTTATTAGCATGAAATAATTTTTGTTTTAACAAACAAAAATTTTTCAAACAATTTTATATGTGATTTGAAATTCCTGAAGTCTTACTTGAGCTCCACTGTTATGTCTCAGAGGAGCAGAAAATACGTGGCAACTTCTCCAGAAAGATCCTCTCTAAAGAACATATTAAAGATGAAATATAAGGATTTTTAGATCAAAAGGATAATGATTTTTTAAAATCTTTACTATATGATAAATTAATCAGAAGGTGTTATAAAGATGTACAAACTTGCGCAAGGAGGGAGAAGAGAAAGCAGATGGTGACTTTGAAATTAGTATAGATATAGACCTAAAGCATACTTTCAGAAGTTGGTTGTGAAGTAACAGAGGGGAACTGTATCATATGCATCCATTAGAAATCTGAACCATTTCAGGGTGAGCATGATGAGAAAAAAATATTGTTATAACAAATACCTTATTTTATCAGAAATTTCATTGTATTTAGAGAGATGTTAGAATACACTGACATAAAATAATCAGGAGCAATGCAATGACTCTTTAAAAGGCAGGGAAATCTGTAATAAAATTATATCTTCCTGTAATTTCTTTAAAGAAAACCAAAAATTATTCTTAAAACTGAAAGTAATCAGCCAACACCTATCAGAATGGACACAAGGTGCATGTTTCTGACATTATGACCAGCAGACTTGACTCTGCGAAAAAATTGTGCTGTTTAACAAAAGCCCAACAGATGCTTGTAGCACTGGGACGTGTAGCCCATGGCAGATGCTGGACCAAAACAGCTAATGCTACAATAATTGGTGGTTCACATTTCTTATGTGAGGACGTATATGACTTATTCACTCTTCAAATGCATTTGCGTATGGATTTACCATTTGATTAGTTAATAATTTTTGCTTCAGAATACAAATATAGTGAAACTCAATCTAAGAGATCAGCTGTAACAAAAGCCAGTGGCCAGAAAGGAGAGTTGATAGTACACTTTTCCATATAACATTTGTAGATAAGCCTTACCTGCCCATCCTTCTAGAAGAAAGATAGATTGCAATTAAATATATAGACTTCATTGGGGTTTAACTAATTTTTTGAGATCTAGTTTACTTATTTATGGAAGGCAAGGTAAATTCCACAACTCAGTGCGCAGTTATGATACTTGTGTAAATCTGAAAATTTGGAGAAACTTTGTAAAAGTTAGATACAAAAAGTTTGGTTCTACAAGTCCATTTAAGTTTTAATTAAATAATGCTAATGATATTTCAAGAAGGGTTTTGAGTAGTAATCAGAGAACAACTTAATTATTGTGGTTTATCAATAATAAGGGAAATTCTGGCTTGCATGCATACAAATTGTGAGTTCATAGCAATGCTATAAAAAAGTGATGATTTTAGATATGGAACCTAAAAAAAACATGCACTGCACTAGCAGTGCTGAGTGTAGTAGCAAGTAGTCCCAACACAAAAAAAGTGTTCATCAGTCTAGGAAGTGGTTGCAAAATGTATGGAATTAGTTCTGTGTACTGATGGTCTCAAAATATATGACTCATTTCTGAAGTCTAAGGAATTAAAATGACAAGCAACGTTTTATACAGACTTTTCATGTGCTATTGAAACATAAAGTTCAGTACATGAATTCTGGTAATTTTGTACAAGAAATTTCTATGAAAGATCTATGCCATTAGGTAAGTTCATGTCAGCTGCAATTCTTACAGGAGATAATACAAAGCCCTGGTCAAGTAGTCTTTGTTTAGTCTTTGATAGTTAGAGCATCAGGCCAGTTGAACGTGTGCTGTAGTACTGCTTCTTATTCTAAACCAAATATTTGGAAGAGAAATTATCTCATGGTAATGTTTTTATTTTAGAATTACTGTCTGTCAACCAGGCTTGCTCTTGCAGAGGACCATAACAGGCAGCACAGGAACTGCATTCACACCATTCACTTCATTCAAGCCTAAAGTAGTGTCTGGTGAGCCTCTTAGTGTTCCTGGGTTTTGTGTCCTGATGAAAGACCCCTTTGATGGGGTGATGGTACCGCACAGCCCCTTGCCTGAGGCTCTCCTAGTGTCACACTGCACCCTCTCTCTTTTTATCTTGTTCTGCATCAGAAGAGAGGTCCTTGCACAGCAGGTACCAGCTTGAGCTGAGCTGCCTCATGTTAGTCGTTGGTGACCATCACTTCCCACCTGCGACTTCTGAACCCCTGGTGAGAACAGCCTGCTGTGTTGAAACGGAATAGCCACTGAAGGGTGTTTATGTACCAGTTAGGAGAGGATTTGAATGACCCCTCTGGTTTAAAGTTCAGAACAAGACTGTCTTAGATTGATGTTCATTAACAATAACTGCTCAGCTTTTGATCGTGATTCAGTGCATACTCGTGGAGCTGGTGCTCAGCACCTTGTGCCAAGCCAGTGGGGCACGTGCAGCACGCAGAGATGAGCTCCCCATGCTCTGTGCTGCCGAGGGCGCCTGCCAGCTGCAGAGACCTTGTGAGTGAGGAGCTGAAACCAAAGGGAGTCACTTTATCTCTCCTGGTTTTCCTCGCTCTTAGTGCTTTTATGCTTCTTTTCCTCCTCCCTCAAAAGCAAGCATCCCATTTGCTCCTCTAGAGCATAGCTAATTTTAAGGAACATGTTCCTTTGGACAACCTTCCTGCTTGTTCTACACTCCTTGTTCTTATCTTGCAGATTTTACTTCTTGCACATGGTTTCCTGTCCCAGTTTGTTCAACTATATCACAGCTCTCCTTTTGCCCCTGTGTGGTTATAGATTATTTACATACTTACTTTAACCCTGTGCTTCTTTCAGTGTTAGGCTGTTAAAAGATGCTCATACACCTTGCAAGTTGTGCAGGTTTGATCCAGAGCTGCTCTGTCTAGGCAGAAGGCAGACGTGCAGCTTTAGGGATGCAGCAGCCTCTGCTTTTGTCTCAGGACAAAAGAAAATTTTTAAAAGATTAGCTTAAAATCCAGCTGTTAAAACAACATCTTTACATCCTTAGAACCTTCATCTATCCTATTTCTGTCTGTAGTGTGCAAAAAAGGGAGCTCTTCCAGCTGCCTGCGTGCTGTCCTGCCATGCGATGGGAGCCAGGGGCACGGATGTCAGCGCCTTGTGGACCTTTCCCTGTTTGAGGTGACGTTAGTTAGGAGTTGAGTTTCATCTTGGAAGCTGCTTTGACTAATGCTTTGATTAAGACACCTGTGAAAAGAGCAGAAAAGTGTTGTAGTTCTGAACAAGTTCAGTAGTATACATAGAACTCAGGTGATGATAACTGTTTTATATTTATTTTGGGTTTTTTGCACTTGTGGTTTTCCACTATGCCTTTGACTATATGAAGGATTTATTTTTGTTCAACTCTGTTGTAGGACGCTGGACGTAATATGCCCCAGAGTCTCACTGAAGCATCGAGTGACTTAAATGAACAGTGTTGTTCACCTCCTGAGTCAGGACTGAACCGTGCAGTATTTCTGCAGTAGTGGTGGATTTGTTAACTTATTGGCCCCTATGGCTATTTAGGGGGGCACTAGTCCATTGATTGCTGCTCCTGGGCTAATCTCCTACTTCATGCTGGATTTGAAAGAGGTACTT